>NRQP01000001.1:0-722500 GCA_022114105.1 Tolypocladium guangdongense | reverse complement strand
TTGAGATGATCAGATGGATGATGCAAGGTGTGTGTGCACCTTTTTCTGGTCCGGTGATGGCCAGCTGTGGGCAGCTGGCCTGCTTTGTTGTGGTGGTCTCAATCTGACAGGGATCCTAAATGGGGCCAAGCTACGCCGTACGTCGGAGCAATGCCCCTCTACAATCTAATAGCGGCTTTTTCTACTACGACTCCTGGCCAACGATCCGCTCACGATGAACCAGCGACGCCCCGAAAATGTGCCTGCAAGTGGTCTTCTCTCTGACCAAGGAGACTCGCGCCTCTTTTCGTTAGCGCCATCGCTATCCTTGGATGCCTTTGCGGCTATTTGCTCCCAGAAAGCTTCGTCGGAGCAATACCCGCTAGCGGCGTGTATCAAGGACAACGTCCCCATCTACAATCTAGCGGCTTTTTCTACTACGACTCCTGGCCGACGATCCGATCTGCAAGATGAATGGTACCGTGTTCTTCTCCACGGTCCAGGCGTCTTTGTGACCAAAGGCCTGTATCCCGATACCGAGCTCATCGATAGAGTGAACCGCGTCTTCCATGAGATTATCCAGAAGGAAAAGCAGAGGGCGACGACGGCGAAGGGAGATCACTTTGCGGGGGCCGGCAAAAACGACCGCATCTGGAACTCCTTTAGCAAGCATGGCCTTGAAGACCCAGCTTCATTCCTGCGCTACTACTCTAATCCGTACCTCGGGCTTATTTCCTCTGCCTGGCTTGGCCCGGGCTATCGAGTCACGGCCCAGGTCAACAATGTCAAGCCCGGCGCGGCGGCCCAAGTCTGCCACCGCGACTACCACCTCGGATTCATGTCTGCCGGGCGCTGCTCCGAGTTTCCGCGCGCGATGCAGGTTGCCAGCCAATGCTTGACATTGCAGGGTGCAGTTGCGCACGTCGACGTTCCCGTCGAGAGCGGACCTACTCGTCTGCTGCCATTCAGCCAAACCTTTTCGGCAGGGTACATGGCCTACAGACTGCCCGAGTTCAACGACTTCTTCCTCGAGAATTACGTCGCTTTGCCGTTGGAAAAGGGCGACGGGCTCTTCTTCAATCCGGCGCTCTTCCACGCGGCGGGGACGAATCAGTCTGCGGACGTCAACCGCTTGGCCAACCTGCTCCAGATCAGCAGCGCTTTTGGCAAGCCAATGGAGTCGATTGACGCTCGACACTTGGTGGAGGGCTGCTGGGAGGACTTGAAGCGCGTGTATGAAGAAAACGGGCTGAGCGGCAAGGTGAAGGCGTTTGTCGCGGCCATCGCGGAGGGCTATCCATTCCCGACCAACTTGGATCGCAACCCGCCGAGAGCGGATGATATGGCTCCTGTGTCTGAGCAAGATGTAATACTCCAATGTTTGTTGGGGGGTGAGAGCAGGAGCGGCGTACTCGGGGCCCTGGACAGCTACAGACGGGCCTCACAGCCCTGATGGCGAGCCTGCCCGCACACTCGGTGTCGTACGGAATGTGAAGTATTATCAGGCAGTATGATCCATATTCGCCAGGAGCATATGTCTTATATTTGGTTCTCATTGAGAGGCGAACGAGAGATCTGAGCAAAGCGAAGCTTTCCCATGTTATCCATAGCTGAATGAGAGTCCTTAGAACGCGATGTGTTTCGTGAACAACGATTACTCCGCAAGATGATCAGCGCAAAATGTACCGTAATAGCGAGCCCACCAGCGAGCCACGGCGCCGCGCGCGGCTCGAGTCGAGCATCAAGACCTTGAGAACGAGCTCATCGCCGCCCCTTTCCGCGGGGAGAAGCACAGGCCCGAGGTCCTCAAAGCCGAGCCCGGAGAACAGGATGTAGCCACGCGAGCCGGCCTGGACGCAGACGGGCATGTGCCTCTTCCTGGCGACGTCGATTTCCCGTTCCGTGAGCGCCTTGCCGTAGCCGCGCCGCTGGCAGTCCGGCCGCGTGACCAGGATGTGCAGATACACGCAGGGGCTGTGGCTGGCAAAGCGCCTCCTCCGGCCCTCGATGCTGGCCTCGCTGAGAGCGGCGAGCTTGCCGGGCATCTTGGCGGCGACGTCGTCGTCTCGCGAATCGGAAGCGTTGCCAATGGCTGCAGCGGCCGTGTAGCCCGCCGGTAAGCAAGACGGCGACAGGAAGAGTGCCGCGCCGGGAGGCCCCAACTCGACTCACTGTTCTCGTTTCTTGCCACCGGATCGCGCGCATTGGCAGCCGACGTGTCGAACACGGCAGCGGATGCGATGAGCGGCCCGGAGGGAGCGCCGCTCTCGGTCGCGGAGAGCTCCAACACCAGGAAAAGCCAGCTGTCGCGGCTGCCCGGCTCGAGGCAGCTCCTCAGGACGGCCTCGCTGTACTCGACGAATTCGGGGCCTCTCTGGCGCCTTGGTGGGAAAAAGGAGCTCCACGGGCACTCGTCTGACAGGGCGTCCAGGACGAGGCGCGCGACGGTGGCTGGTCGAATCTTCATGGCCAGCCGACTTTCGTGGGTGTGTCTGGAGTGCTGAAATCTCGCCGGCCGGTCGAGCCGAAGGAGGCGGTCCTCTTCAGCGATGCAGCAAAGCGGCGGCTCGTGATGCTCCTCCGTTAGGGAGGTTGTATATGGCGTACACTCGCGTCCGCCGTCCACCGACACAGCTCGGCCGATCACCAGCCTCCGCCTCCATCGTCGGGGCTCATCAGCCGTTACGAAAATCCCTCATCGCGGCGCCAAAGTTCGCCGCGATGATGTCTCCGCCCACGCGCAAGTATGGTTCTTGGTTAGCTGTCGCGTGAGCGGATTGTGGCAAAGAAAGGGGCCAATGGCCGCCATGCCGTTCCCAGCCCGCGTTGCACAAGATCCATCTCTGTGTACCACTGCATTACCTGTGCCCGGTTCCTCGCACTTTATCGACTCTACATGGACGCTGCGCCATCGGCGAGTGCCGGCGCAGCTGCTGGCCTGCCTGCTCTTTGCCTTTGTATTCACCTTCTTAATTCCCCCAAGACTCCGCAGCACATGAGGCAACCAGTCCAGCTCGCTGGCAGGCAAGACCACCTTTGAGTACACATACGACCCGGCCAAGGGCACAATTACATCGAGCTTGAATATGAGCAGGATATCTTCGCTGCTCGTCTTCGCCATATACATTGCCTACTTCATACACGAGTTGAGATCACGTTCTCCTCGTCGGCGCCATCGACGACATGACACACCAGACCGGCCTCTCCGAGTCGGTCATAGGGCTTATCATACTCCCTACCGTCGGAAACATCGCCGAGTACGTAACGGTGATGGCGGTCGCGACCAGAGACAAGATGGACCTGGCCATCGCCGTCGCCGTCGGCTCGTCCATCCAAATCGCGCTGTGCGTTACGCCGCTGACCGTCATTGCTGGCTGGATCCCGCACCGCGACCTGGCCTTGCCGTTTAATTTCTTTGAGTTGGCGACGGTCTTGCCGTTCTCCTCGTCAACTTGCTCATCCTGGACGAGTCGAGCAGCAGCCTGAGGACGAGCGGCTTGAAGGGTGCCTTGATGTGTGCCTGCTATGTGATCATCGGGTGAGCGTCTGATCCGAATGCAGGGTGGACCCGATGCTGACACCAGACTGCCACTTGTAGACTCGGAGCGTATTTTGCCCCAGAGATGAAGGGGAACCCTTCCTGTCAAGAACACAGGATATACGGATACAAGTCCAGAGTTGAAGGCTTGGAAGGACAAGCCTCTGCCGTGTGCAGATGACAGGCCGAAGGGTTAGCAGCTGTACTGCGCCTACTTAGGTAGATAATACGTTGCTGCTGCCCGTCTACCGAAAGGCACATCATCATGTACACCCCCTTTGTCACGCCCTTTAGACAAAATCCCCCCACCGTGCCTCAAACGCCCGATCCGAGTCGTTGCTGCCATATGGTATTGGCTTCAGGGCGCCTTCAGCGGACGTTATGTACCCAAGGAGGCAAGCCGAGAAGGTGACCTTGTCCTGCTCTTCCAGGAAGAAGCGGTCGTAGTTCTGGTTCATCGCATCCCGGAGGCTTTGCACGTTGCCAGAGGGGAACAGAGCCTCCCACGGGCGTCGGCAGACATTCCCCTTGCAGCTCTTAAGCGTCAGGAGGAGGCTGTCGAGGCGTGCCGTGAGCTTGGGAATGCTGAAACTCGACGTAGTCGAGTTGGAGCCATACAGGTTGTTCATCTGTGACTGGTCGGCCTGCGGATTGTGTCAGCACTTCAAAGTACTGCAGAAATACGGGCGGGCCCGTGTAGTCGCGTACCTTGATATCGTACAGCTCGTGTTCGTTGGTGCACCACACACTGTACGAAAAGTCGTAGTCGTCGCCAACAACACGCACCGTCTTGTAGGTGTTCTTGGAAAACTGGCCCCCTATTCGCGTCCTGATGTCAGCCGTCTAGTGCAAAAGTCTCGTCGTATCGGGAATTGCATACCGAGATTGGCATAGACAGTCCCCTCAGCTATCGCTTCGCCCCAGAACTCAACGTTCACATGCTCGTGCTTCAGCTTCTGCGCCTGCTGGCTCTCTCCCGTAAGAGGAATTGGCTCGCCGTCAAAGTCTTCGTGCAGCGGAATGCCGGCTAGCTCGAAAAACGTCGGGACAAGATCGGTGTGTGAGGTCGGGAACTTGACGACCTCGCCCGCCGCGATGCCGGGCCCCCGCGCGAGGAAGGGGATATTGATGTCCTCCTCCTTGTTGCAAGTCTTGCCCGGAGGCAGCCTATGCTGACCGATATGATAGCCGTTGTCGCTGGTGTAAAAGAGGTAGGTGTTGGCGAGGACGTCCGGGTGAGCCTCGAGTTTCGAGATGACGGAGTCGACGAGGTCGTCGACTGCCTGCAGTGCCTGGAGCCGGCGACGGTAGAAGTCGTCGTTGTAACTGACCTGATCGTCGCTAAGCTTCGGCAGAGTCGCAAAATAGTTGACAGACCCAGGCTGTGGCCAGATGAATGGTAAGTATTGCACCCAGCCAGACGTCCCACGAGCCTACCCTCCCTGCCGGACCACTCACAGCATCGGCGTTGAAACTGGGAGTCCTCGGAACCTTGACGTCGGGGAACAGGTCTTTGTGCCTGTCAGCCGGCACAGGTGCCTTGAGAACGGGCGGAGAAACCCCGAGGAGGGTCTCAGAATGAGGCCCAATCGGCGCAATGCCGAGGAAGAATGGCTTGGCCGCAGTGATGGCATCGCCCAAAAACTCGACAGACCTGTTCGCAACAAGGTCGGTCGAGTACTGTCCGGCGTAGAACTTGAAAGGGCCATTGTCCAGCGCCATCGAGGCATTGTTGTATATGTAGGTGCCAGGATCCAGCAGGACTTGTGGAAGTTGGTTAGCCAACGTTCCAACCAGCGCCGCAGGCGATACTGCCCTTACAGTCGGATCTTGTCCAGCCTGCTGCAAAAGGCTCGTTATACGTGCTGATGCTATGCCCGTTCATCAGCTTTCCGGTGTAATAGGTGTTGTAGCCGGCGCCCTGCAGCCAGACTGGCAGGTAGTTATCGTTGAGGCCTTCGGCGATGAACTTGCCGTAGCCGCCTGTCGCGAGCAAGGTTAGTATGTGAGCCAGGTGCGTTGTGCCCCCGATAATAGGCAGACATGCCATATGGCTATCAGGAATTGTCAGTTCTGCTCGACAAAACTATGTGCAGGGGCAGGCACTTACAACGTTGATGTCGGTGACATTGGTGTTGTGTGCGGCTCTGCCCGTGAGCAGCGAGACTCTCGAGGGGCAGCACAGGGCAACGGTGCAGAAGTGCTTCTCGAACCACGTTCCTTTTTGGACGAATTGCTTCTGTACGACGGGCTGGTAATCGAGGGAGGCGAGGTGCAAGTCCTGGTCGTCGGTCATGATGAAGATGAAGTTGGGGCTGCCTCCCATGACATTGAGCGCGAGAAACAGCGCCGCGAGGATGAAGACTGGCAACGCCATCTTGCCTGCTGCGCTTCTGAAGGCGGATGGCTCTTCGTGAAGGACGAGACGCGTCATTGATTTAATCTGAGGGGGTTGGCACTTGAACAAGGGCTAATTAATATATGTACTTTTTAGTCTAGAATAAGCCTAAGGAATAGCTCGTTTTAATCTGGCTTACCTCTTACCTTACACGAAACAGCACAGAATACGAGATTAATACTATATCTTTATCTAACCCCGCGTCTCGTTGTCTGGTGTCCACATGCGCTGCCGTCTCCACTAATTGACAGTAGCGGCGGATATCACGACATCGTTGATGGCAGTGACGTTACGACCTTTTCTGCCAAAATCACGCGGCTCGGTTCGTCATGCTTATGTATTTCATGGGCCGCTATTGGATCCTTTCAATCCCTATCTTTATACTCCGCTTGCGGTAGCGAGAAGCCAACCAGCTTGAAGTTCAGCTGAATGGTGTCATCCCGGTGATGATCGCGTCTGATTAGGAGCTAGGAACTGCACTTCCCCGCCTGCGGTTGTTCACACGGCGACATGCTTCGGGTTGAGCCATTGTGTCTCCGCCTTGGAGCCGTGCAAGGGTCGTGTTTTGCATGGATCATGCCCGTTGCAGCAACCGACGACACTAGGCAATGCCACCAGACCCTGGCGCACAATCATCTGCCGAGCTCCTGATCCGGCTGAAGGAAACAGTCATACACAAAAGGCTGCCCGGCAAACTGTTAGTCCTCGGAATGGAAGCAGTAATATTCGAGGAACCAACACGACTCTCCTGCGGTGGTGCGACCTAGAGGAAGCGTTTGTGAACATGTTTGTTTGACATATTGAGCATTCTAGTGGGCGTCGCGAGTGCTTACATGTACAAGGGCGACGGTGCAGCTCGAATATTCCATGCTTATGGATGCGTGGCCTTTGAATCCTTACTCGTACGAGTAAGTGAACCAGCCACCCTTGCAGGGGTCCCCCTGTCACCGTGCGTATGAGAACATAGTGTAGTCATTTTCTCTTTGGGCTATTTCTCATCTAGAAGTCAACTACCTATTCCGCCTTTGGCCGCCTAAGGAGAAATTTAAGCTCTTTTAAGGTAAGGTCACCTTCACCGTCTCCAAAAGGTTACTTTTAATACAGAAGATGTTCGAAAATACAGCTCCTCTCTCTAACTGGCTGTTAGCCCGGGCGGCGGCTTTGAGTCTTGTGGCCTGACTGCCTGGGCAGCTGCGAGGGTAGCTTGTGTGTGCGTTCGAGGGTCGTTGGAAGAGGGCTGTGGAAGCGGCTTGTGTTTGTGTGTGTGTGATGTAGGAAGAAGGTTGTAAGGGGCCGGCGGCGGCGGCGGTCGAATTGGAAGCTTGTGGGGCCGGCCGGTTCGGCACGGCAGCTATTATTTGACCCCGTGTTTGCGGCATTATCGTTGAATTTTATATCCCCTTTGCTACCCTTTTTGATTGAGACTTTGCCTACATATTTTACTCTCTGTGAAGACTCTTCGAGTGGAGTTAGTTGAGGCCAGTGCGAACTTTCCCAAAACATATACGCACGGTGACAGAGGCCCTCCTGCAAGAGTGGCTGGTTTACTTATTTTGGGCACTGCCTTCGTAAGCAGATTTACATATAAGCGGCTGGCTTGGCTGACCAGAATCAATTCCGCGAGACGTCAAAGCGGGGGCTCATTTGATTGAACAGCCACGTCAGGCAAACCTGCATGGCCTTAAATTGGCCTTCGCCTTCGCGGCTTCCATGTCCCAGCAAGTAAGCAGCTTTCCGATGCCTTTGGATCGATAATTGGCAGAAACCGCAATGGAATTTAATGCTATGGACGCAGGTTGGGATGGACATATCGCCCCGAACCATGATCGCACTCCACAATTGCCCAGCTTCTTCTCGCCGAACAACGGCTTCCGCAGCTTCCATCAACTGGTTGATTTCGTCCTCCCATCTTTCTACTACATCCTTATCCATGAATGCCGGAAACGCTGCCAATCTCTTTTGGTACACTTTTACCCCCAGTTCTGCCGTCTTCTCCTGAACGATGCTATAGGGGGTATTGTTCATCGCCCGGTGGTCATTGGCGCCATGGCTCCATGCAGCGTGATTTTCATACCAGCCGTTGGTCCCTGTCATTGCGTAGCGTCAGGCCAATCGCCGCCGAGGTAATTGAGATACCAAGGAGTGACATATTTGGAGTCTTTGGTCAATTCAGGCGTCGTCAGCTGTTTCCAAGCAGGTATCCAATTGTTCATCTGGAGATTGGCGTCGTTGAATCCACGCACTCCTGCCATTGTGCCAAAGTAGTGATCAAAGGCCCTGTTCTCCGCAATTGTCCAACCCGGTCAACTACTATGCGAATCGAGGACCACGCAACAAAGAGACTATAGCATAGAGCAACTCATGCCTTGCATAAAGAGGACCACATGATCAATATCAGCCAAGCCAGCGGCATTCGTAGAACTGATCAAGGAATACACAACCGCCGCCAAGCGCGTAGCAAGCTTGGACCCAATCATGCTGCTAGAGACTTTGGCAATGCAATGCCGGCGTTCAAGGCATAAACTTCAGGATCAATGCAATTCTGCCGCGTGACGGGAGGAACCTATGCTTTAAGATGCATGCCCCATCCAGCTTCCCCAGTCACATCGCTCGGCAGGAAACTTCCGATAGACAAAGTAATGCCAACACTTTTCATTGGAACCGCGGCAGCCCCTCAGAAACACGAGACTCCACATATGCTAGATAGGGTGACACGGGCAGCTGAACCATCTAGAAGCGCTGCCTGATGCTGTGGGGGGGTGGTCTGTTCCTCTGAACTTAAGAGCCGTCATAGCGGCAGGTCGGCTGTGTAACTGCCGCGAATACGAGCCGCGGGTCCGTTCTCCAGCCCCCGACTAGATAAACGAGAGTCTGAACTTTCAAATCGCTTGCAGCATCACGCATATGTGACGGATCTGGCTTCCTGCTGGTGTGCCGACGAATGTACCGCAGATCTTCGGCATTGATTTGCAATTATGGGCCTGTATGAGTCTCCAGTTTCTACAAAAGACGACCTGGTCTTGGCACATGCTGAAATACTTCCCACATAATCGGCACGAAATCCCGCAGGACACGGCCCTTCCCGTATGCGCGACCGACCTAGTCAACCCAGTGACTATATATAGCATAGATTTACTAAAGTGGTCAAGTTTGCAACCAACGCGCATATACATGTACTTCATGTAGCTTATCGACCTAGGATTGAGATGTGCGCACCAAAGCTCCCGCTGCACCGCACATCCCCTCCAATCGCAAACACATCGTACCGCGATGGTGTATGTGTTACTGTTGACAGGTTCAGATTGGGTCACGATTGAATGGTCTACGGACTCAGCGCGGCCCGGTCCTCCGCTATGCGATGCGCGAGTTGCATGAGTGATCGTCATTGATACATCCAAACCGCGAGAACCGAGTGGTTCGTCCGGCACCGTGCCGCAATTGTGATAGCAACTACCCCATAGAGAGATAGTTTGCTTGCACTGATTGAGTTGTCACCTCTGAGGTTGATACGCCCATAGCCTCACGAGCGCAGAGAAGGATCATTACGCTGAAACTGAAGAACCGCTCCGCAGCGCCATTTCAAATACAGCCATCTCTAATCCTCGCTTCCAGTATCTTTACACAAGTTCGCTGCCGATTGGTCCACGCCTTGAACGTGATCAAAGTCATCTGGACCGCCGATGTGAAGACCGGCTACCATGCCCGTCCCCATGTGCACCAGCATGTGACAATGCAACATCCACAATCCGGGGTTGTCTGCCGTTAGCCGAAGTACGACGTGGCCTCGTCTTGGCACGCTGACAGTGTCTTTAATAACTGGGTTGACCAAGTTGAAGGCAGACCGCGGTTCCGACTCGTACGGATTGTAGCTGCCCCAGCCGGAGCGTCCCTTGGCTCTGTATGAGGAGAGAACGTGGAAAGAGTTGCCGTGGAGATGGATAGGGTGAGATCCATCGTCTAGGTTATTAATTACAAGATCGACGGTAGCGGGCTTAGAGGTAGAGCCGATGAATGGAAGAAACTGGTGATCGTCCCAAGAGGTTCGGTTCATTGAGAGCAGCGGTGGCGTCTGTGCCTCCCACGTGGTGTGGTTAAAGAAGCCCAAAGGCCGGTTCTCGAACCGCGACAGCTTCTGCGTCTTCATGTACAGGAGCACCGTCTCCTGGGCTTTGGGCGGGAGAGCTGATGTCTGCGTGGGAGAGGATGTTAGGGTGGAGATGTCGCGGTGTTCGGGGCCAAGTTGCAGAAGCATCGCCTCGTCGTCGATGGACGTATCGTTAGCTCCCGGCAGAGCTAAAAACGTCTGATTCGCTTTCAGAGCTTCATTCGGAAAGCCTCTAAAGTTCCTAGAAATGTTAGTCCCCCATTCACGCAACCTGACTGAGTGTGTCTTGAATCATGCGTGGGGAAGTACTTACTCGTCGTCAAGATATATGTTCAAGCGAGGCTGCTGCACATCCCCGTCCTCCCATTCCACCATGACATCGACTCTTTCGCCGGGGTATAGGATGCCAACAGACCGTCCAGGCTGGGCATCCACAGAGCACGCCCCGTCGACGGCAACTGGATGCAGCGTCGCTCCGTCAATCATCAACGTGATGCCCGCCACAGTGCCAGTATTCACCAGCCTGAGCCTGGTCGGGACATTGGACTTTCCAGCTAGTAGAGGCTTCAGACTCGATGCCTGCAGCTGGTTGCAAGTAACCGGCCGCGCTGGGACGGCCATGGAACAGTTGTACCGCCCTTGGCCGTTGATCACGAGAGAGTCTGGCACAGGCTCGTTCCCGAGGCTCCCAAAGTCTGCGTACCAGCCCAAGACGTCCGTTTGCTTGCGGTGGAACCAGTCGCCGATGAGAAGCAGAGCTTCAATCTCGCCTGCAGATGAAGAGCCGGCAGCGGGTTGGTGAACCACAAGGCCCCCATAAATGCCATCGCCTCTCTGGACTTGGCTGTGGCTGTGCCACCAAAACGTGCCGTGCTCATCAGGGCCAATCGTAAAGTCATAGACAAAGTCGCCGCCTGGAGGGATGGGGCATTGCGTGAACCCTACGGCCCCGTCCATGTTGTTGTGGCCTCTCATCCGAAGGCCGTGCCAATGAAGCGACACGCCTTCGGACTCGAGTCCGTTAAAGACATTGACGACAATCCTATCCCCCGAGCGCGCCTCAATTGTCGGTCCTGGGAACCGGTCTTCATCCCGATTAGCCATACGGCTTGAATGCTTCAAGCTCGCGCACATACCGTTGACCAGGTAGACCTGCTTCTCGACTCCATCTGGTGACCTCGTTCCCAGAGTAATGTTCCAGTTGAACGCCAGGGTAGTCGCCTTTCGAGTACTGTGCTGCGCAGGATGCAGCGCAATCGCAAGCTGCTTCTCGCCCTGCGACACGGCGACGGGCAGCCCGCCACGGCACACGTAGCCAAGCAGCGGCAATGCCAAAACTGTGCCCAGAATCAGGATGGCCAGGGTGGTCCATTTCGCAGTGCCCGTAAACAGTCCACGGTCGCTGCCAAACTCCCTGGCGCGTTCGTGCCGCGCGGAGGCATTGGCCCCTGCTTCGTCCAGCAAGCCGCGATCCTCGTCGTCGTCGCGGTCCACCATGGTGTCTTGGTTCGCCAGCGGCTCCTACCCTGAACTCATGGTGAGCGCCATCGATGGGGGAATGCCGTGACAGGAGCACACGGGCTGTTTCTTCCCCTGCGGTGGAGAGTCACAACGGGCAAGGCCTTGATCATCTGAGCCACGATTACGTTGCTCAGTGGCAGATGCCCCGCCACCTGCACAAGCCGTGGTCCAATCACGGCGACAAGATGCAACCCCGTGTTCGCTATGGTGAATTACGAGTAATAAGGTCATCGTTCGTTCTTCAAGCTAGTTTTATAACGAGTTTTCGAGGAAAAAAGTTTTGAGAAAAATGTTTCAGAAATGACCAACTTGTTTGATTCAAATTTTATCCTTCAAAGGTCCTGGGATCGCCTCATGTCTCAGCGGCTTAGCCACAGTCGTCGTGGCCTCTGGCGGAACAGGTGCATCCCTCCCACATTTCTTCGCATCCATCCTTCATAGCTTGAGCTGCCACATCTCTCCGCGTGAATTGGGTGCAAACTTCTCGACCCGGTCCTCCTGCACCAGCTGGAACCCAGCTGCCTTGTACAGTCTCCGAGCCGAAGTCAGGAGACTGTGGGTGTAGAGGACGATGTTTTGGTAGCCGACCTCTCTGGCGAAGTCGATGCAGTTCTGGATCAATTGGCCGCCCAGGCCCATCCCTCTCGCGCCACGCTCGACGAGCAGAGCGCGAATTCTGGCTGTGTTTTCCAGCTCCCTGTCCTTGGTGAGGAAGATGGAGCCCAGGAACTCGCCATCCCGCTCAACAATCCAGCTTCGTTCCTTTGTTGCGTCGTAATTGTCGATGAAATCCGCCAGAACGTGCGCGACCATGGCTTCGAAGCGCTCGTCCCAACCGTAGTCTGCAGAGTATACGACACCGTGCCGGTGAATGACGTACCCTATGTCGCCGGGGCGATGCGACCGAAAGACAATTGGAGTGGTGGTTGCGACCATTGCGTCAATGTTTATCGCGAGGCTCTCTACTGTGCCGACAGGAAATTGAGATGATCTGGCTCTATCCCCCACGTGCGGCTGTACTCAGGGTTCTCTATTATAAATTCTTAAATGCATTTCGGCCCAACTCATAACCTCAATACTTGCTCAATTGTGGCTCTGTTTGTTAAGGTGTGGCAGTCAAAGATATGCGATCCAAGGGTGCAACCTTGACACCCTGTATGCATCTCCACCGCCACATCATATCATGTGAGCCTGATTGTGGTTCGATATCACCTCTCCAGCTTCGGCGCGTTAAGATTTGCTGTGCCAGTTGCGCCCTTTCCACTGCAGTAACGGCCGTACTGACACACCGACCTTCATCGACGTTGAAACTGCCATGTTGAGGTTGTAGTCAATGCTCTGAATTATCGGCGGGAACCTGGCCCATGTCAGTTAGCAATGCCGGTGGGCTGTGGAATCTCAGTCCAGAAACGCACCAAACGGTCCGATGAATCCCGACATCTGACCGACAAAGATGGTGAAGACGCCGACTGCGACAGCGTCCTCGCGATGGCAGTCAGCCGAGTATGTGATCATAACAGTCGTCATAATCTAGTTGCCCGCCCGCTCCAACCACGGGTTGTAACATTTCACGTGCCCGAGGCTCGACCAATCTGGACAATTAAAATGGCAAGGCCGCATATCATGGTACATAGCCAATGTAGCTGAGCCACAGACGGAACTCGGGCAGCGGGGCTTGCCTCTCCGCTCCCGCAGCAGCATCCACTTGTCAGACGCGATGTCGCCCTCCTGGTCGCCGACGATGGTGCTAATGATGATCCGGGTGTCCTGGAGACCAACCTGTTGTTGAAACCGACCTCTCGGGGAATATTTGCGGCACATACACACGCTTCTCCGAACGCCGAATGGTGGAACTATGGCATGGCGGAACACAGCAGTCTTGAATGTTGGTATTGGGGGTGAAGAGAGTGAAGCGGGCTTGCCATTGTTTATTATCTCTATCATATCACATTGGACTTGAGCGTTGCATTGATGACTCGCGGATCATCACATTGACGTCCGGGGCTTCAATTGAACCACAACGCCGCACCGTACCTACAACACCTAGATTGACGCCTCCAACGCTGGAAGACCGTTTAATCGCGCATCGCAGTCCCTACCGCACACAGATAAGTAGGAATCAACTTTCTAGCTCAATTAGCTAGAAACGCCTTGGTCCGCAGGGCTGAACAGGTTTGACGTTTCCTGGAGAGCCAATCAGGTAAACTGAGATATTACCGCAACAGTCGTAGTACTCAACGTCGCAAGTTACGCCTTTGAAGGGCTCGGCGAACAGCCTCAGCCAATGCAGGTACAGCGCGTGCAGCCACGGCGAAGTCCCAGTTTCTTTGAACGATTTTGCACACTGATTCTGGTCCTGCTCTGCATTGCCACAAATCTGTCAGTACTGAGGTCCGGTAGATGGGCCTTGAAAGAGCTGTTCGTCCGAATGGTCCCAGCTTACACAGCTGTCCAATTCTGAGATGTCGAGTGCGGAGCCCTTTACGACGCAGATGGCAGAGAATTCCTAATCAAACAATGAGACTCTTGTTGAACAAGTCTCCCACTAAGTCGTATTTTTAGTATCTCCAAGAGACACTGCGTAGTCAGCTGCAGTCAGCCAGTGCGGAATCCGGATATCTCGATCCCCATTGGATCAGCAGCCGCCGTCTCACTTGCCCTAGTGCCACCACTGCAACCTGGAGCAATTTATTTTATATTAGGCATCGGGAGCGTGCCGACGCTCCCGCCGGACGCCAACATCCGATAGCATGGCGTGTCGGAGCAATGTGATTCGTGCCAAGCATCGGTAGTTTGCTTGCGCCGATGTGCGGGACGACACAGCTCTGTTAGCTGTCACGTCTTGAAAGCTGTACAGGAAACCCACCAGCACTGCACCTTCGGATCCACGGCCGGCTCCCACGCTACTGCCCAAGCTCACGATTGCGGACTGCGAAGCTAGGCTTGCCGTCTCCATCGTCAAGAGTGCCAAGAATTTCAGCGAAGAGGCTGCCATGTCGCACGTCTTGGGCTACACGCGTCCTTGCCTACGCCGCGTCAGGTCCGCTCAGGCCCAGCGAATAAACGTGCCTGTGCAGTTTCCAACGTATTTAATTTGGTAGAAGCGCTTGAGGTCTTCGGCGACACGGCCAATAAGCCGCCCGGCCCGATCCGGGGCGTTGTTGACAGCGACCAGCTTGTACGGTCCCATCGGAACTTGCGCCGCCATGTTCGTCGGCATCTTGTTGCCGTTGCGGCCGACTGGAGTGAATTGAAGCGGCACAGGCTTTCTCGAAGCCACTCTGTCCGTTTGAGAATGAGCTCCGGTCCACGGACTTGATGACGACGACCGGATCGGATGCGCAACCCGCTGCCCAACGTCCGGGTTGCCGCCCCGGTGCCGGCATCCCGACCAATGGCATTACACGGAATTGCCGGCGGGGTTCGGCCATCCCACCACCGATTGGCCAGCACTGGTCAGTCGATCACATACAGCACTCCGTATATCTCTCTCCGTGGCAGGGCCTCTCCGCGCACCTCGGATCTCCCTTCACATCCCAAAGACATCGTTTCAAGGACCATCGAAATGAGCGCGCAAGCAGCCCCCGCGACCGGCCTGCACGTCGTCATCGTCGGCGCAGGTAAGATCGGCCACCGCCCCCCGATCCAGAACCGCGCCACGGCTAAACGCACCGCGCAGGCATGGGCGGCCTGGCCTGCGCGCTGGCGCTCGCCAAGAAGGGCTTCCGCGACATCCAGGTCTTTGAGAACGCCCCGAGCCTCGGCTTCGTCGGCGCGGGCATCCAGATGGCCCCGAACCCGGTGCGAGTCCTCGCGCGCCTGGGCTGCTGGGAGGGCATCGAGGCGGAGGCGACGGATGTGCTGGAGGTGAGCGTCAGAGGTGGAGTTCCCATTCAGCCTCGCTATAGTCTAATGCTGGTACAATGCTGACCGCGCCGCCAAAGATGGTACCTCAAATAAAGAGCTCACACTTGTCCATATGGCCGACATGCGCGAGAAATACGGCTTCCCCCACTGCGCGGGACACCGAGCATCTCTCGCGGGCGGCTTATACGAGGCCTGCAAGCAGCAACCCGCCATACGCTTCAATTTTAGCCACACGCTAGGCCGCATAGACGCCTTTGGCCCGCAGACTATCTTTACCGTAACGCCTCGCGACGGGCCATCATACCAGGTAAAGGCCGACGTGCTTCTCGCCACAGATGGCGTCAAGTCCACGGCCCGATCGCAGCTCATGGCCGAAATTGGAGCCGCCGTCGCCGTAGAAGACACGGGCCAGGCTTCCTACCGCGTCTTGCTCCCGCGCGAGAAGATGGCCTCTGATCCCGAGATGATGGCCCTCCTCGACAGCAACCGGGTGACGCGCTGGATCGGCGAGAAGCGCCACTGGATCGCGTATCCCATCGCGTCCAAGACCATTTACAACATGTCGTCGATCCAGCCCGACACGCACTTTGCCGCCGCGCCGTCCATGACGTACACAACCAAGGGCTCCAGGGATGACATGTTAGACGTATACTCAGACTTTTGCCCCCTCGTTCAGCGCATGCTACGCCTGGTTCCCGACGGCGAGGTCTGCGAGTGGAAGCTGCGCATCCACAAACCCCTGCCGGCCTGGGTCCATGGCTGCGTCGCGCTCGCCGGGGACGCATGCCATCCCACGCTGCCGCACCTAGGCCAGGGTGCCGCGATGGCGATCGAGGACGCCGCCGTGCTGGCAGAGGTGCTCGCCCTGGCCCCTGAGACGACCCCGGAAGCGATCAACAAGTGCCTCCGCGTATACGAGCTGCTGAGAAAGGAGCGCACGGCAACGCTCGTCGACCTGGCTGCCTTTTCCGGTCGCACCCTGCATTTGGGCGAAGGCAAGGCAAAGGAAGAGCGTGACAGGCAGTTTGCGGAGTCCAAGACCAACGGGGGCAGCGTCCCGGATAAGTGGGCGTCGCCGGATGTCCAGGAGATGATTTATTCACACGACTGCGTAAAGGAAGCTGGAGAGCAGTTTGACTATCTGTACCGAAGCCTCGCCGAAGCAGCTTGATTGATGGGCGTGGATGGCGGGACCACCTGGCTCCGTGGCGTCTTGTACCAGACATGTACAATATGAGATGAGGGCCAGGCACCGAAATCAGCGCGGAGAGGAGGGCGTCAGATGCCATGTGGAAGCTGCCATTATATGAAGCCCGCCGCGTCAAAGTCGCTGATGCCTTGCCCCATTCCAAGAAAGCTCGCATCCATGAAGTCGTCCTCGTTCACACTGCCGAAGAAGTCGTCGACGCAACTTTCAATCATGTCTGGCGCGAATTCCTGCACGTAATTTTCGTCGGCTTGCGGTTGAATCCATTGCGCGTCCGAAGATGTTGCCAACATAGGTGGCTGGTCCGGAATGTTCTGGTCGTCGATGCTGGGTGCTGCGGATCTTGGTCAGCACAGCTCGCCACCCCAAGACCGTCGTTCCGTATTCGGTCTAGAAATACAGGGCTATATACGTACCAATACCTTTCAAGAAATGCAAATATCTGGTCAGGCAACGGTGGGCTTTGTGGCTCATGATGCTGGTGCCTCCCAATACCTTGATCGTGTCAAGACTCCCCCGGAGCAGCGCCTCGATGTCGGCGCTGTTCATGCCGAGGATTCCCAGGCTCGGCCTGATATTGGACGATAGCAACCAGAACCCAAAGGAGTGTATACACGTAGAGAGCACTATGTGGTCGTGTCAGTGTCTGAGTGCGACAGCCTGTCCACTGAACGTACTCATGTAGTTGCAAGTCCACCACACCGCATTGCAGTTCAGAAACGAGCGCCCGTGGCGGATGATATTCTGGATAAGCTGGATCCACTCTTTCAACGCCTGCAGGTAGCTTTTGAGCAGCGACATCGCCGCATCCTGAAGCACCCCCGATGCAGCGTCCTGGCCGGAGCTCGTGACCCGCTCCAGAACACGCATCAGCAGGGACCCGTGGAACAGCATCATCGCCCTGTAGTGGAATATGGACAGCAAAATCGAATATCGTTCAGTCTCAAAGGCCGCGGGGGACCACGTGCTGAAGTCGGCGTTCGAGATGATGATCCCAAGGGGTGCCACGCTCTCGCGCCATTGCTCGAGCCTCCACGAGAGGTCGATTATCTTGGCAGCCAGGTCGCCGAGTGCCAGCAGGCTAGATGAGCTGACGTTGGAGCTGTATATCGAATCGACTGCGATTCCCATGATCTCGTGGAGGGATCTAAGTTGCGTCAGCACACCGGCGTGAGCCGACTGGCGATCAAGGAGCCATCGTATTACATGACGTGTTGGAAGTAGGTTAGGCTCTCTCTAGAGCGTGATGTGTTGTTCGGGCGCGAGGGGCCCACGAACTCTACGAGGTCCATCCGAACGTGCTGCAGGGGAATGAGACACGGGCGAGCCAGGCCTGCCGTCAGGATCCTGTCGCGCGTCAGTGCCACTTCCGGCGTTCCGGGGTTTCCATGCCAACGCGGCATGCCTACCTATCCTGGTTCACCACAGCAAACCAGAGCCTGGAGCGAATTTCCCTGTCCTGGATGCCGAGATACTCATACGACGCCGGCGCTTGGATGCCCAGCTGGTACGCCAACCTGACGGCGAGGTAATGCGGCGTCCAGCTCTCCATGGACCGTTGGGTGTTCTGCTGAAAGCTCGCGAGGAGGAGCAATGCTTGGACTGCAAATATTAGCGAGCCTCTTCTCTGATCGGTGGCCGGGCACTGGGATAGGGGATTGCGTACGCGATTCGACAGTCGGGGGGCACAGCGTTTGCTCGTTCAGCAACCCCAGCGCGCGCCGATAGAAGGGCTCGGGTGAGCGGCCTTCCATGGTGTACAAGGACTGGGCGAAAATGATGCTGAGCAGCGCCTGCGTGGGCCGTTTCGCCGCTTGCCAATCCCGCCCCTGCGCGTCAACGTAGTCGATCTCCCGCAACACGTGCGGCTCGCTGATGTATGGCAAGACGGCGCCGACAGTGTCAAAGAAGCGCGCGGTCCACTCGACAGCGACCTTGCGCCCCGGAAAGGGGCTGTCGCCGAGCTGCTGATGTCGATGGTTTGACGCCGGCATCGCCAGCGGCTGGGGCGGCTCCTCGGCGGCTCCATGTTGGCTCTGCCGTAATGCGAACGGCTCCCGACAGCGATGGGCACTGCGATGGCTCACATTCTCGATGCTGGCCGAGAGGGACCAGAAGAACGCGTGGTTCGAGCTCGCGCCTCGGGCGTGTCAGCACCTCCGCGGCACTCGAAGCCGGTGCGGTTCTTACCGAAATAGCCAATGTCCACGATGGGCGGGTGATCAAACAGCCCCGTCGCGATGGCATCGGCGCTCGGCTCTGCCGCCTGGGCCGTCGCTCTACCGCCAACATCCGATACGGCGCCAAGGCTCATCTGCGTAGGTAACTTATCCTGGTCTAGGGTTTGGCTGTAGATTGGGGGGCCATTTGGCTCCGCGCTTTGCGGGGCAAGGCCTGCCGCGGCCAGTTGAGCCTCGAGTTCCTTGACTCTGCTCCGGAGCGCGAGGTTGGCCCTGCATCGCCATGCTCAGTCAAGTGCCCAAAGACATGGCTACCATGCTCTCATATGGGCAGGGGCAATGCTCACCTCCGCTCCTCTTGACGGTCCATGCGCTTGTCTCGGCCGCTCTGCGTGTAGACGCATTCGGCGCCGCATTTTGCGCAGCGCTCGCACGTTGGCCTGTCGCCGTCGCACTGCGGCCAGAGTGCGTAAGCACTGAGCACACGATGCGTCGCCGTGGCGGCGACGCAGTATTACGACATACGAAGTACCAGGTCTCGGGACTCACCTTGGACTTGGTCTGCCTGCAGGCGTTGCACGCAAGCGATGCTCGCGGTCGCTTGATCAATGGGCGGCTGGCGTGCTCCATTGTGTCCGTGAGCCGCAACGTTGTGTCGTGGCACGTAACCGAGATGGACTGATCGGATCCTGCGATCGGATCCTCGCCGAGAAGAGTGCGGGGGGGGTTGCGGAGTTGCCGCAGGATGCATGATAGGGGCGGCCGCATTACTTCAGAGCGGAGAGCCGGTCAGATTTGGCCGTACCTAGACGTAGATGCAAGGTGGCATTAGTGATCCAGCAACGACGTATCGGAGAAGAATGGCATTCGTCAGCCTCTCTATACCCTATTCCTGCCCAGCTCTTTATTTACTTTCATCTCTCATGTAAAACGACCACCCCCCAAACGCCAACGCAAGCTCCTCAGAGCATCTAACCACCACCTAATATACACGCCCAAGGCATACATGTATCGTACAGAAAGGGGGGGTATACAACGGAGTATACAACACACGCCAAAGCAGTGCGCAAGACCATGAGCGGCGAGGCTCAGCGCGGCAAGACGGCAAGAGGGAGAAAACTACGCCGGCGTGTTGAACAGCCGCAGGATGCCCTCGTACATGCCAAACATGATGGCCGCGCTGGGCACCGTCCGCATCAGGTGCGGCGTCAGCCCGCCGTACAGGCCCATCATGCCCTCCTCCTTCCAGACGAGCTTGAAGCACTGTATCAGGCCCGTGTACTTGAGCCGACCGTTGTCCGTGGGCGCCTGCCGCAGCCGCGTCCGCGCAACCTGGAGGCGACACGTTAGCCAATGTCACGAGAGCATCACCACCGGCCGCACTGCTCGCAGCAGATGAACTCACCTCGTGGGGATACGCCAGGATGGCGGCCACCAGCTTCGCGCCCCCCGCGGCGCCGGCCTTGCCCGTCCAGTCGACCGCCTTGTCCGACCACGTCTTCTCCCGCCCGCTGCGCTCTATGCGCAGCTCGCGGCGCGCCAGGTACGCCTTCAGCTGCTCGTACAGCGCCCACTGCATCGTCGACTCGACGACGCCGAGGTAGCTCGCGCTCATGCCCTTGTACATGCCCCGGACGCCCTCGTCGCGGATGATCTGCCGCACGCAGTCGTAGCTGTTGCGGTACTGCCGGTGCATGGCCCCGCCGCTGCGCTCCGAGACGTTCTTGTCGAGCTGCAGCCGCGTCTTGACCATCCAGATGGGGTTCGTCGCCGTCGACGTGGCCACGCCCGCCGCCACGCCCGCTGTCAGGTGCACCCACGGCGCCTCCTCGCCGCGGTTCCAGTGCTCCGAGATGATGCGCTTGCCGTTGCCGTAGACGAAGAAGTTGATGCTCCTGGCCGGCACGACGCCGATCAGGTTCGGCCCCAGGCCCTTGAACAGCGCCCTCGGGCCCTCTACCCGGTACACCGTCCCGAGGATGCGCAGCGTGTCTGTGAGGTGGTAGATGGCGGCGCGCGCGGGGTTCAGGGGGCCTATCGAGTGCGCCTTGGCTCGAAGCTGCGCCTGGTAGATGTCGGATTGCAGTCTCGTCTTGAGGACATCGAGGGGCGCCGTCAGCGTCGCGGCCGTTATTCCACCAACTCTGCATTGCACTACGTCAGTACCATATACACTGACAGCCGGGTCCTTCACACAGCCCGCTCGGCGACAGGCAGCGACCGAGCAGCCAGCAGGCAACGTACCCTCCAGCCATGAAATGCACCCAAGACTTCGCAAACGGCAGCGCCTTCACCTGCCCCCTCGGCGCGTCCTCCGGGATCACATCGCCCGTCTCCCGCGACTGCATCAGCGCCGCATGCTCCGCCGGCACGTGCGAGTGCTGAAACGGCCGTCTGTCGTCGCGGCCCTGCAGGAACGTCGCCGCCGCCGCCGGCTGCGGATGCTGCGCCATCGTGAGCCGTCGTCGTGGACAAGCGAGAGGCTGCGGATCTGCGGAAACCACACCGTCGTCGGTGTGGCAGAGAAGAAGTTCGCCGGCTACCTGGTCGCCATGGGGTGTTCGTCTGTCGGTCGTGGATGGCAGGTGTCGAGGTGGCGCGAAGAGAAGGGGATGATGAAATTGACGAGGCCCAACTTTTTTCGGCTTTTCGGCTCACGCGCTGCGACGGGGGCCCCTTGAAGTGGGTCCAGCCCCGTGTCTCCGTGTCTTGGCTGGCTGCCTCTGACCTTGATCCCCGAAGTCAACATATTGACAGTGCAGCTACAACACTAACATTTCATTATTACGATGCTTTAGGGGCGTCTCATCGATTTCTCCATTACTAGTGTAGAGCCGTCGTTCATCGTGTCTCGACACGTCGCCCTGACATTCCAGTCGTACTGCAGTCCGTACACGATCCATCAAGCCCGTCCTTGCATACAAGGTCATTACCATCGTCATCCTCTTTCCACGGGTATTCTCGCCGCCTTCGCCTCTTCCAGCATGCCAACACGTGGTTCACGTTAACCGTTACCCGACATAGCGCCCCTTCCACCGTGCATCCTCGCAAAGGCGGGTTAAGACGACGCCCCGTGCGGCGGCGGTCTCCCATAGTCCGAATTGTCCAGTATCGATGATATCTGGCTCAGCCGCGACTGCTCCCTCGTCGGAGGAATCCCGTCGGGTCCGTGAGACGGATAGCCCTTTCGCGCGTCTTGGCCCCCGTCCGGCCTGCCCATCGGCAGCGGGTCCGGGCTGTACGCCATCGGCAGGCCGATGTCCGTGTCAGCCTGGCTTGCCGGACGCGACACACCCTCAGTATTCAATGTGCCCGGTGTGGTGTCTCCAGCCCTCGCGATACGCGCCTCTCGCAAGCCAGGGAGCCCTCCTTCTTGCTCGCCCTCCAGTTCCCCCTCGGCGCCCACGTCGAATTTCAACCGCGCAATCTCCTCTTCCGCGACCGATTTCCAGCTGCACTTAGCATGCTTCTTCGTGCACCCCTGGCACGCCGTCAGGTGCTTGACGCACTGGAGCCGCAGGCGTCGGCAGCGATCGCATGGCGGGTTGATGACGTCCCCCTTGGCCAGCTTGTCCGTGCTCTGGGTTATGAGGGATCTGTAGATTTCGCCTCGGTTGTCTGTGGCAGTTGGGGTTCCCGAGTCGGTCGCATTCCCCGTGGACGAACGGCCGGACTGCCCCGAAAGCCGATGGTGATGTGGCGGGTTTAGGGACGGCGACAGCGGGCCGAGGCTTGCCACCGACAAGCCGGCACCTGATGTCGATCGAGAGGGGGGCATCGGAGATAACGGCGACATGAACTGCTGGAGGAGATCGGCGTGGAGGTCGTAGGATGGACTGAAGCCGGCGGGCCGCGGCAGACGGTGGTTGGCAGCATGAAACCTACCGCTGCTGCCATCGTGCCCCTTTCGCCGCCGCGCAACGTCACTCTTCCGATGTCCGAGTTTGTGATGCAGAATTCGGGCCCTTGCCGCCACTTCGTCGGCCTTCTTATACAGGATAGACGCTCTCTGCTCCAGGATGTCCAAGGTGGCTAGTTCGGCCGTCTCGTCCTCCTCAAACGGGTGTTCCAGAGGGAAGCGGTCCAGCGCGCCGGACGATATGAGACGCCAATCGTCCTCAGTTATCTCCGTCCGGACGCCCTTGCACATGAACTGGCAGCATCGTACGCCGTCTGGCTGGGCCGTAAGGACGAAGTCGCTTGGGTTGGCTTTGGCGAAAGAGACCACGTCGAGCCAACTGATGGGGTTGGCAAAGGGCTGGGAAGAGTTGGTTTTTATAGGCCCGTCAAAGAATTTCTCGATGCCCTTGAGCAGCCGCGGTCCCGTCAGTTTCGCCCCCAGGTTGGCAGCCAGACTTTCATGCCGGTCCAAGACCGCTTCGCCACAAGGTCAGCATGCGCACGGCGTCTAGCAGAAGCACCGGGGCAGCAACTTGCCTTCGTATTCTCCAATCAGACCGACAATGTCCACAAACGTGTCCGCATCGCCGTGAAGGAGACCGAGGCGCTCCGCGTTTGTCCTCGGCAAGTAGTTGATGTATCCAGCACCGCCTTGTGCCGGTAACCAGTCAGCCAGTGCCTTGCATCAACATATGGCATGGAAAGGGGGCAATCAAGCAACAACAACAGAGGTAACAACAGGGCAGAAGAGGTGCACAGGGCGTATCAGAGTAGCAACTTGCATTGAACAAACACGTAGGCACAGGAAAAGTCAAATGCCGGCGGGCTGTCCAGCACTACCGGCGGGCGATGCAGACTCCATCGGAGAATTTCCATATTTCCATGCAGGCGAAGATCGAATTGGGGCTGTCGCGCGGCGCTAGAATGCACATGGCAGAAAACCAAGAAAATACCGCAGTGTCGGGACAAGACGCGCATCAGTCAATCAATCATACCTTGCTGGCTCGCCGTCGACGACGAGTGGTAGTGGCCACCGGCCGCGGCTCCGTTGTCGTCGACGTCTCGCTTCCGCTTGTGGAGGTCCAGATCCGGGGCGGCATGCGCCATATTAACGGGCGAACTGCCGGCCTTGGCAACACTGCCTCGGCGTCGTATCACCCGATGATTATTTTTAAGAACGTCCCGATAGTGCAAACGCTATTGCGGCCCGGGGAAGCGGGCGAGCAGCCGAGACGCTCGGGGTCGGCGCGGCGAGGAGTCGAGTCGGCTCTGGGCCCCGGAGCGGAGGCCGCACACGAGGGCGACGTGTGCGACGGAGGTCTCGTCCAGAGCGGCGCGCGGGGGCAGAGGGAAGTCGAGGGAGAGCGGAACACGCGCGTCCGTAATATGCGCAGTCGAAGGGGATGCTGGTGAAACTTATCGGCCCTGCATGACGGGATCGGCGAAGACGAAGGGTGGGTCCGAGGACAAAGACCGTGACGACGGGGGGTGTTCGCACTTCGCTATGCGCCGTGGACGGCGTCGTTTGCAAGTGACAAGTTCGCGGTGCGACTCGAGGGCCCGGGAGAGGCCTGGGTGAGGTGTGGCCGCGCGGATGCTCTGTGGCAGTCGGGGTATCACCGCGGGCTCGCGATGCAATGCGAACTCGTCTCCGTGCCGCGTCGTACGCAACAGCAGCAGCAACAACAACCACGGCGACGGACGGCCAGCAGGAGGAGCCGGTGCGTAGGTGCAGCAAGCAGGGAGACGACAGCAAAGTCAGGGAGGCGAAAGGCAGACGGGACAAGGGGTGTTTATCAAAGCTCGCTCGGGCACGCGGCGCCTCAGCCGCCTCTCGCTCCTCCCATGACCGCCCGCGAGCCCACGACGAGCAAAACAGGATCCCCGTTCGCCGCCCAGGTGCGGTAGCATGGGACGACAAGACCGAGAGAGGGGGAGCCTGTTTTCTTGTGGGAGCGAAATGTGGGATGGACACACAGCCGCGCTACAGCAACAGGAAAGGATATGCGCCGGCCGGCACCCCAGGCATGCAGCCGTGCATGTAAGTGTTGCGGAGAGCGTCACGAACGACCGGGGAGGCTTCCGAAAGCTGTCGCCTCAGTCAGCAGCCACGTTTTGCGCCGTGCTCAATTGGCAGTGAAGCGGCGAGACGACGAGGCGAGACGAGGCGCTCTCCGGCGCAACGCCAAGGCTGGTGATCGATCCCACTCGGCGATCCCTCCCTCGGGGAGCGGACGAGCTCTCGGCTTGTCCAGTTCCCGTCGCGCCACTCGACTGCTTTAGCCGTCGGGGTCTGGGGCTGACCGGCTGCATGCAAGCTTGTTGGACGGCCGGGTCGACAAACGGCCAGCCCCTTGCCTCCCAGACGCGGCGACAGAAGAGGTCCAAGCATCTCCGCAAGGCCCGGATAGTTTGCGGGTGATCCAGGGTAGCTCCAGAGCTCCGACGGCAGCCAAACATATGACATCGTCACCCCAACGAATGCGCCGCGAGATCCAGAGCATGGCCTGCGTTCCGGCTGACCGGTGGCGAATAGAGTACCCTGTATTACTCCGTAGTTTTCTACGTGTACTCGGAATTTGCCAGCGTCTGGGTGACTTGCTGCTTATATTCGTGGTGACTTTGCAGACATGGGCAGACAGCAATGTTCCGCCACAGAGCATGTCATCTATCACCGTCGGACGCTCCAATTCGCCCGCATTGAGCCCGTGACCCATCTATCTGCTCTTCAAAGGCCCCAGGAACACAAGTGTACATGGCTGAAGAGGCAGATATTTGAAACCCCGTCAAGGAGGTACGGAGTACTCAACGAGATTCAATCATCCCGCCACCACAAACAACGCCCGCACTAACCCCAATGCGGCAACCCACCCCTGCACCGCCTGTCCACTGGGTCCCCAGGACGTCCTCACCTCCAAACCTCGAATTCTCGCCATCCACCAGCCCAGCACCAGCACCACCATCACAAGGCACACACGCGCGCCATGTCTGACAGACCCATGCACCGAGGCGGGCGCGGCGGCGGCGGCGGCGGCGGCGGCAACTTCCGCGGCGGACGGGGAGGCGGCGAGGAGGCGGAGGCGCGGGCGCGCATGACAAGGCCGGCGGCGACAGGGGCGAGCGGCCCAAGAAGGAGAACATCCTCGACCTGGCCAAGTATATGGACAAGCAGATCACCGTCAAGTTCAACGGCGGCCGCGAGGGTAAGCCGCTCCATCCCACTTTGGGCCCGCGCGCGCGATGCTAACCGCAAGGCGTACGCACACAGTAAAAGGCACGCTCAAGGGCTACGACGCGCTCATGAACCTCGTCCTCGACGACGTCCAGGAGACGGTCCGAGGTTAGACTCCGCGTCCACACAAACCTGGACAAGCGAAACGCTAACGCGCGCGCCTAGATGAGGAAGGAAACGAGTCCACGCGCCCCCTCGGCCTCGTCGTCGCCCGCGGCACCCTGCTCGTCGTCATCACCCCCGTCGACGGCAGCGAGGAGATTGCCAACCCCTTTGCGCAGCCCGAGGAGGCCTGAAGCGGCCGCAGCGATGCTTGTACAAACATCATGACGAATGGCCGCCTACGAAGGCTTGGGTGTCGGGGTTGCCAGAGCTCGCGGGTGATGCAGACTCGCTGGAGCGTGCTGTGTAGCTTCCCTCCTGGGACAGAGGGAGGCGGGAAATGGCAAAGGCGGGAAATAAGACTGCACAGTGCTTCTCGGAGCTGCATCCCATGCCTGGGAGCCATCTTGGTCACAAGAATACCCCCGTGTCGCAGACTTGGTTCTGCAGGGGCGACATCTACCGGACCTGCGGTCGATATTAGCCACCTACGGAGACGAACAGTTCCAACAAATGTGGAACAGCTACACTCTGGGTCAGGAGCCACATGATGAACAAATACTACTATTCCATTGATATCTCCGTTCATTCTCTACTCACTAGGCATCCCCTGGCTCACGACTCGTGTCCCTAACCATACATCGCCAAAGCTCAGCCTCCCCGTTCCGTTCCAGACGTGACATGTACATACATACAGGCGGGCTCATGCATGCCGCCATGTCGCCAGATTTAGGCACGGCTGACGCTTGCCCGCCGCTCATATATAAAGACCCCCCCCTCCATCCCACCCCGCAGAAATCATCAGTTACATTGTGTGTACGGATCCAAACCGTCGTCTGTAGCCAACTCCGGGCGGTGTTCGACTCCTTCCATCTGACGCTGGCGACCCCTGGCAAAGTGACAGCCCTCTTCGAAGTTTGTGCCGGAAAACATCCCTTGCCGGTCCAGTCAGTGGCGGCCAAAGGAGCACATCAGGCAGGACCATCGTTGGTGCTTCGTTGGGGGCCAACTAGAACCCCCTCCCCTGCTTGCTGCTCTTCTGCAGCTCTCCGAAGGCATTCCCCAGCTGCTTCTTCAGCTCCTTGTAGCTGACGAGGAAGCTGGTCTGCTCGTCGCGGCTCGTCAGGCAGATCCTCTCATCCGTGCCCGCGTCGAGCCGGCTGAGGCACCGCAACATGTGCCCGATGTCCAGCACCGGGTTTCCGTTGCTGTCGACCTGGTGAAAGACATAGTCTCGGAAGAGCTTCAGCATGTAGCGCTCGCCGTTTTCGGACCACGATCGATCGCCTTCGAATTCCTGCCGCTCGTTGACGACGCCTAGTTTTAGCATTAGGCGTGCTACGCGGCCATTCTCTAGTTCTCGGAACAGCTCCGTGTTGAGCTCGTCGGCTCTGTGCTGGCTCTCGTCCAGCGTCGTGACAATGTGGCCGGCAATGCCTCGGACGAATTCGTCAATGGTCTTTTGAGCCGGCGCCTGTTGCGGCGTCAGAAGCCAGACGATGGTGTCCCGCAGCTCCACCGAGTATGATCGGCTCATCTGCTCCACCGAAGCGTTAAGGTTAGTGAGGTGCACGGGCAGCGTGCTCGTTGCGAGGCACAGCATCGTGCGCCCAAACTGCATGAAATCCTCCTGCTGGAGCTCCTGGATGGGCCGCCTCAAGTCAAACTGGACAACATCGAGAACCGAGCACGCGTTGAGCCGGATCCGATTCTTGTCCGTCAGTATGATTTTGCTGACATCGATGCATCGTGCTGCCAGGTTGACGGAGTGAATTGCCTTGATCGCGTTGGCCATCTGTGAGATGTAGGCCCACAGAAGCCCCTCGGAAATAGGGCCTTTGGGCTGGAATCGTGCGCCGTGGCTGGAATTGGGGGTCAGGTGAACGTCCGCGAGGGTCTTTGCCAGAGGGTGGTAATCTTGGACGAAGATGAGCGAGCTGTCTCCAAACGCCCTGGCCGTGAAAGCGTCGTGTATCGTCACCACGTTGGCGTTGTCAATCTTTCTCCATTCCTTGACGGACCTAATAGCATGCTCATTCGTTAGTCTGAATCCCTCTAGCCGCCGCAGGCAGTAGAGATTTCCAGTCTTGGAAGAGGTCGCCTTGTATACCCAGCTTGGATAGCCAAAGATGTTTGCGTTCTTTCGGTGGGTCGTGTCCAATGCAACCAGAGAGTGATAATTGTCCAACTGAGGAAGCTGCGAGTTTGGGATAATCTGCAGCGACGCTTCAGCCTTCTTCTGAAGCTCTTCTCGCAGCTTCTCGGGAAGAAAAAAGTCGTGGGTCATTCGGTGATAGGGCATCAAGTCGTCCCTGTGAGGCCCGACGGGGGCATACAGATGGTACTGAAGGGGCTGAGGCGGCGCGGTAAAGGCTCCTTGGGGCGGAAAGTAAGACGAACCGCCGGCACCCAGAGCATTGTGTTCGTCGGCATAAGGGTTATACTGAGCCGCGGGTAGGCTCTGCCCAACCGCAGCCATGGTGAACGGGTCGTAGGTGCCATCTTGGGCTGAACCGTTCGCGCCGGCCTGGGGATAGCTTTCAGCAAATGCTAGACAGGATTGCGAATGATAATGCCATACCGACGAGGCTACATCAAAGCTCGGTGTGAATTCGCGGATGGCAGCGGGGTTGAACACGGCGGCTTCGGGGTCTGCTGGAGTTCCAACAGGAGTGCCTGCTACACGTTCAAGGGTCAGCAAACAGGCCCTCAGTTCTGGGATGGAATCAAAATTACCTCCCAAGCGTGGGGTAAAGGCTGGAGCGCTCGCAGCCCCGGTAGAAAAGGTTGCCTTTTTGCCTGCGACAGGCTGGATGTTGGCGGGGGTAAATGATGGAGATTCGACGTTGAGGGTTTTCTTAGACCTAGAAGCAGAAAATCCTGTTAGCAAATGCTTCCATAGGCAATGGCTGTTTGATGTTGCGAGGATCTGACAGTCCCAACTTTCAACGTGACGGATTTTGGCTTCCGTGATGGTCCTTTGGTCTCTTCCGCTCGAGCAATATCGGTGTCGCCTTGGGAATTTTGTCGTGCCGTGTGTGAGTCGTAGATAGTCGTGTGACGCATTCTCGCCATCCTAGCTTCTCCAGCAGCTACAAGTCCGGCACTCTGGCCATTCTTCGTCATCATCGGTGGGTTGTCGCAATGCCCTCTGAGCGGCGGGCTCATCTCGGGGACGAGGCCGGCGCGTCACGAGCTCACTCGACAGGGTTCAGATCATGATTCTGCGGAATCGGTACTTACATATCGGATTGATTCCCATTGTTATTCTTGTTCAGGTCGTGGGAAAAGGTGCATCCCTGGTCTTCGTAGCGACAGTGGCCGTATATAAGGACGTTTCGGCAGAGCGTTTCTCTGTTTTCTGGTCCACAATGTCAGCACACAAGCCACGAACAGTATCGGCAAGCCCATGATTGAGCACGCAGGGCAAGGCAACGTACCGCGGCCCTTGGGTCTCGGGGAGCCGACCTGTCGTCGAAGATCGGACGGGGGGAATCGCGACGTCGCCATGGTCAATTAGCGATGCTGGAGGAAGGCCGTCCTCTGGGCCGGGTCTACGACGTCTGCGCGAGAGTCAGCATGCGATCGCGACACGAGCAGGCGGCTCATAAGCAGGGCACGGGCTGTCCACCGCCTGGGAGCTGAGGCATCGCGGCGGTGGGGGGATTTGTGACGAGGCGGAGTGGGTGGAGGAGGATATGGAACGCGACACGCACCTCTCTGGGGTAGCCCTCTGCCATGGCTCAATTGGTCGAGGCGGCGTCGCGCCCATGGGAAAGAGAGCAGACGCAGGCGAGACGCGAGCGGCTGGGCGCGGCCTCGGAGGAGAAGCGACTGCAGCTGAATAGGTCTGATTGTGGCGATGCCCCCAAGGTGAGATAGGGTGGTGGGGGAAGCGATCACAGGCAGGCGGGAGGGATTGGATGCAGCCCAGCGCTATTAACGCCGTACCGGTATGGGGATCTACCGCTGAACGCCTAGGTGATACTGCGGCTGCGGAAAATAGGCGCGCCGATGCAGCCGCAGTGCACCTCGCATCAACGGTCATCACGGCGGCATCCAGCCCAATCGCGCTGCGCGCTTGCTGTCTGCCGCAACATTCTTCCATCGGCCTGGACAGTTGCTGCCCAATGAAGAATTCTCCACAGAAATGACGGTCCCAACAGGCCCCAATGACCTCCGCTGTGACTTTGTGGTTGGCTTCTTTGAGTGGGAGCTGGCGACATCGCGACCGTGCACGGGCCACCTTTGTCTGGACCTGGAGCCTGACGCAACTTTTAACTTGAGCTCGTGCAGCTCCAGTCATCACGCAGCGTCAACCAAACAACTTTATTCCTGCTGCAAGCCCAAACACGAAGCGCCTTGACTGATACTTCTTCCTACCATTGATGGCAGCGACGCCCCTCTGCCACCTACTTACCCTGCGGTGATAGCAGCGCGGCACGAGACATGGCCGACGCCGGTGATGACGCGGGACATCTGTCCCAAGGCCAGCTGGAAGCCCTCCAGCAGTACATCCAGGTCACGAACCAGGAATCCCAGGACGCCGTTCCGCTGCTGCAGCGATCGCAATGGAATGTTCAGGTGCGCCGTGGTCTTGCAGCCACTAACCAAGCCTGGCGCCGTATTGCTAACTTGGGTGCCTCGGCCGTCTAGATTGCCATCGCCAAGTTCTTTGACGGCGAAGGACCCGATCCCGTCGCTGAGGCCATGGCCGCGCAAGATGCTCCTCAGCCGTCGGCTCGACACGAAAATCTGCAAGAGAGCCTCATGGCCTCTTCTGGCTGGTCGCGAACGGCAGCACGCAGGACCCGGACGGACCCCGCCCCGAGAATCGTTCCCCAACAGCCCGTCACGCACCGATCGCCATGGCTTCTGGGGCTGCTACTTGCGCCCTTTGGCTGGGGCTGGCGGGCGGCATCAGCCCTGCTTCGAACCTTTTGCTACGTATTGTCGTTTCTACCCGCGCCGATACGACCGCGAGCTATTACCGCAGGCCTGAGGAGGCCGGGTGGGAGGCGCATGCTCATGCCCCGCGACACCGCTGCGAGATTCAAGCGTGAGTTCGATGAAGAATATGGTCCCAACGAACTGCCCTTCTTCGAGGGCGGGCTAGCGCAGGCTCATGACTTGGCCAAGAAGGACCTCAAGTTCTTGCTGGTGTTCCTCATGTCCCCGGAGCACGACGACACCTCATCATTTGTCAGGGATACTCTTCTTACGCCCGAAGTTGTCAGACTTATCAAGGATCCAGCCAACAAGATGGTATTGTGGGGAGGCAACGTGCTGGACTCGGAGGCGTACCAGGCGGCAACTGAGTATAATTGTACCAAGTACCCCTTTTCGGCATTGGTGTGCTTGACGCCGAAGGAGGGCAGCACCAGGATGGGAATCGTCAAGCGCCTGGTTGGCCCCATGCCGCCGGCGACTTACCTATCCGAGCTGCAGGGCGCCATGGACAAATACGAATCCGACCTCGCGGGCGTGCGCGCCGACCGAATGGCACAAGAGGCCGCCAGAAATATTCGGACAGAGCAGGATTCAGCGTACGAGCGCTCCTTGGCCATTGACAGACAACGGGCACGCGAGAGGAGGGAGGCGGCTGCAGCTGCGGCAGAAGTCGAGAGGAGGACCCAGGAGAAGGCGGCGAACGCGGCATTCTTGGAAGAGAAGCGCCAGCAGTGGAAGTTGTGGCGGGCGGCCCGGATCCTGCCCGAGCCCCCGGCAAGTGACAAGAGCGTCGTGCGCGTGGCCCTGAAGATGCCAGAGGAATCTGGAGCAGGGCGGATCGTGCGACGCTTCCCTCAAGACGCGCCGGTTGAGGAGCTCTACGCATTTGTAGAGTGCTACGATGTCCTCGAAGGGACAGCAGAGGAGGCCTCTGGAGGGGCACACCCAGGTGACTACGAGCACACGTACACGTTCAGGATAGCATCGACGCTGCCCAGGGTTGTCTACGAGCCTAGCGCGACAGCCACAATGGGGGAGAAGATTGGAAAGTCGGGCAACCTGATTGTGGAGGAGCTGCCGACCGAGTCAGGCGACGAAGAGGAGGAGGAGGAGGGGGAGGAGGGGGAGGAGGAGGAAGAGGCAGACGTAGAGGGAGAGGAAGAGGAGGAGTAAAGTAACGTTCTAGATGGGTTTTAGTGCTCAAAATATAATAGTCGTGCTTGTGCTGGCCAGAATGATGCGGAAGGCTTCCATGTTTAGGCTGATATCTGGTGGTGGGCTTGGCTGCCACGGGTGTGATGCCGGTGAACTTGCCCCCATCGCGGCACTTGGGAGCAAGATAAGAAATGACGGCTTGAGCGAGCGGCCATTCGTGAGATCTGGGGATATGCCGCGTATGCTACTAGTCATGCGCGGGGGCCTTGTGGCACATTACGACGACGCGTGTGGGATGGGATTGCGTAAAGCTGCGAGGCTGTGCAGCGGCGATCATGCGTGGCGGAGGGCGAGGGCATTCATAACAGACTGAGCGCCTATACTATAGAGACAGGTAGCATGATATGCATGTATTTGGCCTAGTTTCTGATCGACGAGGGGCAAAGTTGACGCACACGTACACAGGCCCAACAAACAACCTTGACAGAACGAACCAAGCCAGATCCAGCTGCTGCTGCGACGACGGCTGCCTCTTTTTCTCCTACCAACACCTGGCGACTATTACTTGTTTCTTCGTCCGGTGTGCGTCGGGACTCGGCTCCAGGACCCCTGCTTGCGCACCGCGCCCCATTGTTGGATGCAGCTTCTACTTGGGCAGCGCCGCTTTTGCTGGCCTGGCATGAGCTGTGTCACGCGCCCTGGCTGCACAACTCTGCTATGCACAACTTTTACTGTGGGGCACCACCGTTTTTGACGGCCAGCTGGGTATTCGGGACGCTCCGTAATTGCGACGCTTGCTGACTAGCCCCTCGAGGAGCCAATCAAGTATAATATTCCGCTTTGTATTCAGACATCACTTGCAGCAATATTATTTACACACTGATTTGGGCCATAGCTGTATCAAGTTCTATATAATGCAACACTTCGATGTTAATCATTACGGCGATACTTCGTACACAGCTGCGCATAATGTCGCGGCTCGCTCCGTACTGCAGTCTGATTCCCGGAAACTAAGGTAGTATTACACAAACGATGAACGCCGGGTGCCAACGTGGCGCGAACCCCACTGGGCGGACCAGGACGCGGGCATCAGCAACACCAGCGACTACCACCACTTTTCGAGCAGCTGCTCCGGTGGCCCCGGGACCGCCCGCTCCGGTGGTGGCGCCGCCGATCGGCGAGGCTGAGTTCGGCGATATGTTCCCGCACGTGCCGCCTGGTGGGGTACATGCGGGAGCATCCGAGCCTCGCGGACGCCGCGCTCCGCGCACAGCTAAACAGTCAAGAGGCCCTCGATGCCACGCCCGCGTATAGCCAGTTAATACAGCGGCATTCCCTGCTTTGCCTTCAGTTCGGCTGGCAGGCCTACCAGTCGGACAGCTTCCCGGACCCGGCGAAGGACCAACATGAGCAGCAGCAGCAGGAGGGCGCCGGGTTCGCGTTGTGGGATCGGAGGCGGGTCGAGGCCATTAAGGAGCTGGACCAGATGAGGATTCTGCGGACAGGGTGGGTTGTGTACCAGTGGTATTGCGGGATATGGGGTCCTTTCGCTGGGAGGGTTGACTGATATTGAGGTGCAGCTGTGTTTTTGTTTTAATCAACCAGCAACGCCCAACAGGCCCATCCAGGGGTCTCTTTTAGACGGTCTCGTATTGTTTCCTTTAGTAAGACTTGCGGCCGGCCTGAATAAGGGAGATCGTAGGACAAACATACTCCTGTGACGTCCTCAAGGTGAGGGAGGACGACGTCGGGGCCATCGTCGGGGTTGTCGTTGGGGCTGTTGTCGGGGTTGACATCGGGATCATCGTCGGCATCATCGTCGGGGTCATCGTCGGGGTTGTCGTCGGGATCGAGATCGAGGGGAGTCGAGGTGGAAGTCGATGTCAAAGGCGGAGGGAAGTCAAAGAAGAAAAGGAGACGGAAAGGTATGGCCATATATGGAGCTTGGGCGCCTAAAATAGCAGCGACGGACAAACACTACCTAGTTATCTGAGTCCATCTCTACTATTATGTATTTTTACGAATGTCTAACGGCGTGCTAACGCTCGACTCTTCCCTTAAAGATGCCGTATAGCAGGTTCTCGCCGGCATCTCCTCGACAATGCCCGCCTTCATCAACTCAACCGAGAGCGCCTGCATCGTGCCCGCCAGCTCGGGCAGGAGGATAAGCGACTTAATGTCGCGCATGACGCCGGCACTGGCGCGCATGCTGCCCTCGATCTTGCGGACCGCGAACGCCTCGTCGACCTGCATCTGCGCGCTGCTGAGCTGCGCCTTGCACGTCACCAGGAGGACCGACGGCCTGCGGTGCCAGATCAGCTGCCGCGCCAAGTCCCGCACCTCCCGGCGCGCCTACGCCTGCGCCTGCCGCTGCAGATCCCGCGCCGCCCGCTTGTCCGCCTGCAGGATCAGGGTCTTCGTCTTGATCTCCAGCTGCTTCATGTGCGCGATGTCGCGGTCCAGCTTGCGGGCGTTGGACCGGACGAGCGCGTTGCATCTTCGGAGCTGTTTGCGTTTCGACGGGGGGAAATAAGCAGGCCTTTATTAGTGGCGCGCTGTGGAGGAATTCGCTTGACGTTCACAGCCCGCAGCAAGCAGGATGATGGCGCGCGATGCTGATGAGAGTGACAAGGCTGGAAAGTAGGCCTTCCTGTGCCTGAGGGCTAGACTTTACGAACAGCGATTTGAGACTCTCCATCGTGACGACGGAAGGCGGGTAATGCTGGGATGTTGCAAGCGTCTTTGAGGCTGTCGCCGTGGTTCTCGTTTGTTGTGGACACGAAGGTGACAGTAAGGCCGGTGTTGGCCTGGATGGGCAGTCTGGCGCACCCACCCGTAGTGTGTTTAGCCCACGGCGTCGTAGTCCTCGGAGCCTGCCAAGTGGCAGTGATGGCAGCCGATCTTGATCGCTCAGCGTTGACGAAAGTCGGAAGTTGAGACGAGGTTAAATGGACAAGCCAGGATCTTTGAGGGCAGAGAGGACGGAATCGGCCACCTGAAAACGGAGCTGAATTAACGGTCAAATAATACGGAGTGCCTCAACGGAACCCGTTCCGTTTCCTGATCCTGTAGCATAAGTTTTGCATAATTTGTCAAAAGGTACCGAGCCAAGGCACCGCCGGCGCTAATCCCAACATGGACGACGCCACTGACAGAGACAACCAACTCATAGAACCACCGAATTCGTTATTAATAAATCGAGACGGCGCCGAGCCACCAGGAAACACGACGACCGTCGTGACTCGTGACGACCACGAGCAGACGCCAGCTTCACAGGCATCGACCTGCACGGCTGCCTGGATCCGACAGTCACGACTCTGACCCGCGACCCATCGTTCGCGTCCGCGTCCGCCGACCGACGCCATCATCGTCGCCTCAATCAAGGCGTCCCCTCGACCATCCAACCCTGACGGCTCGCTCGCTTCCCGCTCCCGCCCCAACCACCGCACACGACTTTGCGCCCACGTCCGCGGTCGCGCGAGCGCCCATCCGACACGATGAAGTCCATGAAGGGACTCAGCATGAACAGGATGCTGGGGAGCATCAGGAAGAAGGCCGGCGGTGCGTCACTCCCCCTGGCGCTCGCCATCGCGCGGGGATGAGCGCAACAGCATACCCTTCAGGGACGACGAGACTGACTGGCCAGCTGCAGGCAATAGCTCTGAACCCCCGCCGGCCTCGGCCGCGACGCCGGCAGAGAACCCCGAAGTCACCGCCCACAACAGCGTGGTACGTGTAAAGCCGCAATAGCTGAGAACACGCGAGCCGCATTGCTGACACGAGGCCATGCAGAAGGCGTTTTGCGAATCGGGCGGCAATGTCCAGAGCGACGAGGTGCTCTTCCTCCCCCCCATCGTCGATGCCGCTGAATCCTCCCCCGCGGCCGCCGCCGAGTGCGCGCGCATCATCCGCAAGTACATGGGCAAGGACTATTCATCACGGCCGTCGTGGCAATACAACGCCATCATGCTGGTGCGCATCTTGACGGACAACCCCGGCCAGACTTTCACGCGAAACATGGACGACAAGTTTGTCGACACGGCAAGGTCGCTGCTCAAGAACTCCAAGGACCGGAGCGTGCGGCAGATCCTCATGGAGACGCTCGACGACTTTGAGCACACCAAGATGTACGACGAGAACTTGGGTCCGATTATCCAGATGTGGAGAAAGGAGAAGAAGAAGGCGCTCAAGGACTACGGGGTAAGACGCCGTCATGAGATGTTGCCCCTGGCGCAAGACGGAGACTAACGACGCATTCACAGGGTCGGATGCCACCCACAAGACCGCGTCCGCCCATGATGGGCCCGCCTGCCCAGCTCAACCGCCATTCCCAAAACTACTTTGCCAAGGCCCATTCCAACAACCGCCTCCCCGACCCCGTCGAGCTGGGCAGCCGGCTAGAGGAGGCGCGCACGTCTGCAAAGCTGCTCGAGCAGGTTGTTATGAACACGCTGCCGGGCGAGATGCTGCACAACGAGCTCATCAGAGAATTCGCGAATCGTTGCCTGAGCGCATCGCGGAGCATTCAGGGGTACATGGTGTCGGAGAATCCGTCCCCCGACAACGACACGATGGAGAGTCTGATTGACACCAACGAGCAGCTGCAAACAGCGCTCAACCAGCACCAGCGCGCCGTCCTGAGCGCAAAGAAGCAGCTGGGCGTCGGGACAGGCTCGAACGATGTTTCGCCGCCGCCAGAGACGAATGGGTCGGACCGTGAGCCGGACTGGCAGACCTCGAACGCGATGCCGGTGGCGGCAGGGGCTGGCATAGTCGCCTCGCGGGGGGACGGCAAGGGCAAGCAGGCAGAGGTTTACAGCGCACCGGATGGACCGCCCCCTGGGAACGCCATATCTGGATCTGGTTACCGCAAAGACGATTACGAAGTGTCCTTGGAGGATCTCTCTGATGACCCCTTCAGAGACCCCCAACACGGCGGCTCCAACGACGTTGGCCCGAGCTCCTCGGGAGCCTACAGCGACCACAGACTGGCGCAAGAGCCCTTTAACCCGGGCTTCAAGCCGGCGGCATTGAGCTACGGGGACGAGAAGGAGGCAATCAGCGGACCTGGAGCATCGAGCGGGGCGGCAGGTTTACACCTCCAGCCACCGCCGGGGCAGCGCAGCGCAGCCGATGACGATGATGACATTTACGAAGCGACGCCCAAGAGCAAGGGGCCAGCGCACAAGTACTAGCATTTTCGAGCCTGGTATGCCAATCAGTCGCCTGCAAGCGTTCGTGTGAAGCTCCTGGAGGGGCGTGGATGTTGGGAGGAGCCATGGAAAGACAGCCTGATCTCTTTACGTCTGCTTCGTTGTATTGCAATGATTCCCCTTTTTGTTGCCAATTTGTTGCAAAGTGGGCGTGTTCGCGTCAGCCATGGACGATTGATGATGAATGGGAGGAGTCGGACGAGAGGGACAATCGTAGCGCGCGCAAATTCATCAACACGTCGCATGCAAGCGGTTTTTGTCCTGTCGTTTCTCGCCCTCGTTCTGCGTGTTTTGTCTTGTTCGCTCCAGACACAGACAGGCGGGTCGGTGTTTCTCGCAAGTGATGCCAAAAGGATGGATCTTCAACACGGCGTGGCGTCCTTGTCGGGCGGGCATGCATGTCCTGCTGGGTAACACACGCCCGCACTGGGTGGATGGTCTCGAAGCCCAACTCGGGGACGGGTTGTCCGTGGCGCTGTCGCGTTGGACAGGTGAAGGGGGGCGTTTGGGGGCGTTGTGAGGCATCAGATGGCGTTGCAAACGGCCGGTGGTGTGCAACCAAGCCAAGAACGGGAGGCTGCTTTCTGTGATGCGCGGAAACTGTCGTGGGAGATGAGACACGGGAGGCTCGCCCATCGCGTTGCGGCGGCGCCGGAGGGGCCACTCTCTGCACGGGATCTCATGCCGGCGGATGGAGGAGGAGGAGGAGGAGGAGGAGGAGAATGCCAACCGACCTCGCGCAGGCAGCCTCCCGAGATGTCTGTGTCCACAGCCCCCACCGCGCCCTTGCGGAAACCCGCTGCGCGAATGCCCATGTCGGGCTTCTCTTTTTGCACGTCTCGCTCGGCCTGCGGCTCCGCGACGGAGGGTCGTGCTTCGCCGGCCCGCTCTCCGGGGGCTGGGCTGTGCCATCACGGCAGGCGGGCGGGCGAACGGCTGTGCGCTGGGGGCGTGTTGGACGTGGTCAGATCAGCGAGGAGACGTGTGGAACCACAGGCGAGGACAGTCCTCCTCATGCTTCTGCAAACGCACAAACGCAATCCGGTGGTCCCCTTGCCAAACCGACAGTACCCGATGGAGATGCCAGGCTGCAGTGGTTTGTACATGAGGCTTGCATGGTACGGCGTGACGGCGGGTTCGCGTTGCAGCGGCAGGCATGCTAGCTGACGCTCACCGACCTGCATATCAATGTCGAGACAGCGGTGCCACGTACTTGCGTACATGGATGATGCGCGTTTGGGGGGGGGGGGCGGGGCGACGGCCGTTCAAGCATTCACGCGCGTTCGGCTCCGCGAGGGGAGGGATATTAACATCCATGATGCTGGACGCGCTCGTGATGCAGCGGTGATGCCATGCGTGGCTGGGCCACGTCGACTGCGATTGTACCGCGCGAGCCGGTCTGCACCTCGATGCCGGCGCGGGGACGAAGGCACCGACATGCCGCGGGCAGCCGGGCCCCCTTCTCATCGCCGTATCGCAACGTACTCGTAGACGAGATAACAAAGGCTGAATTGGCGCCGTCATCCCGCGGTTTGTCGGCTGCCTCCGGCGCACGCGCGGCGTTGCGGCTTGCCCTTCTGGGGCCGCCGGCTCGCCATTGGCCGCCTGGCACGCAAACCCGATTGGCTGCCGGGGGTCGTGCGGTTGCCCTTTTCGGGTGACTCTTGCGAAGGCACTTCCTGCACTCAGGCAATGCCGTTCAGTCATCCATCGGCCATTCTCCTACCTAATCTCGTCTCCCCCATCTCTGCCATTTGCCCTCCCCAGTTCGGCAAGGCCGTGGGCGAGCGGACGCCGCGTCTCTTCGTTTACGGCATAGCATCTGCTGGGCTGGCCTTGGGCGCACATGGAGCCCTGCCAGTGGCCCGCTGCCCACGGCGTGGCGCACATTCGGACATCACTGGAAAGCATCCTCGTCACAGCACCAAGCGGGCGCCACCGCGGACGCATCCATGCTTGGCTACCTGTCCCAGGTCGGATGAGACCTCCCTAAGGTATACACATTCAAGACATCTTGCATTCGTCCACCTGACAGCGCCCGCCCCAGCCTGGCCCGTCAACGAGCATCGCCGTCTTCCTCCCGGGCCGTCCCCGACCCTTCTCGGCCTCTCTTTACGCGCTCCTGTTACCTGGCTTTCCACCCGATCGCACTTTAAAACGCAAAGGCCCTGGGGCAGTGCAGCCGGTATGGCATTGGTTCATCGACTCCTCCCATCCCGTCCCATGGTTCAGACCCCGGCGGCTTGCATCACGTCCCCAAGCCACGAGTCCGCCTCTCTCCAACGGCGGCTCCCCCCCTCCGCAACCCAGCGGCTTTTGGCAAGTCTGCCGTCACATTTACCCTGTCGCCTGGCCTCTCTTGAATCAGCTTAGCTGCGCCCATGGACAACCACCCAAAGATCCCGGGTTCTGAACCGACCGCACTCGCGCCATATCGTGCCCAATGCTGGCCCCTTTCTTGGCCTGGCCCGACGTCCCATACACCTACAACGGCGGCATACCTGCATACCTGCATAAGGAGAGCCTAATCTCCCCACGGCTCAAGGCATCATCTTCCCTCATAGCCGTATATCGGTTCATCACTCTGCACGCGGGGCAGACAAGATGATATCTTCATCGAACCTCCCCTTGCCTCGATTTCCGCAGCTGCCTTCATATCCGCCAAGCACCCCCTCTGTCACACCTACATGTCGTCAGCACGCCGTCCACCAGATGGCAACTCCATCCTTGAGCCACCACGCCACGACAAGACAACCGTTGGCCCGTCTGTCGCCGGAGATTCTGGGCTTGATCCTGGGCCAAGTACGTTTGCCTCGTTTCTGGCGCCTTCCCGCGGGCCGTTTCTGCAGCGGCACGCTGGGAACGTACTAACACTCTACCTCCTTCAAGTTGCGAGTTGTTGACCATGGATCTCTATTTGCCCTGCGGCTCGTCTGCCGGAGATTCAACTGCCTTGCTACCCCCGTTGTTTACCACACCATCGAACTCAACGACGCCGTTCTTGATCTGAGTGCTGAGCATCTCTACCCCCTTGTCCTCGAGCACGTCTCCCAGCACACAAACCACGTAATCGTCCGCAGTGATCTCGATTCCCAGAGCGTCAAACGACTCCTGTGTAGGATACAGCGGCTTTCATCCATCAGGTGCGTCTCGCTGCTTGCACAAAATCGCACGGTTTCTAACAAGTCGCTTCGCCGCCATACAGGTGGTGTTACGTTCCGCAAACCGGCCGTGTCCCCAGGCTGTGGTTACCATCAGATATCCTGGACTATAGCCAAATACGCCGCAATGGAACAAGCATATACATCGAAAACCTGCCCCTCGGCGGCGTCCAGCATGATTTTGACGAGTCCTACTTCAACGCCACTCTGACCAGACATTTGGTATCGCTAAAGCTTTTGAATCCGAACCCGCCCCTGACCACGAGACCCGACTCGCTGAAGCGGCTCATCATGCAGTCACCGCGTCTCCAGACGCTTCACTACCAAGACCTCGGGATAGGAACGAGCTTTAATTTTGAAGGCGAAGAGCGAGTACCGCCGATCACGGATCTAGCGTTGAAGTCGTACAACTGGGAGCACTCTCCAGAGGAGGTGGCGAAGCACTGGGATTTCTCGCAGATCCGGTCACTAAAGCTGGTCAACATACCCGTCTCCAACTTCCTCAACTCGGTCTACCTGCCCGACTTTGCTCTTCTACGGACCTTGAAAGTGGAAGATTACGGCGGGCACTTGCAGGATATGCGGCCCAGCGCCACACGCCGCCTGTACGATCTAATCAAGCACCACATACATGCGCTGGAAACGCTCGACATCACTTGCCATACGCAGATTTTTGGGCTCGACGCGATCAGGCAACACCGAGACTCGCTCCGGGCGCTTCGGTTTAGGGACCACGTCGGCTTTGAGGAGGACAATAAGAGGTGCCCGACTCTGGGGCTGGAAGACTTGGCCATCCTGGGTGCTCAGTTGGCCTTTGTCCACACCCTCGAGCTGGACATGGACATTGCACTCTGCAAGCCCCGCGATTTCCTCGAAGCCGTATGCTCGTTCCCTAGCCTCGACACGTTGACGCTGCATGTCCAAACTCGCCTCCGCGCAAACGACAGAGTCGATCCACAAACCGACCGTGACTACGATGCCGCCCTTGAAACGTTTAACAGCCTCATCCGCCTCAGGGAGCAGCAGCGGCCGGAGCTACCCTGGAGGCGCATCACCATAAACGTGGGCGGCTGGCGGCGCGTCATGGTGCGGCGGATGGGCTATGGGTGGAAGAAGCAGAACGCCCAGGGAGTCTACGCGGAACGGTGCTTTGTGCTGGAGAGAAATGAGCGAGGGCGGCACGGAGTGCGAGAGGAGGCGGCGTCCGAGACGTCGCGATGTCGGTCGCCGGTCCAACTTTGAGAGCGGGCCTTGACAGTCTAAATCGCACGACGGGCCTTGACACTCCAAATCGACACGATGGAACGCCTTGGATATGTTCGTTGGTGACGCTGGCTATGTGGTCCGATGCATGCAGCCTCATATTCGGGATTACAGGCAAATGGCACGTAGGGAATCGGTGACAAGCATAGGTTGTCTAAATTTGCTTACTGCAGGTGTATGCCTGCCTGATCTTGTTATACGGTTGGCTCCACTTCAGCACGGCCTGTCAGCAGGTCCAAGAATAGGTTACGGGTAATAGGCAACAGCACGCTGTATTAATAGTATTAAGTGTTGACTGGGGAGGACTTGGCGCTAATATATATGCAGCCACAACGGCATTGCAGGAGCCACATATGGGGGTGGGCCACAGCCTTACGACCTCATGCAGTGACGCATAGGCAGCCCCAGGATCGAGTACTCGCAGAATAGAACTCCGGGAAGTTGTGCGGAAACACTGACGAGACGAGTGGTTGATGGACGTGTGTCATGTGTTTGCTCGATTGGGACGGTCTCGGTATTCGATCGAGGTTCTGGATCTTTGTACAGGGGTTGTTGGCACAGCGAGTACCCTGGATGAAGCTGGGAGGGCAGCAGCCGAGGCCAGCGCAACCGCAATAGCATACGAGGGGAAGCGTGGAAAGTTCGGAGTCCTATGGCTCCACGGTTAGAAGTGCTTATGCAACAAGTTGACGCAGAACTATTCGACGCAAAATCAGGATGCCTCGCGTGGGGTGATGGATCGGGAAGCCAAAACTCGAAAATCAAACGCAAGGGATGTACACGTTGCTGTGTACAACGCCGTCGTTGCCAAGGACACCGGCGGATACTGCGGAACCAAGGCAGCAAGCAGACACAGAAAGAAGGGAACTCTTTCTTGTCAACGCCTGGAACGCAAAGACCCAACAAACTCACCGGAGCGCAGTTGTTGCCAACTCGCCGGCAGGGCCGCGCAGAAGAGCCGTTTGAAACTCTGCGTGGAGGAACCCGGTGTTTCGAGCGGCGGCAGCAAACCGGCCGCCGAGTTGCAGCGGGAGACGGCAGGGAGGCAGAGTGGCAGCTCTGCGCGGCGGCAGGGCCACTTGGGGCTGTTCTGTACGCTCGGGAGTCTTGCAAGGCTCGTGCGAGTCTACCCCTGGAAGCGCCCTGCTGTCTCTGTGTGATTCTCGGATCGTCGGCGCTCGAGATGGCAGTCGCTTCTGGCGATGGTCGCAGTCGCTTCCGGCGATGGATCGACGGCGTATTCGGGGCCGAAGGTTGGACAGCTCGCGGAAACCGCAGTTGCAACTCCAGCCGCAAGCCGTCGGAGGAGCGAGAGCACGCCAAGGGGCAGGCAGTCCAGTGCGAGATCCCAAGCCGCTGGAGAGCCGGTCCCGCCACGGCAACATGCTCGCCATCCGAGCCCTGCCTCGCCACCACGCAGTCGCACCGAGCCCCCGCGTCTCGGGCTCGGACCGCGGATCGTTGCGCGCCTCCTTGGCCACCGCGCCACCCGAGCAGCGCCCGAGGGGCCCCGGCGTGCGCCGAGGACTGCCGCTGCCGTCGCGCTCCCCGGTGAGGGACGAGTCAGGGGCGGCGCGGCGAGGGCGGCTCCTTGCACGAGGCGACGCGTCTGCGGATGTCCGGGTCACAGACGGCGCTCGATTACGCCTGCAAAGAAGGAACGAGAATACAAGAACGGCACGGAGCCGCTGTCAGCACCCACGCCGGCAAAGCTTCACTCCAACCCGCCGCAACACGACCTCTAGCCACCTACCTTACCTAGGTACCTACCTACAAACCAAACCTTCCCTGCGTCCCGCCCAGCAAGCTCCCACCACCGCCCGAAGAGCCATCCGCGCCGGCCGGCCCAGCAGCACTGACTCGCACCCCCCGCCCCGTCGTCCATACGCGCCTCGCCGGCATGTCACCGGTGCCAGGGCGTGCTCGCAGCGGGAGAGGCAACTGAGACACGCAACCCAAAAGCCGGGCTCCTAGTCAAAACCCAGCTCAGCCACGTCCCGCACGCCCCCTCGCCTTCGCCGTCGCCGCTGGCCGAGCCGGGCGGGAACGACCGGCTGCCTGCGGTGCTGCGCTGCTCGCCGTCTCCCGTGTGCATACATGTCGCAGTCTGCTGATCCCCCCCTGGCCTCGTGCGTCCCGGGCATCCGCGTGCGACCCGGGCATCCGCGCTGGCCAGAGGCTGCTGCCCGTCACTCCTCCGCCTGCTCGCCACACCACCCGGCCTCGACGCTTATGCACCCTGCAGGTACAACCGAACAGTCCGATCGCACATGTTTCACGCGCATGCGATCAGCCCGAGACAAGCCGTGCCTCTCCGCGCCGCCATCACCAACCCTCAACACCAACAGCCCCCATCGTGGCAGTAGCTCACCCCCGCAACGAACAACAATGCCAACCGCCCGCCACCAACAGAGGCGGCGAGCGAGCTGAACACCCCCCCTTTGCCTTCCACCCGCCACCTCGCGAAGCACTAACCCACGGCCCCCCCCCCCCTCCTTTTCCCAGCAGTCCGTCGAGGGTTTGCGCTAAACCTCTCGAGCCACGGCTCCCAAGCCAAGTGGGCTCCTGGGCTCCTGTTGACCCAGCGGGAAATCGGGAGGGAACAAAGGCCCGTCGCGAAACCCGTGCAGTGTGTAGCCCTCCGCAATTGTCTTCCTCTTGGCCGCCCTCCACTGCATGGGAAGCGTGGCGCCCCCTTCCCGGAGCAGGCAGCCCGGCGCATCCATACTGCTGCTTTCGTCGCGCGAGAAAATGCCGCTTCGGGATACGGCTCGCGTGTGGCGGCTGCCACGCTCGCATCCACGACCACCGACCCTCCGGGCCTCCCGTCCCCATCTCACTGCAACTCTCAGGACACTGAGCCTCGCGGCCATGCCGGCTCCAACGGACCCAGCTCGCCAAGTGTGGCTCATCAGCGCGTCACCCCTTCCCAATAGAGCCCACTCCAAGCTGCTGCCTTCTGCAACTGCCGCAAGAGACAATACGAGTCTTTCTCGTGTTGGCCTGCGGCATCCTCCGTGAATAGACGACTGTTAATGGCGAGGAGAGCACGGGCGGGGCGTCTCAGGGGTTCGTTGGATTTGGGATTGCCCCGCCAGTGGGCTCAACCGCACGGCCAACAGAAAAAGCCCGTGAGGAGCTGGAGGGAAGGGAAATGACAGAAAAGGGGGCCACGAGGCAGGCAAAGTGTGAGGGAAGCCCGCACAGGGCCGAGGGCACCGCACGACGGGCGCATTCGCCATGAATTAGCAGTCTGTATTGCTAACACGTAACACAACCTCGGCCTCTGCGAAGAGCTCGCTCCTCCGTCCATCGAGCCATGGCCATGGCCAGCTGCAACGGCACAGCCCGCCCCGGCGCTCGCGCCAACTCGTACCCTATCTGGCTGGTAGGCAAACAAAAAAACAAAAAAAAAAAAAAAACACAAACGACCGCCATTTCGTGTCCATCCATGCCCCAGATTGAACCCCAAAACCACCAACCGAAAAAAGAAAGAGACCAGTCAAACTCGAAACTAAATATCAAAACGTTTGGTGCCGTGAGGCATGTCCGTCTTCTGTTAACATAAATAGAAACATCAAACATTGATCGTGCAATTACAACCTGTGCAGAACGGAACCCCCCTTGGAAGTGGCCGCCGTAGTAGACCGAGCCATCGGCGGCCAGGAGAGAGAAACCGAGGGCCTTCCACCCACGTAGAACCGAAAGAAAAACTCGGAAATTTTTCAGGGGGGGGGAGGGAAGGAGACAAGCAAACAAGGCGGGGGCTAGAAAAAAGACACGCGCCAAACAATGTGTTTGTTGCCAAACGGATGGTTGTTCTAAACTTTGGTATCGCCGTCCTGTATCGCTCAAAAGACCTCCCGAGTTTTGTTCGCCGAAATCCGTCGTGAATCAGATGTCGAATCTTCTCGTCAACGAGAAGCCAGCGTCATGCTGAGGGCCTTTCGATTTACCACAAGAAACGTGCGCGCGTAGCTTAATTGACCAACTGTCCGGCAGAGTCAACTTTTTTGTTGTGTTGTGGGAAGGTTTTTCGTCTTGAAACGTCCCTCCCCCTCTCCGTAGCTATTCCTGGTCCAGCTCGATCTTTCGTCCTTTAGCGGGAACCATTTGCTCCGCCCTTGGTGTCCCGGGGGCGGTTCAAGCGGTCGATCATCGTCCTATCAATGTCGTTCTTCTCCACGAGGTTGCTCAGGCTCATGACCGACGAAGAATTCTGAGGCTGGCTTGTTGGGGGCGCTTGTTGCCGTGCAGGCGTCGATGCACCGCTCGACCCGTTTTGCGCGCCTGGAGAACGCCCGCCCTGGGCCGGGGCTTGGGGAAGTGGTGCTCCTGTGCTGCGGGGGCTCTGTCGAGCGCCCTGGTAGGGGAGATGGGCCAGTCCACCGGGGCTGCTGTTGTTGGAAAACTCGGCAGGCGATCTCCGCCGAGACTCTTCCTCCGTCGCGCCTCCTCGCGGGGGGGGCAGCCTGTAACTTTCGTTTTGCTCCTCTGGCGTTCGGCGGCGGCGTCTACCAGCAACTTGCGAAGCTTCGTCGCCGTAGGACGAGAACGACTCGGTCGGCGACTGCGTCGGCTGCGGCTGCGAGTAGTAGTTTGGAGGAGGTCCTGCCGGCGCAGGCCCGGCGCGGTGCGACGGCGGATAGGGGTGGGCAACTGGCACGGAGCTGGGAGCCAAGGGCTGTCCGTATGCGCCAAACAGCTGGGTGCCCGGCGGCACTCCACCTGGAACGGCAGACACGGGGATGAAAGCCGTCGAGCTCGAGCTCGACACTGGCTGGAATATGCATTCCTGGTTCATGCGGGCACAGTTCTGGCACTTGCCGCCTGGCGTGTTCTGGTAGCCGCTGCACCGGATCTAGAAAGACAAGTCAGCCACGATGCCCTGCAAGAGCTTTTTGACTACGCCTGAGCGTAGAGCTCACCTTTCGCTTCCGGCAGTATCGGCAAGCAATGGAAGTACGCTGGCGGGGAGCAGCCTGAGCCATGCCCGGCGCACCGCCGGCTCCCTGGGCGTACTCCTGGTACGCGCCCTGCAGCGGGCGGCCGTAGCCATTCGGCGGGACGGCCCCAGGGGGTGGTGGTCCACGGTAATAGTACCCTTCGCCTGCGTACTGCTGCGGCGGGTGGTGCGGCTGGTGAGGGTCAGGAGGATACTGGCCCGGAGGTGGTCGTCGGTCATCGTAGTACCCGCCTCGCTGGTCCGGGGGCGGGTACGCGGGCGATCGCGGGTCACCCGGGCTAGTCTGCAACGGCGGTAGGTAGGTGGACGGGGGTTGCTGGCCGGCCGAAGGTGGAGGATAGCCGTTGACGGCGTTTGGCGATGCCGCGTAGCGGGGGTCGTGGGCGTAGCCACGGCCTGCAGGCGGCGGCGGCGGCGGCTGCGAACTGTAGCCGGCGGGAGCGCGCGCCTCGTGGATCGAGGGAAGAGTCATGGCTGCGGCCATGCCGGGTCGAGGAGCCTCGGAAGAGCGCCGGGGTTGGTGGTGCTCCTCGGCGGAAGGGGGTGGCCCTGGCGGGAAGCGGGATGAAGGCTGGTGGTGCTTGTCCTCGGGGTGATTCTGCTGAGGACGGTCGTGGCGATGGCGGTCGTCGGCCATGCTATGCCTGTCCACGCTGAGGTGCGCAAGTGGCCTCTGTCGGGGCAGCAGGCCGAGGTGGTTCCAACGATTACTCCTGCTCAAAACTGGTCGATGGCAAGACGGCCACGGCGCATCGGGTACTCAAGCCGCTGCAGACGACGCGCGAGGCTGCTTTTGCGCTGGCGGCGAGCGCAGACACCGAGAGGGCCCGTCTACTCGTCGTCAAGGCTGACCCAGGGAGGAGGCAGAGCCGGTGTCCTTGAACGGCGGTCAAGGGCTGCGCGCCGCGTCGGCGTTTGAGGGGCGAGGCGAAGTGGGAGGGCGAGGGGCGATGCGGGACGTTCCGAGTATACGGCAGAGAGCGAGCAGGCGCAATCAGCCCGACGCCGCGCGGTGCGAGAAAAAGGCCTCTACAGGTCTGCGGTAGATCCAAGGGCCAGATGCAGGCAGGGTCGGGGCCAATGCAGAGCCTCGCGTCGCTGCAGGGCCGAACCGAAATCGTCGTCGCGATCCGAGTTTTTGGCTGTGGAGGTGAGGGAGATGCGGTGGAAGAGGGAAGGAAGAAGTTGGGTTGGGCAGAGAGGCGTGTGTGGTGTTAGAGCTGAGAAGGTACAAGTAACAGCAGCGCAGGGGGTGGGTGGAGGGCAGGTACTGGAAGGAAATGGCGCTGGAGGTTTGGTGCTGTCGGGGAGGCGGTGGCCACTGTTCAGCGGTCGCCGCAGTGCCTGGGGAGCGGCCCAGGCGGGTTCAACGGATGGAGGGGTCCCAGTTGGCGGCTGCCAGGTATTAGCCCAGGCGCCCTAGCGGGTGCGGTCACGTCGGGTCGGGTGGCCTGCGGCGCAAACGGCAGGCAGACGGCCGGAAGCTGGAAGGGGGAGGGGCTCCAGTGGACAAAGTTAGTGGAGGCTTGTTAGGCCGTAGCGCCGGTGGGTGGTGTGCTGTGCGGTGCTGCTGCGCAGTACGAGTACTTGACGTAGTAGCGGCGGCCCTGGTGGGGGTGTGGAGGGGACGACAAAGGCATGGGAACCCAGCGGACGGGAATGTAGCGACGGACGGATGGCCCGGCGTCGTGCCGTTCCCAGTTGAGCTAGTCGTGGTGGTAAGCCGACGAAGACGGGGCAGAGACGAGGTTGAAGTCTGGCCTGGCAGGCCAAGATATCAAACTGACACGCTGCTCCACGACGACGGCGCGAGAAAGGGGGCGTCTCTCCGGCCGAGATGGCCTCCTTGTTGGTACGAGAGAGACGCAGGGAACACAGAGAGCAGAGCCTGCCGAGCAGCGGGCAACGCCCAGTCTAGGCCGGAAACTGGCTGTTTTGGGCCGCGCCGCTTCTGTGTTGCCTTTGCCTGCTTCCGTTCCGGGGCGCAGTAGCAACGGCGCAGCGGTGCCTGTCTGCACGGAGCGCGTATACGTGATCGTTGTCCTGCGCGAGCGTGTTAGGCCTCTGATCCCTGCCACACGGAATGCGACTGCGAGTTGACATTGGGCTCGTGGAGTCATCCACGGCCCGCCGGTAGAGGCGCCTCCCTCCCTTCTCCCTTGGCCTCGCTGCTCTCGCTTTTGCGTGGTGGGTGGTGCCGTTGGGAGTCACTCCACAGAACCCGCTGCCGCTGACTTGTGGCGTGCCAGTTTGGCTTCATGGCATTCATGAGGTCAACTCCTCCGGGCTCCAAGCCAAGGCGACTTCGCTCGCAGCAAACGTTGTTGGTTCTGCGCCCAACAGCATCCCGACCACAGCGCCGCCTCATGCTCCTCAACGAATGGCGAATACAAACGGTGAGTTCCGCAGCCAACTGCAGGGCGGAGGGCGCTCTGCGGAGAGTTCGGGCCAGCCACGCGATGTCATTTGGTGCCCGCCGTCAATGCGGCTTCGCGGCGTTCCTCCGACTTTGAGGTTTCGAGTGCAAAATGACGGAACGGGGGGAGAGCCTTACGTACCTGGCCTTGCTCTCAGTCCGCGCGCTAGACCGCTGCTGGCCCGACGGACAAGATAGAGAGCCTAGGGGACGATGTCTGCGTCTGTATGGCGTGCTGCAACCACGAATTAGAGTGTGTTCGCAGGAGACTGTTGCACAGCAAAGATACGTCTTTTACAACCGCACACAGAACGATGACGACGAGAACAACAACAGCTGCTTGTCTTGTGGTTCGTCATGACGGAAGAAGCGCTCTTGACTGTCATGGCACCGGTTGACGGGTGGGTGTGTGGGTTTGATGGCTGAGCGCTGCTGCGAACTAGCAGTTTGGCGCGACCCAGCGTGACGGATACAGAGGCCTACTGGCCGCTAAGCGAGGAAGGCAGAAGACAGCCTCCCGTGCCTGGGTGACGGCGTCGCCGCAACGGCCCGTGATGTGACGGGGGGAAATGGGCAGGGAAGGGGAATGGGAGTGAGGCCCGAAGAGCAAGTCCCCAGCCAGCGCTCTCGCGCGTGACGTCTGGAGGGCCGACGCCCCGGCGCAAGCAAACAAATCCGCCAACTCCTGCGTCAAGGGCAGGCTAGAAACGTGTGGGAGACGCCGACGAGAGCCGGCGGATTCTGGGGCAGGCTCGGGAGCGTTTGTGAGGGTGTGCCTGTGAGAGGGTGGTGTGTGCCTGCGCTCACTCCTCCGCGCTGCGTTGTGCTGCGTGTCTCTGCTGTGCGTGTGCGTGCGCGTGCGTGGCGTGTGTTGGCAACGATGATGGACGTGAGGTTGAGAGCAGCAAGGAATGAGAAACAAGAAGGGGGGCCCATGTGTCGAGACCCCAAGTTAGTTGGGTACGTGTTCGGAAAAGACGGTGGTGAATCGTGATGGTGGGTTCCCGGTTCCGGCGGGTACTCGTACAGTGTGGACGTGTGAAGAATCCTTTTCCCACAAGCCCTGCTCTGGTGATGGCACGTCCACTCGGCGGTAAAAGCGACGACACGGCGCGGGTGAGGGAAACGCAAGGAAGGCAGGGAGAGATGCCTGCGGAAGAGGGATGGGAATCGACTCGGAGAGGTGCCTGCTTGCTTGCTTACCTCTGGCCAGCTGCTGTTGGACCGAGGCGGTATGTAAGTTGGGTTGAAAGACAAGAGGACGGGCGAGGGGAGAGATCGACGAGGAGAGAGGTGAGACGGCAAGCGCACGAGAAGGGGGCGTGCGCGCGTGCATCGGAGCGGTATCCGTAGTATTAGTAGATGCGGTACTTACTTGAAGGTACTCGGTTGAGAGAGACGTATTCCGGGAGCGCAGGGCAAAGAAGCAGCTCCGGTGATGGCGGACGCTGGTTGCGGGTTGAGGCTGGCTGGCTGGCCGGATGGCTGGACGGCTGGATGGATGGGATGGATGGGCCTCAAAAGCCAAAGCCCAAAGCCCGTCGTGTCGGCGGCGTTTGCCTTTTTCCCAGCCAGAAGGCGCGGGCCCCTCCCGCTAATAAATAAACGATTCAGAAATCCGTCTGGGGTCCCGAGGCGGCACGCGCTCCGACAGCGGGTTGGCTGCAGAGGCGGCCGCAGCATGCACGAGCAGTGTGCTTGCTGCTGGGTCCTGGGTCCTGGTCTGGTGGAGCGCCCCTGTGCCCCCGCTAGTCGCTAGTGCCCTTTTCTTCCCTTTGCCTTAGCTGCAGCTGGGCCTGTGGTGTTAGGCCGGCAGCCGCTGCAGGGGTGTCTTGGGGTACTCGTAGTGGTACTTCGGAGTGGTGTCGATTGACGATGGGTGGGTGGGTGGATGGATGGATGGATGGTGGTGGTGGTATTAATAGTTGTCGCCCGTCTCCTCCGTCAGTCGCTCGCGGCCGTCCGTTTTGGCGTGCAGGACGGGGCGCAACCGTCTCGGGGCGACAGAGTCCTCCGCTGTGTGTCTTTCTCCCGTGGGAAATGAGTCCGCTGCGAGGCAGGACGGTCAGATGCGCATCGTCGAGGTCAAATGTCGTGCACTGTGGCCGCCGCATCCGGACCCCAGTCCCTAGCAAACTCTCGGCCTGCGCCGTCCTGGTCAATTACCGACGACCGTCGGGCGAGCCGTCCCGCCTCGGTATGCAGGCCGCATCGACGGCGCCCGAGAGACTGGTATGCTTCGTTAGTTGTGCGTCCCGGTCCGCTTGAGGTCAATGGCGATGGCTTCAGAGCTCTCTGCGGACCGCCTCGTGTGACGTGTCCCTGCTGCGTTTCGGCGGCGATGCCACCGCAGCGTTGGTCCCGGCCGCAGCCACGACGCTGTTTTCAATGCCTCAACTCTCGCGAAGCTTGCGCAGCGGCCGCCGTCTCGATCAGCGTTGGCCCTTGCCGTGCGCCAATGCCAAAGCAAACCCTCGTCCACCACGCAAGCGCTGTTGGACCCGTCCGGCTTTCTGGCCCGCTTTTGGCGATGCCTCCCTCCCGGTCAGAGAGCCGTGTTCGGCTGCACCGGCTCGTGGACGACGGCGGACTGAGCCCGGACACAGACAGACTGGGCAAATGCTAGCCGGACAAGACCGAACAAAGCCACCACCACCACACCATGGCAGCGCAGCGCAGCACGCCGCCAAACGGTCCGAGAGTCCTTTGCGAAAAGCGCCGTCGTTTCCTCCGGCGTGCACGGAGCCCTTGCCGCGGCTTGCCTCGGACGCCCGCAATGTCTGGCTCGCAGTAGTGCCCGCAACAAGCGATAAGCGAATAAACGACCCTTCGGGTGCCTCGTCGTTTCGTTTCCAAGTGGCGGTCACAAGGTTTGTTTGGCCGCTGCCCTGCCCGTGCCGGCCCGGCGCTTTGCATGCAAGGTGGTCACCAACTCAGCCTTGCACCGTTCAGACGCTCCGGGCGACGCCAAGCTCAAGCCTGACGCGGGCTCTCGGAAATGGCCGAGTCGGCGTGGCGACACGAGGGCCACGACGCAGGGTGGAAGCTGTCGAGGCGCCGAGTCAGGCAGACATGACGATGCAGCTCGTGTGCGCGTGATCGTAAGAGCTGACCGAGTTGAGGTGCTGGTGGAGAGGACCGAGGTGAGGAAGAAGGATGGCCGGGCAAAATGCACGCCGAGGCAGGCGGCAACGGTCACGGCTCGATGGCCTGGAACTCTAGCGCAAAGTCACCAGCAAGGCACGGCGGCAAACGTCCGCGTCGTCAACTTGCATCACCATGTCGCCTTCGCCTCAAGCCTCCATGTCGCCCAGGCTCCGAGTACAGAGTACAACGGCGTACCACATGTGGAGCGGGCCAGGCCGGGCTGCTGGCTCGATCGCGGACGAGGGCTTGGGGGCGCCTCGCGGGCTAATTTACGAGCCCGGAGCAGCGCGCACGAGTACCTTGGGCTGCCCCCCGTTGGGCTCCAAGCAGTCTGGAGCGCAGCCCGAGGGCCGACGGCAGCAGGCCGCTGCGGTAGGGTGCGCCCGCTGCTGGCGCAGGTCATAGCGGGCGTCGCCGCCAGGGGCCGCTTAGGTTCCGCCGCCGCAGGGATCCCGTCGGGCCAATGCAAGGACCTCGTCACCACTCACTCGCCGTTGCATCTCGCCACCTCACGTCACCTCACCTCATCCACGGCGCGCCTCTCACACCGCCCAGCCGCGGCCTGTTGGAGTCTCCCGACGTCTCAACTGTCGCCGTGCTTGGCCCGGCTCGCATCCTATTTCAACCTCCGGCCCTGCCAATGCCCGGGTGAAGAAAGACCCCAACCCGACATGTACGAAGTAGGCCACCGCGTCTTGCACGTATGCCCTAGGCGGCGTCGGCAGCACATCGCGGGCTGAAGTCTGCGATTTATGAGCATCCGTATATGGATGAGAGAAGGCGCCGCAATTCGTTCCATACCTACCCGGTCCCCCAGACCACCATGAGCCTCTCCACAACACCCAGAACCCCCGAACGTCACGTCATGCATGTCCTTTTCGCAGCCTCCCGTCTGCCTGCTGCCACATAGCATTGGGGTTTCTTGTGTATAATAGAGCCTCAGTCCGACAGATCCCCGTTGCCAACGATGCAGGCGGCGCGCCCCGTCTGCTGCCCGACAAGGGCCCGTTTCGCCGTGTCGAGCGACAGCTCGTCGTCGTCCTACAATACAACCCACGGCATCTACCCTGCCTAGTAGGTAAGTACTCCATGCAATCCTCATCCTCCTAGCCGTCGTCGTATGCAGGTTCATCACCCACCAACCAGCCTGCATACAGGCTGACGCACCAAAGCACGAAGCCAGCGCCGCCATGGGCACGCAGCATGTCCGCATGTATCCAACGTCGTCGTGGAAGGGCAACGGAAAGGGCATTGCGAGCATGCGTCACACCCCCCATTCGCATCGTCGAGGGCCGGCCGTCTTCCCAGCGGCAGGCTAGCCCGACCCATTCCCACGCTCTTGGTGCGGCGATCTGTTGTCACTGGCTCATGGCTTGCCAGGATGGCAATGGCTTTCGGGAATCTGACAGGTCGGCCATGCTCCTGGAATGCGTCGCCTTTTGTGGGGTCCTCCGCCGTTAGGCCCACGGCCGGCGTGGCCATCCGCTGCACGCATGGGTGGCTGTCCTTAATCTGGAAAGGCGGACGGGTGCAGCGAAATCAGGTGGGCGCAGGTTGGTAAACTTTGCTTGCTGCTGGCTGCCGGTGGTGGCCGATCCCCTGCCCTTCGGTCGACGGTCGACGGCGTCACATCCCAGGTCCCATGTTTCACTGCAGATAGGCTGGACCCATCGTCTTGCATCCGGACACACGGGATGGGACACGCTTCGCGCCGCCTCGGTATGGATCCCAGGCAGGCCTTGTACGGGCGGACCAGGGACGGGTAACCAGCGCTTCGTACGCCGCGCATCGCATCGTCTCGGTCGCCTGCGTGCGCCCGCTCCTTGGTCACACCTCGCCGATCAGGAGACGATGCCGGATGAGGCGATGCAACCTCCATTCGATGGGGTGGCAACGTGAGGTGCTTCGCACAGGGCTGCCATCTTCGACCTGGCAAAGCCTGATGGTGAGGCGTTCCGTTCTTCATCCTTGCCGCGCAGAGCTTGAAGAACCCATTATCGCGTCTCGAGTCGAAGGCTCGCCGAGAGCGGAAGCTCGGCGATCGTCAGCCGGGGCTGCAACGAGGGATCCTGCAATCACCGCCTCCCGCTGCAGATGGACAGAACGGATTGTCTTCGGCGCGCTCTCTGTGCGTCGTTTTCTCCCCACTCACCTGACGTTGGCGCGTTTGCGAAACGGCCCAAGACGAACCTACGCCGCCGAGTTCCCGTGGCCCTGTCAATATGCAGTGCGGTTAAACCCGCTCCTCCCGCTGCTCCCAGGCGGGAAACACCCTGGTTGGCTGTGTGTATGGAGCAGACCTTCCGAATAGTAAGTATCCCCCCGTGCGGCCGGGCGGGCGGGCGAGCAGGCAACGCGCACTCTACTGTCTCGTCGCAGTCTCTCTCTCAACCCAACTCGCCTGCCTCTGTCCGCTGGGTGAAAGCTGATAGGTACGACAGCCCAAGCAAGGGTGGACAGACATAGGGAGGGTGAGCTGTGTGCGATGAATGAATCATGGCACGAAGTGACATGTTCAGCTCCATCGGAACTCACTTTTGACTTGTTGCCGTGTGGCGCGCGGAAACATTGGGGGAAACCAAGTGCGAAGCAGCAATGGACGAATGGCGCCCAGCGTCGCATGCAGACCTTTGAGAATTGCAACGCAGCCGGTCTAGATGTTTTAGACCAGGCCAGAACGACGTGTCCGAGGTCAGGGTTGTCCAGTGGTGCCAGCCTTTGAACTGTCATCGATTTCGTGAGATTCCCGCCGTGGTTGGCCCAGACATGGTCGATGACTCTCGATGTGCCTCGTACTTCGTATGTCGTTCCGCTGGGCGGCGTGCCGTGCCGTGATGACGACGTTGACAAACCTACCGGCCCGAGATTTCACAACCCATCACAGAGGCCGTCTCTCTGGGCCCTGATTCGCCTGCCGTGCGTTGCGCCGTGTGATGGATGGATGTCAACGCCTTGGGCCAGTGCTACTGCTGCGGAGGGGTGGACCCGCGTGATGGTGTCGAAAGAGGGGACGGGGCAATGACTTGTTCGGCTGAGCCTGCCCAGAAGGATTTTGCGTGTTGGCGTCGCAGCCCGCATCCAATGCTGGACGGGAAGCAAACAAAACGGGGGTGGATGCCATGCAATGCAGGGCTACGAGCATCATTTGCCACCTTCCCAACCTCGGCAGCTGGGACTGGCACCCCAAACCCAAGAGCCAGCGCCGGGGTGACGAAGCCGTCGCCTCGCGTTTCCGCTGCTCGGCGCTCGTCGAACGCAGCACCCTCGTCAGGCCCCTCCGATCGCGCCATCCGCGTGGCAATTGGGGCCGCATCTGCCCCGTCTGCCAGCTCGTCCGTGTCGTGCCGCGCAGTTGACGCCATCCGGCTGGGCACGCGGTGGGAAAGACTGCGCTGCCAAGTCGAGTCGAGTGGGCCATGCCCTCCACCTGGGGCAATCGCACACTGGCTGGGATGGTACGGGACAGTGTCGCGAACCATCCTGTGGAGCCCACCTAGTGGCTCCCGACTGTCTGGGAACGCACCGAAACTTGGCCGCGGCCAGGAGACCCTAGCGCCGGCGACTCAGCCGCCATCCAATCACGCAGCGAGGGCGTGCTGTCTAGGCCGTGCCGTAGGTATCGTTGTCCAGCTGCTTGCGGTGGCATTGCGGGTGGCGTGGCTCGCGCGAGCGCGGAGCGGTGGCGACGGTGACAACCCCTCCATCGGGCTCGGTGTTAGCACGAGGCATTCGTACCTTGCGAGTACCGTTGTTGGTGTTGGTGTTGGCGGTTGCCTGTGGTGCCACTCAGCTGCGTCGCCGCCGTTGAGCCGCTCACACTTCCGTCGGGGCTCCGCCTTGGCCGGACGAATGATCATTCGAGGGATCAGATCCAGCGTCGTCTCCGGCTGAGATCCTGGCCGTCGATGAGCCCAGGGACTTGTGTGACGGCGCCAGCGACGTGGTTGGACCAGGCGAGCTGGAGCCTCTGGCGCCAACGCGTTTCTTGCACGGAACTGGGCGCTCCGTATCCGTACCCTGGACTTGGTATAACAGGGGACTGGGTGGCAGTAGGATTTTCTGTCCGCGGGCACCAAGGCTCGTCCCGTTCGCTCCGTGTTCCAGTCGCTTGTCCATGCCTTGTGCGCCCCCAAACGCACCACACGCCGCAGGGCGGGCCGCCTCCCACTGGTGGCTGGTCCTCCCGAGGGCGATGACGCATCGACTGGCGTGCGCAGCCATGTCAGCGCGAAACAGCCGATTTCATGCGTGCCCCCGTCGGCGCAGCCCAGGTGCTGCGTCCTGCTGCTGCATCTGCGTGCGACTATCGCTGTGGAACCCTCGATGACAAGACCTTGGCTGGGTCGTCACCTGTCTCCTGCATTTCTGTGGGACGGCGCCAGCCTCCCTCCATAATACTGCAAGGTCGTGCTGGATCTGGCCGCAATTTGATGTCTCTTCAGTTGAATTTGACTGACGGCAGGAATTGTGCCCAATGAGCTGGCGCTCCGGCTCCGTGTTGTGTCCTGGGATGATCCACCCCAAGCCAACCAACTTTCACTTGGGATGCTCTGCTGACCCGTCTTGACTTGCTCCGGGCTGTGGGAGACCCGCGACATGCTGCAAGTTCAGGAGGCGGGCTCGTCCTTGGTTGCATAATGATGGATCACATTGTTCAATGCAATGCAACCGCGGGCAAGGACGCCCATGCGGCACTCACAACCTGGCCCAACCGTGGGCAAGGACGCCCATGCGGCACTCACAACCTGGCCCTGCCTCGTGTAATAGTGTTCCTTATATGGGCGGTGTTGGAAGGTACCTACTTTGCACATACTCGCACGAGCCATCTGCCAGCATACTTTTGACGACGGCGTTGGTGATGCTCACGGGCTCAAGACTTCTTGGGCGAGATGCAGAAACGGCTAGATTTCGCCACGGGTCTGCTGTTTGTTTGCTCGGCCTGCCGCGGCTCCTCGCATGGGGCCTGAGCAAGTTGGCCTTGGAACCCTGATCCTTCCCGCAGCTGCGTGGATCACTGGATGCGGGCGACAGCAAGTCTCGCCCCGACCCCCATGTCGAGTCGTCCACCTGCTTCGCTGGCCTCGTCCAGGCCCAGCGTGCTGTCGAGCTCGTTGGGCCATGAACTCGCATTCCCCACTCGGCCCGCCGCCCTCAACTTCACACTGACGAAAGTGTTAGTAAAGTTTTGTCCAAAGATCAGCGGTGCTGCCCTCTGGACAAATGAGACAACGTGGTGCATGCGCAAGTCGGCGGCGAATGTGTGGCGAGGCTTGTTGCGCATGGGGCATGGCGGGTTAGGTCCCGACTAACGGACGGCTCGGGGCCTCCCGCGTGAGTTGCGGGAGGCTAGTGTGAGTTGCGACGAAATCGTTTCACCAGGTGGACCAACCGAGGAAACCGTGCTGTGTTACTGGGTGTCGCAGTTTGGTCGGTCCAACACTCGCCAGAGAGGGAGGATGTCTGCAAGGGCCGACGGAGCTGGCAATTGCCCTTGGCAGCACTGGAGGGAAACCTGCCGTGTCTCTCTCCTCTTGCGGGTGACGAGAGCCAATTCCGTCGAGAGGCTGGACGAGGCCTCGGGGAGGTATGGATGTGCTGTACATCAGCCCGTGCCCCAGCTCGTGCCCGAATTTGCCAAGGTGCTCCGCACCCCCTACATGTTTGCCAGCTGCCCAAGGCAGAGAACGGTGGCTATCCGCAGGAGGGCGTCTCGTCTCGGCCACCCATAAGGCAAGGGTGAACCTAGCGGTGGGCAGTGCCATGGATGCAGACAATAAGTATCCAGCCGCGGTAGTCGCCTGCCTGACGCATGGTTCGGTATGCGCAAGCCTTTGTCTGGCGGAAACTCCATGACTGGTATCCCCGCATTCGATGGGTTCCGCAGCGGTTCTTCGATGGCCCTGACACACCATGCAGGCCGTCAAGCAAGGGGACAAGGCTGCGGGTCGGTGGCCGCCTCGGCTTGGACCGCAAAGCACGACAGCATCGCATCGTAAGGCTTGGCGTTTTGTTGCAAGTGGCATATCGCACACTGTGTCGAGATGTACATGGACTTCCCTGTACCTAGGCGCTGAAGACTGTGATGTTTTTGATATTGGTGATACTGCAGAATCAGGCAGCCTGCGCGCCGGGCGGGGTGGTGATTCGGAGCCACCGCTATCTTCGCAAGGCCGTGCCGTTAAGGAGGCAGGTGCTACAGCTCCACCTTCCACTCGTCTACAACACACAAGACAGCCACCGCAAAGTACGGGTACTTCTGCTAGTAATCTGCGGCTCCTCCAAGGCTTCATCGACCTGCATCCAACGTCTCTCCACCGACTTTCAGTTGTCAACTTCAGCCCCAACCATAAGAGCGCGGCTCTCTGAAATGCACCTCGAGGGGTGATCAACGCCATTTGCACGTTCGCTCCGTTGGGGATAACCCAGACTCGAAGGGTAGGAAGGCCGGCCCGACCCTTGCAATGCAACCCGCCCGGTTCCGACGACAGAATCAATGTCTCACAGCTTGGGGAAAGCGCCGAGGCGGGCCTGTTTCGCCATCACTGCGACCAGAAGCAGGGATCAGATCACGACTCTGGCGAAAAGCAACGCGGCACGACGTGACGGGCTCCCAACGCCCCAGCAGGCATGGGCACTTGCTGGTGACAGGGACCGGCCACAGTGGCATCCTTGCACCTGTTCGACAAACATCGAACATCGAACATCTCTGGCGGCCTGCATGTTCAGGGCGCTGTTCATTACGCGGCAGGCCACGCTGGGGCCCCCGAAAGAACAGGTTGACTAAGGTAGTCACTGAAATGAGCTTCCAATTCCTGCCAGACGGCTTTGCAAGCGAGCCAGCGGCTATGGGGACCAGCATGGTTCTCAACTTCCACCAGGCCACAAGTCTTCAAGAGACACTTTTTCCTGCTTCGAATCACCCCGACCGCATTGCTCAGGCACCGTCCGGGTTGTCTGCCGCGGGCAACGCTCGGAGGCTGGGACCGTGACGCCGTCGATATACCCACCGCCGTCGGGTTGCCAGTCGAAAACTCCAAGGCATGAAATACGGCTAGCCACACCGACAACTATCGCAGCGTTGCACGGGGCGGTCAGCAAAGGCCGACGCGAGCCTCCGCGTTGTTTTGCGCCATTGGTGACAAGAGGGTCTATTGATTGGCCTGCCCCAGACAAGGCCCGTCCCGCCAATCGCACACAGCAGCGGCTCGTCACGTGATGAACTTTTCATGCGGACGATGCATGCAACTCGGGTAGGCTGCAGCTCTCCCGCGGCCAGCCCCAGTTTTTGGGCCGCCACTGTTTGCTGGATGGCTGGCGAAGCACGGCCATGCCCGATCCAGCAAGACGAGGCCTTCAAAAGGCCCACGCGAAACGGGCCCTCCGGCGCCGCGGGTCCCACGAGTATTATACGAGTAGGGGCTGTTGAGCGCCCATGTCCAACCCCTCTCCTCCCACCGCAAGACGGACGCAGTTCCAGCTCGGCTTCAAGAGCTCAGGCAGGAGAACGGTGAGAAGGGGGGGTGTGGATCAGCAATCGGGCAAGGGGAGAAGGACGGACTGCCACATCGCAATCTCACGCTGCGACAAGACAAGGTACACTCGTTCCGCGACTTTGGGTCACAGTGTGAGAAGCGCGCAAGGGCCACCCGCCAACATCCCTGGAACAGGGCTCGTGCCAGCGGCGATGCGAGCGAGATCCATCTTGGGTTGCGACTGGCAGTGTCGGCCAGAGGAACCAACATCTCTGCTGCTGGAAGCCTGGAATACTGCCCAGAGCCGATTGCATCATCGGCACCACTACGAAGGGCGGGCCTGCTCAGTCGCAGCCGCGCACATCGGCACTCGTCAACAGCGACTCGCTCCACACCCAAAGGCCAGGGTTCTTCGAGGCTGAGAATGGCGCGGCAGTAAATAAAGACAGCAGGGGCACGAGTACGGATCATCGCAACGCCACGAGACCTCAAATGCATGCACGGTCAGCAGTAGGGCGACTCAGTGCCACAGGCTGGTTTTCGCCGCTGCTGCGATAGCTTGCCGCACAAGCATCCAAGGAACGGCTTGTATCCATCTCCGGCAAGTGGTGCCTCGTTATCCAAGCGCGCCGACATTTGGCAGTGGTCGGCTATTCGGGGCCCTCTCCAGCCTTTGCCTTGACCCCCATCGCGGCAGTCTTGGCCGTCCATGCCGCTGCCGGAGAGGGATGGGTGGCGCACTCGTAAACGCATGGGGCCAGAGCCGGTGGTTCGTTGCGGCTTGCTTCCCGTTCACGAACACTGCTCCTCTGCGAAAGCGCTGCGTTTGTGCTGGGGGCCCGGGCGGGGGGTGGGAGCATGCCTACCTAACCTACCTACCACCTAGGTATGCGGGCCGCCCCCCAGGCCCCGTCGAAGCTGCCCGTCATTGCCTATAGCTTTTGGCGGTGGTGCTGGCATGGTTTCCGAGAAAACACGACAATGCAGAACCGGCGGTGTGCAGCAGCGACGACACGACATGTGTACGAGTTCGCTTTGGGACATACGCGTCCCGCTGGGGGGGGGGGCGCTGGCTCGGCGTGCGCCTGCACCGCGAGAACTTGCCTTGACTCCTCGCCAGACCGATGCCGCTCGTCCTGGGGTTCCATTGCCTAGGTAGAAGCGGACGGCGAACGGAGAGCAGCGCCCGCTCTCCTCCCGCCACCACCGCTTCCCACCACACGCCGCGGAACACGCACACACAGACGCCAGCCACGGCGTGGACAACGGTGCAGCCAGCACACATCTTTCCTCGACTCACGCCCCCAGCGTTCGCCGACGGGGCCGGTGAGCCAGTGAATCCATGCTCCTCGTCTGCGGGTGGTTCGACGGCGTGCGAAGTGCATCGAAAACAGCATCAAGCGCGCCTCGTCGAGCCTCGGCAGAAGACATTTCGACCGCCTGCAGCGCCTCGCCTCCTTCTGCGGCACGGACAGGCGCGCGCGCGTGGGCCGCTGCCCCGTGCTTGTACACCCGAAGTACCTGCAGCCGGAGACCAGGGAGTGATTTTTGAGCTTGCCAGGTCACCCGCTAGCTCGCCGTCGGCTCAGCCAGAGAGCAGCCGACCGCGGCACGGTGCGCTCATGCAGCTGCAGGATCACCCGTGATCGGGCGGCTGATGCCCTCTTGCGCCCGAACACCCCCCTGGCCGGTTGCCAGGCGGATGCACGCCGATCCCCTGTTGGCCCTCGTCGTACGCGTATGAAAACCGGCCACGTTTCGCCGCGGCCGCTGACGCTGCCTGCGGGCCTACTGCACGCTGCACTTCCCCTCTCTCACCGTACATAGCTGCAGCCGTATTGTGACTGGTCCCCTGCCGGGGCAGATGGAGAAGCGATCTTTCGGTCTGGGAGGGCCGCGGCCCAATCTCGATGGCGAAGCGGTTCCGTCAAATCATGTGCCTCTTGCTGCCGGAGCCCTCGAAAGGCAAGCCTCCATTGGCCCGGCGTTAGTTGATTCTGTGACTACAAAGTCCGGATTGCCCACGGTCCTTTGACTGCTTGTCGGAACAGACCCAAATGAAACCCGAGCGACGATGCTCCAAGCCGCCAACGTCGATAGCTGTGGGCAAGCCGCGTGTTTCTTCTTGCTCCATTACCGCCAACTGCGCTGTTAAGTCGTCACCTGTTGAGTTTTTGAATGTTTGTACAGCATAGGCGACCGTTCCTTCTCGTGGTTGAATCGCGTCACGGTTTGCTCAGGGGGTTGAGGCCCAGAGCAACCTCTGATCAATCTACATGGACCGATTTCAAGACTCTAGAGCACCACGGAAGGGACCAAGGCCGGTGTGGCCACAGGGCTCTCGACATTGACATGTCGTGGTATGTACATATGTTAGTACCTACCTACGTACAGGAACGAGGACTCCTGGGGGCCACTCTTCCTAGGAGGCAAGAGCCACGATAGGGGTTGAAGTCTGGTAGCATTGACAGCCAGCTTCTGCCCAGGATAGAATTCCTTCAACAGCGTGTGGACTCGATGCCCTTTGCACTAAAAGGCCGGGCGCCTGCTGGAATGCGGCCGCTAAACTGGTGCGTAGTGGACCAAGCTGGCGGGTGAGCAGCCCAAGGTTAGCGAGAATTACCTTGCGAAGGTCGAGTCGAGATTGCCCCCGACGCAGACCGACTATGACTGATGTCGCCGTATATGAGAGGAGGCTGGCGCAGCTTGTTGCGAGCCCGTAACGTGAAGTGCCAGCCTCGTTTCGGGGGGATAATTCTCCGCCTGAGGCGGTCGATGCCGAGGTCAAGATCAGACCTAGCGTCGCCCGAAGCCCAAGCTCGCTCCGCAAGCATCTTCCATTTGTTGGGAATCGAGATCCTGCCGTTGAAGACGCTCGTATCCTGCGGCAGGCAAAGAGAATTCCATGCCGGATGTGCGAACGCTTTCCCCCTGGCCTGCCGCTTCGAGGACGATGCCCCCTGATGACGCGGTCCCTGCTTGTTGGAGGCGGCTCGAGGACGGACCTCTCCAGACATCCGCGCGGCCAAGAGGCAAACGAGCAGCCTTGGAGTTTGATACTTGCTATCGAAGGGTGCTAATTCTCGGATCGAGCGCACCACGCTGCGACGAGCTTGTCGACGAGCGTCGTCCGACCAGCGCCGACGCCGACGCTGCAGCCAGTCAGCCCCTCGACCCCGACCGACTCGAAAGACGAGACAGGCGACGCGATCCTATGATGGCTGCGGGTTGTTCTTGAAGTACATTGTTTGGCGGCGGGTGCGAGCAAGTACCCAGCCGTCGAGGGCCGGGAGCCAAAAGCCCAGCGCACTGCGTCCAGACGCCTCCCAAGCCGACGGCTCCGAGCCCCAAGACCGCGAACACGATTGCAAGGCTTCAGCATTGCTCTGCGTTCGATGCCGATTTGACATGTGTGTTGATCGCGCGTCGTCGCTGGATCGACGGATCGAAAAGGGGTAGAAGCAGGCCGCTTGCCGGAGAGCTGGCGCGGTCGAGAGCTTCGCGTCGGTCCGATCTACGAACCTCGCCCGTTTCGACTTTACACGCGGGACTACTGTGCTTCCTCGGGCAGGACGCGTTGGTAATATGACTGATGCGACGCGTGGACGAGATACCCGGTTTCGGCCGTCGCCCGTTGTCACGAAGAGGGTTGGGGAGAGACGGGGGGACAAGTCGTTGCCGAATGCCTTCGCCGAAGCGTAGTTGCAGCTTTCGCATCCAAGATGCCGAGAGCAGGATGCTGGGTAGACCATCTTGACAGACATGACGACACTGGACGGGCGAGTTTCAAAGCCACGGTTGCTCGCCGGTGGGCACTCGTTCCAATGATTGCCCTCCAACACGATTGGTTTCCGTCAATCGTTCTTCCTCGTCTATTTCTGTTTATTGATCGTATGGTATGGTTTAATAGAAACTTACTCGCCTTTTCCCGGAATCAGTGCCATCTAGAGTTGCCAGGCATCGCGCCCCCTCCTCCGCGTCCACCGCGCCGAACGGGCCTCCCCACCCCGCTGTAGGACCCGCACTCGCCCTAGTTGCGGGGCGCTCGGAGACGGCGTCCCGGGTCCGAGGTTCGAACCAAGGCGGACTGTGCTGGAACTCAAAACCTGCCGATAAGTGTCCGGGAGAGCCATAAAAGGGCTTCGCGGTGCCGACGTTGGGAGAATATGTTGAGAATTCTTCAGGCTTCGCATCTTGCTCCGATTCCTTGGGAAAGCTGGGCTGTGCGGCACCGAACGACCGACTTTGTGAATCAGTTCTACAACAGCACACGACCATCATGTCTGATACCGCGGCCGTGAACCAGGCTTACTTCAAGTAAGTTGTCGTTTGCTCTTTCATCTTACCTTCCGTCTGTGTGGAAGTATTGGCGTCGCCCGCCGGCATCGTCACAGTTGCTCGCGTGGCATGAACCGTGAATCGCCAATTGATGCATGCAATGGAACCTTGCCCCAAGAGACACCACCTTTCCAACCACGGTGCGGCGCCTTGGCTAACACCCCCTGTGATCCGCGACAGTAAGCTCGGCGCCGAATATGACAGCAGATTTCAAAAGACGATGGGCAAGCTGGAGAAGGAGGTGAGGGCCAGCGTGGAATTTATCGGCGTCAAGAAGGGCGGGCGGCTGCTGGACTATGCCTGCGGGACGGGGTTCTTGTCGAGGGTACGCGAAGCAGAGCCTCGCTTTGCGTCTACGACTTGCTGAGTGCGGCTTAGGCATTGGGGGATCATCTCAGCCAGTGCGTCGGCATCGACGTTTCGGAGAGCATGGTTGAGGCGTACAACGCCAGAGCAAGGAGCCAGGTAACTCGCCCTCGACCTCGTCTACTCCCAGCAGGACATATACAAGCCAGCTTGACTATAGCAAATTACGGATGCGGACAAAAGGTCCAAGCTGACATGCAACAGGGCTTCTCCCCCCACCAGCGCATCGCCCACGCCGGCAACCTCGTCGACCCATCCGCGCCCTCCCCCGTCGCGCTCTCCGGGGCCGCGCTCTCCGGCTTCGACGGCGCGGGCGTCGGCGCGGGCTTCCACCACTTCGACGACTGCCACCTCGCCGCGGCGCGCCTCGCGCAGCGGCTGCGGCCTGGCGGCGTGCTCTTCGTCCTCGACTTCGTGGCGCACGCGGCGGACGCGGCGCACGGGGACGCAAAGGGCGTGCGGCACCACGGCTTCAGCGAGGCGCAGATGCGGGACGTGTTCGAGGGCGCGGGCGTGGGGACGCGGTTTGCGTTCCGCGAGATGGACGAGGACGTGGTGTTTGAGAACGCGCACGGCGAGGGGAGGGATATGGTGAGGAGGGTGTTCTTCGCGAGGGGCGAGAAGGCGTAACCGGCAATGGCTTGTATCCGAGCCCGCTGTACTCGTAATCTACTTGATACACTGGCAAAGGCGCCGGGTTTATCCTTGTCTGATCTTTCAACACCCGGATGCCGGCTCTTCAACACTTGCCCCTTCTGGAATAGGGGCACGTCTCGACCGTCTACTTCTGAATCCCCTTTCCGGCAATATCAACCACAAACGCGCCCCCGAGCAAGATGGCCGGCTCCTCGATGTTGTGGTGCTCGTAGCTAGTTGCACAGCGATCAGTCCGAGCTCTCGCCGTTGCGCATGGCGGTGCGGGACTCACCTGAGGGTGCCGACGCCGCCGGCTTCCAGCAGAAACGCCGGCCCGTCGTGGAGCGCCTTGCCGGCCCAGCGCATGGCAAAGGCGCGGAGGATGTGGCCGTGGGCGACGATGAGGACGTCCCCGTTGCCGGCGTCCGACTTGCCGATGACGGGCTTGTGCACCTTTTGGCGGATCTCGGCAATCAGTCGGTCCAGCCGCTGCGTGACTTGATCGGGGCTCCTGATGTCCCTCTGCGTCAGCACATGTCGTTGCCGTGTAGACAGACGCAGGGTGGGCACAGACTCACTCTCCTCCCGGGCAGCCATCCCGCCAGATGTCCCAGGTGCCCTGGTAGCCCTGCTCGGCGCGCAGCCTCTGGATCTCGGGGCTCGTGAGGCCCTCGTAGTCGCCGTAGTCCCACTCGCGGACGTCGTCGGTGACCTCGACGCGCGCGGCGCACTCGAGCCCGTCGCACGCCGTGCCGCCGTGCGCCGTCCAGGGGAGGCCGCCCGCGATGCCCAGGTTGAGCAGCTCGAACGTCCGCTGGGCGCGCTTCCGGGGGGAGACGTAGCTGCGCCGCGGTTAGTTTCAGGTTTTCGTTTGCGTCGACTAACAGCGCAGGGGGGGGGGGGGGGGGGATGGGGGAGCGTGCTCGTGGGTCTGTGAGAGGGCGGTGCGGCACGGCCATGCTGCGTGCGCCGGGGGGCGTTGGCGTAGCGATGCAGCGCCCGCAGCGAGGCGTCGACTGCATCGTGTGTTTCCTCACCGGCCACAGCATTGGCCCGTCTGCTGGTGGCAATTACCACAACTGCAGCCCGCGCGGCCGCTTCACACACGGCCCGTCTGCCGTGTCACGCGCCCGCCAGGCCATGCAATCTTGTCGCGAAGACAATGTGCCATCCATGTGCGCAGCAGACAAAAGCCCTGCCCCTGCCGGGCCTGCAGGTGCAGGCGCAGGCGCAGATGCAGATGCACGGCGCAAGCACACGATGTGCCAGCAGCTGGCCGCCGTCGGCCGCGGCACGCGCAGCCTGGCAGCGCACGGCGGCAGCAGCAACAGCAGCAAAGGACGTGACGGCGCACGGGGACTCACATGTGAGCCAGCTGCCGCGGCACCATGAGGCGGTCGTCGCCCACGAGCGCCTTGCCCGTGGCGCGGACGCGCTTCTCGCCGTTGGCGGTGAGGGGGATGTCGGTCCGGCCCGTGTGCTTGCCGCTGAGGGACCACTCCGTCTCGCCGTGGCGGACGATGAAGACGCGGGGAGACGGCATGGCTGCGTCTGTCGGCTGAGGAGGCGCTGCGCGAGTGCCTCACGGTCGCGCTCGGATCAGATCGTTCGGCGGGGCGGGGAGAGCGGGGGCGGCCGGGGGCGTGAGCAGGTCGACTTGGTGAGAGTTGTTGTCTCGGGAGAGGGAGCCTGGCCTTGCGGTGAAGTGTGTCGACGGATGCCGTGTGGTCCGAAGGGAGGTGTGATATGGCGGAGTTGGCGGCAGGGAGGCGGAGGGGGCGGCTCCAACGTCACCATTCGTCACGGTCACGAAGCAATGAGCGAGCAGAGAGGGCAGCTCTGTATGCAGCTTCGAAGTACGGACAATCATTATCACAGCTCTCAAATATGATACAACATGCTCCCTACAGGCGTCTTGACTGGAGTCGGACCCCATCGAAGGCCAATGTCACTTATCCCATGTCCTCTGGTAGCAGAAGGCTATCCGTCGTTGCTAACCTCAATTACATCTCCATATGTATCGAGCCAGCAGCCACTCACCAGCGAAACATGTCCAGCGTTAAAGTTGCGTAATTATTACCCCCTCGAAACGCTGCCATCGGGTTATCGTCTTTGCGCTGGTCGGCTTGGGGTACCTTGGCGCCGTGTTTCAGAGCCGTCTCCAGTCTGCACCACCAGAAGCAATGAAACAGAACACCCGGCACTAGATACTGCCAGAGACAACACCAAACGCGTCGCAATATGTCCCAGGCGAAACGAGTGACAACGGCCTCCCTTCGGCCTGTGCCTAGGCGCTCCTGCTCCTGCAGCTGCCGGGCAGCCAAACACCCGGGCAGCAGCTCCCACATCAAAAGAATGCAGAGCGCGAATGCGAATCTCAACTCATGCCAATAACCTCCAGATGCACAAATGCTGTTTTGCGACTTCGCAATCGACTCTGGTCCTTGCTCAGGCTCCGTGGCCATGGCAGCCGTGCTGCTGATTCCACATGCAGCCGCGCGCTTACTAATAAAGGCGCACCGCCATCGCGACGCTACCTTGGACGAAGACGACGACGACTTCAAGGTCTGCTGTGGCGAGGACGACGTCGAGCTGACCACCTTTGACGCCTGCCACCGCGCCCCAGAGCGGCCCACGGCCTCGTCGTCCGGATCGCAAGCACCGCCCTCTGCCCCCTACCGCCGCCGCACCACCACCGCCGCCTCCACGTCGTCCCTCGCCTCGGCATCCTCATCCTCATCCGCCTCCGCCTCGCGCCCGAGCACGCCGACCCGCTCGGCCAGCTTCCCGACCCTGTGGTCTTGCGGCGCCCCGTCTTCGCCGCCGTCCCGTGCCGCCTCCGCAGGACCGGGCATGACCCCCGCCGAGCGCCGCCAACTCGCCGGCCAAGTCTGGCGCGAAATCTGGTGACCCCGTCCACGCGCACGCGAGAGAAGGAGAAAGGGGCGACATGGCGCATCCCTGGACGCGGCAGGACAAGGTCAAGCGCGCCATCTGGGCCGCCGCCTTTGCCGCCGTCATCTTCGTCGGCTCCCTCACCGGCGCGCAGCTCAAGACGGACAAGCAAAAGGACGAGGTTTGAACGCCCGCCCCGTCTTCATCTGTGCGCGGACTGGTGCTAAAGGAGGATACAGGCAATCAAGCAGTTCCGGCAAACAACCCCCGCCGAGCAAATCGCCATCCTCGAGACGCAAAAGGGCCATTTGATACAGCAAAAGGCCGCCCTGGAGCGGAAGCTGGACCTGTTCCGCGAGCGCGTGCGGGAACGGGACGCCGAGAAGAGCGGCAGGGGCAGGTGATGCTGCCACAGTATCCTCCAACATTATTCTCTGTTGGAGGGGGTTTGGAAGCATGTCTGCCAGGCAAGAATGAGGGCAGAGGACTCGCGCGGAGTCGGGGCGCTGGCATCGAACCCCTGATGGTGCATACTACCTACATGGTCGTGGCGTTTTGGACAGTCATCGAGATACCCAGTAGACGTACAACAGTGTATCCATAACATCGTTTCTCATGTTTACTAGACTCCTCCTCGCGATGCTGTATGCCCCCGTTCCATCCGTTTTCTGCCCTTTCTATGCCCGCCAAACAAATCCCTGCAACGCCCGAGTCTGGCCACTCTACAACCCGAGCTCCAACAGCTCATGTCCTTGACCCAGCCTACTCCATTGTTCCCTCCGCGGTAGGCAGAGGAATGGCCTTGTACAGCAGAATCAGCGCCGAGTGGGACTCGCCACCGCCAGCCAGGGCCTCGACTTTGTCGACAGTCACCTCCGACACCTTGTCGTCGTTGAACCACCACCATTTTCCGTCCTCTTCGCCCCTCTTGCCCGTCTTGGGGTCGACGGGTGCAGCCTTCTTGACGTAGGCCGTGTAGTGGCCGCTGTCGGCGCTGGCGCCCTGGTGCGTCACCACGGCGCGCAGCTCGTACAGGCCCGACTGGTTGGCGCCGTCGTCGTTGCGCAGGGCCGGGTCGATGATGGCGTTGAGCTCCTTCTTGGCGGCGAGCAGGGACGCGTCCTTTTCGGCGTCAATCTCCGCGTCCGTCTTGTACGTCTCGCCCATGACGGTGTCGCCGTCTGCCGGCGGCTCGGGCTTCTTGTTGTCGCGCAGCGCCTTCTCCTGCGCCTTCTTCTCCTTTTCCCGCTTCTCCTTGTCCGACGGAAGACCGAGGCCGCCGGGGATGTCGGCCGCCTCTTGCTCGGGATTCTTCTTCCGGCGCTTGCGGGCACGCTCGATGTCCTCCTCGTCCTTTCTGATCTCACGGACCTTGTCACGTACGGGTATCAACGCCTTCTTCAACTCGTCCGAACAAAACTCAACAATATCCAGCTCCTGCGGGAAGGTGACCTTGCGCATAATCTTGGCCTTTTTCTGCGTCTCTCGCTTCCAGAAGAATCGTACAAAGTGGACCGTCAGGTACTTGGGTGCGCGTGAAATCTTCGACTTCTTCGTGTACGTGGCGTCGCGGCCAAGCATGTCCGATTTCTTCTCCAACTTTTCACTCAGCGCAGCCAAGATGCCGTCTCTCAGGTGGTTCGTGGCGCCGTCAATGTGGCAGTTGAGCTTGTAGAACTGGTCCTTGGAGACAATGGCCTGTTCGCCAGCGCTGCGAGCCGCCTCCTCGTCGCATTCCATGGACGAGGAAAACTCGCCCGACATGTACCGGTCGATGAACGAGGCTTCGGGGGCGTCGGCCGAGTCCTTAACCTTGACCTTTTGGCTCAGCTGCTGGACAATCTGAGACCACGCCTCCTCGGCGTCTTGCTGGGCGTAGCCGTTGTTCGACTTGGCCTTTTCCGCGAACTGAGGGAACACCACGCGCAGGACGCTCAGGAAGTTCATGGGCGGGAACGCGTCTTCCGTCTGGCCCATCTTCTTGTACAGGCTCGACAGCTGCGCGATCAGGTCCATCTGCGACATGCCGGCCATCAGACTGGACGAGCTGGGTGAGTACTTGGACAGCGCCGTTTGGAGCTCGGGAATGGAGCGCAGCGTCTGGAGCGTCGAGTTCAGGTAGCAGGTGTTGCCCAGGTTGACGAGGCCGGCAGGGGTGGCGCCGACCTGCTGCGCGCGCTCTGCCTCGGTCATGTCCTCCACAAACTTGATCTCATCCCTGGGACGCACGAGGGCCAAGCTGTCCGAGCCCGGGGTGCCCATCATCATGATTGTCTGACCGGCCTTGAGGCCGAGCTTGTCCATGTCGGCGTCATCCTTGAGCTGGCCTCCCTTGATGAGAATCTTTTGCCGCTCGGGTTCGACGTTGGTGAGGCTCAGGAGCTGCAGCTTGAAGTCCTCTCCCGTAGAGCCCGGCTCGACTTCGACGTCGTACTTTTTGCCCTGGTGCTTGACGACCACTTGGGACGAGTTGTCAGCAACGCTGGCAGGCGGTGGCGGATCGCGCTGATGGAAGGGTAACACGAACCTATCGGCGCCATGGTGGAGGCTTTGGGGACGTTGCTTGAGCTGGTACGAGAAGTCACTGGCACAGGGGAGATGAAGTACCAAAAAGTCAGGTTCGGCTGGCCTCTAGGGAAGGGGAAATGCAGGGAAGAAAACTGCGACGATGCGCTGTTGACGGAGAGACGGAGAATCGAAGGCGCGAGAGGCTAGCTGCGTCACCTGGCTGCTACCTGCCTGTGGCTCGTGGTAGCTGTGGCGCGAGGAGATGTGGCTTAGCCCCGCTGTTAAATCACCGTTGGGATTGTACAAGAGCGAGCTGTGGTGTCATAAACACCAATGGAGTTGTTTCAACCTGGAAAGTATTGTAGCAAGAGCCGGAGACCCCATGTAGTGCCCAGAATAAACAATGTTAACTTGTTACTCGTCCCCTATCACACAAATACGCTCTAATCCTTCTCCAGGCACTCTATCTCAAACGCGACGCTGCGGATCCCAGTAAATGAGCTTGGAATACAAGGCATATCTTCAAACCGAACATATGCCGCAGCCTCCATCTATATCTTCGTTCATAGGGCAGTAGTTCTACTGAAGGGAGAATGTTTAGAACTTCCAAGGGAGAGGAGCGTCACGTGAGCTGACCTGTTGCCCGCTTCAGCCCCACCTCGCAACGTCAGACGTGACCCCTCGCTGAGCTCCAGCCATCCTCCGCGTGGACGACGACGCCAACGACAGCGACACTCTCCGCGGCCACCCCCGGGCCTCCATCTTCAGCAGTCATGGTGCGCTAGACTTGTGTCGTCCAGTACGAGAGCGCGACGCAGCAGTGAGCTAATGCCGTCTCTCGCAGTCCCAATCCCTCCGGCCCTACCTGCAATGCGTACGCAGCAGCCTCACGGCCGCGCTAACGCTCTCCAACTTTGCCTCCCAGACGGCCGAGCGGCACAACGTCCCCGAGATTGAGGCACAGACTTCCCCCGAAGTCCTCCTCGCGCCCCTGACGGTTGCGCGAAACGAAAACGAGCGCGTCCTGATTGAGCCGAGCATCAACTCGATCCGCATCAGCATCAAGATCAAGCAGGCAGACGAGATTGAACACATCCTGGTACACAAATTTACGCGCTTCCTGACGCAAAGAGCCGAGTCCTTCTTTATCCTGCGGCGGAAGCCGATCAAGGTATGTATTCCATCGCCGGACGTAGCACCCTGGACTGGCAGGGGGCCGCAAGGTTGACTAGTTACAGGGCTACGACATTTCCTTCTTAATAACGAATTTCCATACCGACGAGATGCTCAAGCACAAGCTAGTCGACTTTATCATCCAGTTTATGGAGGATGTGGACAAGGAAATCTCCGAGATGAAGCTCTTCGTACGACCGACCCCTATGACCGCGTACAACTGCAGGTGCTGACGGATATACAGCTGAACGCGAGAGCGCGATTCGTGGCAGAGTCTTTCCTGACACCGGTACGTTGAGGGAACCTGAACTCGTACCCTGGGAACATGCTGCATGCTGACTCTCCTCAAGTTTGATTAAGCTGGATGGATGGAATTGTTGCATTGGGGCCAGGCGTTGCAATGCTTGCTATAAATACAAGCACGCGGTTCTTATTGACCAACTCTGTCTGGCCAAAAGCCGACAGGATACAGCAAATGGAGGAAGCTATAGGCTCCGCGGACTAGATACGTCGCCACCTCTGATGTAGCAGAAATGAACCCTGTTCGAAACGCTGGTCGGCGAATGACGGATGCGTGGGCATCAATGAATGCTTATGGCCTTTGCGATGCAGTTGGCGGCGGCGGAGACCTGTGCCCTGCTTACATGCCAGGAAACACAATCACTCTACCAACAGCAACAATGCCAAACAGCATGGCATGCCCATGTCTATTAGCTCGCTTCAAAGCTGGACATGTCCAATATCGCGTCTCCAAAGTCAATCATTCAAGAGTCTCCGATTGAGGCTTCCTATCGGGCCAATGAAAGCATCTACTATATTACACCCATAGATGCGAAGGTGCGACGAAACAACAATGAGGTCAGCTTACAAGGTCAGTGAGCTCGATGTCGAAGACCCGAGATGGACACTGACCACTACAACCAGAATGCGTGCTTATCTGCTGCCTCCCTTTATCGGGCACTGAAGTCCTGGCATTGAGCAACTTGCACCGTCCCGCATCACTGCAGCAACCATCTATGCGTTCACACCACCTCCGCTGCCGGGCACAGGAGCACACTCAATCACTGCAGCTGCGGCTCTTCTGGCCCTCCAATGCATTGCCTGGTTGATGGTGCCCCGAGACAGAAAGTACCCGAGTCTTGGTGATCCTGCCGAGCGGAACGAGCGGGCATCTCAGCTTCAACGTCGACATTTGAGAACCTCCCTATTCAAGGAGGCTTTTATCTTAGTGTCCCCACGGTTCTCATCCCTCACAAGCCAGCCATTGACAAAGACGCTGTTCACAGGAGCAACACTTCCAGCCACCACGCAACCACGTTCACTCACTGTTTTGATACCTGAGGAACGAAGCCGGCAGCATAAATTCTCAGGCACCAACTTTCTTCTCCGTTCCCTCTCTAATCGATCTCCTCTCCGTGTGCGAGTAATTTAATTGCGAGGCTGGGGTGTGCGCGCACGCCACACGCTCCCGCTTTTCTCCTGCTCAACTCCCTCCCCGTCTTCCTCTCATTTCTGCGCTCAATTTTCATTTTGCCGCTGTTTTTGGGCTCCTCTACGATTTCGGCATTTTGGAGCTTTTTGTGCGCGACGCGTTTTTGCTTCCGTAAACGCCTCCTGAACATCCATCGTGAGTTGGGCTCCACGCGAACAAACGGACTCGAAAACGCACAAAAACAAACGCACTCTGCGTCAAAGGTTTGAGCCCATCGTTCTCTAAGGTTATTGGATCGTGCACGTTGCTTTAGACGATCTGAATTATCGGTTTCATCTCATTTCCTTTCAACTCTTGCCTGTTTTGAGCCATTCTTGTCCCTCACGACCTCGTCACCGAGCGTGCCTTTGCGCTTCAATTTGTTCAACGAACACAGCTAATACTAGAACCCTCAGCACCAGCACCATGGCATACCGTCGTGGGAGGCCCAACAGGGGCCCTGCCCCCAAAGAAGGGGGCCAACGCGTTCAGCCCGACAATGCTGAATCGCGCCCGGCGAACCCTGCCAACGCGCGCTCTGCTCCAAGCAGCACTCGCGGACGTGGACGCGGACGCTGTGGCCGCGGTGGCTTCAAGGGCCACGAGCATGGCGGCTACAACGGCCGCGACAATGAAGCTGGCAACAGGAGCATGTTGAACCCGCAGTCGAGCATCTGGGTGCCTCGTTCGGCGGACACAACTCGCCAGCCGGAGAATGTATGGCCCTCTCCCCTTCTGTCCGCTGCTATTGTTGACGTATCTGCCTGTCTTCCAGTCTACCAATGATGCCACTAATGGCGATGCGATCCCCCGACCGGCAAGCGGCCATGCTGCTGAAGGCAATGGCAATGGAAGTGCCGCGCAGAACGACTTCAGCAGAGGCGTCTCCCCCGACACGACCAGCAGCCACGCCGCCCAGAGCGACTTGGGCAGCAACAGCGCTCAGAATGGCTACAACACTCAGGGCATCGCAAATCACAATGTGGCTCAAGACATCCAGGGCAGTGCCTGTCAGGGCATTGCCTACGACATTGCTGCTCAGGGAAATATCAACAATGCCATACAGAACGGCGTCCATGGCCACGATGACAGTGCCTTTGGTAATAGCTTCAACGGCATTGCCAACCGTGATGCTAGCGGCAATGCCATCCAGGGAAATATCGGCTGCACCACCCAGAACGATGCCCATGGAGATCTGATGAAGCACCGCGCCCACAGCAACGCCGCCCAGAACACCATCAACGGCAACTTGACCAAGGCTCGTGCCCACACCATTGCCGCCGCCGGGGACGCAGAGCCCAAGACCGCTGGCTTTGACCAGATGGCCTTTGAGCTCCTGAACAAGACGCTTCGAGACAGCGACGGCCGCCCAACTAGAGCACCCTAGAATGGTGCTCCAGCCGGCCACGCTATCAATGGCGTCTCCCAGTCGACTGGGCTCCAGCACAACAGCCAAGAGCAGTTCGCCGCAAGTTCTCACAATGGTTTCCAGCCTGTGGGAGGCCAGTACCAAGGCACTTCGCTGAATGGACAGGGACCGCCTGTGGTTGTGCAGCATCCCAATCCTGTTGTCAACACGTCTGGCCCTACTATTCCGCAGAGCCACTCTTGCGGCGCCTTTGGTTTGGTCAGCCCCGCGTCGTCTCAGTGCCGTGACGGCGGGCATGATAATGGCTACCCGTTCAGCCCTGCAAGCTCCAAGTCTGGCAACTTGACTGAGCCGCGCAACTATGCACCTCGGACCTCTGGCCAGCCGGCTGTTTGCAGCGAACCGCCGCCAAAATTCGACCCCAGCGGTCTTGTCAACGGTCAGCTGCATCAGCAGCAGGTTGTGAACGGCCAACAGCACCAGCAGGAGGTTTCGAATGGCCAGCAGTACCATCAGCATGCTGCTGTTCCGACCCAGGCCCAGGTCACGCCAGCAGGCCACGTCTTGGTGCAGATGTATCCTGGCCCAGAGGCTCCGGTTGTCAACTACTCATCCTCTCTTGCCGTGGTAACGGCGACAGAGATTCGAGCGAACCGCTCGTCGAAGCTCAACAACTTGACCAGCACTCCCTCTGGCCTCCCGTTGGTGGCCAACGCGATGGACCCCAGCAACTTCCCGTTCGTCGAGGCGCCGCGCATGGCGCAGGCTATCAACCGCGGCGTCGTCAAGCTCAAGAACGTAAGTAACAATTGTCCAGGAGAAAAAGGGGACACCTGCTCACCATTTTAGATCCCCTTTGCCACCAAGCGATCCGAAGTTATTGCCTTTCTTGGACGCAACTCCAAGATTCTGAACGACTCGGAAGAGCCGGTTCACATCATCATGGAGCGAGTGACAAGCAAGACCATGGATGCCTATGTTGAGTTTGTCAGCCTCGAGGAGGCCATGAAGGCGGTGGATAAGCACCACCACAACCTCAAGAACGGCCGGGTGAGCCGCCTCGGCGACAGGCCCATCGAGGTCGAGCTCTCCAGCCAGGCCAACTTGATGAGAGACCTGTTCCCGCTCGCTCGGGGCCTGATCTGGGACGGTGCTACTCCGCACTTTAAGCCGTTCAACCAGAACTATGCTTGGGAGAACTTTAGGGGCTTCGTCTCCGAGGAGGAGATGGTTATGCTCATCAAGCACGTCGAGGTGCCTCACCGGGTAAGCCTTGGCCGTGACATGCTCGCAGGGCCACTCGCTGACCGCTCTAGTCGCCTTATTCGAAGGACTGCCCGCAGCGTCCCTACGAGTGCTTGATCAGCACACTCAAGAAGTTCCCCTGGTACGCGACTGACCGCATCACGATCAGTCAGCGCCATGCTATGTACATTGCCACTGAGCGACTGCTCCAAGTCCTGTCCGAAAAGGTCAACCGCGGCTGCGATCACATCAACTTGACCGTGCAGCTCCAGACGCGGCTCACCAACGCGGCCCTGGCGTGCCCGGGGTTCACTCCCCTGATGAAGGATAACCTGGCCTGGCTGCTCAACATCCCCGAGGCGGAGCAGCGGTTCTATGGCCAGCCCCGATACGCGTACTCTTGGCGCCACCAGTATTCGCTTGCACCCAAGCCGGGCGCGCCGCTCGACGTTATCGAGGTAAATTCTCCACAATTCAGCTTTTCGGGACACTGGCTAACTCTCGACTCTCCAGTGGTACATCTCCATCATCCGCGAGCAGACTCACCGCGACATGCTCAGCCGCACGCACGCCAGCCGGACCGAGCTCCAGGAAAAGGGCCAGCAGACGGACATGTACTGGGGATACTTTTGGGCCGAGCTCGGACACAGCTTTGGGCCGCAGTTTGACCAGATGACGCTGGCTCAGGTTGCTCATGCCGAATTCTCTGCGGTTGAGCGCGTGCTCTCCCGTGCCCTCCCCAGCCACTAAACGGTGGCCGGACAAGGGGACAACCGGGCATTGCAGGGGCTGGATAACAGGATCGGTTTTGTTTTCGTGTGGTTTTGTTTCTTTCCTGCCGCCCAAAGTCTACATGACCATCGAGTCTTGACCTCACGGGGCAGCCTCTCCAGTGTCAACGGCATCGGGGACTGCTAGGGACGTGGTGGGCTTGGGCTGGATTCAACGCAGTTTGGGCGGCTCTGGGCCCGCCAGGAAGATACTTTCCGCCATGGCCTCTGGACGAATCCTGGTTTTTATGTCCGGGCTTCTGCGAGGTCGGAGTGGTGAACGGCTTTGCTCTTACTTTGCTCTAGTAGCGGGCCGCTAGGGCTGTGAGGGTTGCGTGAATTGAAGAGTGGTTCATGGCCCTACTCTTGTTTACCTATGGAGCGAGGTGTTGAGTGAGGATGTTGAAGAGCCGTTTCGGGATGCAAGACTAGGTGTCATCTTAGTTTACTTCCCGCCCAACCCGTCCTATGGCATCCTGTAAACGGTCTTCAACGGCCGTCACGGCTGCAGCCAGTGAATCGAGGCTGTTCCGCCATGCGAGTCGACGCGGCTGAGCTGAGCGGTGGCTCGGATTATTAGCTCGGAGCTGGTCTGACAGGGGTTCAGTGCAGCAGCTACAGGCGCTCGCGGTCCGCTGGCGACCCGCTGGAGCTCCATCTGATCGATAAGACGTTCGGTTGCCGCAGCTCAACCCCTGCGTCAACAAGCCAGCAAGATCATTTCTCGTGCAGCAGCAGCGCCATCGTTTGGCTCCTTTTCTTGCAGGCCGCTGCTCTCTTGGCCCTGTTTCAGGTCGACCGGGGCTGGTCCAGGAAGCACCGTGTGTTCCTGGTCTCGGGTAGTTGCAGGGTCAAAGTCCCCAACAAACAGGGATACACAGGTCATCCATTATTTATCTCCCTGCCACCCCGTCGGCTGCCAACTCTTGCACCTCACACCTCCAGCTCCCCCAAAACACCACGAACATGTCGACCGAGCAGGCTCCCGCGCCCGCGCCCGCGGCCTCTGCGCCCGAGACGCCTCTCGCGAAGCTCGCTGCGCGGCTGCCCGAAATCACGGCGCAGGCTGGCCACGGCGAGATGTGGGGCGTCGAGCTCGCCGGATCAGACCACGCCCCGACGCAGGTGATTCTGCAAAAGTTTCTGCGCGCCAACAATGGCGCCGTGGCCGCGGCCGAGAAGCAGCTCGCCTCTGCGCTCGAGTGGCGCAAGAAGGTCAAGCCGGCGGCGCTCGTCGCCGCGGCCTTTGACGGCAAGAAGTTTGGCGACCTGGGCTTCGTGACGACGCACAAGGACGCGGCGGGCAAGGAGACGGTCATCACCTGGAACATCTACGGCTCCGTCAAGGACAACAAAGCCACCTTTGGCGACGTGCAAGAGTAAACACCCCCAAGCCCGGGCGTCGGCTGGTGCCATCTAACGCGCTCCCAGGTTCATCAGGTGGCGCGCCGCGCTCATGGAGCTCAGCGTCCAGCAGCTGCACCTCAACGACATCAAGGAGCCCATCGCCGAGGGCGCCGACGCCGCCGACCCGCACCAGATGCTCCAGGTGCACGACTACCAGTCGGTCAGCTTCTTCCGCATGGACCCGGACGTCAAGGCCGCCAGCAAGGAGACGATCCAGGTCTTTTCCATGGCGTACCCGGAGCTGCTGGCGCACAAGTACTTTGTCAACGTGCCCGCCATCATGGGCTGGATGTTTGGCGCCATGAAGCTCTTCCTCGCGCCCACCACGCTGCGCAAGTTCCACCCCATGACGTCGGGCACGACGCTGGCGACGGAGCTCAAGGGCATTGTGGCGAGCTTGCCTAAGGAGTATGGCGGCCAGGGACCGAGCGTCAAGGAGGGCCTCACGGTGACTCTCAAGGACGTGGTCGTTGAGAAAGAGGTTCCCGTGGAGGCTGGCAAGGCTCCGGTGGCTGTCGTGTCTGACTCCAAGGTGCCCGAGGAGCCCAAGCCCGAGGAGCCCAAGCCCGAGGAGCCCAAGCCCGAGGAGCCCAAGCCCGAGGAGCCCAAGCTCGAGGAGCCCAAGCCTGTGGAGCCAAAGCCCGAGGAGACCAAGCCTGTGGAGCCAAAGCCCGAGGAGTCCAAGCCGGTGGAGCCAAAGCCCGAGGAGTCCAAGCCGGTGGAGGAGACCAAGCCAACCGCTGCAGTGGTCGAGGCTGGAGCCGACGAGGTTGAGGTCGACGGCAAGGCTGAGGAGACCAAGCCCGCCACTGAGAGCGCTCAGGCCGCCGACAAGGAGACGGCCCCGTAAGGGGAGAGAGGGAGTTGTTCGAGGAGACTGTCGGCAAGTGCGAAGCGCGCGCGGGGCGCTGCTCGGCGGATTTGTGAGCCATCTCGATGGCCATCTGTTGCTTCGCGCTGGAGAAGTTGCTTTTTGCTGCTGCTTTATATAGCCGCGATAATACCCCCACTCTAATTTGCAGGCGTCGTTTATAGCGCGTGGAGTCTCAATAGATTTGCCAATTGCGGATGACGCCCTATGGTTGTGATGAGATTCGGTGGAACAACTGCCGACTCTCGCCATCCAGCCCAAGCCGCCGCATCAGTCGCCGCATCAAAGCGGGCTTCGCCCTTTCCGCGCGATGTACTTTGTACATGGGCGTAAATGAAACACTGGAGGATTGAGAAGCAACCCGCGGCGCTGCTGATGGCTGCACCGCAGCTCCTCGGGTACGGCTGTGATGGGCAGACGCCGGATCAAGGAGGTGACAAGGTCGGAACCTGAAAGCCGGCAACAAATTCCTCGCGCTTCGGGGCTGCAAGTGACCTGCCAGTTAGTTCCTGGCCATTTATCAGTGCCTTGTATTTCTCATTGCCCGGGTGGGCCTGAGTGCCAATTGTAGGGCCAGGAGAGCGAAGTTGCAAGACTAAGGTATGGCTGGCACGAGGCAACAAGTACCTCCAGCCACAGGCCAGGTGTGAATGCGTGATAAGCACACGATGAGCGAGGCACCACGCGAGCTGCTGGCCAGCCCTGAGCCTCTTCCAACTTGTCAATCCGCGCGAGACGACAAGTGTTTGGGGAGAGCCCGACTGAGGGCGAGGCCGGGCTGTCCCGTCCCCGTTCCCGTCACACATGGTAGATACTGGACGAGGAGACGGCGAGGAGCGTCGTGGACATTCCGAGCAGGCGTGCAACTCGCAGCGCCGTTGCGGTTGCCCCCGGGCACCGACGTTCGGAAATGCATCGTCGGCGTGAGCTTTTGATGCCTGGCCAGGTGACAGTCCGGCTGTCGGGGCGGAAGAGGAGTTGTGCACTGTGGCTTACCTGGCCTGATGGTCACCATGCGAAATCATGACGGAATCACAAGTCATCGCAGCGGTCGGAAACGCGAACCGAACAACCTGAAAGACCGGCTCTTTCGCGATTGGACGGAATAGATGGCCTGATCGCTGCTGTCTGCAATGTGAACGGCCCGGGTGATTCTGTCTCGGCGGGCCGGGGGAGGCCATCGCCAGACGGCAACACTGACACCTCATCCAATGTGCCGGAACGATGAAGAACATGGATTTCGGCGTGTAGCGGCGCAGTCGAACCGGCGTGTCGCCGCTCGCATGTCCGTCGGTGTTTACGCGTCGAGTTCTCCCCAACCGCCAGAGTTCGTGGCGATGTCCCTGCTGATCAAGGGCGTAAGACGGGGCCTCATCTCTCAAAACGCGCAACACGACAACACTCCCCCTGTGCTTGCTTGCCATGCGACCAAGCCCGCAGATATCCGCATGTCTGCGAGCTGCCTGGGCAGCAGCATCTGTATGACGGGCAATGGAGTTGCCATGCTGCTGTTTCGGTAGCAAAATAGCCTCGTTGTGAAAATAGGCAGCCAGCGTCGCCAATCCACCTATCGTGCCCTATCGTGCATATGCCCGAGGTGCGAGCAACACCAAGGCTATTGGCAATGATGCTTTTCGCCAGGCGAGTAGCGTCCGAGACCGGGAGCTCAGACCTCGATCCAGCCCCGGGCCGGCCCCCATCGAGGGCAACTGCTGAGCCATCCGGCGACGCCGACGCAGCAGCTGGGCAACGGGGAAGCATGGCATCATGAGGGATGCACAGGCATAGAACATGACGGAGGCCGTGTGGGCGCTCTCCGTAATGGCTAGGGAGTTGGCCGTGCTAGAGATGCCCCCAGGCCGAGTCCAACATGTATATACGCGGTTCCGTACCGTCTACGTGCATCCGAAGCGCGTCGAGGCTGTAGAGGGCCATGGCCACGGCTGCAAGGCACAACAGGGTCGTGCTGCAGCAACGTGATGAGGGCTCGGGGCAAGACGGGGTGCGTGTAAGTGGGAGACAAGACAAGGCGAGGGTGAGGCATGGATTGGACGGCCAGAAGCGGATTGTCAGTCAAAAGTGAGGAGTGACGGCAAGGGGACAGGGGCGCGGATGAGTAGCGGAGGAGAGACAAGGAGAGGCGATGAGGAGAGACGAGGATTGTGTTTCTAAACACCAGCCTCTCATTAAAGCCGCCTGCGCCCGTTCCCACCGCTTACACTCAACTCTTCTCCTACAAGCACACGCACACGAGCGCACCCGCACGCACCGTCACCAACAGCGGCGGCAGCACCTCACGCGTCCGCCCGTCGCCCGTCTTGCTGCCCGAGGACGGCATCGTGTCTGGCAGGAGACGAGATACAGCTCCAGCCGGCCTGAGTTTCGCGGCTGACGCTGCCGTTAACCATTGTTTTTGGTGGTTGAGGCGGTGGCCGCGGTTATTAATACGCAGTCGCTCCCTGGCCAGGCCAAGCGCGTCTGTGGCCAGCAGCCGTCAATCAGCACCAATCGTCGGCCTCTCGACTTGCGCCGCGCCACAACACATCAACAACGCCGACAACACTTGCGGATATCCACGCATTTGCTGCCCGCTGCCTGCCGTGCCTGACATTTACGGCCCCGTTCACGTGCTGGCAGGCCCGCTCTCGCTCCTGTCTGCGCCGAAACCGCACCAATGTCAATGGCTCTCTTCGCCGAGAGCGGCCGCTTCTCGTCGTCGGGGATCGCGACAGACACTTCGTCGAACCTCGCGTCGTCGGGGTCCACGCCGCCCACGACCGTGGCCGACAGCGCGAGCCTGCACTCGGACACCTCCAAGCACGACGTCATCACCGTCGCCGACGATGCGGCCGACGCGCCCCCCGTCGAGCTGCACGAGCACGAGCACGAGCACGAGCACGGGCACGACGAGCCCAAGGCGCCGTCGCCCCCGTCCCCTGCGCGCCGGGCCAGGCGGGCACGCGCCTCGACGCCCGTCTACAACCTCGCCAAGCTGAGCGGCACCGACGGCCATGGCAAACGACGCGCCAAGGGCGACGTCGTCGCGGACCGCAGGCGTCGCACCATCTCGGGCGACACGCTGGTCGGCAGCATCGAGGTGACGGCCGCCAGCACCCCGTCGAGCGCGACGCGCGGCCAGGACAGGGCCCTCAGGGCCGGCATTGACGCTCTGCATCTCCAGTGGTCCCCCGCCAGCCTCGATACGCCGCGCACGCGTCGCCAGGCGAGGCAGTCCCCGGCCGCCCAGCGCGCCGCGCCCGCGCGTTTCGCGACGCTGGACTCCAAGCTGGCCACCATGGGCCGGCGTGGCTGCAGGACCGTCGACAAAGGCGTGGCCAAGATGTCGCGCGAGCTGCGCCGCCTGCAGGACACCAACGAGTTTACCGGCGTCGACGACGGGCCCGTCGTCCACACCGTCTGGTCCAACGGCAAATACGTCGACCCCAAGGAGCCGGCGCCGCCCGCCCGCAAGAGGGCCAAGGTCGAGCCCGCCCCGGAGCCCGACAAGGAGGAGTCGGAGCCCATCACCAACACCCGCCAGCGCCGCGTCAAGAAGTACCTCGACAAGGGCCTCTACGCGGGCCAGGACGCGCCCCTGGACATGTCCAAGGGCCTCACCACGGCCGAGAAGAAGAAGCTCGCCCAGCTGCCCGAGCTTATCCCCAGCGGCCGCGTCAACAAGACCATGCCGCTGCCCATATACACCGGCCTGCGCATGCTCCTGGCTGGCCGCGACTTCAAGCTGCCCTACCAAGTCTGCAACCCCCTGCCCCCTGGCCAGCCTAAGCCGGATGAGTGGAAGAAGATGACTAAGAGTGTGTTTGCCCTACCGCCGGCCATTGTTTGTTTGCTGACGCTGCCCCAGACCGGTTCATTGGCGACTCCAAGGACTACTGGCGCAAGCTCCCGCACTTGCACGACTACCAGTCCAAGTGCGTGTGCGAGCCCGAGGACGGCTGCGGCGAGAGCTGCCAGAACCGGATCATGCTGTACGAGTGTGACTCCACCAACTGCAACGTTGGCAAGCAGTTTTGCACGAATCGCGCCTTTCAGGACCTCACGGCTCGACGGGCCAAGGGGGGCAAGTACCGCGTCGGCGTCGAGGTCATCAAGACGTCTGATCGCGGCTACGGCGTCCGAAGCAACCGCTGCTTCCAGCCCAACCAGATCATCATGGAGTATGCCGGTGAGATCATCACCGAGGAGGAGTGCGAACGCCGCATGAATGAAGTTTACAAGGACAACGAGGTATGTCGGAGCCGGGACGTGTGTGTTCATGTTGGTTTGTTGGTTGCCTTTTGCTGACTCTTCGCAGTGCTACTACTTGATGAGCTTCGACCAAAACATGATCATCGATGCCACCACAGGCAGCATCGCCCGCTTCGTCAACCACAGCTGCAACCCCAACTGCCGGATGATTAAATGGATCGTCTCAGGGCAGCCGAGGATGGCGCTCTTCGCCGGCGACAGGCCCATCATGACGGGAGACGAGCTCACCTACGACTACAACTTTGACCCCTTCTCGGCCAAGAACGTCCAGGTCTGCCTTTGCGGCGAGCACAACTGCCGCGGCGTGCTGGGGCCGAGGCCCCGCGAGGTCAAGCCCCCCAAGACGGACCTGAAGAAGGTCGCCAAGGCCACCGTCAAGGCCGGCAAGCGCAAGCTACAGGAGCTGCTGGGGGACGACGAGGCGGACAGCGGCAAGGCCAAGAAGCGCAAGATCCAACCCGCCAAGGGCGTGAAGCGGTCGCTCTCCGATGCCAGCCTCAAGGCCGCCAAGGGTGCGGCCACGGCACTCAAGAAGGGCGTGTCGAGCATCGCCGTCAACGCCAAGAAGGCTGCCCTGGGGGCAAAGGCCGCCACTACCAAGCGTCGCTCCAGCACGGGCGCTCTAATTAAGAAGAAGAGTACCAAGGTGGTCAAGACGTACGGCCAGCTGGCGCGCACCAAGCAGGTCTCGTCGCGCGCCTCGAGCCTCACCATTGTCGCCATGGGCGATGAGAACACGAAACCGGGAAAGAAATCCCCTGCAAAGAGCACGCCAACCAAGAAGGTCACCGCCGCAGGCCGGAAGATGCCAGCCGCGTCGTCGGGGAGGCAGTTATCCACGGCTAAGATCCGCTTGGTGCCGCAGGAGCATTGAACGGCGCACAGCTTCCATCAGCTTCATTACAGATTTCAACAACCGCTTGCTATGATGCTCTCTCGACTGAATTTGATCGTTTTTGCTGCTAGGGGGGAAATACGTGGAAGGACGCTGGGGACAATGGTGTCTGGGCGAAGGGGGTGGTTTGAATGTATATTATGACAGGGTTCATATTATGCTTTTAAGTGATGGGATTTTGCGATTGCTTTCAGAGTGAGGGTTTGCGGGTGCGTTCAGTGTGCGGGAGGGGGCTTAACATGGGTAGCTGCCGGCGGTTGCAATTTGCTTCTCCAGAGACTTGACTGCTGCGGTGGTGGATGTGTGCGTGGTTGTGAGGAGAGGTTCGGGCCGGCGAGGCAACGGGGGGCGTTGTTACAGAGCCACCTGTGTCTTGTGAATTGCAGGTCGCCCAGGTTTGGCCATGCTTGTCTGCTTGGTTCATCACGCCATCGGTGGGAGCGACGGCAGGTGATGTTTCCCGCGGTACATGTAGACAGGGGGAAGCCGCATATGTCCCCTTTCTGCACGTCGCCGGTTCCTCTCGACCCCCGCGCGCCTGCCACTGCCATTTCGTCACTGCCATTTCGTGGTATAGCAATGGCTGTTATGACGGGTGAACGGTGAAGAGCGGAGGCGTTGGGGATGGGGGTTGTGAGAGCCGTCTACCCTGTAGGAACTCGTGTTGCCAGCATGGCACAACTTGTGGCGACGTTCGTGGCTATGGGTAGACATTTATTGACACTACTTGATTGAGTGTTTCGATGATTCGCAGGGAGGCCTCCTATGAGCGACTGGCAGTTCTAACATCGTGCGTTTGCGCGATTGTCAGCTAATACCTCGGGATGTCGGGTTGACCACTGCACCGAAAGATCAAAGATGTGCACACACTGTAGGGAATACCAGTATGCATTGTGGTGTCCCTCGCTATGTAGCCCTTTTGGCGGGATGTTGCAGTTTCACTGCATCGACCGGGGCGACTGTTGCAAGATCCACGACTCAGTTACACAGCATGAACTCGGCAAGAATACTGGAACAGGTTGACCTTTGCACAGCACTGGCGAATAAGTGCATGCAACTGAACAAGGTAGGAGCGGCCGATCACGCGAGACTCGCCGGGCCTGTCTGCCGGCTGTTCTCGCTCCGGTTTATATAGAGTATAGGCCGCGCAAGATGCGGCCTTGTCAATGGCCATGGCCCGCCATTTGCATGTGGTCTCCATCGGGTCGTAGCTTCGAATCGGATGTTGCGAGTAAACTGTCTTCGCAACTGGGCGCCGTGGGTGGCACGATCTCCATGCTCCTCCATGTCATCGCACTTCACTGGCTGGCATATGTCGGGAAAATGATCTGATTCGGCCACCATGGTACACATTTGGGTTGGGTCATCGAGTTCCAGCGAGGATGTGAATTGTGCATACATTCAGAGGCAGCTACATGGAGAGGGGAACACCGACTTACGCCGGTGAAGGTGTCACTGGCTGTGGTTCCACGCAGACTTTACTGTCGTGGAACCAGACGGGACTATATTGAGCTGTGCATAATGGAACCTCGGTCTCAGAGGTTCAGGCACCAGATGGTTTCCCAGACGAACTGCTCTTACGCAATCGCATTGGCAACATGGCGGAACGGCCAGGCTGCATAACGGGTTGCGTCTGGCCAAGGGTCCAAGACAGTCTCGATTTCCTCCCCCCTCTTCGCTTATTGTTTAGTTCCCGTTGTCATCGCCGTCGTCATATGCAGCTGAGCATGCCGAGGTGAGACATGCAGTGTTGCTGAAAACGCCCCGGGCCGTGTCTTGGCCGCGGAAAATCTCGTCTGTTGTCCACCGTTGGAACCGCATTTTCCCCTCGTCACATGAAGTTGCTCGCAGTCAACATTGACGAACGAATCCCCAACCTCGGTCAGCCTCCGTCGCTCAATGCTGCCCACCGGGCCGGTCAGACCTCATGGCACCCCGGCCTCACCTGCTGGCAATGAGGCTGTTGAGCGGCGCTCCCGCACCCGCAGCTCTGCTGCAGCCCATCCCCAACCGCAACACACCGAGGCGCGGAAGCTCCATGCAACAAGACAACTCCCAACGTAGCACTTACGCACAAGTACATTCACCTGACCTCGCTTAAACTTCTGGTGGGCATTGACTGCAACCATCGGGGGAGGGCTGGATAGGTGCTCAGCTTGGCATAAAGAGCGTTGCAGCTGGCGAGACGCGTTGGGGTTCATGCGCCCCGTCACTGACCCGTCACTGACCCGTCAGTACTGATGCCATCCGATTGGCCTCCGTCGTTTGCAGTTCGCCACAGCAGACAGACGGCACAGACGGGATTGAGCTGCAGCTTGGGTGGAGCTCCGCCGTTGTTTTCCTTTGCCGGAGCGCGAATCACACCCGCGGACAGGCAGGCCAATATGCAGGCGGGACGGGAAAGGAGGCAGAGCTGGAATAATCTACAGACTACCTGCAAGCGCGACGGCTAGTGGGACGGCCGAGCCCTGCAGACAGGCCCCAAGTGAGACAGATCAACGGCCGTGAGCCAAACGGGCGCTCTGCAGTATTCGACCTGGTCCGCGACTCCGCAGCGATCCCTCAGCGCGGCCAGCCACATTCTGGGCTCGGAGTTGCAGCTGCCGCCCAAGGATGATGTGATGGGCTAGTGCTTGTATTCCTCTTCAACTACGACTAAGGTTCGGGCCTCTCTGACGAGGTGGCTTGGGGCTGTTTCATACATTACGTACAGTTACGAATACATAGTACGTAACAGGTTTGGGCGGACATGGAGGGTTTGTCTATATGCAACTCCCGAATTGGGCTCACATTTCTCTATACCGCAGGCCATTGGTAGGTTTTGGAGCTCCGAGTGCCCATTAGGCAGCCTTGCTGTCCACCATGGTCTTTTCTGGCGCCCTCTGTCCTTATGTACGACTGGAAAGAAAGGTTGTCGACCCTGGACTGCATCTTCTCCGCAAAGGCAGCTGTGAATGGTGCTTGAACCGCGGCAGAGTGCTCAATCTTGGATGACCCAGAAATAGCCCTGAGGCACCTGTGCCCAACGAACATGAAGCATTGAAGAGAAAGGGCTCGACCATGTCCGATTCATGTCCAAGCTCGGGCAGAGCGTACGTACATGTCCCGCGTTGAGAAGTCGGTCTTCTGCAACGCGAACATCGAATCGGCCCGTATCGCAGACCGAGCTAAGGTTGCAGGAGCGGTCACCGTACGAGGTCGGAGTCGAGGTCGATGCGCGAGCTACCCTGATTGGCTATAGGTGTAAGTGGTGTGCGGCCGCAGTCGAGAACTTGGCAAGTAGAGCGGCTGCAGATAGTTTGTTAGAGTAGGCATTGGACCTGCAGGGCTAGACCTGGATGACTGCTCCTGGGTAGGAATGAATCAGGGCATGATGACGATTGGAGTGTGAAGCTGGCTCCGGAGATTTCAGTGCTGGCAGTTATACCAGATCCCAGTGAAGATGGCGGGAACGGCAGATGTCAACGAGGTGTTGAGTTAGATGATCTAGGTGTAACCAGGGAATGAAAAGTCAGCCCACGCTGAGCCGCAGCATACGAGAAACGGCTGGGGCCGAGCGTTGTATTGGGACACGCAGCATCGTACACCATTGAATGCAATTTAAATAACTAGGTTATTATGATATATGACTACCTCGCCGAAAATCCTGCGTCCTCGTGGCGAGCTCATCGGCGATGCTTCCCCTCCTCGTCGCGGTGCGGGTACTGCTGAGCAACGTAAACTTTGCCCCTGCCAGCCAGCTTGATGCAGCCGCCTCGCTTGCTCCGAGACATTGGTGAAGGAAAACACATGTTCGTTGCCCCCCATTGCTCGGCACATGTATTGTGACGACTAGGCGCAGACGGTGGCTTGATCAGCCGGTCGCTGCTGTCCCACCTACATCAACAATGGGCATTCCAAGTTTCCTGCCGTGATTCGCATCCCCATACCCTTCACCCTCAGTGTTCTAAGTGAGAGCACTCAGCATACGGCAATGGGGGAGCACGCTCATGAAGATACCTGGGCACCGACCGGGGAAGAAACCTGCCTGTTTCCCGTCTTCAACACCAGCTTCGAAGGCGAGGACGCCCTCGCATCGGTTCCGGTTCAGCTCGCGGCTCAGGATGGCATCGCGAGCTTCTGTACCAGACATGGCGCTCAGCAATCTCATGTGCTTCAAGCGGCATGGGGCATTCTTCTCAAATCCTACACTGGCTCGGACCATCCTCTCTTCACGTACCTGGACGATCGACTGCGGCTGCGAACGGGCAAACCCGGCGAGGGCGCAACTTGCTGCATAGACCTTACGGGAGATCAAGGGACATTGCAGTTGATCAGAAACATTGCACACTGGGACGACGTCCTTGCAGAGCCTGGAGAGGTTAGACGGTCGGACACGGCTGTCCTGTGGAATTGCTCCTCCAGTTCCTCCGACAAGGTATGTGCTTTTATGCGGGATTGAGCTGACGATGCGCTGACAACTCGAGGGATAGTTCACTGTGAGCGTTGCGGCAAGCTGCGATGAAGAGAAATGGGACGTGTCTCTGCAATATTGGACTTCTGTCCTGTCGGAGGAGCAAGCGCTCCAGACCTCGCACCTGCTGGCACACGTCTTGGCCGAGCTCGTCTCGCACCCCAAGCTGAGCTCCATCGACTTATGCCCGCCTCAGACTGTTGCAAAGTTGACGCAGTGGAACTCCAAGCTACCTGGCGAGATCCAGTCTTGCGTCCATCATGCCATTCTCGAGCAATGCGAGACCAGGCCAGAGGCACCCGCCGTCTGCGCATGGGATGGCGACTTCACGTACCGGGACATCGACCACCACTCTTTGCTCCTTGCCAGGCACCTGGAATGCCGTGGAGTAGGGCCAGAGACATTCGTCGGCATTTACTTTGAGAAGTCAAAGTGGACTGTCATTGCAATACTCGCCGTCATGAGAGCAGGTGGCGCTTTTGTCCTTCTGGACCCTGCATTCCCAGCATCTCGCCTGGAAGAGATGTGCAGGACGCTGGACACAGTGTTGGTCCTATCAGCGCGGCATCTGGTTGAAAATGTAGCAGCCCTGAAGCTCGACGTCCTCCCTGTCGACGACGAGCCGCTCGAACTCGTCAAACGACCTCTTCAGATGGACCCGTCGACGGGGAAGCCCCCCGTCGAGCCTCACAACGCCCTGTTCGCCGTCTTCACGTCTGGATCGACCGGGACACCCAAAGGCATAATTTTCAGTCACTCTTCCTACCACACTGGGCAAAAGGCGTCCGCGGACGTCATTGGATACAATCCCGACAGCCGAGTGCTGCAGTTTGCCTCGTACGCATTCGACTTGAGCGTCCAGGAGCATTTGACGCCGCTAATGTTCGGGGGATGCGTGTGCATTCTATCCGAAGCCGTGCGCAGATCGAACCTCCCTCTGGCTGTATCGCAGATGCAAGTTAATATGCTGTTCTTGACGCCCACGGTCGTCAGACTCCATCGCCCCTCGGACTTTCCGTCGGTCAAGACTCTCGCTCTGGCAGGGGAGCCGCTGCTGCGGTCGGATATTGCGATTTGGGGGGCCAGCGACATTCGCCTCTTCAACATCTACGGGCCCGCTGAATGCTGCGTGTTCACCACGGCTCATCTTGTCACCAGCACCGCCGAGAAACACGCCGGGGTTATTGGATCGTCGCTTGGAGCCCTTTGCTGGATCGCGGACCCTTTGGATCCCCAGAAGCTCGCGCCAATCGGGGCCATTGGCGAGCTCCTCGTCGAGGGGCCAATCGTGGGGAGAGGCTACGTCGGCGATGAACAGAGGACGGAAGCTCGCTTTATTGCCAGTCCACGCTGGCGCTCGAGCTTCCCGGGACATCTCGGCGGCCGAATGTATCGTACGGGGGACTTTGTACAATATGTGGGTAATGGAAAGATACGATGCATCGGCCGCAAAGATGCACAGACGAAGCTGCACGGCCAGCGGTTGGAGTTGAGCGAGGTCGAGCACCATATGCGAGACGTGCTTCCTCGAGACACCCAACTTGTGGCCAACTTGGTGACCCCAGCTGGCAGCGGCTCGAAGCCGATTCTTCTTGGCTTCATCCTCCCCCCAGATGGCGGTAAAGAGGCGAAAAGCGAAGGCGGCCTCGACCACGGCCTCTTTGCCGCCCCATGTGAAGGATTCCGAGCCCTGGCACAAACTGCCACCTCGGAGCTCGCTGGACGGCTTCCACGATTCATGGTTCCGTCCGTTTTGATCCAGGTGACGAGCATTCCCACCACCGCGACCGGAAAGGCAGACCGGCGACGGCTGGGGAAGCACGCATCGCAGTTTACGAGACGGGAGCTCGAGGCTTTCACAAGAGGCGCAACAGGGAGGCAGCTCCCAGGATCCCGAATGGAGGTTCTTCTCCATCACGCCATCAGCAAAGTGTTGCACGTGAAAGACTTTGGGATGGACGACGATTTCTTCGGCCTCGGAGGTGATTCGATTCGCGCCATGGAGCTGACGCGGGTGGCTCGGGAGGACATGGGAGTTGATCTCCCAGGAGACAGAGTCTTCAAAACGCCCGTGCTGGCGGACCTGGCTCTGGCCATGGCCTACAGACGAGGACACTGCGAGATTCCGGCCTTTTCACTGCTGGGAGACCAGCAATCCAGAGACCAAGTCATCCAGACTGCCCGGAAAGCCTGTTGCCTGTCGGCAAACGAAGACATCGAAGACATCTATCCGTGCACCCCGTTGCAGCAAGGACTCATGGCTCTCTCCATCACGAGTCCCACGGCAAAGTACATCACCCGCTCTGTGTATCGCCTTCCGCGCGTCATCGACGTTGAAAGACTCGGACGCGCGTGGGAGACGGTTGTCGGAAGCAACCCGGTCCTGCGCACCCGAATTATTCAGACCAACTCTGGGGAGGCTTTGCAGGTTGTTGTCAAAGGGGCCGTCGTGTGGGAGCACGGCAAGGACCTTGATGACTGCGCCCGGGATTCGAAAAAGGGGATACAGCTTGGAGACCCCCTGCTACGTCTTGTCTTGATACAAGGCAGCGGTGGCAACCATCTTGCTCTCACCATCCACCACGCCTTGTACGATGGCTGGTCGCTCCCCCGAACCTTGGAGCAGGTCGAAGCGGCCTATTACGGCGGCACGCCACAGTCAAGGCCGTTCAAAATATTCGTCGACTACCTCCTTAAACAAGATGACAAGAATTCGGAGGACTTTTGGCGAGCGCAACTGGGTGACTTTTCAGGCCCCCTGTTCCCCAGCGCTCCTCCAGGCGATCTCAACTATCGACCTTCCACAGTACGAGCCATGAAGCGCTCGATGCCCATGTCGCCCATGCAAGGACTAGGCGTAACGCTGCCAACGGTCGTCAAGCTGGCGTGGGCTCTAACTGTATCCCACTATTCCGGTTCTGAGGATGTTGTCTTTGGGGTCACCCTTGCTGGCCGCAGTGTGACAGTGAGTGGCGTCGATAAGATCCTGGGACCTACCATCACCACCGTCCCGTTGCGAGTCCAGCTAGATCGTTCAGCCAAGGTCCGAGATGTGCTGCGAGGTCTTCACGAGAAATCTACTGAGATCATGGCGTTCGAGCACTTGGGACTGCAGCGGATTGCAGCTCTTGGAGCGGGCGCTGCCACGGCATGTCAGTTCCAAAACCTCCTCGTCATCCAGCCTCCTCGGGCTGAAGAGCCATCGACAATATTCAACAGCCTTTCGAGCAGCCTCTCAGAAGAAATTGTCGATAACTATATTCTCTCACTGGAGGCGCAGCTTGGGGCCGACAACTCCGTGCATCTCGATGCTGCATATGATGTGGACATCATTCCGGAGCCGTTCATGGACAGAATCCTGAACCAGTTCAGCCACAACATCAACGAGATCGCCCGAGGGGCTGACAAAACACTGAGTGAGTTGGCATTACTCAACGCCGAGGACCATCAGACGATCCGGGCGTGGAATCACCACCTGCCCGAAGGCGTTCCCTGCTGCGTCCATGACATATTGAACCGTCACTGCTTGGGCCAGCCGCAGGAGCCAGCCGTCATAGCATGGGACGGTACTCTAACCTACGAGGAGATGGGCAACTATTCCACCAAGTTTGCCGCACATCTCCAAGGCTTGGGCGTCTGTCCTGGCATGTACATCATGGTTTGTATGGGCAAGTCCCTCTGGGCCGTGGTCGCCATGATGGCGGTGATGAAGACAGGCGCGGCGTTCGTCATGATTGACCCGTCCACGCCGACTCTGCGACTGGAACAGATATGCGAGGACACGAAAACGGAGATGGCAATTGCAGCTGAGCAGCACTTGGCCCATCTATCCTCGCTCGGTCTGCAGGTTGTCACAATTGATGGTGACGAGAGCTGGAAAGCTGCCGTGGCACAATTCGCAGAACCCGCAGTGTCGCCAGACAGCCCCATCTACGCTGTCTTCACCTCCGGGTCGACGGGGAGACCGAAAGGAGTTGTCATCCAACACCGCTCGTTCGCCACCACTGCCATGACCAATGCCGGGGGATTCCACATCAACAAGCAGACCCGATGCCTGCATGTCTCAAACTTCACTTTTGACGCGTCAATCGCAGAGATCTTGTATCCCCTGGTCCACGGGGGCTGTGTCTGCATCCCGCACGAGACGGAAAGCCGCGACAACTTGGAAAAGGCGATGAACGACTTCAAGGTCAACTGGGCTACTCTGACCCCTTCTTTGGCAAGAGCCTTGGTGCCATCGAGGCTGACCACTCTCCGCATCCTGGTCTTGGGGGGCGAAGCCATGACGCAGGTGGACGTGGATATGTGGGCAGACCAAGTCCATCTGATGAATGGCTATGGGCCTGCCGAATGTTCCGTCGACACAGTCATACAGCCCAACGTGTCCTCCGAGTCTGATCCTTCCATCATTGGCCGGAGCGTCGCTGCCGTCTGCTGGATCGTGGACCCCGAGGATCCTGCACTCGTCAGACCGATCGGTGCGGTGGGGGAGCTCGTCGTCGAAGGGCCCATTGTCGCCCAGGGATACCTCGGAGATGCAGAAAAGACTGCCAAATCCTTTGTAGAGTATCCCGACTGGCTCTGCCGCCTGCGCCGCGGAAAGCGCGGGCGCCTGTACAGGACCGGAGACCTGGCGCAGTACTGCCCCAAGGGCGACGGCTCTCTTCGGTACTTGGGCCGCAAGGACAACCAGGTCAAGCTGCGAGGGCAGCGGATCGAGCTTGGCGAGGTTGAGCAGCACCTGCGCGAGTGTCTTCCAGGGGCGCGAGACGTCATCGCCGAGATCGTGAGGCCGGCGGATGCGGGAGCCGAGCCGCTTCTCGCGGCGTTTGTTCTGTTCTCCTCTGCTGGGGAGGCACCTGCGGACGACTTGATCGCTCGGGCCGAGCCGTCTCTTTGGGCACAGGTTGAGTCTGCTGAGGCTGTTCTGCGGTCCCGGGTGCCGCGCTTCATGGTCCCTGCCTTGTTTCTGCCCCTGAATCGAGTCCCGGTTACTTCCTCGGGGAAAGCGAACCGGCACTTGCTGAGGGAGAAGGCATCGCTGCTTTTGAGGGGAGAGCTGCGAGCATACAGTTCCTCGGTGTCAGCCAAACGTCCGCCCTCGACGACTGAAGAGAGGATATTGCAACAGGCCATCTCCGCTGTTCTCCGTCGGCCGTTGGAGGAGGTCGGGATGGATGAAAACTTCTTCCACCTGGGAGGAGATTCCATCACAGCCATGAAGGTGGTTGGCCTTGTCCGAGAGTCTGGAGCTACCCTCACCACCAGCGACTTGTTCGGCCGCCCGCGCCTCGCCGATCTCGCCCTAGCCGTCCGGAGGCATGTCGACGATTCCAAGCCAGAGTCCCTTGATCCGTTCTGCCTCCTCGAAGACGAGAGCCTCCAAGACACCATCCGCGCTGCGGCCGTCCAATGCGGCGTTGACGTGGCCGACATCGAGGACATTTACCCCTGCACGCCCATGCAAGAGGCTCTGCTGGCTCTGAGCATGAAGAAGCAGGGCGATTATGTTGCCAAACTGGCCTTTGACTTGCCCGCCAACGTGGACATTGGCCGTTTGCACTCTGCCTGGCAAGCCGTGTGCGATGCCAATCCAATTCTTCGCACCCGCTTCGTTCCGGCAGAGTCTGGCGGCGGCGTTTCGCTGCAAGTCGTGATTCGCGAGCAGCTTCGCTGGTCCTCGAATCTCGATGCCTTGGACATCGCCCACGGACAGCCTCTAAAGAAGATAAGCGTCTCTCATGATGAAGGACTGTGCCAACTGCGCCTGTGGCTTCACCACGCCTTATACGATGGCTCCTCTCTGCCTAGCATCCTGGAGCAAGCCGAGGCGGCCTACAACGGGCAGGACCTGCAGAAACGGCCATTCAATACGTTTGCAGCGTATATCAAGGCGCTCGACACTGCAGCCAGCAACGAATTTTGGAAGAATGAGCTCGCAAATTGGAGTTCTGCAATGTTCCCGCCTCGTCCTGCGCGGAACTCCTCGGGGCAGAGGCAGTCGGTATCACACAGCATTTCCATCCCCCATGCGTACGATAGCGAGTTCACCCTGCCAACCATGATCCACCTGGCGTGTGCCACCGTGTTCGCTCACTGCACGGCATCGGACGACGTCGTGTACGGACTGACCCTGGCAGGGAGAAATGCTGCGGTACGCGGAATCGAGCACCTCGTCGGCCCAACCATCACGACTGTTCCCTTCCGGGTTCGGTTGCCGCCCACCGAGGCCATCAGGAAAAGCTTGCTCGACATACAGAACCACCTGCTCAGAGTGGTTCCGCACGAGCAGATGGGACTGCAGAACATTCGGACCATCAGCTCTGACGCGGCGGCGGCGTGCGACTTTCATTGCCACTTGGTCATTCAGCCCACCGATGAGGACGTGCAGACCGCATTGTTCAAAGAGGTCCCAGCAGGTGACGACGTGTACGATCAATTTGCCAGTTCTACGCTTGATCTTGTCTGTACAGTGTCTGCCGACAAGCAATCCATCGAGCTTATCAGCAATTTCGATGCATCGTGCTTTAGCAGTACACAGGCCACTGCTTTGTCTCACCAACTGGAGCACGTAATTCGGCAAATTGTCAAAAGCCCGACCATGCCAGTTCAAGACATCGAGGTAGTCGGCCCTCACGATATGTCGCTTTTTACCCGTTACAATGCTACTGTCCCCCCAGGGCTGGACCTTCTGATTCACGACTTGGTCTTCGAGCAGTGTCACCTGCAGCCAACAAAGGAAGCTATATGCTCATGGGATGGGTCTCTTACGTATGGGCAGCTTTATGAAGCCTGCTCTCGGCTCGCGGGACATTTCACTGCTGTCGGCGTCGGCACCCTCCCAGTGACAGCCATATGCATGGAAAAGTCGAGGTGGACCGTCGTGGCTATTCTGTCCATTCTCAAAGCTGGCTCTGCTTGTGCCCTCGTGGACCCTTCGCACCCTCCTGGACGGATGCGAGAAGTCCTCCAGAAAACCGGCGCCACGATTGTGGTCGCATCAGCACAAACGGAGAGCATTATGGGTACTATATCCACCGACATTGACGTGATAATAGTATCCTCGGCACTGTTGGATACTCCGCCGCCCAGCCCGTTGCAGACTCCACTGGATACAAGCCCAGCGGACCCGGCATTCATTTTGTTCACATCTGGGAGCACCGGGAAGCCAAAAGGAATAGTGTTGGAGCATGGGAGCACAGCGACCGGCCTGAAGAACCTCCGTGGGCCGATAAACCTGGATCAATCCGCCCGGGTACTGCACTTTGCTTCTTACGCCTTTGACATTAGCCTCTTGGAGATACTGGGCAGCCTCACATCCGGTGGCTGTCTGTGTATCCCCTCCGAAGTCGATAGGACGTCCGACTTGGATGGCTTCATAGAGAGACAGCGAGTCAACTGGGCGTTTATGATTCCATCGACAAGTCACCTGCTTAGTACGCTCCTAGTCTCGCCTCTGAAGACTCTCATCCTTGGGGGTGAGGCTGTTCGGCCGGCTGATGTCAACCGATGGGCTAGCAACGAAGACCTCACGCTTCTGAATGGGTATGGTCCGGCGGAGTGCACGTTTCTCTGTGCTTCTGGGCCCATGTCCGCAACCGACTGGATACCGGGAACAATTGGTCCCTTCACCAGTGGCGTGGGCTGGGTCACGAATCCGTTAGATCCAGCCCAACTGTTGGCCTGGGGAGCCATCGGAGAGCTGCTGGTTGAAGGGCCAATACTGGCAAGAGAGTACATTGGTGATCCGGAGAGGACAGCTGCGAGCTTCATCGCCAGTCCCCCATGGCTCTCCCAGTTTCGCGGCCACGACAAGGGACGGCTGTATCGCACGGGTGACCTCGTTCAATACACCAGCAGCGGGCATATCCGGTACGTCGGTCGGAAAGACCGACAGGTAAAGCTGAATGGTCAACGGATGGAGCCTGAAGAGGTCGAAAGCCACCTGAAGCCATCATTCCCGGCCGATGCCACCATCATTGTTGAGCTGGTGGTCCCTACGTCGTCTACCGGCCGCCCACGCCTATTCGCATTTGTACACCTTGGATCAAAGGGGAGCAACGACACAGCGGACACGGCGAAAACCCCAGTCTTTTCCGCCTCGGATGAAGCGTTCACCAACCTGTGTCGTGCCGCCAAGGGCAGGCTTTTGGAATCGCTGCCCCATTACATGATTCCCGGAGCTTTCATCCTGTTGGGGCATGTCCCAGTGACGAATAGCGGGAAGATCGACCGCCGAATGTTGTCTCAAGCCGCAGGCGCGCTTAGCTGCGAAGAGCTGGATTATCTTTCGAATGTCTCCACGCACAGAACGCTCCCGTCCACCGACGAGGAGACAAAGCTGGTAGGCCTGTGGGCAGAACTACTGGGCTTGACAGCTGCGAAGATCAGCACCGGCGACAACTTCTTCCACGTTGGCGGCGACTCCATCCTTGCCATGAGGCTTGTAGCGGCAGCGCGCCAGAAGGGGTTGCAGTTGACTGTTTCGAGCATCTTTTCTCATCCCCGGTTGTCCAGCATGGCATCGGTGGCTGCTACAAAGGACTGCAACGGGCACGTCACGGCAGATATTCCACCCTTTGCGCTGCTCGAGGAAGATGCCAAGGAATCTGTCTTGAACGCAGCGCAGCAACAGTGCTCCGTGGAGCGAGCGCAAGTCGAGGACGCGTACCCATGCACGCCACTGCAAGAGGGGCTCATCTCCCACTCCATGCGGACTCCTGGCGCCTACCACGCTCACTTCAGATTCAAGCTTCGACCCAACCTCGACACGTCTCTATTCCAAAACGCGTGGAACTCTGTCATAAGAGCCAACTCAATCTTGCGCACGAGAATTGTGCAGGATGCTTCTCTGTACCAGGTGGTTCTGTCTGGAGACGTGCCTTGGACCGTGGTCGATGCTGGCAACATCGATGACATCGTCTCGTCCGTGCCAAAAAGGGAAATGAAGTTGGGCCAGCCGCTGCTCGAACTGGTCATGAGCCAGCCAGATGATTCCACTTCCACGGATTTTCTTTTGATCATGCACCATGCCCTGTACGATGGGTGGTCGCTGCGGATGATATTGGATCAAGTGCAGCAAGCGTACATGTCTGGCGAGCCGCCTTCCCCCCAGCCATTCAACAGGTTCATCGATCACGCTGTAAAGTCTGATGCAAAACTTGCACGCGACTATTGGATTACGCAGTTGGCGGACGCGAGTGCAACGACGTTTCCGCCGCTGCCATCGGCTGACTACAAGCCCTACACGGACTCGACGATTAAGCAGGCGGTAAAGCTGAAGTCTTTCCCGGGGGTGACAAACGCCACGGTCCTTCAACTGGCGTGGGCACTGATGCTCTCGCAATATTCCGAATCGACAGATGTTGTATTTGGACTGGTCCTCTCTGGCCGAAACGCCAGCATGGAGGGCATCGAATCGGTAACGGGTCCAACCATCACGACGGTACCGATGCGTCTCCGCTTGAGCAGCAGCAACTCGGTTGGCAGTGAGCTTCACCGGCTACAGGAACAGACCGCTGCAATGTCTTCCTTTGAGCAGCTCGGCCTGCGGAACATTCGGCGGCTGGGGCGCGAAGCAGAAGCTGCTTGTCGCTTCCAGAACTTGCTCTTGGTCCAACCGGCCAAGGCCCGCTCTGAGGGAGAACTGTGGACAGAAGTCGAGGACAAAGTGAACGTCGCGTCGTTTGCTACGTATGCACTGGAAGCAACCTGCGAAGTCTCGGATGACGACACGGCGCTGATTGCCTTCGACTTTGACAAAAACGTGCTTGAGCAGCGGCAGGCGCAACGAATGCTTGCTCAGTTTGACCACGTGCTGCAGCAAATCCAAAACAACAGCACCCAGAAGATATCGCATCTAAGTCTCCTGGCTCCATCTGGGCGGCAAGAAATCATGCAGTGGAACGCAACTCTGCCAGAGGCAACTGACAGATGCGTGCACGACGGCATCGTACAGCAATGCGTCCAGTCGCCAGACTCTCAGGCTGTGTGTGCGTGGGATGGCGACTTCACCTACAGAGACTTGGACGGCCTATCTACAAATCTTGCTCTGCACCTTCAAACCCTTGGGGTCGGTCCGGAAGTCTGTGTCCCCATCTTGGCTGAGAAGACACGCTGGGTTGCCATTGCAATCGTGGGAGTCGTCAGAGCTGGCGGTGCAATCGTCCTGCTTGACCCGTCGATACCATTCCAACGCATGCAAACCATCTGCGGGAGCATCGGCGCTCGTATTGTTGTCTCTTCGGATGCCTGCATGAGTATTGCAGCCCAGCTGGCTCCAACCGTTGTGGCCGTGGGCGACAGTCATCGTGAAAAATACCAGTACGGCTGCCCACGTGGACTTGCAAACGATGTCACTCCTCGCAATGCTCTTTATGTCATTTTTACGTCAGGGTCAACCGGACAACCAAAAGGAATAGTAACCGAGCATTCAGCGTTTTACACCAGCTTCAACGCTCAGCACCGGGGCTTTTATATGGACGAGAACACGCGGGGCCTCCAGTTTGCCTCTCACATGTTCGACGTGTGCATTTCCGACTATATCTGGACTTTCCTTGCGGGAGGATGCATCTGTGTTGCCTCAAAAACCGGTCTGCGGGATGACCTGCCCGGCGTGATAAAGGAGCTCCGAGTGAATCGCCTTGACTTGACGCCGTCGGTTGCGCGGGTCCTCCGTCCAGAAGAAGTGCCCACGGTCGACACCCTTCTCTTTGGCGGAGAGCCAGTGTCTCGGCATGATGTACAGACCTGGGCCGGCAAGGTGCGCTTGGTCAACGGCTATGGGCCAGCTGAGTGTTCCATGTCTTGCACGCTGACAGACGTCACCCCTGAGTCTGATCCCTCCAACATTGGCCCCGCGCTCGGGGCCATATCGTGGATCGTTGACAAAGATGACCATAACGTGCTTCTGCCCATAGGAGCGGTTGGCGAACTCATCCTGGAGGGACACACGTTGGCCCGAGGATACCTCGGCGACCCCGAAAAGACGGCAGCGGCCTTTCTCGAGTCGTCGCCGCCGTGGCTTCAGGAACTGCGACCCAGCTCGCGGCTTTACAAGACCGGCGACCTCGTGCAATACCACACCGACGGCTCACTTCGATACATCGCCCGGAAGGATACGCAGGTGAAGATCCGCGGTCAGCGAGTCGAGCTGGGCGAGATCGAACAGCAAGTCCACCAGTCCAGTCCTTCCATCCGCGATGTGGTAGCCGAGGTTGTTCGTCCGGCGCACAGAAACTCCGCACAGCTTTTGGCGGTGTTCATGTCCAGCCAGAAGGCAGCTGATGGAGCGGTGGTCGCCAACGGCCACGGCGGCCAAGATGAACTATTCCAGCCCTCGGACAGCAAGCATCGCGAGGAAGTCCAGAGAATCACGGCGTTCCTGCAAAGCCGGCTTCCTATCTACATGGTGCCAAATATCCTCATTCCTCTGGCTCGAATGCCCTTGACGGCAAATGGCAAGGCAGATCGCCGCCTTCTCCGTGAGCATGCCGCCGCGCTCTCCAGGAAGCAAATCGAGTCGTTCCAACCCCGACACGTCGCTCAGCGGTCGCCGGACACACTTTCGGAGCAGGCTCTGCAGGTGGTAGTTGCGGAGGTTCTTCATCTCGAACCCCAAGAGATTGGGATGGACGATGACTTTTTCAGGCTCGGCGGAGACTCCATCATTGCCATCCGGCTGGTTGAGAGAGCTCGGTCATCTGGATTCGCGTTTCGGGTAACCAACGTCTTCAAGACTCCAAAGCTCTCTGCACTAGCTTTATTGACTGCCGGCAACAACACGAATGGCGAAGCAGACGATGCCAAACCTTGCCAGTCGCTCGAGCTGCACGTGCCCAACAAAGCCGGCCTTATCAAGGAGCTAGCCCACTCGAAGTCGTTTCCTTACTCAGAGACCAACATTCTTGATGTTCTCCCCGTCACTCAAGCTGCGGGCCGGTACCTGTTCCAAACCCCGGAATACTGGATCGTCAACCTCGAAGGCCCAATTGACCGCGACCGACTGCAGTCCGCTTGCTGCGCGCTCGTCCAGAGACATGGCATTCTGAGAACAGTGTTTATCATTAGGGAAGGCAAGGCTCTCCAGATTGTCCTGGACCAAATAGATGCGCGCATCAACTTCCGCACAACGACTTTAGACATTGCAGACTTTGTGGACGAATATCGCGGCGATGAGAACATACCAACCCCGACGCTCAACACCCCTGTCGTGAAATTCATGTTTGCAGAAAACGCCAAAGGCAACCAAGCGTTGGTGACTTCACTCAGCCACGCACAGTTTGACGGATACTGCCTACAGGTTTTGTGGCGCGACCTGAAGCTCCTGTACGAAGGGCATGCGGCCAGTCTACCCACAGCCGCGACATACTGCTCCCACGTGAAGCTATGGGCTCGAAGCCAAACGGAGCGTGCGTTCGCCTTCTGGCGGGATACTCTGGAGGGATCTTCCATCTCAAGGATCGACAATGCCCTGTTTGGCGACACGAGCCAGCCCGTGAGCCGCGAAGACTCCGAAATGGTCACATCGTCACGTATGATTCACGTCGAGGAGGGCAATCCGCACAACATCACAACGGCTACGGTAGTCAAAGCCGCGTGGTCAATCCTCCTGGCGCACCTAACGGGACGAGAAGACGTCGTCTTCGCCCAGATGGCAAACGGCCGCAACAACACCTCGGCAACAACGCAGGACATCGTCGGCATGTGCGTCAATTTCATCCCAGTCCGAACGAAGTTGGACCCCGCGTGGACGGTTCTCGACTTGCTGCAATTCCTGCAGCGTCAGCACCAGGAGAGCTTGGATTTTGAGCTGTTGGATTTCCGCGACATTGTCGAGCGCTCGACCCCCTGGCCAAAAGACACAGCCCATCAGAGCGCCCTTCTGCATCAAAACCTCGACCCCGACCTTCCTTTCCCATTTGGCGAGGCAGAGGCCCTGGTCACTTGCTCATATTACTGGCCTCACCCTCCGGATGCCATTCTGGTCGAGTCGAAACCCCTGGGCAACGGCGATTTGCAGATGACGATGGACACGTCGAGCGACATCTTGAGTCAATGCCACGCAGATTTCGTGGTGGAGAAGTTGTGTGATTTGACTACCCTCATTTCGAGCTTCCCGGAAGATGGTTTTGAGAAAGTTGGATCTTTGTTCTCCGCACTGCGCGGTTAATTTGGGTGTTTGGCGAACTGCAAGGAAGATGGCTTGGAGTTGTATACATGTATCGGGAGAAGAACGCATTGGTTACAGTCAGTTCTTGGTGGAACAAGGGATTGGGTATTTAATAATGCTTTAGTTATGCTTGGAGATGTTTCAAGCCCAGGCTTTACCATACCCCATTCTTGCCCAGAAAGCCACCCGGCCAGCCCCGGCTACGGTTCAACAACTGGGTATCCCCACGCCCATCTAGAGACCGCCCAACAAGAGTACCACGGTGAATATGAGGCTTTACTGCTGGGATGTTCTTCTCCTTGAATACCGGAGACGCTCGGGATCATCGAGCGTCGTTAGTTGCTCGTAATGGGGCTGACTATGGGGTATGTGCAAGAGCGTCTCCAGCCGTGGCACGCTCTCGTCCATGATGGATTGCCGCCCATGGCAGCTGTCGGGGATGCTGGAGACGGGCCAGCGAGTCCACCAGAAGAGCTCGAGCTCGTTGCGCTGGTCTACCATGATTCACTCATATAGGCGATACAGGGCGCACCATCCCCAACTTCTGCGCTGGAGGCTCGGTGATTTCATCACTCGTGCCTTCTTCCCCCTTCGCCGCCTTCGTAGGCACGGGCGGCGAATCCGTAGGTGACGCGATCTTGATCTCCTTGCCCTCGAAAATCTTCATGAGATACGTGCCCAAGTCGCCAAACCCCTCAACCTCGCCCAGCTTACCGACAAGGTGCCCGACATCACGAAGCATACTACCCGCCCGTACTGATTAGTATGGCTTCATAAATGCAACTCATAACGGCAACGGGGCATAGGGGGTATCTGGTCGACGCCGCAGAGATAGAATTGATCAGGTGCACCTCCACCGTATCCATGTACCATGAGAGCTTCTCCTGGAGAATCGCATTCGTAGTCAGGGATTTCTCGGCGCCGGAGCGTTTCCATTGTTTGCTCTTTTGGTCGAGGTCGGGGGCACAACGTCGGATCGCTCGCTAACGACATCGAAGGTCCTTGGATTTTCGAGGTGGAAGTCTCGGTCGAAATAAATATCAGGGATGATGGATAGTGGCGGCGGACCGCAGTGGCCTTTGTGTCTATAGCTGGCGCTTCCTCAGCTGCGGGATAGGCGCTCGTTCTGGGCGGTGACCGGCGTTATCGACGCAACAGGGCCTTTCTGAGTGAGGTGCGACTGCCCGTCGGCCTTGCGAGAATCTTCATAGCCCTGAAAGGGGTTATCTGATTTGCTTCCCGCCTTGCCCGTTCTTCGTCCTCGCTGTCCCTCACCCGCTGCAGCTGCTCGTAGAGGGCGCCCACTTGCGATATATATCGTATGGCTTGAACTCGGCAGCTTCGACGCTCTGTATATTCATCAGAGCCACGGGAGGGATGTCTCGTACGGTCGGCGACTTGTGTAAGCTCGAAGCCGGCGCAGACGTGTGCGGTCGAAGTCTGCTTCGCACTATCGGTGGCTGCAGGAGGGTCGAGATTGCTGCGAGGCTGCGTTAGCAGGAAGTCGCGCAGTATGATGTTACTACCTACCATTTTGGCCCCATTCATTTCCAGTCGCAGACCAGCTACTCGTGAATATATCGGGTGACCACCGATCGATTGTATTGAACTGGCCGTTGAGCCTCGTCTTAGCCTCGGCTGGCAGCATTATTATCAAGGCATTAGAAGCGAGCCAGGGAATTTACTGGATTGAAGAGTCGCTTCGGGCGATTGGCGATATGGGCGATGAGGCATCTATCAACTGGCATCCTTCGCCGTGGGGATACATTGCTGCCCGTCCGGCCTCTGTTGCTCTACGTGAACGAAGTGACCCTGCAAGGGGCTCCCCTGTCACGTGCGCATGAGAAATATGGGTCATATCCTCATCCAGAAGTCATGTCCTCATCCAGAAGTCATTGTCAATAGGTACGACCTAACCTATACCAGTCGCTTCACAGTTTGCGACAACAGATTTGGCGCACAGTCCAATCGGACAGTGTTGCCATTATTATACAGAGTAGAGAACTCGACATCTCGTCGCCTTTGTGACCGTTCGCCAAAGAAAGCACAAGGCCAGGCTTGCCACAGACACCCATCGTCTCCTTCCAAGGACCACGGCCTCATACCACGCCTCGACCAGGTCGAACAAAGCCGTTCTTCCCCCCTGCCAGCATGGATATGGCCGCATACCACAACCTTGGGTTTTGCCCTCCGCAGCTCGGCGAGCAGCCACTCACAGCCCTTGACCCCATCATCAAGATAGCCCTTGGGCGGCCCATGGATGAGTGCGACGTCGACACCGGCCTACGGTGTGCTTTATCTGCGCTTAATACAACCCGATCCATGACAGATGGTACTCCCCAAATTCCTACTTGTGGTCCATCTAGGATATGGACAGAGATTTAACGGACAGCTTACCGCAGAACAACAATTTGGTGTCAATCTGGGCCTAGTTATTACGCTTAATATAAACCGCGAGCCTCGTACTCTGCTGGCTGCCGACGGCCAAGTTGGCAAGCTCCGATCAGACTCGGCTCGCATGTCGGAGGCGGGCCGCCCACTTGCCTAAAAGGGAAGTAATTGAACGCCCTCCGCACCTCGCAGGACTTCCAAGATACGGTCCTGAATATCTGCGAGCCCCGAGTCGTCAAGAAAGCTTCCTGACAGGCCCCGACACGGTGGCGTGCCAGTTCCCTCACGTCTAGATGCAATCACCACACCGCGAACAATGGCGGCTGCAGCTAGAGCAACGACAGGCACAGGCGGAGGCAGCGGCCAAGCAGAGGCATCAGGCATCACAAGAGGGCTGGAGGGGCACGCGAACCCGGAATGCGCCGCCCCGCCGCCTGAATACTGGCCAGCAGCGCAATCTCTCGCTGTTCGAGATGGCTATAGGATCACCAGTGGACAAGCGAGCTAGCAGAGGGACGGTCTCAGGGGTAGTCTACAATGGGATACGCAGCATTGGTTGGAAATGACTGTTTTACATACAGGAACGCCATCGCCATGGCGGCGATTGAATTCAACAAGTTGTCCCAACTCAACATCCGCGGCAAGCCTCTGGTTTCACTTCTCTGCCAACCTCTCCTCCAGCTGCTCGACATGCGACCTGATCTTCCCAAACTGCCATGGCCAATCGATCACATACAAGAACGGCCGCAGATCAAACCTATTGTCGTCTGGGTCGTAGGGGGATAGGTGCACACTCGGGCTGGCGATGACGGCTTTATGGCGATTGACCGCATAAGACCGATAGAACCTGAAAACCTTCTCGGCAATCTGCCGTGGGCCGTAGCCAGGGCGGTCCCTCCACTCGCTTAACAAGCGGAGGTAAGCCGACCACGGTCCGAGTTTATCAACCTTCCTCATGATCTGAGTCGTGCGTCAGCTGGGGTCCGGCTTCTCGCCACGTGCCGCGCGGAACTACATACCCCAAAGACGGACAGTTCTGCGTAGGTCAACCCCATTTCGTTCTCGTCGTCCTGAATGCCAGCAGAGAGCGGTAGGAGCTCGGCCGTTGGCGTCGCTTCAATAAACTCGGTGAGGATCGGGAGATCCCATTTCTCTCGGGCCCACAGCTGGAAAGCCTTGGCGTCCTTCTTTGATATGCTGCCAAGTGGTGCTATGTCTGCCGAGCTGGCATCCTATTGAATTGTTAGCTAACCGTTAAGATATTGTAAACCACCGGCTATTGAAGACACAATTATGGAAGTTCTCTATAAATTAGCAAAGTATCCATCAAGTTCCGCACTCACATATTTGGTAAAGTAGCCACGGAGATTCTGCTCAGCAGTCAGCGTTCAGCATTGGTGGTTATTGGAGGATACGCAACGTGGGCCGGGGCTTACCTCGTCGACGTTGCCTGATCCCAGCACAAGCAACGCTGATCCCGCTCTAGGGAGATTCCTAGCTGTGGTCGATAACTGAGCAAGCGAGTAAGCAATGACCATTCGGTTGCGAGCTTGAATGTTTTGCTTGGCCAGGTTCTCAGCAGAAGAACCCCCTTCAACCTCGTATTTCGGCTTGAATTTGAGCGCCTTCTCAACCATGGTCTCGTGGGCAGCGACGGTTTCGTCGATAGTGATGTTGGAATGATAGGCCCCAATCATCCCTGCCAGCCTCTCGGCCCTCCCTTCGGTCTCCTGCGAGGAATTGACTGTTCCCATGTAACACGTGTGAAGGAGTCGAGATACGATATCCTGAGGCGTAGAAGGTGTGAAGTTCTCGTCACCCGTCACCCGTCTTAGGTCTTGAAGAGTAGTCTCCTCGCCGCGGCCGATAGACAGCAACACAAGCCGAGCCATTCCATAGACGAAGAGCGCTACGGTTGAGCTGTCAAGGCCACCTGATAGTGCTAAGAAAAACCCGGCCAAGTTTGTTCTCGTCAAGTACTGCCACAGGTAGACGGCCGTAGCTGCGTGGATCTCCTCCATAGGATTCATGACTCGGAGCTCGATCGGTGGAGAAATCTCTGGATAGTTGGATAGCCAGATCTCTTCGACCGGACGAGATAGGACGAGATCGCATTCGACGCGAGGGAAGTCGGGCTGGCGAGCAGCTTGGACGTTTCGACTGATGCTACTGCGGTAGGTGCGGACTTTCTCAATATCGACGGTAGCGATGGTAACCTCGACGGGCGCGAGGGAGAACTGGCTACCTTGTGCCAGAACCTCGCCGTTTTGAATCACCATGCTGCTCCCATCATGAAGCATACGGGCCTCGCCGTCAATACCTGTGGCATTGGCGTAGACATATATACCCCCGAGCTTCCTTGTGGAGTTGGAAATAAGTTCGAGTCGGGTTCTTAACTTCCGAAGCTCTGCATGAGATGCACTGGAGTTGAGTATGATTTCGGCCTACGAACCTCCTCCAAAGTCAGCAAGTACACTTCATAGAAAGGGACGGAGAGAGCTGCTGCCGAGTTCTCGGGGGAGAAGAAGAAAATGCAGGAAGGCACTTACACCGTTGAGTCCACTGAAGATGGACGGATTCAGAGGGACGAACAATTCCTCGCAAGACTCGCATGTAACAGCGGTATCCGGTGTTGAAAGAATCATATCACCGATCAAGACCGTCGTTTGGCCAGTCACTCGTTGCAAGGCGCTCTCGAGATAGTAGGTTTCGACCTCTCGCGGTTTAGACCAGGCGGTGAAGTGCCTGGCCTCACGATACAAGCCGTCGTTGGCCAGGGCCATCTTGGGCCTTATGCAAAAGATTTTTCGGTACGTGCAGAAAACGCGCGTATTGTACCGAACGTTACGATGCCTTACTCCAACTACGCCCATAGTTAGCTTCATGAAATTGGAATATCTGTGCATCTGTATTTACCTCCAAGGTCAATAAGCATGCCTCGGCAAACATCGTTTGAGATAATTTCGGCAAGGATCTCAGAAGAATGCAAGAAGGTATCCCCTTCGAGGTGGTGGTCAAGACATGCGTAGCCCGGAATTTCTAGTTCAGGTCCAGTCCTCAGAGTAGCACCCTTCTCCTTAGCGATTCGAATGGACTCCAAGATTCGGTTGCGGTTGCCGAGGAAGTCAAGCGGTACGCTGGGGAGCGTAGCCGCCGCGACGGTTACCAAGGCCATTGAGAAAACGTTTCAGCGTGTAAACACTGACGGCTAAAATGCAGGAGATGAAAACGTAAAGTGAGATGGGGCTCGTCAAGTGAGGGCTGGCTAGGAGAGGCGACGCACTGATCTGCTGCCAGGGTTGTGGCTGCGCACGCGGAAGCGTACGAGCGGAAACGGTGAGGTTTTGAGGTCTTTAAATCACGTGACAAGTCACGTGACTCATCCTATGGACCCACAGACTGCGTCAGCCTTCAATGACGACAGGAGACCGGCACTAAAGAACGCGTCGAGGAACGAGACCCGAAGCCGTATGTTGTACGAATACCTACGGATTGAAGAGCCTCCAGACGTCGGAAGACGAGGTGGCATCTGATTGGCGGATCGCTGATTAGTCAATTATCTCTCCCCCCGGCGGCATGTAACACGGAACTTGGCGTTCCTCAAGCCATTCATTCTTGACTACATCTCGGATGCCCGTTCGAGGCAATTCGCCTCTTCTCTCTACTTCACCGCCGCACACAGCCAGTCTTCTCTCGTTGATATGTATCCTCCCAACACATGTATATCTGCAGCTCTGCTTCTTCGCCCTCATTGTCACGGCAGTGTCCCCTGCCCCAGCAGAAGGGCTTCATCGCCGCAGCTTCCCACCAGCATTCTGTGGCATAGTGCCACTAGTTGAGAGCGCAAAAGCCACCCTCGACGGCTTTTTCGGTTCCGACATCCGTGGCGGTATTTGAGGAAGCGCAGGAAGCGCACTGCGACAGATGCTTTCTCCTCTGATCCTGGCATCCCCGCCGCCGCCTCTGTTTGCTTGCGAGTTCGGGTTACCCGAAACGGCTCCTTGTCACAGCCCTCGCGAAGATTTGACAATTCTTTTATCAAGCACCTCTCGGTTGTAGAGCTGCCAACCTGACTAAAACCGAACACGCTGACCGATCGGGTCAATGGATCCATGCTCCAGGTCGTGGATGCCGGTCCAGTTCGCTGTCCGGGTGCGTAGCGACGAAGGCCGAGTCTAGCAGCAGACAATGGTTACCCGCAATGACAATCTTGTGAGGGTGCGGCTGCGCAGCGAGCCAGGAAAGCTGTGCCTGGATCCCGCCGAAGGTGCCAAACAGTGAGAGGTTGCCGGCGTGCAGGAGGATGTCGCCTGGGGGGAGGGGCGAGGGCTTGGTGTTGTGCGTATCCGAGATGCAGACGAGACTGCTGCCGTTTCAAGCTGACGCGTTGCGTGGTACAGCCTGTTAGCGGGTCGCTGGGCAAGGCTTGTCTGCCGTTCTTGTCCAATGAATGGCCCGCTTATCGTGTCGATTGGCATGGCGGATGAAGATTAATGGCCAACGGAGTCGAGGTGAGAGACACTGCGGAACTTGCTGGGCGCCCGGAAAGTAGCGGCAGAGAGACCAGCTACGAGGTGACACATGGCGCCAGGCCCACGACTCCCCCTGATCCGTAGCTATAACACGGTTATAACATTCTTGTCACAGGCGATGATCGCGAGTGTTAAGAGAGCTATTGCAAGTGAGACTGGGCTGGATGTTCTCAAAAAGGTATGAAGAGGAATAATTTTGAGCATATATGCACTTCGTCCTCAAGAAACCTCACATCGCAGCAGCTTCCACTCTACGTATTGGCCCGACCCATTTCAAAAATCTACCACTAAAAACAAGAGCTTTCACCGTCTCCCTAACTCTCCTCATACTTTTGGCACAATTCATTTCCATTGCTTCGTCTTGCGTTCATTTAGTCATGCCTGGAAAGGCCGATGGCTTTGAGGACATGCTCCGCGGCAATACGGGACACAGTAGGCTCTCACTGTTGTCTTGACGTCAAGGTATATTGATGAAAGAAAACACATACAAGCGGATAAAAGGAAACACATATAAGTAAATGCAAGGGTAAACACGTGGACCAGCCACATTTACCGGTCTCTGGCCCTGAGCCTGTTGTCTTCCGTTCCGTTCTCTAGCTCGCATATCGCAATCCGCCGCCCCTGAATCTCTTTCCAAGCCCGAAGAGTCCGTAAAACGACATAGTGGAAGGTTGAAATGGTCTTTGTGATCAAAGCGGTGTTGTAAGAACATGGAGGATGCCGGCTGCCAGCGATATCTTGTTGTATGTAGTCGGCGTTTGTCTTCTTAGAACCGGCCATTTGCATTGACCAATGGGCGAGTTGTGCACGTCTTCCAAGAAAGTATTAGAAGATGAAAGAAATGTATGATGCATGATTCAATGTCGTGTCACTTACCAGGTGCCAAAGTTGGTATCAATTCGCACCATGTCTGTGGTGACGCTGCAGGCCTGGCACCGGATGTGCGAACAGAACAAGCAGGACGGCGTCGTTGCGCACAGGAAAGTTCCTCCACCACAGTTGTGGCAGATCCACATGTAGGTGACCTCCCTGATAGCTCTCTTCGAGGAAGGCATTGCGAATGCTTGTCGAGAGTGTTGGTAAAGAGGACGTAGAGTTACTTGGGTTGAGTCGTCTAGATCACTGTTCAAGTCTTCGGAGAAGAGGATTGCAATGCTGCTGCTGATGATCTTGTCTTGCAAAGAGCCGGGCAGCGAGCCCCTTTTATCATTTACGAAGAGTAGGCAGTGTCTCCGTTCGCCGGCCATTGTCAAAGTTGCCCAAGCAGCGGCGAGGCGGGCGAAGAGACGTGACCGAGGACTCGGCCAGCCACTCACGCATTAGGCAAAGCGACACATAGTCTTCGAAATAGCCAAAGCCCAACCAATTTCGAGGCGCAGAACAAAAGCAACCGCCTTCGGTGTAAAGTGACGACGGAACAGTGGTGCAGCTCTGACACCAGCCAAAGTCCAAGCCCGCTTCGGTCACCTGGCCCGCGAACTGCAGCCCCTTTGCACTTGTCAACTGCTTGATTCATCTTGGGCGAAGCAATTGCCGCCCTATCTAGCTTATCGCAACGCGTCGCGTGATGTGTCGACGTCAGTGTTGGGGGGAGCTTCACTATGCCAGTGGCCATCAAGCAGCACCAGGAGTCCAGGGGCGGCGGTCAAGCTGCTTCGCCACGAACCAGCGCATCCTACTGTTTGAGCGACATCGGACTTCGCGGCTGACCTAGAAAGCAAGGCGTTGGTCTGTCGCAACAGAATCCCGTTATCTGGCACGTGCACTCGAAGCGTGCCGGTAGGGAGCGTCACGGATGGCGCCGCAGCCTTGACATTGAGGCTTCAGCCTGCGGGTGCGAGAGGCATTCGGCCGAGAGCGGGCTTGCCAGGGCACCGTGACAGTAGCTATGGCGTTTCGCCCAAGGGCCGCCCATTGCGTGCCGGGCGTCGACGCAGGGGGCTGCGCCGCGTTTGCAGCCCTGTGAACTGGAGCCGGCGGGCAACACCGACTCGTTTCGTTTGCCTTGCAGGGGGGACCGCAACCAAGCGTGAGTGATGGGTGGCACGTGAAGCCGCTGGAGGCTTTTGATAAGACTTGCCGGGGGCCTCGCTGCGGTTTCGGCAGCCGAGGCGAATACCGACGTCGGGAGTCGCCGACGAGTCCGTTGACGCCTTGTCTGGTCGGTGATTGCGCCTCGGCTCTGGACAACGTCTCTGGCCAGTACGTCGGCGAAGTGCTTCGCCATGGAGTCGGTGCGCGCTCGTTGAAAAGGAGGGCGATGGCGTTGCACGAGCAAGACATCTTGTGCTAACACGGACTGTAACTGGATTAAGGCGCCACGAGCTGCAGCTCAGCGTTCGGCGTCGTCTGCATGGCGCAGACTCCACGCGGAGGAACACGAAAAGCGGGAGAATAAGCCGAAGATGCCTGGCACTGCTTATAGCCACTGCCCCTGACGGGTTACTCGCCGACGCGCCTTGCATGAAGCTGTCCGGGCTGCGTCGACTCGTTGGGCAGAGGATTGGCTGGCAGGTGGACATGGACAACACTGTGTTTTCAATTGGCGGCAGCGTCTCCCAGGGCTGCGGCTCAGTGATGATGGTCTTGGAGCGGCTGAGATGCTGGGGGGATGCACAGTGTCCACCGTAGCTTACACTGTCCCGCGATCCACCACCTTCCTGGACTTGCATCATGCACCCATTTCATCCCGGTCCAAGCTTCTCTCGACGTGCGTGCTTCGTTCATTCATTCCCTGAAAAGCCTCCATCGACGCGGCGGCCACGATGCCGCCATGGCGCGCCCGAGCGACAGCAATCGTGCTGCCACGCGTTGGACGGTGCGGATTATCCCATTCTTCATCATCGGCACGTTCGGCGTCGCAACTTATGTGGTCGTCGGCCGACTCCTCGGTGAGCTGCCCCGTCGTCTCCTGCTCGAGCCACCAGCTTGGGCCACCTGGGGCTCGCAGCATCGTCGCTGACTGTCGGGCGCGCGCAGTCGAATACCTGTACCAAGAAGAGCGCAAGACGGGGCTCGTGGCGGCGCTGCTCGCGCTGTACGTTCTCTTCTTCGTCCTGACCGTCTCGACGTACGCGCGGACCCTGCTCGCGACGCAGCTCGACCCCGGGCTCGTCCCTCTTGTACACGACCGCGGGGCGGACGAGAAGCAGCACCGGAAGAAGCGAGCGGGGCGTGGGCGGGACGCGGAGGCGAACCCGTGGGTGCCGCCCGACCAGAACCCCGACAGCCCTGGCCTCGAGGCCTTTTACAGCAAAGAGGTGTTTGTCTGCGAGGCCGACGGGCGGCCAAAGTGGTGTTCCGAATGTCGGCAATGGAAGCCTGACCGTGCGCACCACTCGAGCGAGCTGGACCGTTGCGTGCGCAAGATGGACCACCTGTGTCCGTGGGTGGGTGGCATGGTCGCGGAGACGTGTGAGTGTGGCGCCTGCTGCCATGGGAGACGGCAATGCTGACCTGTCCAGCCTTCAACTTCTTCTTCCAGTTTACCCTGTACACGGCTTGTCTATGCTCCATCTGTATCGCGACGGGCGCGTACTCGCTCCAGATGCAACATCAGCAGGGACGCGGGCTCGACGGGTGGGTGGTTGCCGTCATAGCCCTGGCGGGTCTCTTCGGCTTCTTTACCTTTGCCATGACGCTGACGTCGGCTCGGTTCGTCTTGACAAATATTACCAACATCGACATTCTGAGGAAGAGCCAAGTCTTCTTTCTCGCCGTTCGCATCCCTCTGGACAGCCCGCCGTCGGACAGGTTCCCTACTGTTGCCTACCCGCTCCTGCCGCATGGAGGAGCGTGGGGCGCTGCCGATCAGGGGTATGCGCTGCCCGATGGCGGCGGTGGTGATACACGGGCGAGAGACCGACAGGCAAGGCGCAGGTTTGCGATTCTGCGCACCGAACCTCGCGAGAACCCCTGGGACCTCGGCTACTGGGGAAACTGGAAATCGGTCATGGGCAACAACATGGTGGAGTGGCTGCTGCCCATCAGACACTCGCCCTGCTGCAACCACGAAAGCATGGAGGGCGACTACCAGTTTGGGCCGCTGGTGGGCGAGCTGAAGAGACGATACGGCATCGGCGAGGCGAGCAAGGACGTGCGAGGGGAGATGGAGATGCACAGCACGGGCGCGACGGGAACATAGAATACCCCCTTGGATTTCTGGCGTTTGGCGGCACTTGGCGGTGCAAGAGGAGGAATAGAGGCGCTGGGCGAGGGGGCATCGGCACATGTGCGCTGGGTTTCCGTGGAGCACATGCACATACTCGTACAGCATACGAAGTACAGCGTGGGAATTCATTGCCTCGAGCATTGCATCCGAGCTCTGCTCTGCACTAGCCGTCTGCTGGCCGCAGAGCGGACAAGGCCCGTGGGGGGCGGCGGCCAGACCAGTCGTCTGGTGCCGGCCCGCGACACCTGCACGTCGCACCAGCGCACCGCGGAGAGCCGGGCCTCTGCCTCGGCTCGCGGCGCTGCTCTCGTCGGCGCTGGGTGCCTGATGGGTGGCGCCATTCCACGTGCAGCCGTCGGGGGCTTCGGCTGCCAGGCGCCCCGCAGGGCGCGCAGCAGGCACGCTCACTCGCCCTGCGCTGATTAAGAAGCACGGAGGGCGATTCCAGAAGCAACGTTAGACGGGTTTTAGGCTCCTTTATCTCGACTCCGCGCCGGCGCCCTGCAGGGGCCCGCAGATCCCACGCCGCCCTCTGCACGCCGCCCTCTGCACGCCGCCCTCTGCACGCCGCCCTCTGCACGCCGCCCTCCGTCAGCTTGCGAGCACAACACGAGCACTGCCGACCGAGCGCCCTTCCTTCGCCCTTCCACTTCTGCTGCCGCTGCTTCTTTCCTTCTCCCGCCGTCGACGCCGCCATGTCGATGCGGCATCTCAGCAGCAGCAGCAAGCCGCTTCCTCGCTCCCGCCGCAGCCCAGGGCGCCGCCGACAGCCATGGCCGGGGCACGCCTCCAGCCCGACGGCCAGTCCATCAGCCCGCTGCCGCCCAGCCTCCGCCGCGGCATCATCGCCATCACCGCGCTGTCCCTCGTCTCCTTCCTCTTGTCGGCGACGCTGTTCCTGTACCTCACCTACAAGCTGGTCGTCTGGCGCTTCGTCGTCCGCCGCCGCCGCCGCCGCCCGCCGAGCAGCGCCCGCGCGCCCAGCAGGCCGCGCAGCAGGCGTCCGACTTCTCCCTGGGCATCGACGGCATCTTCGCCGGCGGCCCGGCCCGCGAGGCGTCGCGGCCCCCGAGGACGGCCGTGGCCAGCGCCCGCACCAGCACCGGCACGACGCGCCGCCTCCCCCGACACGCGCCCGCCGCCGAACCAGTTCCTCGTCTTGATCTACAACCTGCTGCTCGCCGACATGCACCAGAGCCTGGCCTTCCTGCTCGACGCCTCGTGGCTGCGCCGCGACGGCATCATGGCCGGCACGTCGACGTGCTTTGCCCAGGGCCTCCTCGTGTCCATAGGCGACTTGTCGTCGAGCATCTTCATCACCACCATCGCCGTCCACACGTACCTCTCCGTCTGCCGCCGCCGCCCGTCCCACCGCCTGCTGCACCTCGTCGTCGTGGCCAACTGGCTCTTTGTGTACCTCATCTCGTCGCTGCCCGTTGCCACCACGCGCAACGGCGCCGACGTGGGCGGCTACTTTGTCCGTGCGGGTGCCTGGGTGAGTTCCCGTGTGAAGCTGTCGACGCCTGCAGGTGTGCTGACCCCGTGCTGCAGTGTTGGGTGAACGACGACTACGAGCACCTGCGTCTCGCCACCCACTACCTGTTCATCTTCATTGCCCTGGGCACCACCTCGGCCCTCTACATCGCCGTCTTCATCTCGCTCCGTCAGCAGCAGTCGCGGGCGCGCGAGGCAGCCGCAGGCGCCCCGGCCCCCGCCAGCTACAAGCCGGCCTTTCTCATCTACCCCGTCATCTACGTGGCCTGCACCCTCCCGCTGGCCCTCGGCCGCATTGCCACAATGGCAGGCCGACACGTGCCGCTTGGCTACTTTTGCTTCGCCGGCGCCTTGATTGCCTTTAACGGCACCTTCGACTGCCTCTTGTTCGGCACCACCCGCAATGTCATCATCTTTGCATCGGCCGAGGACCTCGACGCCGACGACACGGGCCTCGGGACGTTTGCCTTCCTCAAGACCCCGTCCTCGAGGCAGTATGGGAACATGGTCTGGATTCGGGGTGGCGACGAGGGGGTATTGAAGCGAGGCGACGAGACTGCCGGGGGCTGGTGGTCGTGGAAGCGCCTGCGACGAGCACCCAACGAGAGTTGGCCCCGCAACGCGGGGCCGCGGAGCACCAGCCAGGAATCGCTGCGAGGCACGGCCATCCAGATGGACATGGTGACGACCGTCGTGGTGGAGGTGGAGAAGAATCATGACCGAAGATACCCAAGCGCGCCAGCGAGTGCCGGAACATCCATGAAGAGTGCCGATAGGGATCTTTCCGACGGCTAGATGTGAATCACCATGTAGTAGTAAAGAGCATATAATCGTAGCGATAGTTGAGCGTTTGAACAGTCGTTTGGCTGCCCCTGTTCTGCATGTGGACAAGGAAACAAAGGCAAACAAAGGCCCAACTTGACATGAGCCTGACAAAGCCGACTTCAAGTCGTGACATTGTCGAGCCACAAACCCTTGTCAGACACTGCTATTTTCCATCCCAAGAGCGACACGCGTTTTCACCGCGTGAATGAAGTAAATGGGCGCACCATATATGCTGAATCATTCCCCTCGCCCAGATAGTCTCCGAATCAGATCGCATTCGCCCTTTGGCACTGTCAGTGATGAAGCAATGCCCACGTTTGAGTATATATTTCTCGTCCTTGCGCAGGGAGCACACCCTCACTTGTCCATCAACACCCTATTCCAGAATGCCATCCTTGAGTCTCTACATGTAGCAAGACCTACGCAGCGCTTTCCAGCCATCCATAACCACTCCCAAAAAGACCCTCGCATTCCAAAAAAAAACATGTCGGCAACCTACACATCCGAGTCGCTGTCCAAGAAGCTGGTCGAACACTCGGACTCGCTGGGATTCTACGGGAGCATCAGCGTTGAGAAGCTGAAGTACATTGGCGACGACTTGGTGGATATCTACGCCAACCACGGGGCTCTTGTCCGGGGCGATGTGCAGTTTCAGACGGTCATGGTGAATAATCAGTGGACTTTGTATTGGCTCAATGCGTGTAGGTCTGGTGGTCCTTACGAGGGCGACTATCTCATGTTTCAGCGACTGGACTGCGAGTTGGCCCAGGCACGAAAGGGGCTGGAGGATAGCCAGGGGGGCGTGATGGACCATCAAGTACTTTCAAGTCGGTGATGGATCACGACCTGGCTTTCGATCGGAGATGGATCACGACGCATTTTCAATCAGTGATCAAGAAAACAGACGCTGGAATCCAGCATATATAAGTCTCGTTTTTTAGCGAGGAGTACATCTTTGTCCTAGCCATCAAACGCCTGAGCAGGACTCCGTTCCAAGCGTCGACACAGCTCAACAAAGGCCCGCTTAACAACGTGACTGAGACCTGATAACAGTACTTTAGAAATCACGCCGCCCCGAAAAGCCTTGGAAGTTGCAAAAAGTAGCAACCATGACGTCAACTTACACAGCCGAGTCGTTAGCCGCCAAGTTGACCCAACATGAGGAGGCCATGTATCCCGGCGGCGCCTCCATTGAGAAGCTCAAGTGGATCGGCCAGGACCTAACCGACATTTACAAGAACCACCACCAGGTTCTCAATGGCGACCTAATGGCCCACATGGCCAGGGTGCGCGCTCAGTGGAAGCTCACTTATCAGGCCGCATGCGGAGCGGGCGGTCGTTATCCGGAGGAGCTTTCTCATTTCAACGAAATGGACAGGAGGGTGGATATCGCGGCCTTGAATGCGAGGTTCTACCGGTGACGCGAGACCTGAGGAATCCCCAGGGAGATTGTGACTTTATTTGAGATGATTAGCGACGGCCTAGATTCCACGAACTCTAAATAACCCATTCTAATCGTGGTCATCCTTGCTTCCTGTGACTTGATGGCATGGTGGCAGCAGGGCTTGCCTTGGCAAGACTGTTCCTGATCTAAGACCGTACTGGGCACATGAAAGGTGCACAACGCCTATTTTCCTTTTTCTTTTGTCCATAGCCCCCTGTGGCAAAGGCCTATAGCCGGCAACAGTATCAACTGTGATCGGGCACTCCTCGTCGCACAAGACCTGGTTTCTGACTAGGTACATGGCTTCATCTTCGTAATAAATTATAATCCTTGCCTCACTTCAATATTCTAGCGTAAATACTCTGCACCTCTCCTCTGTCGTAGAATCTCAACTCCATCTCTCCATCGACATGGACAACCACCCCCGAGGCGCCTCTTCGAAATCGCAACGCATTACCAAAGTCCATGCCGGCCAACGGACACACTCCCGCAACGTTGTTTGAAGAGATGGGCGAGTCTCAATGAGCCTGGTAGTCGCGCCGTCAAACGAGCCACTGACAGAGGTTGGCTACGCAATGGTTGACTATTACGACAACGACAATGTCCTCCGTAATGACGAGATGCTCCATCAGGTACTCTGCATCAGCTATGGGAGCAAGCGCTGCCCAGCGCCTTCGCGGAGCCCGGTGCGAATAGTGAGCACGATCACCTGCGGTCCTTGAAATCTATCCTGACCGGAAGAGAGGCGACGCTCATCGCTGAGCGCAGTGGAGGCAAACGCATGCTATTATGTCGATCAAGCCTCTTGGAAGTTATTTTCTGCAATAGGACACTTTGATAAGACGCGGCTGCGCTGCTCTGTTGCTTCAGTGCTCGGTGCGTCTGACTCGGCATCTCATCCGAGAGGTTCGTCGTGATCGTGCCACAACAGTGGCAGGAACAAATATTCGCTCAAAGCACCTTCCCAAATTCACAGCCACCTCCCCAACATCTCTCAGCTGTTCACGTACCGTTCTGCATGGTTGCTGTCGTGTCCACTGTGTCAGGGTCAACACCATGCCGCTATTCACTGTCATTCATCCCAACAATGACCATGATCACAGATCTCTCTTTGAACCGTCTCTGAACGTCAGAGGCTCTGCGTAGCGGTGAAGCTGTCCCATTCAAGGTTTAAAATATAGAAACCTGGGCTTCTTCGTGTCTTGAACGAGCACTGCCAGCACGTTGTCGCCCATCAGGAGCATTCGGACACATGTACCATCACCACGACCATTTAAGCCTTCCTGCTCTCAAACACCAAAAAGACTCTTGCGACACACTTCACAACACCTATCTTAAACCGCAACCATGCCTGCAGCATCCATGTCGAACCTGGCCATCCTGGGTGATCTCAGCGACCAGCTCATCTACGAGACCTTGACCGACGATTTGCTGGTGTTGATTGGCACTCAAATCAAGGAGTTCTACGAAAGGTGGAATAGCTTGACCGAAGACGAGAAGTTGGACCTGGATAAGCTCTTCTTCCAGTGGCAGAATGCGCACGACGGACTGGAGCCCCGTCCAAGCGATACGTTGAGACGTCTGGCTATCATTATCATCGGCTATCAGATTCGACATCCTCGACCTGACCGCTATTGAAGCGAGGCATAGGAGAAATCATGGATGGATGGAGGGGAAAGGATACATGTAGGGTGCGCAGTCTAGAGAACAGAACTGCAAATAACAGCGACTGTTTGGGTTGAAACTCTGCCTTCCTACAATGTGACCTTGACTGCATCTGGCCTGAAACATATAAGCGACGCAGGTGTATGCAAGTCCCATTGATGCACGCAAGTCAGGATAGGTACCATCGCCATTCAGATGACAAAGCTGAAAGCCCAGAGGATTCCACTCACGACCATGCATCTTAACATCCCTCAGTCCAAGCTTCGCTTTGTCTACGCCAAGTCACTGCTGGTAATACTCTAATATAAATGGAAGCATGCTGCACAGGCAGCTGCTGGCCTTCGTAAAGAAACACCAAAGCACCAGTGGCCCCTCTAACTGTACTTCTGGTGCAGCTGCTCATAGCGGGAATACGTCTTTTGGCTTGATCGAGCATCTGCCGCCGCTTTCACATGAGTCTGGTATTGGTTCTTGGCCGTCAAGACATCTTCGTATTTCGTGTTGAACGAGTCGCGACGATCGGCGTGGCTATGTCAAGCAGAGGCTTCCTTTAGTTGTCTCGTTCCAACGTAAGAAACTGGTTTCCACTCACGTTTTGGCTGCAGAAGAGGCCGCGCCGGCCAGAGGCGCCAAGGTCTGGTGGCCGGCTTGGTAATACATGCCTGAAGCAACAGGCCCTGTGGGCCGATTGTCGTGGTTATAGGGTTTCGTCGCCTTCAATGAGGCGGCCGTTTTCTTGTAAGTGGTGCTGGCCGTCCCCGCTTCTTTATCGGCAGCCTTGTACGCCTTGTATTTGGTATCGATGGTGTGTCCCACGACGTAATTCAGGTTGTTGTCGAGGCCTGTGTACTTCCTCTGCAACGCGGCAGCCTGATTCGGGTCTATTCCGGACATGATGGGAACTTGGGTGGCTCAATGTTGATGAATGAGCAAGAACACAGAAGGGGAACTGAATGGCTCTTGTTTGGCCGGATCCTTGGTTCAGGAATAAAGGCTAGAGTGCACAGGGGAATGTAGCAGGCAAAAGATGAGAAAAGGAGGCATTGGGCGGACAAGAGACTACATTTAGGTCCTCCTCATTTTCCAACTTCGAGAGGGCTCCAGCCATTGCCCGCTTGAATCTTCTGTTGGGCCTCAGCTCTGCGGCGTGGGTGCCTTGGAAAGGAGATCTGACTGGTTGTTCGGTTCACAGGTCGTGAGGCTGAGGTTGCACAACGTTGAGTCTGCAGCCTCATGTTGCAATGCCAGCCAAGTCGGGCGCCGCTTGTAACCAATCATGGAACTCTACGCTGCACATACAGGGGTTCGATTTGTTTGATAGGGCCAAAAACAGGGCGGCCAGCGCGCTTACTTGTTTTATTTACTGGATAACGCGGTCGGCGGATGGTTTGGCACTACGGACTCACTGAGTACCAAGGGTCGGTAATGTGGGTTTCTACCTACCTAGCATTAGTCACAGGACTCAGAGCCCCGCGCGTCGACACCAAGGCTCTTTCACCTCGACACCATCCCTCGCTTGATTACTGAGACTGTCATCCTCAAGACGGCCAAGATGCCTACAATCACTGACCTGCCTTGTGAGGTGGTGGCTTCAATCCTGCGGAACCTCGACAGGCTCCAGTCCCTCCCACCGTCTCTGCTGGTCTGCCGCCATTTCCACTCGTCGTTCAAGGAGGGTTTCGGGGTCGAGGCGGCAATCGTCCGGCAGCAGATCACTCCCGCTCTGTTGCCCTACTCAGTCGCGGTGATGGAGGCATCACGTCTGCCGCATCCGCGAACTGAAGCCTCGGTCCGTGGTTTGCTCGACACGCTCTACAACGAGCCGGCGCAACTCTCATCTCGGATGCGGACGATGCCTCGCCACCTCCTCGGAATCATGGGGCGCACGCACGACGTTGTGCACAGCTTGGCGACCGACTTCGCGACGAATTCATGGACCCGTCTTTCTCGGGCAGATGCAAGCAGCGCGTCCAAGAGCCTCCCCTTGTCACCCTCTGAGTACTTTCGCTTCTGCCGAGCCCTCTATCGGGTCGAGCTGTTTTACAGTCTCTTCCGCGGCGGGCCCGCTGACGCTACGGGCGCATTTGAGGAGGGCATGAACCCTTGGTTCTTCTCGAGGCAACCTCCATGGGAGAACGAGCAGCTTGGCTGCGTACAAGAATTCCTCGAAGCAAAGTTTGCCGAAGGTGAGCCCGAAGAACATTGAAACGAGCATTACCAGCACGTGGTCTAACTGCGCGCGTACAGCTTCTCTCGACGTCGTCGCGCATGACGTTGAGCTTGGGGAATTTTCCATCGACTATCTCACTGCCGGTGCCGACAACCATCGGAGACAGCTATGGGTGAGTGTCCTGCCTCCCCGCGTCGCCGCGTTGCTAACGACGGACTACAGCTAGCTCAGGGCATCGGATTTACTTACCAACTGATGAATGCGGGCTCGTACGACGTCAAGCAAGCTCTGCTGATGTCGGGGTTCGACGGCGGCCGAGCCAACCTTCCCGAGGCGCTGGCCGGTGTACTCGAGGCCGACCCTAAACAAGACATCGTTTTGGAAGACTACTCCGACGAAGAGATACAGGCTTTGATCCTGCTCCGCGACGAAACGGATACAGACATGGGGCCTTATGAAGCCTGGCGTGCCGCCCACTCATTTTTGCCTCGTGCGGCGTGGATTATGCTTTCTGACGACGCCTGGCTCCGAAGACGCGCCTACGTGCTTTGGGACTGGGAGCGCATACAAAAACACCATTTGCTCGAGCTGTTCAGGGGCTCCCCGCAGAGTCCCGGCCCCGTTTGCGGTGATGAAGATTATGAGGAAATGCAAGAGTCTTTTGATGAGCGGTCGCAGATTTGGCAGAGGGGTGGCTCGGGGTATTGGAGCAAAGGCGATTATAGCAGGATAGTGTGGGCGGGCCAATCCGTAGAAAACAGCGCTGTTCGAGGAGCCCAGACGGCCGCAGACTCTGGGTAAAGAGGCCGGCTTTAATAGATGTTGTTCTGTCGCAGATTACGGGGTCACACTAACTAATATGCAGATGCTGGTGCATATTCATCTCTACGTGACCACGTTCGCTCGGGGGAAATATCTCGCTTTCTTTCGCATCATGGCCGATCACCCTTGCAGTCAAGAGCTGTTGTATTATAGGAGAGCCAGAGATGCACGCACTAAACTCCCGCTGGACTTGAACATGGCTCCCGTTGGTGATCCTACATGTGGCCGGAGGTGTGGCGGCGAAAAAGCGGCGAAAAACATAGGGTCTGGGGATGGCGGGGATAAACACGGATGAGGGATCAAGGATAACGCACTTAAGTTCTTAAGGCCGTGATGCCTGCGTGCCTATGAGCCTGCGTGCCTGTGAGCCTGCGAGCCTGTGATGCCTGCGTGTATGCGATGCGTACGTACCTATAAGCCTACAAGCCCGTGATACCCGCGATACCTGCAATATCTGCGATATCTGCGATGCCTATGAGCCTGCGTGCCTGCCGTGCCTGTAATGCCTGCGATGCCTTTGGAGCCTGGGATATATGGATGGATGTACAGACTATTGTTAACGATACGTCGTTCGTTGGCTAGAGCTGACGGAAGGTATCAACACCAAAACAACCACGGCAGGCACGGCGATACATCACGACTAACACTCGGCACAGCAACTACCAATGACCGATGCAGATTCAATTGCTCGACCAATGTATGAAGAGCGGATAGTCCCGCAACCCTATTGCCTCTGCGTAAAAGCTGGAAGCTGCTTGCTCGGGCACTTGCCGCGTACCCTCCGCATCGCAAAGCTTTTAGCGTTGCTTAAATAATACTGTTGTTAAAACTGTATACACACGGTGGCAGGGCCCACTATACGGGTGGGGCGCTGACATTTGTCCTGGGCTTAACCTTCGTAACTTCGATTCATTCGCGCGCTCCAGGTCTGGGCTAGTGCCGCATATCGGGTTGACGTTGGAATACGAATTCCATCCTCACGAGCAAATTCCAGCCGGGCATTATTTTATACCATTTGGGCGTACCGGGCGGTTAAATTCAAAGGCGAGCCAGCAAATGAGGATGGAAAGACATGTCCCTTTTCCCCGCACTCCTCAATGCTTCACGATGTCTTTAGCCAGATTCTCAGCTCTCCCTCTGCTCCGCTCCTCGATTGCTCGACATCCGAACGAAGCCATGACTCGCGCCGGGGCACTCCAATCAATACCGAGGTCGTGCAAGTGTTGGACGGCCGCCGCTCATCGCGTGCAAGCAAACTCGCCTAGCGCTTCCACGTACGCGCGCCGTGCGTTTTCGAGCCGTCCTCAAGATGGCGCCGTCCAGGGGGAAACCGAGGTCCTGATTATTGGCAGTGGAGCAGCTGCTCTCACGGCAGCTCTGAGAGCCAAGGCCCGGGGTCTACGCGTCATCGTGGTTGAGAAAGAGAGGACGTTAGGAGGCTCGTCGGCGATATCGGGCGGCACGCTATGGATTCCTTGCAACCCGGTGTCCAAGGCCGCTGGTGTCGTGGACTCAAAAGGCGATGCTCTCAAGTATTTTGATCAAGCTGTGGGCAACGCCGGTCCTGCCTCTTCTCTAGCAAAGCGACAAGCCTTTCTTGACAATGGGCCAAGAATGATTGAGTTTCTTCAGCAGCTGGGACTTCACTTCCGTTTCAGCAGAGGATGCCCTGACTACTACTCGAATATGGATGGCGCCATGGGGAAAGGTGGAGGACGAACGATCGAGTCCAAAGCCTTCGACACGAGAAAATTGGGAGCCTGGCAAGCTGCTCTGCCTCCTGCTCCTTCTTCAGCAGCGATTAATACCACCGACGCCACGATATTGACACGATGCACATCGTCGCCAAGAGCCTTTGCGTATGCGATAGCAACAATGGTGCCTCTTCTTGCGAAAGCATTCTTGGGTCGGAAACTGACAAGCATGGGCCGCGCCCTCGTGGCTCAGCTCATGTATTTCAACATCAAACACAATGTCGATGTTCGACTGGAGACTTCTCTATCCGAGCTCATCCAGGACTTCGATGGAAAAGTTGTTGGAGCCAAGCTGAAGACAAAGAACGGCTTTCAAACCACCTATGCGTCGCGCGGGCTGATCCTCGCTGCCGGTGGATATGCGCACAACAGGCACATGAGGGAGCGGTTCATGATGAGCCCAGCCAGCACGGATTGGACCAGCTCTCCCAAGGGCGATACGGGCGACGCAATCGTCGCCGGGATGAAGCTCGACGCAGCGACTGCTCTTCTGGATGACGCCTCGTGGGGGCCGACCATCCTCGACCCAATATCGTTTAAGCCGAGTTTTGCGCTTCTCGAGCGAGCACGGCCACACTGCATCATTGTCGATGCCAGCGGCTGTCGCTTCATGAACGAGGCTCAATCGTACACTGATGCTGGCCATGACCAGTACGCGCGGAATAGCAAGGTCAAGGCGATCCCCGCTTGGATGATAATGGACACAAACCACCGCAACCGATACATGCTCGGCGGCGGCCTTTTCGCACGCGTGAAGCCCAGAAAGGCTCTGGCCGAGGGCAAGATGTTCGCAGCGGACACAGTTGAGGAACTCGCCCGACAGATCGGGGTTGAACCAGAAGGACTGTCGACCACTATTCGAAATTTCAACAAGATGTGCGAGACGGGGGTCGATGCCGAGTTTGGAAAAGGCGACAACGCATATGACAACTTCCTTGGCGACCCTGCGGTTGGCCCTAACCCGAACATGGGCCCGTTGAACAAGGCGCCTTTCTACGCCATGCAGGTCTGGCCTGGCGACTTGGGAACAAAGGGCGGACTCTTGACCGACGAGTTCCAGCGAGTCGTTCGCAAGGACGGAGAGGTGATACCTGGGCTGTTGGCGATCGGGAATACGACAGCTAGCATCATGGGGCGGGCGTATTTGGGGGCTGGAGCAACTCTAGGGCCTGGAATGACGCATGGTTTCGTGGCCGCCAATTACCTGGCTGATGGACGTTGACATTCCTTCTTCATAGCACGGACAATAATGAGCACAATGCCCGAATAGCTCGCCTAGCATACATGTAGTATACTACCGATGCCAACGTAGGCCCTTGGCATAGGCGTAAGCAAAGCCGAAAGTGAGTGCTTCAGGATGCCTGCGATGCTTCGATACATTCTGTGATGCTGACGACGTAGATGCGTATGCATGCTCTGCTTACTATAGGACCAGCGCCGTTTCCCTCCCTTAACGCCACAACGCGTCCTCGAGATACTCAAAGGCATTGTAGTCGAGGAAAGGCCCTCCCCTGGATGCGAGCACCGGCGACGGAAATTCATGGCACTTCCGTTCAACCAACGCCTGAAGCAGCAGCACCATTTGGATTGAACCGTGAGACTCATTGGGAGACGTAATGTCGAAACACCAAGTCCCAAGTTGCACAGCGCTCTTCTCACGCCCCGACTCGTGTGAGAGGAGTGGCCGGGCGAAACGGCCATACCAACGCGCACGACATGCGATTACACAAGGCGTAACATGGCCAGCGTGTTACAGTCAACTCGACCACGGGACCGGATTCAGCACTCGCCTGCAGACTACCACGTTCGCCGTCGCACAGTCTATCCCTACAACGAGACACAGCAACGCCTCCATCGCCATATCGCCATCCAACACCGCGGGCGTCTTCGCGATGCCGCGACAAGACGCAAGAATCGCCACGATTTCGAACGGGCCGAGCAGTGCAGAGGTGCTGATTCTCGCCGGGCACATGTGCCCCGGCGGCATCCAGCTCGGCTCCCCAGTCCCGGACCGCAAGCCAGGCGCACGCGGTGGCCGCAGCAACAGGGACGCCGGCCAGCGCAAGAGCAGTGCCGCGAAGCCACCGCCTAGCAGAGCCACGACAACGGGGACGGCCATGGCCGACGAGCCCAGCGCCGCCTCCCCGGCCTGGGATTTTTCATACGAGCAGATCGTCCAGCGCTTCTACGCGGCGCACCGCGAGAAGGACGCCATGGTGCGCAGGGTCAACGAGCTGGGCGGGCAGGCCTGGGAGCTCCGCCGGCAGCTCAGCGAACGGGAGCGGCAGCGGTCCGCCATCCTGTTCCGCCGGCCCAAGACGGCCGAGGGGGAGGCCCGCCTGGCGGTTCTGGAGCACGAGATTGCAGCCATGTCCCGCCAGAAGACGGACTTGGAGACGGTCAAGGCCGATGCTGAGGAGAAGATGCTTCAGGCGCAGAGGATCATGGACGCTGCCAAGACGATTATCGATCGGGAGACCAGTGGTTGGTAGAGCACGGCATGGCCGGCTTCTTGTCCCAACACGGCATCGCGATAGCGTGGTAAGGGGCCATTCTGAGAGTCAACCAGAATTAATACGCAAAATATTCAGCTCATTGCTTATTCTTCGCCTTGTCCTCTCGTAAACTTCAATAGTTCTCACCCCTGCGCCCTGAATGTAGTCTGCATTCATCTACTCACCGTCCAAGACACTGGCGGAATGCCCAAGCATCTCACAAATCAAGACCAAAGACGAAACAGCGATACAAGCCAGCCCACCGCCTCAAGCTTTTAGCAGACGCAGCATCAAGGTCAGCGTCCCAACCCCATGCTCCTCTTGCAGAATGACCGCCCCCACGGACACCTCATCCTCCGCATCAAAGCCTTCCAACGGCCCGCGGAGGGCTCCACGGAATAAGTCTTCCCGACTCGAAACCACCGAGCCGACCGCAACGCCATCCGGGTTGGATACGACAGCGTACTGCATCCGCACGTCGTCCGTGGGGACCAGTCCGGCCTTCTTGCGCAGCCGCTGCATCCTGTTGACCATCTCGCGCGCGAGGCCCTCGTCCGCAAGCTCAGGATGGGGAGCCATGTCGAGCAAAACGAGAACGTCGTCCGCGAATGCCGGCTCCCACTGTGGGCCGTCTTCGTTGGCCGTCGCTGCCCCCTTGCGCAAGACACGCACAATCGCGATATCATTCCCCTCCAACTCGATGCCTTCAACCGTCATCCTCTTTTCGACCTGGTATGATCTGAGCTGTTCCTGCGTCAACGTCGGAAGCGCCTTGCGGACAATCTGCACATCTTTCTTCAGCTTCTTCCCGAGCGTGGGCCAGTCCACCTTTGCCTCCAGCAAAACGCCATAGCGCTCGGTATCGTTCGTCAGGATGACATCCCGGACATTCAGCTCCTCTTGAACATACTTCTTCAAGGACTCGAGGTCCGCGACGCGTTGCTCGTCCGTTATGACAACGAGACTCAGCAGCGGTGTCTTGAGGGAGATGTTGCGTCGCTCTCGTGCAACGCGTCCAAGTCGTATGGCCTTTTGCATGGATGCCATCTTGCGTTCAATCACTTCGTCGAACAATGTCTGGTCGGCCGTAGGGAATGCAAGGAAGTGTACGCTCCTAGTGTCTCTGAGCGAGCTCAGGGCGTCGCCTAGGTAAGGCTTCAGCAGTCCGTACATGTGCTCAGTGATGAATGGCGTAAAGGGGGCCAGAGCGCGGACGATGGTGAAAAGCACTTGCAGCAACGTGTTGAGAGCAGTGCATGTATCTTCAACACCCAGGCCAGCTGCGCCTTTGAGTCGCTTGCGATTGAATCGAATGTACCAGTTTGTCAGGTCGTCTATCATTTGGAGTAGCCGCGGGACCACTGTATAAAGGCGGTATCCTGGGATGCGCTGTCAGCAAATTGCAACTCCCCGTGGCTGGGTGTTCCTTGTCCTACCGAGCATCTCCTGCTCCATAAACTCTAAAAGGCTCTGGCAGTCTGCCAAGATCCATCGGTCCATGACGTTGTCCAATGCACCGGCCGCGAATGACGGATCAGCGACGAAGTCATTTCCCGTCGACTTCTTGTACAGAGCCGCCTGCTCCGAGAAGAACCGGTAGCTGTTCCACAATGGAAGAAGGACTTTTGAGACGACTTCCTTGACCCCTGATTCCTTGAACCGCAGCGGCTCTGCTCTTACCACGGGAGAACTGATGAGGTACAGCCGCAGGGCGTCGGATCCGTAAGTGTCTAAGACATAGTGCGGGTCGGGGAAGTTCTTCAAGCTCTTGGACATCTTCTTGCCATCCTCGGCGAGCACCATTCCGTTGACAAGGACGTTGCGGAAGGGCGACTTGCCGAAGTGCTTGTTTCCGAGCACGCTGAGCGTGTAGAACCATCCGCGCGTCTGGTCTAGACCCTCTGCAATAAAGTCGGCGGGGAAGTGACCTCCGTGGAAGCGCCCTGTGTTCTCAAAGGGGTAATGAACAGACGCGTACGGCATAGATCCAGACTCAAACCTAGACATGTTAGAATGCATCTCTCTGACACCCCAAACCAGCGGCTTACCAGCAGTCAAAAATCTCCTCGACCCGGTGCAGCTCACCCTTGCCGCGTTGTGACGCGATGGTTATGTGATCAATCTTGTCTCGATGGATATCATTGATCTCACCAGTGTATCCGCTCAGCCGCTGCAACTCCTCTATGCTGCCCACACAGACAACTTCCTCGTAGTCGTCGCTGGCCCAGAGCGGCAGCGGCGTCCCCCAGTACCGGTTGCGCGAAACGTTCCAGTCATGCGCCCCGGTTATCCAGTTCGCGAACCGCTTATCCTTGACGAATGACGGTGTCCATGACGTGCCCTCCAGGTTCTGCATCATCTCGGGGACCGAGTTGTCCACCTTGACGAACCACGACGACACAGCTTTTCTGATGAGCTGAGTATCCGACCGCCAGCAAAACTTGTCCGAGTGCGTAATCTGGCTCTCGACAAGGAGACTGCCCGTCGGCCTCAAGTCTCTGAGAATGGCCTTGTCGGCGACCTTGACATGCTGTCCAGCATAGTCTGACACTTCGGCAGTGAAACAGCCTTTCTCGTCGACGGGACATGGAGGTAATCGCTTCGGGCTAATGAACCCTGCCGCGACGGCAGCATCGTAGTCTTCTTGGCCAAAGGCGGGTGCTTGATGCACCAAGCCTGTCCCCTCTCCCTCTTCCACATAGTCTGCCAGGATGACCTGGAAGCAATCGCCAAACGTCTCGACGAAGTACTTGAAGAGGGGTTCATACTTCCATCCCACCATGTCCTTGCCTTTGAGCTTGCCCAAGACTTTGTATTTCGCTTTCTTCGCGTCTTTGTAGAGCATGACCAGCCCGCTCTCCATCAGAATGTACTGCTTTCCGGATGCCTCGTCGAGTATCTCGAGGTACTCGAACTCGGGGTGTGCGGCAATAAACAGGTTGGACGGCAGAGTCCAGGGCGTCGTCGTGTAGATGACCAAGGACGTATTCTCCCTGCCCGCGACTCCGACGAGGCGAGACGCGACAAGAGCGGCAGGGTCTTGCGTCAGGTGCTCGTTTTGCTTCGACTCCATATGGCTGAGCGGCGTGCACAGGGCCGTGGAGTACGGCATGATCTGGTATGCCCGGTACACCTGGTCCTTTACAAAGAGCTGTTTGAACACCCACCAAACAGACTCCATAAAGTCCTTGTCCATGGTCTATGCTTTGTCAGTGCCAAGTATTTGCGCGAAGGTGCGAGCCAAGGCCTACCTTGTAGTCGTTCTCCATGTCGACCCATCGGCCGACTCGTTCAATGATCTGCTTCCACTCTGTGGCGTACGTCATGACGATGGCCTTGCACTCTTCGTTGTATTTTTCGATGCCCATTTGCAAGACGGCATCGCGGCCGGAGATGCCCAGCCTCTTGTCGATCTGGTACTCGATGGGCACGCCGTGCGTGTCCCAGCCGAATCGGCGGACCACATGGTAGCCCTTCATGGACCAATACCGGGGTATAATGTCCTTTATGGTGGATGTGAGGAGGTGGCCGTAGTGAGGCAGGCCTAGCACGTTGTCAGAGGATGTCCAGGGGCGATTGCTTTGGAGACTGTATCGTGGAGATGTACCTGTAGCTGCGATCCTAGTTAGCATTGAAGACGACGTGTAAGAGTATGCGCAAGACCTACCGAATGGCGGGCCGTCATAGAACGAGAACCGCGGCCCGTCCTCTGTCAGGCGAAGCTGGGTCTTGAAGGCATCAATCTCTCGCCAGTACTGGAGGGTCGCCTCCTCGAGCCTTGGAAAGTCGACGCTCATGGTGATTCACTGCCGCTGTTCAGGATACCAGCAGGCACAACATCAACTGAAGTTCGATTGAAGCTGTAAAACGTCAGGCTGAACGGTGAATTCTGGTTGCTGAAAGATGCCGTTGGTAGGTGGTAGTCGCGTATATGGGGTTGGCTAATGACGACTGTGAGTCAGACAGACACACGGCAATCTCGCAACGACCACGAGCGTCCACCATGTGTGTCAGAGTCGGCACCTAGGGACCCCTGAAAGCCGTCGCCATTACGGAGTACTTCGGACACGAAGCAAAGCGATTGCGGCTGATTTGGTGGTGGCGGCAATTGGTCGTATTCTGGTGGGTCAACCTCGTTGAAGCTTCAACACCAACCCTTGATGCCAGGCTGGGCTGGTCACCGATGCGATGGAAGGCACGTATAGCTTGGAGATGTTGAGGCTTGCCCTTGGTCCCCGGCCCAGATGTGTTCATGCCAAGTGATCCGACTCCCAGCACGACTTCGCTCAGTCACAGCATCCCTTCAAGCTCCCGCCGAGACGGATCAAAGGGGAGAGTTCACCACCAAGCGCGATGGAAGGAGCGAAGCCACCACCATCACACGCAGCTCTTCCCTAGCGCAACGTCAACTCCAGCGTGACTTCTCCAACACCCCAAGCCCACTCACCTGCAAACATCCACGCAGTTCAGCAGCCGAGAGCGCACCCGGCCTCACCACGCTTCTACATACAGCCACCAGCTCAGCACCTAATCACGATGAACCCCTCCAACCGAACAGCTTAGCATGTCGCCCCCCAGCATCGCGAAGCCACATCTGCCCAGCGTACCCGAGCACCAGCAGCATCGCTTCTTCCTCTCCCACATCCCCCGCACGTCCCTCGCCGTCCGCCGGCACCGCTGCAGTCTCGATAGCCTCTGGTATCAATGTCGTACAGCTATGGAGGCGCCTGCATGGGCAGTCTGCACGGCAACATGGCCGGCCTAGGCTACAGCTACTCCGCTCTGACGTCCTCCATGGACCTGGACCCCGTCGACGGCCCGGACGGACGCAGAGGCGCCGCGGGGGGTTTGCGGCACCGTGTGGACAGGCGATACTCCCCTCCTCCCCCTCGAAACCGCGCAGAGGCGGGCCTCTACGCAAGCCTGCAGTCCGGCTTGGCATTACCCCGGACGGCAATCACAAAGGGCGCCGTCCAGGCCAAGGACCGTCGTGCCGAGACGGGACCCAAGAAGGACAAGTACAAGGACAGGGACAAGGACAAGAACAAGGCGCACTCCAGCCCGCGCCACTCCCCCAACTCGAAACCGACAAAGCAAAGGCCAAAGAAGGAGCAGAAACCCGAAGGGCCCGAGAAGGCTCCTTCCGAGAAGAAGTCGTCCCGGCGGAAGAGCGCCACCAAGAACGGCCCCGAGAACAAGAAGCCCAGGCAACCGCACAGCCTCAGCAGCGCCCGCTCCAGGGCCAGCGCCCGCTCGCGGTCCGTCTCGGTGGCGTCGAAGGCGGCCTCACAGAGGAGCAAAGGGAAATCGAAAAGTATGTTTGGGTGGGGCTGCTTCGGAGCTTGACGTTCCCCCCGGGCGAGGAGATATGACGAGAGCGCAGAAAACTGACGGTTTTGCGCCGGGAGGAATAGGACGTACCAAGTAGTATCGACGGCCCCCTGGACACGGGAGGCTACCCTACACGACACAGGCTTGTGAGCAAGGCATTGGCATCGGCGCACCCTCCTTGCAGTTTGGCGAGAATGGCACCCGGGACAAGACAGCGTGGTTACACATATTGAGGAACAATACCTAGGAAGACTCGCAGAGATAACGACATCTTTATCCATCTCCGACGCCCTGTCTGGTGACTGGCTGCACCCCGCGAACTCACGATCCACGATTCCACGAACAGGCAGCTTCCGTATTATATCGCGACCAACACACCACCCGCACCCCGACCTTTCTTGCCCAAAGGGAGCGCTGTGGCTGCAGCTCCCACCCCTGCCACCAAGATCCCAGGCCTTGAAATCGTCCATCTGACAAGGAGACAGCTCCAGAGCTGCACGATCACGTTTTCCTGCTTCCAGCTCCTGCTCGGCATACCACATCGGTGCTCGACGCTCGTGTCGTGCCACCACACGGGCAAGCGTGCTGACGATGGAGACACAGCAGCTTGCCCTCTCCCGCATTCACCTGCTTCTTGCTACATGAACCAGAAGTGGTACGACGTGATATTCATCCGTACGTACGAAGTAGCATAGCCGTCCATCTGGGCTTCTGGAAGCAGCGGCCGTATGTCCGCAGCATGTCGATGCCCAGCTGCTTCTTCTGGGCACCACCAAGGCAAAAGGTCCGGACCTCGACACGCACCGGAACGTCACCCGCGGCCCCGATACAGTCCCTCCTTTTAATAAGTTGCCACCATCTCGACGAATCACGCCCGGCACATACCCACCCGCGAGGCCCCGTCCACCAACAAAGGAAACAAACCAACCCCAACCCCCCCGGGCCCAACCTGTCGTGATACGGCCTCGCCCCCTCATCACCAACCCATCCATCATCCGTCGTATGTGTGCGGCATGGAACGACCCTGCGCCCTGGGCCACAGGGAGCCACTCGTATGTGACTGCTAGCGGCGACCCCATTCGTCTGCGTGTACTGGTACATGTTTCCTGCACCCGTCCCACCACCCACACCCACTCCGTTTGTAGGCTCGGTCCGTTTCGCTGGAGGACTGGCTTTAAGGCGGGCGAGTTTCTCGGGGCCGCCGTTGCGGCGGAGAGTGCATGGTTGTTATCGATCAAATGCTTATCGCCATGGTGAATGATGGATATCATCATGAAAACCTCCGCCTCGAATCACGCGAGCACGTCAGATCGCCAACCTTTGCACCAAGAAAAAGCATTCTCCATCAAAGAGTTGCAGAAAAACAAGAGACCAACGTTGCGCTCGTAATAAAAGGCCAGCCAAGTCATACAGTTCCTACAGATACATGTTGAAAGTGCCGCGGCCAGCTCCAGCCACGACATGGGGTATCACATGTGCCGTCTCCGCTCTGCGCACAACTGGTGCCGTGAGGCGGAGGGCTGAGCATTTTCCATTCTCCGTTCGTCCCATAGGTTTTCGATCCCTGCGCCAGCCGTTATAACTCATGAATATCCCAATCCCCCGAATGAGAAAACGCCGCGTGTGGCAAAGGAACAAAGCATGCAAAACAAAGGAATTAGGACAAATGGAAATGTGGCCAGCGGAAGAAACGGCAGGCTATCCGCCCACGGTAGCCGCGTCGTCGCTGTCCAGACCCGAGGCGCGGCGGCGGCGGCGGCGAGCTTGACCGTCCGACGCCGCTCTCGACATTTGTGGCGTGCCCAGGCGAGACGAGTAGTCGGAGCCGGTGCTCGCGATGCGACTGACCACGCCCTCTGTCAGGGCCACCGTGTTGTCGCGCCACCAGTAGTACATCACGTCGCATTGCCACCGCCACAGGTCCCGAATCTTCAACGACCGGCTTGAGACGAATGTCGAGTGCAACAGCTGCACGTGGAGCGGCGACAATCGAAGCTGGTACAGCAGCCATCGGTTGACAAAGTCCCCCCTGCCCCCTGTTCCCGCTCCTTGCATCAGGCTGTCGATGGAATACTCCTTGGCGGCCAGGCGCTGTCTGTCGCGCTTCCGTGCATCGTCGTCGGGCAGCCGCGTTGCTGCCCGGAGAGCTTGCAGGGAGGTCCAGGGCTCCGGTTCTGCCAACACATGGTCGGGCTGCGATAAAATCTCAGGGAAGACGGGATGCGCCAGCGTCTTGTGCCTGGCGAGGATCGTGGCCGTGTCCTCCAGCTCCATGTCTTCAATTTTCTTGTGAGAATCCAGGGTGTACGCCATGCGGACCGACATGTGCTTCCTCATGACCTTCTTATCCTCGCACAACTTCTTGAGGCGCTCAACTTGGCCCTCAAGCTGGGAAATCTGCGCCTTCATCCTGTCCTCTTCTGCGGGAAACTCGCCGAAGAATTCTTCCATGTCGGCAGTGGTCTTCTTTCCGGTCGTCCTCTTCAGCTCTGCCTCGTATTCGTACTGGTCCTTGAGGTATAGCAGATCGTCGTATTCCTCCTTTGCATTCTCGAGATCGCCAACTGCCGAAGTCAGCTCGACGTAGAGCGGGTGAAGGTCCTCCAACGGTTTGTCGGCAGATATGCCTCGCAGCTCAAATGGCAAATCAGAAGGCGTGCTGGACTCCGTCTCCGAAGAGTCCTCGTCGGACGGGGACGCTCGCTCGACCTTGGTTTGCCCTGCCGCCAACAGACTGAAGAATCTCGTTTCGAGGCCGTTGAGCTGCTTCTCCTCGTCGTCCACCATCAGTTCAAGTGCTTCGTAGTCGGACTCCCGGGAGTGGTAGTCGTCCCGCAAGTCTTGCATATCCGCCACTCGGCTGTCGAGGAGGTGGACAGAGGTTTGGAGAATGCCTCGCTGGCTGACTAGCATGGGCCGTATGATGCTCATGAAGACATTGTCTGCGTCTTCCTTGCGGCGGCGCAGGTGCCTCAGTTCCCGTCGTCTCTCGGCCATTTGCGCTTTGATGTTGCTCAGCTTGGCCCTCTTCTCCTTCAGCTGCTGCCACAGCAGCTCCACTTCAGCGTATGAAGAGGCGTCAGAAAGCACCGAGCCATCACCATCATCCTGCGAGCCCACTTCTTCCGACAGCTTGGCTGGCGCCGTGCCCCCGAGCCGCGCTCGCCTGGGGCTCTGCGACTTTTCGTACTGGGACACCCACGACGTGATGCGATTCGTAGCCAGCGATCTGCTTCTCGGTGCCGAATCTCGACTCACGGGAGGGGCCGGGAACTGGGGTGGGAACTGACGGGAATTGCGATAGGCAATTGGGTCTTCTTCAGATGACGAGGCGGAGCTCCAGGACATGGCTCGCGATGGCCGGGTCAAGGAGAAGGTCGACGATCCAGAGTCGGAGCTGTTATGTTCATGGGTATGGCGCGTCTGTCTTGTAGACCGATTCTTCTTTTTACGCTGGCCGTGCGAGCGGGACGGTTTGTCACCAGCGGCCGGCCCGGCACGACCAGGTGGGTGGTGCGGCGTCTGGGACATATGGATCTGCAACATGGTATTCGAAGTACCCGTCGCGGGAGGAGGTGGTGGTATGATGGGGCCGTGTCGGCCTGGGATTCGATCATTGTATTGTAGGAGTCGTGGAGGGTGAGGCGGTGGGCGATTCAGCCCAGATGTTTGCGATCGCTGAAATGCATCATAGTCGGGCACATCGACGAGGGGCGGCGGTGGCTGAATCGCGGCACCGTCTGGATGCGTGGTCGAGGAGGGATCATGCTCCAGGCTGCTGGTATCATATTTCGGAGGAGGCGGCGGCGGAGGGAGCCCGGCCGTTTGTCTGGCAAGCGGTCGTTCGATGGCCATCGAGGACGAAGGAGGCGGCTGCGGCTCGGGCGTCGTGACTCTGCTGGACGCAGTCGACGCGTCGCTCGCCAGCCGCCAGCCGTCGCTCCCCTTCATGTCGTCGTCTCCGTGCGACGACGTGTTGGTTGGGAAGTTGAGGACGGAGACGTCTGCGTCTCTGTCGGCGTCGGCGTCGGCGTCGGCATCGACGGTGTGCAGCATCGCATCGAACCGAGGCACCAGGCTGGCTGGGCTGCAAACGGCGATTTCCATGGAGGGCCAGGATAGGATGGCAGCAGCTGCCGCTCGCGCACAGCAGGGAGCGTCTGCGTCAGCGACACGCAGCGGCCATGTCTTGGAATGAAGGCATTCGAGCCAGGCGGTCCCAAGGCCAAGCAAGGCCCAACACAGAAGCCGATGGACGCGGACAGCCCTGTGCTTTGGTACGGTGAGAGACCTGGTCGCCACGGGCTGCAGCCTCCAGCGCAGGCCACCTGGGCTGGCTTGGGTCCTCGACGTGATGCCTGAAGGCACGGTCAGGTCACCGTCTGCTGCTGCGCCGCTGCGCTGGGTTGCTTCAGCCAGCCGCTGCGCGTGTCTCAAAACGCCATGGATGGACCTGACAGCTGGGGCAGGCTTTCAATGCAATCTGCGGCCGCACAAATGCAGCAGCGCTCGTGACTGGTGGCTTCGCTGCGCCGGCTCTAGCGCTCCCCGGACGAGCCCGCCGTAGCGCCCCCAGCGGACCGCCTGCCTGCCCGCACGGGTAGTGGGCCTCTCCCGCCACGACTGGCGCCACAGGGGGGCCCTTGCCCGCTGCGCCAATCCCTGGCAGGTACCTCGACCGCTAGCGCTGCCCGCAGCTGGTTGCCTTCCAGGTTGTCCTCGACATGACGGCCACGTCTGAGGCGACGCCTCCACCCTTCTCGCGACGTGCCACCCAACAGCCTGCCAGGCAAATGGGACATGCAGGCGGCGCTCAGACGCGACAATAGGCCGAGTCCGGCGCTGGGCCACGGCGGCGGCGCGCACATCCGGCACCCACCAGCCGGCGCCCGCTCGCTCGACGGTTCGCTCTGGTCAGGCTTCGATGCGGATGAGGGCCGGGGCTGGCTGCGGTGTGGCCGCTCCTCGGCCGCCGGGATGTGCACCCATGGCCCATGGCGCAGCAGCCTCCCAACTCAGGTTGTGTGACATGACGGCTGAGCGACCTGGCCATGCGGCCTCGATGCTGCAGCTAACCAGCCGAATGCAGGCTCCAACGTACACATGTGCAGTCGTACTCCGTACATACGGACAAGACGCACAATACGCTGCTGGCAGAGACACGGGCGCGGCCACCTCTTGCGGGCATACAACCACGAGCGCGTGCCACCCGGCCGCACCCATCTATCCATATCCATGCCTCCCTCCATCCCATCCATCCTCGTCTCCCGCAGATGCCGTCAACCCACTCGCACTCCGCGACCCTGCAGCTCCCCGATGCCAGCCAACCCGAGGCGCCGCCGCACGCGAACGCGAGAGGAGACTCGAGAGGGGAAGCAAAACAGAGGCCCACGGGCCGCACCCGGTCTCCGCTCCCCCATCTAGTCGTGCAGCGCCGCGCAGCCCTGTACTGCGAGGTATCTTTTCCGCGTGAGGCCGCCGCGGGGAGAGGCATCAGGACTCGATGGCCCCTCTCCGCTGCCATTATTCGTTGCACGCTGTCGCTCCGTAGTCTCCTCACTTGAGCCGCACGCTGGCTGTTTCCTACAAGAACCCCTCCCAACCATCCCGGGCCCGCGGCGCTCGTCTTTGCAGCCTTTCCTCCGATCTGGTCCTCGCTCGACTCGCCTGCGTCGTGGTTGTGCCTCGGCTTGTCGGTTCGGTTCGGCTTCGCAGACTCTGGGCGCGGGCGGCCCAGCGCAAGATGCCACCATGCACAAGCACAAGGAAAAGTCAAAAGCCCATATATGGGGTCCCTGGTCAGAATGGGCCTTGGACGAGACTCATGGCCGATACTACCGAGTTCGCCAGGATGTGAATGGTGCGCGCTAACCGCGGCGACGCTGTCTACCTTGTTCGTCTGGCTTGGTTATGCTCACGCTTCGTAGGCAATTACGATTACGACTGGGATACCCGACAAACCACGCCGCGCGAGGTAGAGCAGCTCACCGAGGACTTTCGCAACCTTTCTCCCGGCTCCGCCTACGAAGGCCAGGGTACGTCGAGCATTTGGTGCAGCACGCACCCGGAGCCTTTCGGCTGCCATCCCATATCCGATGGCGCCGCACCGATGCTCGTGATGAATCACAGCTGCTGACACATGAGTTGCCACAGCCGAAGAGTACACGGTCGCGAGCAGCTCAAAGGACAAAAAGTCGAACAGCAAATCCAAGGGCAAAAGCAAGCACCGGTCGCACGACGATGGCGGGAGCAGCAGCCGCGACCTCTATGGCGCCTCGGCAGCGGGAGCCGGGGCTGGATACGCTGGCTACGACGACCCGCAATGTACGTCGAGTCGCAGCTCGACATCTTGCTTCCACTGACGACCTCTTGATTCCCAACAGACAACTATGGCCAATCCTCTAGCGACTACTACGCGCAGTCCTCAACAGGTGCGGTCGACCAAGCGCAGACAATCATGTGGCAGCCCACTGATGCCTTCTAGATCCCCGGGCGACGTCGGGCTACTCGGCGAGCAGTTCCAGCTATGCCAGTAAGCGAGCGCATATACCTTTCAGGATTACATTGCCTCCTCCCTTGCGTCTGCTGACACCGATGCGCAGCGGCGGGCCAAGGCCAAGGCCAAGGCCACGAGCCAGAAGATGACGAAATCCAGGCTGCTGTGGCAGCAAGTCGAGCGATATACTACGACCATGCCGGTGGCGGGGAGTCGTCCTCGGCCGCCTATGGTATGGCTCACCGACGACGAGGCTCGGGGGTTTGACTGACAGCCAGCAGGAGCGTACTACGAAGAGGATGATGAAGGACCACCGACGCCAAAGGCACGCATCACTGCCGACGAGGAAATGTTGGACGAATTGGATCCTCGTGGGTACCGGACTTGCTCGGCCGACTGGAACAGCTGACTGACATCTGAGATCAGGCTACAAAGTCGAGCATTCAACAAAGTTCCAGCCAGGCGAGGTCGGTGCAGTCCAAATCCGGTTATGCGACCGGCCAACTGACTGACCACTGTGACATCAGATCTTCAAGGTCCATTGGTCGGAGCCGCAGGGCTCCGGGAACGAGCATGCGCCCAGCATTTCCGTCAAGCAGGAAATTCAGAATCGGTTTGGGACGAAATTCTTTGTCGGCTTCCGCCGCTTTATCGTGATTGCCAACGATCTTGGCCACTGCACCTGCGTGTAAGTCGGCTGTGCCGAACGGCCTCGACGATGGGACGTGGACATGTTGTCGCTGACGCACACCAGGCCCATACTTACATACGGCGGCAAGGGCTGCAAGAAGAGAGGCGTCAAACCAGCAAAGCACGGCATCATTTACGAGCGCGGCCACAAGGCACGGCTTCTGGAGGGAGAGCCGAAGCTCGGCTTCCCCCCAGTCAAAGTCGAGATGACCGAGGAGGGCGAGAAGCTCTCGAGGGAGTCGCGAGTCAACTACTCGAAACTGGTGACGGTGGAGCACAACGTCAAGGTCTTCTTCATCGGGACTGTGGTGGGCAACGACTGGGACATTGTGCAAGACGCCGTGAACCGGTGCTGGAGCGACAAGAACCACAGCAAGAAGAGGTCCAAGTGAGCCGGCAGTTGCTCCGCGGCCTACCACGACCAGACACGTTTTTAAATCTCGTTTCTTTTTGCGATTGTCGGCGGCAGCGACATCGCGACTCATATACGTTCGTACGGAAAGCGGCCGGCATGACCTGGCGGCGGCTGTCTGCGAAACTCTACTTGGGCAGCTGAGCAAACGACCGAGACGGGGATTTGAGGAGGCACACGACGCTGCGTCCCGGTTGGATGAGCGTTGCTATTCGAGGATGGCTGCACCTGCGGGACACAGACTGGCGACATTTGATGGCAGGGGGCGCCGGCGAGCGCCCAAAACCGCCGCCGGGGCTGTTGTGCGGAGCGGCAGTCGGCGACGGGGCAGGGCAGGCAGAAGGAGGGCAGATTGGCATTTCGCATTGTGTTTGCTGTCTTGCTTGTTGTTTCCGCATGCATGCGTCAAACCGTGTGGCGAAACAGGACACATCGGCTGGCATTACAGACCATGTACGATGATGATACAGCGCGCGTATGGGCTTGGGAACGCGGCGAGGACGTCGCAAGAATGGGCATTTCCAGCGATGAGCTAATAGCCTTTCCTCATCCATCTGTCGCTCCATCTTGTTTCTCATAGGACTCTCTTTTACTGCAAGCGCCGTACTCGTGAGTGCTGATTTATAATATACCCGGACTTGTCGCCGAGAGTTGCTGAGAAGCCTGTCGTCAGGTGGCCCAATGAGGCACATTGGCCCGAGTCGGTGTCTAGCGTCCCCGCACCGAGGGATCGTGCCTCGGCATCCCCAAGGCTAGTTCGTGAAATAATCCCGAGCGCATCGACGACGAAGCCCTCGCGCCGGCGCGGCCGAGCGTCTGGCTCAGCGGGGCTGCCTTGTATTAATATCACGCCTTTTGTCTGCGACATAGCGAGAGGCATCTGTCCTGTCCTGTCCTGCTGAGCCCGTGCCGTCCGCCAGTTCGTCCTTTGGCCCATCCAGCACCATACCGCCGCGTACAGACATCATGGCCGAGACGCAGCTCCACGACTTCCCGTCGCTCTTCTCCCTCAAGGGCAAGGTCGCCGTCGTCACCGGCGGCTCGCGCGGCCTGGGCCTGCACGCCGCGTCCGCGTACGTCCACTCCAGCTCCCCCAACCCCCGTGGCCGTTGGCCGCTGACAGACAGCCCGTTCGTGCAGCTTCCTCCAGGCCGGCGCCTCGACCGTCTTCATCTCGTCGCGCAAGGCCGCCGCCTGCGACGCCGCCTGCCGGGCGCTCAACGCCCTCCCCAACCTCGCCCCCGGCGCGCGCGCGGTGCCCGTGCCCGCCGACTCGGCCTCGCAGCAGGGCGTGCTGCTGCTGCTCGCCGAGGTGAAGAAGCACACGGACAGGGTGGACATACTCTTCGCCAACGCCGGCGCCACCTGGGGCGCCGAGCTCGACAAGCACCCGGACCAGGCCTTCGCCAAGGTCATGGACCTCAACGTCAAGGCCGTCTTCAACACGGTGCGCGAGTTCACGCCGCTGCTGGAGAAGGCGGCCGCCGGCGGGGGCGAGCCGAGCAGAATCATCATCACGGCGAGCGTCGCGGGGCTGGGCATCGGCACCGTCGGCAAGCAGGGCACGTACGGCTACTCGGCCAGCAAGGCGGCCGTCATCCACCTCGGCCGCAACCTGGCCGTCGAGCTGGGCCCGCGCCGCATCACCGTCAACTCCATCTGCCCGGGCTTCTTCCCGAGCAAGATGTCCAACGGCCTGCTGTCCATGTCGGGCGGCGCCGACAAGATGGCCCAGAGCAACCCCATGCGCCGCCTGGGCCACCCGGAGGACATTGCCGGCGCGGTGGTGTACCTGGCCAGCAGGGCGGGCTCGCACGTCAACGGCGAGGCCATTGCCATTGACGGCGGTGCGGTGTGGAGTCGCGGCGAGTTGGCGAGAGGTGGCGAGCCCAAGCTCTAGGGGGTCTTTGTTGAATGTATCAAATGCAAGAGGTCAAATCAGAGTCTATTACAGGCCACGCCTGCTGATCATCGCCGTTCCATGGCCTGCTCTATGCCCGATGCCGGCCGTTCCATTGCTTCATGTCGTCTCGGCCGTACCCTCCACGCTCACCGGCTTGCGCGCCACCCACGCACTCGCCTTGTACACCGTCTGCAGCATGCTCTCCCGGTCCTGGATGTACGGCGTCTCGACGCCCGTCTCAGCCCACTCCACCGCGAACCCCAGCCGCCCCAGCAGCGCCATGACCTCGTCGTTGGACAGCTCGAAGCTGCCCGGGTCGGCGATGCCCGACGAGTTGTTGAAGTCGTGCTCGCCGTCGCCGTCGTCGTCGTGCCCGTGGTTGCCCGGCGCCTGGTTCTCAAAGTGCCACAGCAGGGGGCCCACGTTGATGAGCACGCCGCCGGGCCGCAGGCAGTGGTAGATGACCTCGAGGTAGCGGATCAGGTTCGGCGCCGTGTCGAGGAAGAAGACGCTGGCGACGGCGTCGTACGCCTCCTTGTGGTCGTCGTCGGCGTAGAGACACAGGAAGTCAGCCGCGCACATGGACATGCCGCCGATGCCGGGGCTGTCGGCGAGGGTCGTGGCGGGATGGATGTCCGGCACCTTGTATCCCCGAAGGTGGTTCTGCCGCGTGACGTGGTTCGAGAACGTGTGTACCCAGGGGTAGATGGTGTGCTTCCCAGCGCGCTCGCACTCGTTGAGGATGTACGACGACGCCAGCAGCTGGTGGTAGGATATTTCGTTTCCCTCCGCCACGAACCCGTTTCGACACAGCTCAAAGACTAGCCTTCCCAAACCCGCACCTGGGACAAGCACCTTCAACGGGCCGCTCTCCGGTAACCGTGCTTTCTCCTCCCCGAGCACTCTCATAATCGGCCCATGGCACGCCGCCCGCTCTGCCGCCCCCTCTGCCGTCCAGTCGCGGTAGAACTGCCGGATCGTGCTCCTGGCCTTGTCAATGTCCGAATGCTTCGCGACGCCGACCCACTCCTGCGGCATGGCGGGCTCTGGGCCAGTCGGTCCTGGGCCGACGGAGCCGAACGACCGGAGGCCGACCTTGACGATGGCGCGTGCCAGCTCGGCGTTGGAGTCGATGGCATCGTCAGTCTGTTCTAGGGTGTCGAGGAAGTTGAACGGGGGTTCTGCGAGGAGCTTCCAGTGAGCTTGAGGCAAGGCGTAAAAGGACCGACGCCGCAGATGTGTGACGTTGAAGTGTGCCACTTTGGCATATTGGCTAGGCAAAGTTAGTATCAAGGTCTGTAGATTTCGAGAGGAGCAGTGCGCGAGACAGTGTGTGCTCATAGGGATGAGGTTCAGGTGCGAAGATGCCCTCGAAGCTGTCTTATCTTTCACTCAACTGCAGCAAAGACAATGCCAACTTAACGCCTCTTTGCTCAAGACACAGGGCTGCAAACACTTACGAGAAGGAATCGAGGGCAGAGAAGATAACTCTGACCTCCTCGGGGTCTCCGAATCCGTCCTCGACACCAGCCCAGACAGCGTCATCCGCGGCGACCATCTGTGCCGCGGGTTGTTGGTTTGTTGGGATTTGTCAAATGCCCGAGAGGCCCGGGGCCTCCGCACTCACCTGCGTGAGGCGGATCAACAACGACAAGAAATATGAAAGTCGCTTCATCCGTTGCTCTGGGATTCCGCCGTCTGAGCTCAATAGCGCCAGGACGTCTATATTCACTTTCCAGCAAGGTTGATGCAGGGGATGAGACTTGCATCAGGGAGTTGCGAGGCGCCGTGAGCCAATCAGGAAAGGTGACGGCAAGCGGGCCAATCATGTGATCTCAACGTCGCTGACAGTGGCTCGCCTCGATAACATCACGTTCGATGTCACGTATTGAGCCAGTCTACCTACTCTTCAGAGCCGTACGTCTGCTTCCAGGTCAAAATGGCTGCGGCTGAAGGTCAGGTCGCCCAGCTGTCCATTCCGCTTCCCAGGTCGCTGGACACGCGCATCTACATTCGGCTGTCGACCCAGGCAAAGGCCATTGTGCTCTCCCTGACGACTGCATCTCAAGATGAGCTTGCTGCGCCCAAGGCCATGGGCTCATTCGTCTATGCCCTCCCTGATGTGAGCCCCGCCTCTCTACACCGTCCACATGAGAGCATTTTAGCCGCTGACCCAAGCGCAGCGCTTCAATGCCCAGCAACCCCTCTCAACCACTCTCTTCTCTCATGAGCCAACCCTGGAATTCACCACTCGGCTCGCAAAGCTCATTTCCCGAAGAGCGCAGCTGCCGGTGTATGTCACCAACTCCGTGAGCTTCGCCGACGCGGGCATGGGCGGCACGGTGGAAGAGGAGATGGAGGCCTTCAAGAGCATTGTGGAAGTGACGCTCGAGCGGCTCCGAGGCGCTGGCATCGGCTCTACGGCGGCGGGCGCCGAGGCCAAATCATAATAAGCTACGCAGCTTTCTCATGGTATGAACACATGTGGGCTATGGCACATCTGCGCAAGGCATACGGCCCGACTCTTCGACGACGCGACTCACCCGACGGGCACACGAGCCGCGCGGTGGCTTCGCATCAAATGTGGGCCATTCTTGGAGGCGGTCGGGAGGCCTTGGCTGAAGCAGAGATGCCGTCCTGAGCACACGCCGACAGCATTTAAAGCACCTTCAGCGAATGCCGCTGTGGAATATGCATGAAAGCGCCGGCAATAGAGACGCGGCATTCCAAATAGTCTAAATTCTAGCATTTCAGGTCTCGGCTTCGCCATCGTCAACCTGCAACGCCAGAGAAGCGCCACGGCAACTCCAGGCTCCAACGTGGAAAACGCTTCATCAGCTTCAGCCTTAATTTAATCCCCTCCCCTCTAGCGCCTATTACATATCAGCACATGGGACGACATTCGGCAATCGCGAGCACCTAAATGCAATGGCTCTCTGCCCGATCGGCGACGAGTCCGTCCTATCAAATCCAGGAACTGAAAGGCAAGTATGTAAGACGTCATGCGGGCCGACGGATGTAGGGGGGAGGGATCCAATACCGGAAATCAAGAAGTGGATCAACCCCATCAAAACAGGTAATAGCGGCGTCAGCGGATGTCATGTTGCGGCCGCTGTTAGCGTCGGTACCTACGACGTCTGTCGACTGAAAAAATTGCTGCCCTGAGGGTCCCCAGCCAGTCCAACTCCGTTTTTCAACCGCCGGGTTATCGTTATCGCACCCCGCCACCAAATTTTGGCGGCATGTACTTCGTAATAGCGCCTGCTCCCCGCCAGACTCCGACAAAGGCCACTTCAAGGCGCACAGGCTCGGCTCCTCTCATCTCTCCGCAGTCACCATCCAAGCCTAGATCACAGGTCCCGCTAAGATCTAGCGTCCAGAAATCGCCTGGCGACCGTTGAAGCTCTCGCCATCCGTCGATCAAGCCCTTGTTTCACCGTCGACGGCGCCTGCGACACACGCCTCCACGGCCAGCCCTGATCCGCGGGCCCCAGTTCCGGAGGGGTACAGTCAGGTATCGTCGTAGGTATGCAGCACGAGTTCTCCCGCTCGCTCTAGGCTATGCTTTGTTTGCTGACCTTTCTTCTCTCTAGGCTGTCTATACGGGAGCTCATGCAATAGACCGCCGCCGCTGCTTTATCCCCAGCCCGCGTGCCGCCATCGCCCAATCTCCGCGCGACCGCACCACAACACCGACCGCCATGAGTTGGCAGCCTGCTCCCGAGTCGCTGAGGCAGCTCGCCGCGTGCCTCAAGGACTCCTTGAGCGGCTTTGACAAGAATGCCCAGAAGCAGGCGGAACTGGTTAGTGCTTGCTTATTGCGACGGGGTCGCGAACAGGCCCAGACTGACCCCCGCCCCCCCCCAGATGCTCCAGCAGGCCAAGGCCTCCCCCGACATCAACAACTACCTCGCCTACATCTTCTCCAGCTCCCATCCGCCCGAGGGTCTGCAATGCAGCGAACAAGACTACCACCTGGTGCGGTCGGCCGCCGGCATCATGCTCAAGAACAACGTCAAGTCCGATTGGAAGTCCATACCCGAGTCGAGTCTGCAGCTCATCAAGCTCGCCGTTCCCCTTGGCTTGCAGGACAAGAACTCTCAGATCCGAAACTTTGCCGGAAACATTGCGACCGAAATCATCAAGCGAGGCGGATTGCTGAGCTGGCCCGACCTGCTCCCCCAGTTGCTCGATATGATCGGCAACACGAGCGGCCACACCTCCAACGAGGCCCAGGAGGGGGCCATGTCCGCCATGGCCAAGATCTGCGAAGACAACGCCAGGATGATGATGAGGGAGGTCAATGGTCAGCGGCCGCTCAACTACGTCCTGCCCCAGTTCATCGCGGCCACCAAAAGCCAGCTGCCCAAGGTCCGAGTCGGCGCGCTCACCGCCATCAACGTCTTCACGCCGCGCGAGTCGCAGGCCATGCTCAACTCCATCGACGACCTTCTCCAGCACCTCTTCTTCCTTTCCAGCGACGACAATACCGACGTCCGCCGGCAAGTCTGCCGAGCCTTCGTCCATCTCATTGAGACGCGCCCCGACAAGCTCCAGCCCCACATCGGTGGCCTCGTCGACTACATCATATCCCAGCAGAAGAGCGACGACGAAGAACTCGCCTGCGAGGCCGCCGAGTTTTGGCTCGCCATCGGCGAACACGATGACTTGTGGAAGGGACTGCAGCCCTACCTCAACAAGATTATCCCCGTCTTGCTGGAGTGCATGGTGTACAGCGGAGAGGACATTGCGCTCCTAGGCGGCCTCTCGGACGACGAGGAAGAGGAAGACCGACAGGAAGACATCAAGCCGGCTTTCGCAAAGAAGAACCTTACTAGGACTGCCAATGGCGAGGGAGTCGGGTCAGCTGATCTGTCCAAGAACGGAAACGAGTACGCAAAGCTCAACGACATGAATGACGGTCTCGAAGAGGGCGAGCTTGACGACGAATACGATGATGGCGACGACGCAAACCCCGACGAGCGATGGACAGTTCGCAAATGCTCAGCTGCAGCTCTTGATGTCTTTGCCCGAGACTTCCGAGGCGCCGTCTTCGAGGCCATCTTCCCCTACCTCTCACAGAATCTCAAGCACGACGAGTGGCCCTACCGAGAAGCGGCCGTGCTGGCCTTGGGTGCGGTGGCAGAGGGTTGCATGGACGTCGTCGTTCCTCATCTGCCCGAGCTTGTCCCCTATCTAATCTCACTCCTCGAGGACCAAGAACCAATAGTCAGGCAAATAACGTGCTGGACCCTAGGGCGTTACTCCTCCTGGGCAGCGAATCTGCCCGACCAAGGCCGGAAGGAACAGTACTTCGTGCCCCTTATGGATGGCATCCTGCGCAAGATGCTCGACAAGAATAAGAAGGTACAGCAGGCGGGTGCGTCGGCCTTTGCCAACATCGAGGAGAAGGCTGGCAAGCAGCTGGAGCCATATTGCGGCCCGATCATCCAGCAGTTCGTCCGATGCTTTGGCAAATACAAGGACCGCAACATGTACATCCTCTACGACTGCGTCCAGACACTGGCAGAACGCATCGGCCCATTGCTGGCAACCCCCGAGCTGGCCAACCAGCTGATGCCAGCCCTCATCAACAGATACAACACCGTCTCGGACCAGTCTCGCGAAGTGTTTCCGTTGTTGGAGTGCTTGTCGTACGTCGCGTTGGCCCTTAGCCACGCATTCACCCCGTACGCTCCGCCGATCTTCATGCGCTGTGTCAACATTATCCACATGAATCTCGAACAAAGCCTGTCCGCCGTGAGCAACGTCGCTCTGGAGCAGCCCGACAAGGACTTTCTCATTACCAGCCTGGATCTCCTGAGCGCCATCATCCAAGCTCTGGAGGGCGAGAAGTCGTCGGAGTTGATCAAGAACTCGCCGCATCCCTTCTTCGAGCTCCTGAGCTTCTGCATGGAGGACCCCACCGACGAAGTCCGGCAGTCGGCATACGCACTTGTGGGAGACAGCGCCAAATACCTATTCCCGCAGCTCCAGCCGCACATCCCGACAATGATTCCGATTCTCCTAAAGCAGCTCGACATGGACAGCGTTTTAGACGAGGAGATGGACAGCGGCTTTGGCGTTGTCAACAACGCTTGCTGGTCGGCCGGCGAGGTCGCTATGCAGCATGGCAAGGGCATGGGGCAGTGGGTTTCGGAACTCCTCCAGCGGTTCGTCGAGATTATGACCAACCCCCGCGTGCCCAAGGGCCTCTGCGAGAATGCTGCCATTGCGCTCGGCCGACTCGGCTTGCATAACGCGGAGCTGCTGGCGCCTGTTCTGCCCACGTTTGCCGACGACTTCTTGAATGCGATGCAGGAAGTGGACCCGTCAGAGGAGAAGGCTACCGCATTTAAAGGATTTTCAATAGTGGTCAGCCAGAATCCTCATGCGATGGAGAAGGTCCTGCTGGATTACTTTGTATCCATTGCGCAGTACCAGGATATGAACTTGCGGAATCCGATCAAGCAGGAACTGCATGAGGTGTTCCAGAACGTGAGTCTCCCATCTGCAGGCCTCGCAACCTGGTCTCGTCACTAACATCGGTCCTTGTAGGTACTCAACATTTACAAGCAAATGATTCCCCAGTTCAACGAATTCGTCAGCCAGATGCGGCCGGGAGATCAACAGAGTCTCAAGAGCAACTACGTCATCTGATTGAAGGCTTGACTCTGTGGCCGTCTTTTGGTCAGTCATCGAGTTACGAAGGAACGGAGACGCAACAAGGGCAACTTGGAGGGTATCATTTATGGTTTGATGAGAGAATATCATTAAAAGCGTTCATCGGCAGGCATGGGATAGACTGCTTCTCTGTACATTGCCTTTCTCAGGACACGGCAATGCAGTGCAGAGCGCAGGGCAAGAGCGGCTCGAATGTGAATGCGTGGATGCCAAGGTGCGTGATGGCATCGCAACCGCAAGGGGCCAGGGGGATCAGATCTACGAGACGTGAGCCTGGAGACATGATTTTGGCGGATTTTGATGTGCAAAACGACGCAAGATACCAGATATGATGGTCAGCGGAGATGTCGATGCAACAGTGTCGTGCGCTGCTGTCAGCACAGGTGATTGATGAGGGACGGTGCTTGTTTTCAAGCGCCGATAGGTAGACCGGTAGATAGGCGTCATAATTACTCCATACAGGGCAAGACGGAGCTGTTGACTGCACAAACACGCAGCCCCAACATGAGGTGGTGTGAAGATCGCCGTGGGTTTTGATACCACGAACGCCACAACCGATGTCTCGTGGCTAGCACTCGACCTCAAGACTGCGACGACACTAGAGGAACACTCGTTTCCCCGAGTCCTATTCTGCTACCAGTAAGAACATACCATCGACATTCTCATTCTCATCGCGAAATTTGGCTGTGGTCTCATCAACTGTCCGCGTCCAGAATCTAAGGTAGGGTAGCCGAGATGAAGCCAGCTCAGCGAGTGCCTGCAAGCTGATGCGTGACACGATCACACTGTCGCTGTACTTGTAGAAATTACTGAACGTTGTTAAAGGAAGGCGCTGGCTGTGAAGTGCCGCCGGTGTGGTTATTCACGTATGGAAGGAGCACTCAAGATGGGACGAACCCCTTTCTTCGTGCTTGCCTGTATCTCGTGACCCCTCGTGATCACAGGCAAATGTGTCCCTTGCCCTAAAAAGCTCACTCCTTCGTAGCCTTTGGATGGTTGCAGCTGCGAAAACATCGAGAGATGCGATTCCATGCGCTGTTGTCGAGTGTCCGACCAGTGTGCCCTGGCCGGCGTTTTCTCAACGCATGCGCTCATTATACGATTCAGAAAGCCACACAGCATTACCTGGACGCATCGCATAGGAGGCAACGAAGTTTGGGTGCCGGCCGTGGATTCCAAGCTGTCTGCTGGTGTCTCCCCGGACCGCGGCGAGCGGCTAGCAACAACTATACATCTACAGCATGTTTTGATCAGCGATCCTTACACATGCACTCCTCATACGATTCAACGAGTCAAGAGGTGTTATCTGGATATATCCGTGCGAGCTGTCGAGACTCGGGTGCCGGTGGTACGTTGATATCAAGTTCTGTTTGTTGGCATGTAGTCTAACTCAGGTACCGCAGACCGGTGTGCTCCCTCTGTGCCGCAAACGCAGCCTCCAGGCGGCTTTCACGCTGTTCACGAGCCTCGAACAGGGCTTGAACACCTGTTCAGCCCCCTTCAGCGCTTTGACAGGCCACTGTTCCCGCTGAACAGCTCCCTACGGCACCTGTTCACCACGGCAACGCCCACGCGCCCTGCCCAACACTTTATAATTATCTTTATGTGTTCATCGAGCACCACGTCCAAACACAGCATATAGTTGAGTTGGTAAGCAGGTTTAACGCCTTTCTGCCATGCCCGAGGATATGCAAGCCGGCACCCTTCAGGTTCGAAGCGTCCGGGGATCCTCGGGGTTAACTTCGCTATGACCTCTCGTAATCCTAGCGTGGGACCTGGGAATTTTTGAAACACCCCCAATTACTACAATTGATTTTTTTGGGGGGGGTCTTTCATTCTTTTGGTGGTGTTGCTGGCGGTTTTTTGCGCTGGTGTTGTGGTGCTGTTTGGCGATATCGCGACGTGAGCTGCTCAGCCCCCCTCCTCTCCCCCCCCCCTCTTCTCTTGCGCTGCATTGCTGCGCAATCGAGCAGTCGACAAGCTCTGGGTAAAATGAGCTTTACTCTTCTTGCTTATCTGTTTGTTGTCCGTGGATCACGTCACCGTCACCGTCAGCCGTGCTGTTTCACATCTTCCTTTCTTCTTGTCCCCGGGCTCAAGTGCTGACTCTACTGCAGTGCAAGAACGGTACCCACGACCCCAAGATGATTCAAATGGGACTTACTACGAGTTCTGAGTCACCCCTGCAATCTCTTCTACTACGCTTGAGCGACGACTGGCGACAAAATCAAAGCCTTTGGGGAAGTCGATTCTGCAGCCACCTGCAGCAGAAAGCCGCCAGCAGACTCAATTTGTTTTGAGCAGCTTGGAAGAAGAAAGACACTATGGACAAACACAGGGCGAGTGAAGAACATCCAAGCGTGTTGTCGCTGTCAAATGCCCGCCAGTCTTCCGTTGCTGAGCTCCATCCCGAAGAGTAGGCACCTCTTGAACACCACTCCGACATTGCCCGTCCATGTGCCTAAAAACAAAACGGACTAGTTCTGCTTCCAGCAGTTCTATACGAGAGGAGTCACTTTGGGCATACTATTGGCCTTGGCGAATGAGCCTCCTACCTATGGAGAACGCCGCTGGCCACCTAATGTACTCCGTTCGCCAGCATGAACGAATCAACCGCCTCGATAACCTGAGCTGAATGCCACAAGACACGGTCTCCGAAAATAAAAATAAAACAAGAGTCGGCCACATGACGACACGCCTGCGTCCACACATGCGATCGAACGAATGATGACCACGGCCACATTCATGGAGCCTGTGCCACAAGTTTAGGCCCTCTTCCTGACACCACACTCAACGAATTCAGGCGCAGACGAGGCGAAGGACCGAAGCGAGAAGCAACAAGGCACTGCCTCTGCGCAGCAGCTATGTGAGGTGTGGCGACTGACGCTTCGCGCCATCAAGCCTTGTGGGTCTGTCCAGTCACAACTACAACTGCACTTGTTGAAGTTTGGAAGCCAAGGAGGACGTTCGAAATCAATCGTGCAAAACAAGCACGCCCTCGCAGTGACAGCTGGACTCCATACGCCTGGTCCCAAAATAGTTGGTTGACACTCCACCCATCGCCCTCAGGTAGGGCTGGCGGCGGACAACGCCTCCTTGGGGCTGAACTCGGATCATGGGCAGCAAACGAAACAACTTTCCACTCAAGTGTGGGGGCTCTCCAGGACCCTTCGGTCTAGACACATGTTGGCCTGGACTGCTAGAAGCGACATGTGATTAGAAACATTGGAATCAACGGATCGGATTTCTCACATGTTTCGGATGGCCTCTCGAATGCATTTGCCTAGCACCGCCTTTTTGCAGCAGCACGGGGCTGTGGTCCCGACATCAGCCTAAGGCGTTGCTGCGAGGCGAGCGCCGGAAGTTCGGAAGCAAGAGCTGCTTCTAGTTCGCCCCCAGTGGAGGCAACGGCGAAGGGAAGAATGAAGCCCAGGCGCCGCTCTTTCTACTGATTTCCTACAGGCAGCTACGAAGTACGACGGCAAAAAGCTAGGCTGTTGCCCCAGATGAGCTGGCGAGCCATCTGGGAGAGGTATACCTATCGACTCCAATTGGATGCATGCCGGCCACTGGGACTTTCGACCTGTTGAGTATGCATGCCATCCATCGGTCAAGGACCGCCCTTGCCAACAGGCCAGCGAGAAAGCTGGGGGGCGGGCTCTTGGCAGCAGATTCCAACCATGATTACCATGAAACACTAAGCACCGGTCACAGGGTCCACGGAGCCAGCGTTGCTAACAAGCCTGGGCATGAGGGATGATGCTGAGTTCTATATATAGATCTCAGCTGTGGGGACCAAGCGCAACAGGGGACAGCTAATGCAGCTGCTTCGGCAAATCGGCTCAATGCCAAACCGCCTTTCGTCATTGTGAGCTGGAGCTCTTCTCTGAGACACGCCGCGCCTAATCTACTCTCGGGCAAGCCTGGCCTAGGTGTTTTTGTGCTCTGGAGAGGCCAAGCGCAGCCAATTGCACGATTTACCGATGGCTTCGGCGCAACGCCGGCCGATATCAAACTGTGCCTCTGTGGGGCGTGACACTGCACAATGCCGTGCGGTCAAGGGGATTGGGGAGCACAGGTGAGAGCGGAACGTTGCTGCTCTCCGAGCGCTTCCCGTGGAGCGACTGAGGTGAGCCGGGCCGTTGGGCAGTTTATCCCGGAGACGGCGAGTTGCCGTTATGGGAAGAGAGCACTTCGTATGACTCGTCTTACTCTCCGGTGGGAGGGCTCTCGTGCCAATGCGCCGCCGTGCGTCAACGGGACGGATATGGAACTGGAGGCATCTTGCTCGTTCTAGAATGCAAGAAATGCGGGAGCCCGGGATCACCTTGCCCACGACAACGTGTCCGCGGTGGAAACTCTCAAGGCAGGGACCAGCGGCCATTGCTCTGAAGCACTTGTGCAATGATCTCACCGCTTCCCACGCGTGGACCTGCTCAGGCGGACCTGAGCCCCACAGGGTGCACGGTAAGGCTGGCCAGCTGGCAACGCGGATGCTGAGGTCGGACACTTCTGGACTCTCCCGAGTCCGATGCTCCGGCCCCGAAGTCCTCGGCGATCAACGGATGTGGACATCGGTGACGTTTACGGACTACGAGTACACCGACAGTAATACGGATACGGAGTAGCCTACAGGGCAAGCAGATCTCTCACCGGGAAGATGTTGTCTCTCTCCACTCCGTTCTTCAACCAGCGACGTCTTACGGTCCGTCGTGTCACTCACATCCCGCAATTTGTGCCGGGGTCCCGTGGGCAACGGTTGCGCCACAAGGACGCTAGCCTAGGGGCCTGCGTACATGCATGCAGCAATGCGCACGACGCACAAGGTCATGCGAGGTGGCTTGCTAGCGTTGCCTGATGCTCTGAGTATTTGGGGATCTTTGTCCATTTGCCTCAGCCCTCGAGCACATGCGGATTACGGAGCTCCGGTCGTTGCTGGTCTGTGAGTGGCAGAGACCCGTCCTGAGACAAAGATCTGCCATGGACTGGCGCTGTGCATGAAACGTTGTATTCGCCTCGCTGCATCGCCACAGCGGCGTTGGACGGCTCGGAAGCTTATTCCTTAGGCTCGCACAAGGACGTCAGCCAGCCAGCACCAACGGTCTGAGACATGGAGGGCTCTGCCTTTCGCGGCCGTTTGGAGAATGCGCTACATGAAAGAGAAGCGGGTGGTAAAGGCCGCCGAAACGCGGCGGGCGAGTCGAAGCTACTGGTAAAGGGCGCATGGTAAGGTTTTGCCAAAAGGTTTATCGATAGTGTCAAGAATAGAAGCCGGCTAATCCTGAAGGAGCAAGGCGGACGAACAACTCTGCTCGCACTGCAGCTTATTGCTGGGAGCCTCATGATATGACTGGGCCAGCACCAGCCGCATGCCATTCGTGCCGGCGAGTCACCTGGCAGCAAACCGGGGGCGGGCGAAGGACCAGCCATGCAGCCATGCAGCAGAGCTGGCGACAAGATGTCTGCCTGCAGCTCTCATTCGACAGGGACTACGGCCGATTCTGCTCATATTATCGCCAAAAATTGATCGGAGCCGGAATGCCACGTCCGCATTGCGAATGGATGGGTCCCCGATGGCTCGTCGCTCACGACATACGTTGCGCCGGCCAGCGACGTCTCGCACTCCACAGCACGACGGCTGTAGCACCTGGCGGCCCCAACATGTATTCCATCGGCGCTGCCCTGGAAGAATGCTTGGCGCCTCAGGATTCACGGCGTCTTCGATGAGGCACTTGGACGCTACTCCGCATGTCTGCTCTCGTGCGCGGCCGGCTGTCACGGCCTGCCGTCTAGCCCGCCTAGGCTGGGTAGGTAGGAAAGGCATTCGGCCACTCGCACGAGTACGTACGTACCCTCAGATCCAGGGTTGCATCTGTTGCATACGATCACTCGTAGGGCTACCCAACCTCTGTCGGACCAAGCCCTTTGACATATTCGACGAATGGTGGTGTCGCCCGGGACAAGAAATGCTCAGCTGCCCCATTCCGAGCCTCAGGAAGTAAGGGACACAATGAGGGGGATCATGGACGACTTCCAATTTTGGACACGAAGATTTCTGATTCCGCCAGACAGAAAGTGAATCAGATCTCGCCCTTATGCACAAAGGCCCCCGCCGACCGGGGTGATGCTGGCCAGGGGTGACAGGTCCAGGGACAAGGAACCACGGCGAGCCGAGCATTTGTGCACGGCATGTCCCTTTCTGGCGAAATGTCTCACCAGACGGCGGATCTTGGCAAATGATCTCATAACCCTACGACCGCAAACTAGCAAAATCCGGGGGATTCTGCGAAGACCAGCAAAAAGCTGTACTCGGTACTCGTAGTTGGCGAGAGACGGACACGGTTCACCAGGCGATTTTTGGGCGGCCGTATGCCCTAGCAAGGGCTCGGCCCGGCGGTTGGACTGCAGAGCCATCCACCAAGACACGATGCGGGTTGTTGGCTGTTTTTGCGTTTTAGCCCGAACCTTGGGCTGTCGACGACGACATCATACTAGTGCCTGCTGGACAACGCTAGGCAGAGGGTTATTAATCCGGGTCGGCGGCGGAGAACCACCGTGCGCTGGCGAGCAAGCAGCGTGAAACGCGACAGGCAGGCCGTGGCGGAATGGGGAAGCGGCACAAGCGTGTTACGGCCAGGGAGGCGCCGTCGAGCACGTCGGGAACAGTGAACGAGTACGACTCGAGTGACTGGGGCCGAGCGCAGCATGGCGGCCACGCACGGGGGTGATACAGTCAACGTCTGAGGTGTGAGGGTCTGAGGGCCGTCCCAGGGTCCCCACGGACTCGCGGTCTCATGCATCAGCACTACGCCGCGCAGACGGGGGGGCCATGGCGGCGAGCGAGGGCGGGAGCGCGGCGCCCGTTGTCGAGCGCACCAACCGCGGGTCGCTGACGAGACGGCCTGGGGATGGGTGGAAGGGCACGAATGCAAAACACTAAGGTCAGTAGTGGCGATCGGCGTGGGCAGGCTGTGCCTCTTTGCAGACCAACCGACGGACCACCAGGAGCAAGCGACAAAGGGCCGAGGAGCGGAGGTGTGTGCGAAAAAGGTGCGAAAAAGGTGCGGCGATCAAGGGGGTGCCAGAGACGACGGCCGTCAGCCGGCGAACTGAAGGGCTGCGTATATGTTTGAGCTTGAGAAGTGCCCCCGCGACAAGATGTCGCGCATGGTCTGTTTAGACGGATGACTCTGGGAGACGTGGCTGGCGAAGAGCACCCCCTTCGTCCTCGTCCGCGCCGACTGCCCCGCCGGCCGGGCGAGTCTTTCGCCGGCGCGGCTTGGCGCAGCGCTGCGGTGCCCGATGTTTCGTTTTGGCTTTCATTCTCGGTGCTTTGATTCCACGTTTGCCGTTGGTGGCGGCGGCTGTTGATACGGCAGGCCGAGTGTAAGCGGTGGTATGGCCGCCACGTTGGAGATGCGACGCTGGGAGAGTTTCGCGCAATGCTCTGCCCTGCGGCACAATTGACCGAGGGCTCGGACCGTCCATGAGCGGCAAAGCCAGCCCAGCCGTCGTCCTCGCCAACGGCCAGCTGACGGGTTTGGATGCCCGACTACGAGTAGGGCTCGTGCTGCGGCTCATGCGTCGTTTGGCCGGAGCCTGGGCGTGGGCGAGCCCGGCAAGACTGGTTGCGCCCGTCTTGGCGTTGACGAAGCTTAACCAGCCAGCCACAGGAGATGTGCTCCGTCTATTTTCTGCTCCGTATGCCGGGCCGGCCGGCCGTCGACGGTGCAGTCTACGAGATGTTTCTCGTCGGCACTCCCGGAAGTCCTGTGGAGCTCTCTCTCTGAGTCTTGCCCGAAGGGGATGAGACAGCGTGATGCGGCGAGCAAGAGAGCGCGGATGGCGTGTTGTGTTGTTGCATTCTGGGGCAGCGAAACGACCAGTCGCCTGTTGCTGCGAAGACAGCAACCCTCCTCTTCGTTGGGGACGGTTCGAGGCGTCCGGCCGACTCGGTTCCGAAAGGCTAAAGGTTGTGGCGAGAGCAACAGCTGGTCGAGAGTTGTGCCGTTTTCCACAATTTCCCTTTTGTTTCTTCCGCTCATTTGCCCCGTCGACGCATCCATCCGCGCTGGCCGCTCTCCTCGCTGCCGTCTCCCTGCTCCCGTCCGTCGACCTGTCGAAACCCCACCACCATCTGCTGCGAACGAACCAAGTGGCCAGCTCTGCCCCAGTGGGCTATTTTTACCCGCCGCGGTGAGTGGCCGGAGGGCGAGGGGACCCTGGTCTCCCTCGCTTGGTTCGACCCGCCGCCGAACCATGTGCGTCATGGCCGCACACACCACGCACTCGTGCCATGGCCTTGATGGTGTGAGGACTCGAGGACGGCTGCTAAAGCTGCTGGCACCGCGGCGGAGTGGCAGTACCGGCCGGGCTGGCCAACCAGGCTGCGCTGACCGCCTGGTGCAGAACGCGCTGGAGGGGCTGTACAGAACGTACTCTGTGCGCACGCCCCTGGGTTGGTCGGTCGGTACCTACAGGCACCTGGCAGACACCGCAGCACGGAGCGCGACGCCTACGAGTAGCTGCCTGGCTGCCACCCTCAGGGATCCAGAGGCTGTCCAGCTCCTCCATTTGCCTGTGACTGCAAAACGCCGGCAGCAGCCAGCGGCGACCTCCACTGGGCCTCTCCGCAGCGAGTCCGGGGCGGGCCCCTGCCCTGCCCAGGCCAGCCCTGGCCCGCTGTGCTGGGCTGTTGTGGGTGCCTCGAGGTCGGGCGGTGCTGGCGCTGGCGTGGGCGCTGACTGGACACCCTCAGGCCATGCATCGCATTCTGTGTTATTTAACCATTCTCCATCCCCCCCCAGCCCAACCTTCCCGCTTCCCCCGGTCCCAACATCTTATCACCATCAACCGTCCCATCACGACCACGCTCGCCCACGCTCGCTCTCCTCCCTCAAACCTCCCACTCTCGCTCTTAGGAAGTCCTCGCGGCTCCTGTCATTCGCTTTGAACGGTGTCTTGGTTGTTTTTTGTTTGGAATTTGCCCCCTCGTCTCCTCTCTTCCCACCTCTCCTCCATCTCCCCGCACCCGGCAACTCCTCGTCCGACTCGTTGGATGCTTTGGAATCCTCGCGTGTGACGGACGGGTAGACTCAGATCAAAGGGAGCAAGAGCCAAGGAGATTCTCTGCCGACAGTCGACCGAAACCCGGGTTTTGCCCACGCCTCGACGCTCAGGAACCGTCCAGCCCCGACGCCTCCTATAAGACGCCCAATGTCTTGACGGCACTCGCTGTGATCTCTGTTGTTCACAACCACCACATTCGCTTCCAAACAAGAGAACGGCCTTTGGGGTCTTCCGAAGGGCTTTGGAGACAGTCAAGAACAAAGTCACCATTTACGATCGCTACCGAGTCCGGGGAACGGGGTATTAGGCAACGCTCGAAGGACACGGCCCACGACGCAGACAAGCTTCACGTTTCGGCATTTCCCGTAGCCTTCCTCGACTCGACAACTTTTTTTACGTTCGCTACCTGATCGCACGGCTCCCCGCTCGTGTGGTTGGTCGACCTTTTACGTAGGTTTCGTCTCGTCTCTGTTAGCAGAGTAGTGGTGCTGACGGTTGCCTTGATAGGTCCTTCGCTTCACTTTCGATTCTTCAACATGGCTGGCCCCGGTGGTGGTCCTCCTCGCCGCAGGTATGTTCCCCTCGTATCTTGCACTCCAAACGGCCCCGAGCAGTTGGCTGACGATGAACCACCAGTCACACAAAGTCCCGCAAGGGCTGTGAAACCTGGTATGTCCTGACGAGACAGCATTCAGCTGAACCGGGTGTCTGACACGGTGCTCACAGCAAGCGCCGACACATTCGCTGCGACGAGAACTTTCCCCAATGGTGCGTGCCTGCGTCTTGTCCGACGACTCCATGACTTGGCCCTGCTGACCTGGATGTCCTTACCAGCCGCAATTGCACCAAGCACAAGATCCGCTGCCCGTACAACGACGTACAGGTGCCTGACACCGATCGTTCTACGACTCCGGACAAGCCCGACCTCATGTGGACGCCGCAGATCGAGGCCGCCATTGGCGAGTGGCAGGCAACGGGCGCGTTCCCGTTCCCGTCTCTCGCCATCTACCCGGCCCCCATGCCGCATGTGTACTCGGTCGAGGACCTGCGGTTGATCTATCACGTCGCCAGCTTGTACCATCAACTGGCCTCGATTGACGCCAACAACTTCACTCTGTGGACCCGCCATATCCCGACGTACGTGCGACCCATTGGCCTCCCGCCTGCATGGCCCAGCCGCCCTGTGTGACGCTGGGTGGGCGCGGTGGCGACCGGAGGGAGGGAAGATTGCTAACAGTCGTTGATTAGCCTGCTGAGGATCGGAGCCACGACGCCCTACGTCATGCATGCGCTGCTCGCCTTCTCCGCCATGCACATTGCCTTCCTCACCGACTGCCCCCTGGTCGGCAGCATGGCCTTTGAGCACAGGGGCGTGGCCCTAAGCGGTCTGCACGAGGCCATCGGCTCCTTTTCCCGCGAGACGTCGGATGCCATTCTCGCGGCGTCCCTCGTGCTCTCCTGGCAGGCCACGGATTGGTAAGCCAATAGCCTCCTGCATGCAGCCTGCCGCCCGATATGCGTGTCTCGATGCATGTGGCTTGACTGAGGGCGACGGCTAACGACGTTGAACAGGCGCAGCTGGACCCAGCTAATGCAGGGGACCTCAACGGTACGTGCGTGGGAGACGAGGAACAAGCGGCAGGAAAGACAATGTACATCCCCGCCAGGCGCTGACATGTTGCTCCTCTAGGTCATCGATGCCATGGACGCGTGGAAGCACGAGTCGCAGTTCGGCGACTTCATCGCCGAGAGCAGCACCTTTCCCACGGCGCCGCCCTCGCCTGCGCCGGACCACCGGCCCAGCCAGCCCCGTGACGAGGACCTCGAGGCCTACCAGCGCACGCTCGAGCAGGTGCAGAAGGTCGAGGCCCATCTCAAGCGGCACAAGGAGGAGACGACGCAGATCCAGCACCTCGTCGGCTTCCTCAAGGGCGCCCGCAAGATCAGCCCCACGCTGTCCATTGCCGGGCAGTACGAGCGCCTGCAGCCCCTGCGGACCTGGCTCTTCTGGATGCCCGTGGGCTACCTGCAGAACTACCACGGCTCGGCCAACTCGCTCGTCATCATCGCGCACCTCTACACCGTCGCCCTGCTCATGGAGCGTCTCTTCCCCGAGATTGGCGCCGCCTACTTTGGCAGTCTGTCCATGTCGCCCGTCGAGGAGATTGCCCGGCGCCTCATGTCCATCAGCGTCGCCAGCAACGGCGCCGAGGCCGGCGCCCAGCAGCCGCAGACGCCGCTCACGCTCATGGAGTTCCCCATCGACACGGTCAACGAGTTCCGCTCGCGCATGGGCTGGATCCAGCCGGAGAGGACGCCCTCGTTCCCCCAGTTCAACCCGCCCAACTTCCCCGTCGCCCGCAAGATGGCCGTGTCGGCGCCGCCCACCACGGCCGAGCAGCAGCACTACGTGCCCTACGGGAACCCGTCCTTCAGCTACAGCACCGAGGAGTTGCCCATGCTCAACAGCACCTCCGCCCCGGGACACCAGCAGCCCTCGGTCAGCCCGCTGATGCTGTCGTCACCCTTCCCCTGCCAGCAGTACCTCAGCATCCCGTCTCCCTCGTACGGCGCCTACAGCCCGGCCTCGTCGACCTTTGAGGGCTCCGTCGCCTACAGCGACACGGAGGAGTACGGTTCGTTCGGCATCAACGGCGCCTCTGCCTACCACTCCGGCCACCAGCCGCCCGCGTTCGGCGAGCCGCATCACAGCAGCTACGGCGTCGGGTTCGTGACTCCCCAGCAGCCCGTGTGGATCTAGGCACTTTGACGGCGCCCGAAAACACTCGCGGCCAGCCAACCTTTGCCGCGGGAAGACGCAATCGGATTGACCCTTTTTCTACCGTCCAGGAACCTGTCCAGCAGATCGACCACTCCCACGTATCCGCCCCTGGAGGACCCGGCAGCCTTTGCGGCCTCGCTCCCGGGAGTCCCGTCTCCCTTCCTCCACCCCGAGCAGCTCGGCATGCTTCCTCTCCCCGAGTCTCCGATGCCCTCGGACAGCATTCCGCGCTTTCCTCGACACCGCCAGACTGCTTCCGTTTCTTCCGGCCCATATCCCGCTTTGTTCCTCGCGCAGGCTTAGCTGTTCCTCGTCCCGACGAGCCTCGTCCTGATCGAAAGGGCCAGGAGCGGGCCGATTGACTAGCCGGCCGCTGCGCCTCTGTTGCTGAACCTCGCGAGACTGCTGCTTTCTGCCACGGACCACTTGTTTACCGGATCTTGTGCTTTTATCACCGCTGCCTGAATCGACACAGACGCCGCCATGTACATTCCACTCCTTTTACACTCGCTACAACACAGAACACCGGTGCGGGGAGAGCCTCGACAACTGAGCCTCGTCGGTGAGCTTTTCCCCCCCGGCACGACTCTCCTTACTACCGAGTTGATCTCGACGACGTTCCTTACGACATAATGCCATCGACTTAATGTATTACTTAATACACCACGCTCCTTGCGATGATGCCGAGCAAAAATCGACACTCCTTTACGAATTGATACCCCATTATTATTATATACACTCCTTTACGACTATCACGACGATATAGATCCACTCCTTACGGACACGCAAAAGTTAGCGAGACACATGGCGACGGATATTCACTGCATATCGACGCACCTGTTGGTCGTCCTGTCAGCACGCGCGGATGCGTGCGATTTTGATAAAGCATGGTGTTACATGGAGTTTTTGGGAACCGTTTTTGGTAATTTTTTTGGATTCTGTCAGGCATGGACACGGAACCTGGATTAATCTTTGGAGCTTGGGCAACTTGGGCAATGGGAAAATACGCTGTGTTAGCAGTGCTTGCATGGACTCGGCGGTGTTTTGGATACGATGTCCTTGAAGATGAAGCAAGATGGGTAGTTGATCGTTTGACAGAGGCTGGGGCACACTCGGCCGGGGAGGATAATACAATGTGTGCGTGTACGGCAGTTGCTTGCTACTACTCTGCTGTCTGTGTACCGTGCCTTTGGTGATGTTCTTTGCACTGAATCTCTTTGAGACATGGATGAAAACCCTAACGACTCGACTGGTAGGGGCCCAGCAGGAGCATCAGCATGAAGACATACTGCTTTTGCGTTGATGCTTTAAGAGGACGTTGATGCTTGAAGAGGGTTGTGTTTTGGCCGCATAGACACTGCATTACACGTACAGCAGGGCGTCCTGCCTGTCACGCTCGCACCTCTTCGTCAAATCCTCGTTGAAGCCCCTGAAATCCTTCTTGATCGCCTCCAACAGCTGCGCCCCTTGCGCAGCGTGGATGCATTATTGGGGTTTCCTGTCACAACATCGGTGCCTGTGGTTGCCGCGCGAGGCGACGAGACTTTGAGACCCTCCACGGCACTTGCATGCTGGCTCACTGCGGAGGCAATAGCTCTGGAGCCCGTCAGGTTCGCCATGCCGATGTTATCGCGGCTTGCGGTGCGTAGAGGGAGTCGCTGGGCGGGACGCCACGTCTGGCGCGGAGCAGTATCGAGCTTAAAGTTGTGTGATTTGCCGTCGCGGAGGGAGCTGCTAGGCCTGCAAGGCGTCAGGCGCGGCAAAGGCGGATTGGCTGGTGGTGTAGCCGTCATCGTACTCGTCATCGCAGGCGTAGTGAGGTGCAGGGGAACATCGCCAGCTCGTTGAAGCTAGCCAGAGACGACATGCGCCCGCTAGGGCCGTTGGGCCCGTTTGGAAAGAGGCAAGGCTAGTCCATCTTGGGCGGCGATGCTGCGATGTGTGTTGCGTTGGGGGATAGCCTCACGTGCGCAGCTGCATGGGTGAATTTCTTGCAGCCTCGAGGGGCACATGGAACCAGTGACGCCTTTGTGAATGGACGCCGCGTCTGCCGTCAGGTTCGCAGGTTCGCGAGGCCGGCCCAGGAGCTGTTGTCGCAGGGCCGGCTCAGGGTGCGCCCGCCTGGTTTGGTGTCGTGAACGACCTGCAGGAGATGCGTGATGGAAAGGTGTCCGGAGTGAAGCTGTATCAGCCAGCTCATGCCTTGTAGATATTGACTGTAGTCTAGTCAACGGGGTCGATCTCTCCCACTCTTCAAAGCCAAAAGGAGCTGCACCCCGTCACCCAGGGCACCTAGACAACTCGGGGATTCCATAACTTCACGCCAAATTATCGATTGATAGAACCACGTCCCCAAGAGATACAAGATGTGCCATCGTCAGTTTAATTTTAAACTCGATTATTCCAGTATCGACAGCTGGCTAATACCCTCAGCCGCCTTCAACACAACTCCAACCACCATCCAAGGAGGCGAGGCCCACCAACTCCAACTTCATACGAGGTTCAACAAACAACCGAATGCATTCTCGTCAGGCCACGATGGGTATCGCTAGTCAGCCCGCTCCAGTCCCGTCATGCCCGACCCCGATTCCGACCGTATAGCCCTAGTCTAAAGCAAGAAACACAACAAGAAAGTAGCAGGCCCAGTGTGAGTGGTTGTAGTGGTAAATGTGTGTAGGTTCTTGTGTCGTGTCAACGAGAGAGAAGATTCGTGCCGATCCTGATGCTATACAAAACTCCGAGGCGCCTGCGCGAGACACGTTACACTGTGTGTGGATAAAGACATGTTCCCTCAAACTCCGGCTTTTGCTTCCGCTTCGTGCGGCGGCCGACTCCAAGTCTGGGGGCCGGCCCGATTCATTTCATTGCTCGTGCCTTGATCCTCTATCGAGGGACGAGGGTGTCATCGATGGACGTTCAAGTACCTCGCGCAATAGTCCTCGCTTGCAACATGGCGAGGGCTATTGTTCTCGAGGAGATTGGTTGTTGCTGTTGGGCGTTTCAGGATCGGAGCTGTCCCGCCTGTGTATGCCGGCGCCATCTCGCATGGCATCGCTGTAGCTCGGCACGGGAGGGTGCGACTGTTCCCGGTTCCGAGGGGGTATCGCCGTAGCCATCGAGTTGCCACGGCTGCGGTTCATGACTCTAATCAGGGGTGTGTTCTCCTCGCTATCGGTGCTGTACCTTCGACCCTCGTCCGAGTGGGCGGGGCTCGCGTAGTCTGGCGGCGGGTTCGTCGCATCCTCGAGATGCAGGTGCAGCGGGTTCTCGTCGTGATGCTCCTCGCGGTGCCGCTCTTGCGCCAGCGCAGCACTGCTACTAGCCTCGCCACTCTCGTCGTTGGGCACCAACTGGGCGAGGGAGATGTCCGTGGGGCTTCTGACGGGACCGGGGCTCGTGGGAGGAAGCACTCTGAAGTTGCCACTCCGTGAGCGTCCGTGCTGCGCGTTCAGGTGGCTTCCAACGTGGTGGACGGTGTACGGCGAGCTGCTGACCGACTGGCCATGGGGCCGGCCCTGGCCGGGCATGACTCCGTCCTTGGTCCCCGTTTCCAGCAGAATACTACCCTGCTCGGAGCCGTAGGGTGGCGGCGGCGCAAGGCTGCCCGTCACCGGCGCCAGACCCCATTTCTTGACGTTGGCCTCGATGAAGACGAATCCCGATTGGCCAAGGTTGACGTGGACAACAGCCGGGCCGTTGGCTCCGACGGCGGGGAAGAAGTTTTGCGACTTGAGACCATGCACCACTTCCTCAAGCCTCTTGCCGTTCCGTGTGAAGAAGATGGCTCCAGTCCGCGGCCGGTAGCCGACGCCGATCACGTCGCCCTGCACGAGCAGCGGTCCGTAGGGCGTCCGGCTGAACGGCTGGTTGTAGTGGCGCGAGCCGTCGGAGTGATATGCAACCGAGTACTTGTGGTAGCCTGGATATCCATGTCAGATGCTGCACACCGTCGGCGACCCGAGGCACGAGATTCGCTTACCAGGTAACCGAAATAGCGGGTATGGCTTGGTGGCCATGCCGATGGCCAGCAGCGTATTCTCGGGCTTCTCGTAGACCTTGGCCTCCCAGTAGTAGACGTCGTTTTGCTTGGGCACGGGCAGATTGCTCATGACGGTGCACTCGGAGTCGAAGAACTCGATTTCCGTCCGGGCCTCGACGAAGCAGTTGGCGATTTCGAGCTCAGGCTCAAACTCCCACGCAGAGACGCCCTTTTCCTGGATGGCGAGGTATTGCGACAGCGAAATGTCTGTCTGGAGGGACTCGGGAGGATTGGCGGCGACAAAGGCTAGGCACGCACGTGTCAGCACCCAGGATACTGTCTTGTACAAACCGTCGAATTGCGAGCGCGGATTCCGGTGGACGTACCTTTGGCTCTCAGATACTCTGTCCGGGCCATGTCATCCATTGTCTCGAGCGCCTCGGCCTCCTCCCTTGCAAATGCCTGCTCATCGTCGTACTCTCCTGGGCGGCCCAGGCGGTCGAGCAGGATGCGCCCCGAGCCCGCACATCCCGAGGCCCAGAAGACGAAGACGACGAGGGCGATGAGGATTATGGAGCCAAACGAGGACACGAGGCCGATGATGATGCCGGTAAAGGCCGACGAGGGAGCCGCGGCGACGGCCATGATAGTGGCGACGCCGGGGGAGAGAGTCGGTCGGGTCGGGCGCCCGGTCGCAGCGGAGTCGAGGTGTGTGCTGCCGTGGTAGATGGACGGGCGTCACCGCCGCGGCGGCTGCGGCTGGGCGTCTATCGCTGCCGTCGTGAGATGAGAGGCGGCGGAGGATGATTCCGGTCAATCACGGCCAAGGAAGCGCAAGGCAACTGGGCAGCCCCGTGCGTCACTCGCAGGCGGATCGTGCGCCGTGCGATGGAAATGGCCGTGTCGACGGTAGGGCAGGACAGGCACCGCCGGCGGGATGGGATGGGGGGGAGACGGAATGGGATGGCTGGCCACGCGGAGGGTCGTCGTCGACGCAAGTGGTAGGATATCGCAGCCAATGGAGGAGCCTGGACTGAAGACGGCACGCCCGCAGCGCAACAGCAGAAAACGAAAGGAAAAGCGACGAGTCGAGGGGAGAGCGACGCTGCTCTGTGCGCGGGAGCAAGGACAGAAACAAACAAGGGCGGTTTTCGGGAGGAAGGCGATGGAGCGGCGGATGGATTGGGGATGGCGAGAGATGGAATGTTGGAGGAGGGAAGCAAGAGTGCCAGGCGCCCGAGCCCGCTGGTGAAGGGTAGCCCCAGCGCGGAGGTACGTGCATCGACACCGAGGCTTGTTAGAGTTTGCGCGCCCACTTGCGCCACCGGCCTAGCGCGGTGGCGGGGAAGCAAAAGTATCTTCCACGTCGTCCGGCCCGCTCCCTGCCCAGCTTCGACGACGACGCCTGCGGGGAGTGACGCCATGTTGGAGGCGATGGCCTCGGTCGCTGGCACGGAGACGCCGTGCTCGTAGACAGCGCGGCGGAAGCATCATGCCACAGATTGCCGTGAGCTGCTGCCATTGTCGCCAGGCAGGCCCTTGTGTTGGCGTCGCTGACCGCACGGCTGCAGCGGCCGTCAGCGGTTTCACATGGCGCGTTGTCGGTTTCAGCGTCCGACAGCACGGCACTCGGCCTCGCCGCTGGGCGCGACGATGCTGCAACCTCATCGCCTCCAGCAAACGAGATGCGCCGATTCTTCTCGCCCTGGGCGGGTAGTTCTGTGCACGGAGGCGTCTATTGCCTTTGCGATGCGGCAACTCCCGGCGATGCCATGCATGCGCCTGAGACAACGACTCAGACTCGAGCCGGCAACCGGGCCTTAATTTGCTACCTCATGCAGCATGCATACTTCTGCTGCAGCAGAATCGTCGACCAGGTTCAAGGCTAGAAAACGTTGTTAGTATCAGGTAGTTAGTAGGAGACCAATCAATTGGGTCACCAAGGCCACTATCCGTACGTGTGCTTCGTACATCACGCAATAGATTCATTCTCGTCATGACAGTTATGCTGCATAAGTCCCGTACCGATGATACCAAACAACCCAAAGCAATATGTGCATCGTCCCTACAGGCCATCGTCCCCCCGCCCCCGGCGATACCCTCCCCTCCTCGCCCTCCTCTCCTCCCTCTCCCGCGCCCTCAGCTCCGGCATCGGATGGTGATAGCTCTTCGTCCCCAGCTCGCTGCTGCCGCCCGCGCTGCTCCCCTCCAGCAGGCTCTCGGTCGCCGCGCTCTCCGCGCCCCCGGGCCGCTGGTAGCTAAAGTCCCGCCGCGAGGTGCGGCTCTCCTCGCGCAGCCGCCGCGCCTCCGCGCGGATCCGCTCCGTCTCGCGCTCCGGGGTGCGGTCCGCCGTCGAGTGCACCTTGCGGATGGCGCCGGCGTGCTTCTTGGTCGGCGTCGTCGTCGGCGTGCTCTGCCGGTTCGACAGCAGCTCCGATTCGGCCGTGGCCGTCGACTCGGCCGGGTTCGTGCTGCCGTCCCAGTTCGAGCCCTCGGGCTCCTTGTTCAGGCCGCCCACGCGCGCCGGCTTCTCGTGGCGGTAGCTGCGCAGCTCCTTCTGGGCCTCCTTCTCCGCCACCTCGTCCGTCACGCCGCCCCCCTCGGCCACGTGCCGCCCGCTGCGCTGCTTCTTCCTGTCCTTGTCGCCGGCGCGCCGCTTGCGCCGCTCGCGATCCCGCCTCTCCTGCTTCTCGCGGCGCTTCTCCCGCGCCGCGATGTCGCTCGCGCCCGCCGTCACGCCGCTCAGCGCCGTGCTCTCCGTCACCACCGTCGTGCCGTCGTCCTCCATGACGCCCTTGTACACGCTGCCGCCGCCGAGGTTCGTCGACGGCGTGGCGCCCGACAGGAGCGTCCCGTTGGGGCCCCTGCGCCGCAGCACCGTGGATTTGTAGTCGTCCCAGTCCGTCTTCTTGAAGTGGAACCCGCCGTTGCGAGCCCAGAAGAAGAACCAGATGCCTGTGCAGACGAAGGCCACGCCGATGAGCGCGAAGAGCACGAAGAAGCCGACATTGCTAATGTCATGCGGGTCGAGCACGCCGCGGGACGGGTCCACCGTGGGCTTGTTGTTGCCGGAACGCGTGACGAGGGACGAGACGATGGCGGGCGCCATGATGCGTCGCTCGTGCTTGGAATGCGGCTGCCTCGCCGATCGAGTCAAGAGGTTCTCGGGCCGGTGAATAGAAATGCCCGGCTGCCCAGCCGAGCTCAAAAGGTGACAGCCAACGCCTTCGAGATGGACGCTGCAACCAGTCGCTCGTCCAGGCCGTGTTGCTCGCTGTTTCGTCAACGGGTCGTGGGAGAAAAAGGAGGTCAAAGTTACGGAGCAGGAGAGTGCGGTGAGGGTCGTGGTGGCGCAGATGACTGCCGGGTTGTTGTTCCCACAGAAACGGCCCAAAAAGGCGTGGCTGGGGTCTGTCGCTCGAGGCTGGGCTACCTTGCCGGTGCACGACAACGGCAGAACAGACTGCCGCAGCAACGGGTGTGGCAAGCAAATAGAATCCTGCTACAGACTACGTAATTTTAAGTTTATTCATCTCATCTACGGAGCACTTGTGTACATCTCACTTTGCACGCCGCTCTGCGTTGTCGGGCCCTCGGCGTCGGACTGTCCTGCAGCGATGACGCACCGAGTAAACAGACCCGTCGCTGGCCCGGCAACCGCCCTCACACCACCCCCACACCACCCCATGCACGTCTTCGGTTGCACGCCCCAGCCTGACTCTCAACACACCCCGTCACCACATCACGCCACGCTTCATGCTGAAATGCCGTGTTTCACGCACCTGTTCCCGGCTCCAACTGCATTGCGGTCCCTCTGCCTTGAATCTCGGCATTCACAATGATTGATGGCCATTGGGGATCGCACACATCTCCTGCTCTTGCTGTTACATCGCCTCAGAATCTCATCTACATCTCACATTTGGCAACGGGTTCCAGCAACACTCGTGCCATCAAGTCCATTAATGTTTGCACACGAATATTCGTCCCCCGCCGCAGCTCACCACCACCAAACAAGCCCTTCTACAAACGGTATGCCATCTACACCACCAAATCCTTTTGTCACGATCCTCCCATGCCCTGTCCAATTCTCGTCCATCATTGCCTCCGCATCATCACTCATCCAACCGTTACTTCAATGCCACAGCCCAGACTCAGCCATCTCCAAAATGGCGATCCCAGGGCAAACAGATTCTATAGAGCTGCCCCTTCAAAACAAAGATAACAGTAGATGGCATGCCAGTTGCAAAAAGAACACCCCGCGCAGGGCACAAAGAGTGCGGGGGCGCGAACCCCCATGGCCCGTACAGTCTATATCGCTTTGGTGATGTTGAGCCGACCCGATTGAACAAATCTCCCTGTCGTGGGTGCCGAGGCCCAGCTGCGACACATCCTCAGTCGGAGCGAGATCCAAATGCCTGCAAATCCGCGCGGGGACTTAATTGCAGCGAAAAAATAAGAGAAAAACAACCCAAAACGAAGCATCGGATGTTTTCATCGCCGTGCTCCCAGGTATCCAAGAAGAGAGCAACACCGACAGATGCCTCTCGAATAGCTAGACAATCTGATCTTCATCCCGTCCTCCAAGTACTCGAACAAATTCTCGGCAAGGCTGCGAACCAACAACCGAACCTCGTGTAGATTCGTGTACAGAGTGCAAGCCCAGTGAGAATATTAAAGAATCAAGACAGCCTCCCTATGCCGCTCTTTTGGGGGTATCAAGCTTTTTCCTGCCATGTCGACGACGAATGCATTGTCAACCACCAGCAGAAGCACAGGGATATGAGAAATGATGGCACATAATCGTAGGCAGGAGTCCGTGGCCCGAAGCGCAGCGTCGGGCGTAGAGGCAACCATGTCATTCCGTTGTCATGAAAGAAAAGAGATCCAGGCAAAAGAAACAGCGACGCTCGCTTCCATAATAATGTGCCGTGCCAATGAGAGGGGGGCAGGGTGTGGTAAAAAAAAAAAAAAAAAAAAAAAAAAAAAGAGGGAAATGCTTCTCAATAATCGTCAACATCGTTATCTTTCGTCCAAGTCGTAATCAAATAAAGTTGCGTGAGTAGGGTTCATATGGTGCATGAGTCGGGGCATATCCGCGGCTCGGCGAGTCCGCCTGGCTAGGCGCCCTCGGGCGATGAGGCAGGGCCTTGCCTATGCGGCTGCGCGGGTCCTCGAGCCTCCGCGAGTCTTCGGATCGGCGTCCGTCTTCGATTCGGCGCGAGTCCTCGAGCTGCTGGTAGATGGTGCTGGCCCTGTCGCTGCCAGCGCGGGAGCCGCTGGGGCGGCTTGACCATGTGATCTCGCCGCCCTCGTTGCTGCACTCAATCTCAGCACCCTGGAGCCGGACGACTGTGTTACCAGGGACTTTGATTGTGAACTCCTCATTGCCGTACGAAGACTGAGTGATGCCGGTTGTGTTGCTCCGTTTATACTCGCTCTCGTCACGGCTGCCGCTGCTTCGCGTGGAGCGACTGCTGGGAACTCCGCCTCGCTTCATCACCTTGCGCAACATCTCGGCCGTCAGGGGCATCTGGGCACCACCGCTCACTTCATCCTGGTACTTCAGGGCAGCGTTCATCTTGTTCTCGCCGCCGAGGCTCACACCTCCTCCGCCTAGGGCGCCATACATAGAGGACCGTCGTCCGCGACCAGAGGCTGGCACAATGTCATAGTCTGGTTGCTCATACGCAACGGAGCCGCGCCTCTGCCGAGCCACCACTGCGCGTCGTTGATCGTACGACGCATTGGGCGATATGTCATGGAAGAGCCCCTCGTCATCGTCGTTGTCGTCGTCGAAAAAGTCCCCGGCGTCATACCTAGGCTCTTCGAAGCCGATGGACTTTCTGTGGGCGGGTGGTGGCCGTGACTGGTTCTGGCGAGGCCGGGTTTGCTGAGTGGGTGGCGGGCGGAACGGTGTGGCCGGTGGCAGCGCCGACTGTGGCCGTTGCGGGATATACTTTGGGGGCGGCATCCGCCTAGCATCCTCGTCAAGTCTCTTAGGCCGTGACGTGCGGCGGGACACCCGCGGGGCCAGGTCCTCTGGATGCTCCTCCTGGTGATACTCCAGCGCGGGCTGGCCGCGGAAGCCCATGGCGGACGATGGCCGGTTGTCAAACCGGTGCCTCAGATGGCTGTGCGGAGAATCATGGAATCCGGATGCAGGGCCACCAGGCGACGGCGGAGGAGGCCCATAGCCAGCAGGAGAAGGGCCTGCGCCGGACCACAACGGCGGCGGCGGGAAGCTCCCGACTGGGAAGGGCGCCGGGGGTGTCTGGCTTGCCTGCCAGCCCGGGTTCATCATCTCTAGTCCAACTGACTGGCCAGCATAGTAGCTGGCGGGCCGCGTCTGCGCTCGTGGACGAGAACCCGACGCCGCGGGCTGCTTCACTCCGTAGTAGGCCGGGTCCTCGACACGGCCCCTGAGGTAGCCAGCCTGCTGGACCACCGGTTGAGTGGCGGAATGCTTGGGGGCCGGCGGCTTCGGCTTCCTAGGCGCCTTGGATTCCCGCTCCCTGGCCGCGGCCCTGGCCCGTCGGTCCTCCTCCTCGTCCTTGGCCCTCTTTTCCCGTCTTCTCTGCTCGCGGTACTGGTCTCGCTGCTGCTCGGGGTCGATAGTGTCCCTCCTCGACGGGCGCCCGGGCTCCTTGCCCTTCTTCTCCGAGGAACGGGCGGTGGAATCCGAGTCCGTCAGGCCCGCACCGGCAGAGGACGATCCGGACCTCGAGACGGCTGGCCGCTTATCGGAGCGCGACTTGCCCGTGTTGGGGCGCTCCTTGGCCGGGGCCTCGGACATGGCATACTTGCGGGTGGCCTGGATGCCCTCGACGGAGCTGCCGGTGTCGTCGTCTAGAGCATCCTCGACGTGTGCGACGTGGGAGACCCTGGAGCTCCTCTTGGAGCTGTTGGACATGGCTGGCTTGCCACGGCGGCGAAAGGGCAGTCAATGAGCAGCTGTTGATCGTGGGCCTCGGGGGGGGCGTATCGGATGGTAGAGGCGCCCTCGTCAGCAAGGGGAGGCCGCGCTGGGGCGGGAAGACGAGAGGGAATGAAGCAGCGAGCGCAGATTTATTATGCGCTGCGATTTTCTGGCGGTGGAGAGATGCAGTGGGCTGCTTTGGCTCGGCTCGTCCTGCTTCGGGTCGGGGTACGGGGGTACCTATAAATCTAGGCAAGCGCGAGGGGCCCAGGTAGGTGCCGGCCGTTGTTGCTGTGGGGAGAGGGGGCCAGCAAAGGAATAAAGAGGGAACAAGTAAAAAGCAGCAGCCAATGCCGACGGCTGCGGAGGACGATGACGAGAAAAGAAAAAATGAAAGCGCGAGATGAGAAGGGCGCCCGGTCCAGCGATGGCGTCGGCGGAGCGGGTCGGAGAGCAGGCAGGGGGACAGTCGTCCTCGTCGTCCTTGTCGTCGATGTTCTTGCTGAGAGATGCTGGTGTTGATGATGATGCAAGGTGAGCGTGTGTTGCCAGACGGGAGCGGTGGCCGAGATGCAGCGCCCGATGGCTGATGGCTGACTGATGGCTGATGACTGATGGGCTGAAACGGGCAGATACGATGGAACAGGCAAAAGCGGCAGCGGCGAGGTTTTATTAGTCGCAGCAACCAGACCAGCCAGTCCAGTCCAATCCCGCTGCAGTCCAAAGAGCAGCGTCCCAACTCAAGCTTCAGCGCAGACGCAGTCCCAGCCAGAGGCGGGAGGGTGAGGCGTAGTCAGACAGGGGGGCGTGGGCATATGGCAGCAGCGGGAAACGCCAGCATCGCCTCGCTCAGAGGCTGCCAGCACACGTTATTTATTACGACTACACAGTACAGAGTACGACGTACGGGACTGACGGGCAATGCCTCGCGCGTACGCACGCGCAGCACCGGGTGCTCGCCCATCAATCGGCCGAGACGCACATGCGCCGAGTCATTCAGAGTTGCTGGGGATGAAGCCTGCGCTGTGCAACATGGCAGGCAAACCGGGGGGGGTGCCTCGGACGACGGGAGTCGCCCGAGTGACTTGGCGAGCGAGGGTGGGCGGGCAGGGGAAGGGGGGGGACGACGATGCCGATGGATGGAGGGATGGAGGGTGAGGAATGGATGGAGGGATGGATGGATGTGCTCCCGTTGCCAGGGCGAGGACGCTGCGATGTGCGAAGCCAGGGATGGGCTGGGGCGACGAGAGTTTGCCCGTTTCGTCTGCATCGTAAAACAGATGCATTGCAGGGCATCTGAGCCGTCAGTTTGATGGATGTGCGCCTACATGTACTCGGGGATCGCATTGATGCGGCACCGCGGTGCAAGACAGCCCTCCAGAGCAGACCACCTCCTGCGTGCCCACAGGTTACCATCCAGGAGGGCGTGGGCTCAGCAGAGCCTCCAGATTTTCGCAGCGCCAGAGGCCAACGCAGTCAGTCGTGGGAAGCACCGGCGCCCAACTGTGGAGCACCAGCGGCTCGTTTCTTCCCGCGTTCCCGCCGCCTCGCGCCGTCCCATTTGCCCCGTTCCAGGGCATTTCAGGAGGGAAATCAAGGCCCAGCGGCGAATGCGTACGTACGCAGGTATCATCTGGATCTGAAACGGCCAGCCACAGCATTGGGTTCCGCCGCGGCGGGTGCCGGCCCTTGGGTTTCGTCATCGCGGCCCTGGGCAGAGGTGAGCTGGGCTGGGCTGGACGCGGCCCCGGTGAAGGCATAATAATAGATGCTGTCTGCTGCTTGGCGTCAGTGAAGCGGCTTCGTGCCAGCGAGACTGCCGAGCACGAGCAGGGGCCGTCCCCGACGAGACACGCCGCAGGCGTCCGAGTCGAGGCATTTTCCTCCCATTCTCCCCCTTCCACGCTCTACCTGCAAGTACCTAGTAATTGCCCAGCATCTGCTGGCTCCGTCTTTCGCCTCTCACTCCCCTTTCTGCCGCCGTGTATGAATAATCCCTCCCGCGAGCAATGGCCAGTTTCCATGCATGCCCAACTCCCGGGTGGCCGGTAGCGGCAGTTGGGTATCAACCAACACTCCGACCCGCTGGCGCCTGTCCGCCAACAACGAACCCTCATGACTGACTGACTCACATCGCGACTCTGCGCACACAGCTCGAGCGAGCAGCCAGGAGGACAGGACGGAAGCGAAAATTGTTCACGCTGGGTGCTCTGCTGCCCGCGAGCGGGGACGGTGAGCAAGCCCACGCGCCTGTGATAGGCACCCGCGCTGGCCCAGCGTCATCATGGTGCCTCGCTCGACGCCCAATCGTCGCCGGGCCCGTCATGCATCGTCTGCCCTCGGCTGCTCATAGGGCAGCGCGCGTCCCGTCCTGCTCCGAGTCGTGCGCCCCGTGGGACGTGTCGCCGTCTCGCAGCGAATTGTGCGCGTCGTTGGTGCATGGAGGACGCGATGACTCTGACGGAGCTTTCAGCCGCGAGCAGAATGCGGTCCGTCCGCCGACCACGTATCCTGGAGGCGAGCGTTGATGCTGGCATTTTCCACCAGAGCCGCTGCTCGGCCATGGACCCGCCCCCGGTCTGCCCAGGCCAGTGGTCGCCGGCTCTGCTGCCTCGTGCTCGGTGCTTGTCGCCGACTCCGAGCTCCGGTCCGCGCCGTGGGCTCCGAGAGTCTGCTGCCCGTCCTTCACCACCCGGACGCCCTGGTGTCTTGATGCTTGGCCTGCTGCTCCCATCCTCCCTTGCAGCACCCCAATAAGGTCTGCATTCATGTTTCTACGCCTCCCGTCCTCGCCCACCAATCGCGCCATCCCCATCCCCACCCCCCTCCGCCATCACGCACAAATACGCATGTACGAGTACGAATAATCCGTACAAGCCCGTCCACTCGTCGCCATCTCGACTCGCCCTCTCCCGACCACACTGCGTTCCGCATAGAGGCATGTACATGCCTTGCTTTGCCATAGCCACCACCGCCACCACCCTCTGCTACCTCCCGTACATGCTCGCAGATCTCTCTTCTGTGAAACTGTCAAATTCGGTCTGTGCATGTCCGTCTATTGGCAGGCCCGTCGTTGCGTCGTGTCACCCGACGCCGAGTGCCTCCGCGTCCTGCTGTGTCCCGCGATCAAGCATGCAGACTTGCTCTCCGGGGTCCTGTGCCACATGCCAGCACCTCTGTGGCGGCGGCGGCGGCGGCGGCGTACGGATTGCATGCGTGTGCCTTCTTGGGCGATCGTGTAAGCTGCATGAGACGGCGGAAGCGTGGCTTGCATGAAAACCGCCGACGCGATTCCAAGCCGCAGGAAATCGTCTAGAAATCTGTAGTTGGCATCTAGCATGGCTGCAGAAGATGCTGTCTAGTACGGGGGATATCTGCGCAATCTATAGCGTCCACCCTGTCTGTCGTCGAGCGCCGAAAATGAACGCACGCGGAATATAAACAGCTTGAACGTTCTCGTTCCCCAGTCAAGCCATGTGATGCGAGACTAGCGTCCAGTTCGCGATGTCAGACATAATGCCAAGGTGCAGGAATATGTGGTCCGATGCTGCACGCGTCGTCAATGGCCTCTGTCGTCACCATCGTGAGGTAGCATCCTGTCCATGGGGTCCTCCAGATCTCACCGTCTGTGCCCTCGCTGTCTCACCTCGCTCGGCGTAGCATCTTTCCACAGTGCCTCGATCGACCCCTGCCTGGCCTCGGAAAGCGTCTGGTGCCGCTCGCGATGGCTGCTGGTCTCTCGATATACCACAGACTCGTGCATCCCGAGTCGTTTGCAGCAACATCGATATCGCGACCCCGATGCTTCACCGCCTTTTGCATCAACCCTCCACTGCCGCCTCTGCAACGGCTTGGCCTCGCACCTTCCCACCATCCGCAAGCACCAGCTCCACAGCAGCGAGGTCATGAGCCAGTCCTTCATGCCAGTGGCAGATAGACCATACACGCGAAGAAACGGTGCCACCGCTTAGGGATGCGGGGCTGCGCATCGAGGAAGCAGCCGCAAGGAGCCAATGGCCTAGCCGCGGAGGCATCAGAGAGGCTGAGCCTTCATCTGCAATGCAATGCAATCGCTGATACTACCGTGTGGGGACATCGCTGCGGCATTAAAGAGGCCCTCGGTACACGGCGCCGGGCGCAACTCATCTCGACGCAGAGAGCAAGGCGAATTCTACGCCGAGAGCTGGCATGGAATCGGTCACAGCCAGGAATCTGCACATCGAGGACTGCGTGCCTTGGCATAGGGCATCAACCGCCGACGGGCCACGGCGTGTCAAGGAATTGCGGGCCATAGGGGGTTCGTGATCCTTGAACCTAGCCTTGGAAGCACAATCCGAGCAACAGAGGCCTCGGGTGATGGCGCAACGGGTTCCCTTTGCTCCCGCGTCCTCGGAATCTCACAAATGGCACGGCAATGCAAGCGAGACTTGACACCGCCACTCGTCACGAGTTTCAGGCCGCCTCGCTCGTCGGCGCTCGACATTGGCTAGACCTTGATATCGAGATCGGCCACAACAGCCCGGTGGTCTGACAGCCGAATCTGGTCGTCGAAGCTGTTCGCCAGCACTCCAAACGTCTCGATCTTGGCCGTACGAGGCTCCCGGATGAAGAGAAAGTCGATGCGGCTGGGCGACTCATTCGGCTCCCCGAAGCTCGTGTATGTCAGGTGGTTCCCGTACTTGCTGCTCTCCGGCACCAGGTCGGCAATGTCAGACATGCCTGACCCCGGCGCAGTCATGGCCTTGTAGGCTTCTTCATCAGGCGTGCTGTTGAAGTCGCCCCCGATCAGGACGGCCGAGGACTCTGCCCCCTTGCCACTGCTCCATTCCTTGGCGAACTTGATGAGCAGCTTGGCGCTGTTGTTGCGCGCGACGACTCCAATGTGGTCAAAGTGGGTGCTCATCACGACGACTCGGGTGTTGGTCGCCCTGTGCGAGAACTCGCCCATGGTGACGATCCTGTTGAGGGCGGCGTCCCAGCCGCGGGATGGCTTCTCGGGAGTCGGGCTCAGCCATCGGGTCTCGCTACGTGTGCATTTCCAGACATCCGTACGGTAGAAAACGGGCGAGAACTCGCCGTCCGTTTTGCCCTCTCCGCGCCCTCTGCCAATGTGCGCCCACGAAGAGCCAAGCTGGGCTTGGACGTCGTTGACCTGCGAGTAGAGGGCTTCCTGGAGACACACAAAAGGGCTCTGGTGTCCTGCCGTGATGAACCGAAGCTGGGCGCACAGCTTCGGGCAGCGGACGCTCCATGGCTGCTCGCCCGGGACTGGACGGCGCGTCGCGTACCTGACGTTGAAGCTGATGAGCCGCAGCGGCATCGACGTCTTATGCTCCACGGAGTCCATGCGGTGCGACGGACCCGAAGCAATCACCTCTTGGCTCTGCTCTCTGTTGACTCTCATATCGACTGCGTCCGGGACACCTCGGCGCGGGGCGTTGAACTCGGAGTGCTGAACGGATGCCCGGGAGTAAAAGCTGCTGCTGCACCAGGAGAGGAACAGGCAAAACAGCAGGCAGCAGACGAGAACAAGACGGAATTCTCTCGAGGATCTTATCATGCGTCTCCGTGTAGCGAACGCCGTGCTTGCCATTGAGCGAACGGTCAGTGCGGGCTCTCATGTCGCGCGTGCGGGTTGAAGAGGGGGGCGCTGTCACGTGGCACCCCAGCTGTATTTGAACAGTTCCACAGTTCGTTCAGGCTCCTCTCGCTGCCCAGCGACGTCATCCGTCTCCTCCCGAGCATTGCAGGGTTCTAAATTAATACCGCATCCGTCCTGGGCGAGTTGGCATGGCCTCGTCCAACACATCTCCAGCATTCCGGGGCTTCATCAATGGACCAGGTTACATTATTGGCGAGTTCCGAGCGCAGGCCACTTTCAGCGGCGCCAGATGCGGGAGCCGCGTTTGGCATCTACGATTGTGGACGATCCCAACTCCAACAAACTAGCCAGGTTCTAGGACTTTCCACAGGTTGGGCTTTGCTATAAGCCCACAGTCTCTTCGCTGACACTCGGACAAGCTCGGCGCCTCACTTGGAATTTGTGCGGCATTCGCGGGATCCATCAAGAAGTCTTGGTGGCAACATGAGCTCTCTCCCGGAGCTCTTTGTTCACGAGATGGACCGGTTATCATTCGGAGATAAGCTCCCTTGCTATATTGATACCGAGTCAACGAACCGCAGTCAGATGCTTGCGGACTTCGCACACACGTCTCGCACTCGCGCCGGGCCAAAGCCGAGTGCTGGGTAGCATCGACCTTGCATTCAACCACACCACGAAGCGTTGTTGAAGCCGAGACAAGTCGACGAGACGCCTTCCCCGCATGTGCAGTTCTGGTGAACGGCGCTTTGCCCACTGCTACAGCGTGGACCGGCCTTGCTTCTCACTGACGACAATTGTACTCACCCATCACACCCACCAGCTACACTTTGATCTCTCGAGCCCAGGCAGCTGCACGCATGAATGGAGACTCGGCGGCATACCAGATAAAGCCGATGAGTGACCATTGCGACATCTCCACTGGACCTGTGGACAAGTGCCCGAGCAGCGTTGTGCACATTCGGATGATGGCCGATGCTCGCCCTCCTGCTGTGGCTTACCAGGCTGACACCAAGCCGAGCAGGACGGCCTTGCGACGTGGTTTCGGCCGCGCAGACAGCCAGATAAATACATTTCGTCCCAGCGTAGCGACTGATGAGGCAAAAACCCTTGAGGTTCGTAAGGTGAGTCAAAGGCGTTCGATACGCATACAATGGGTCAGCTTCACCAGCCGCTAGATCGTTCAGCCCTGGCCGCCTCACCTAGGATGATTCCATACCCAGTCTGTTCCACGGCGACTCCGAACCTTTAACGCCTTTCCCCATTTCCCTCGTGTCCGAGCTGGAGAGGGTGTGCGGACGGGCTCGTCCCATATCCGATGACCTCCCGCTCCCTAGGCAACTTCCCTGTCTGTCGGCGTGACGTCGCCGGTCGACTCAAGGCGGCTCCCTCCCGCGCGATGCAAGGCACGCTGCATGCACCTCGAGGCTGGCTCAGCATGCGGTTTCGCGGCCTGGGAGCGTTCCGATCCAACAGGAAACGCTCGATCCAAATCGCAGATCATGCAGATGGGATTCTCGGTTGCGCAGCGCACCCGGGCATGACCAACATTCCCCACAGCGTGGTGCCGCCATTCACGGTCATGAACCATCTGCAGCGGGCGTCAGATGCTCAGCATCGTCCCCGCATGCCTGCGCCTGATGGTGTCCATGTCTCAGCTTACGAGGCCGCAAGACGGCTGCTGCTGGTGACGAGCCTGATGGCAGAAATAGGTCAAGGGGGGCTGAGGACCAGTCAACCGCCCACCCCACGGCTCGTGCCTCACACCCACTTGGCTCCCGCTGCGGGCCATTCGCGTTCCTCGTCTCTCAGCCTCGCAGCAGCCGGATCGACAGACCCTGCTTTGGACCACGGTTCAAGCTCATGACTGCGGCGTCGGTGCGGTGGATGTGATAGAAGATGGCGTCAGAGGAGGGGCCAGCGCCGATCCCTGATAGGCCCCTTGACGTGGGCGCAGCACCCTGGTTGGCTGCTGATGACCACCAAACCGGGTCATTCACAAGGCCACCCTTTTTGGCGATGTGACCGGGACAATGGCGGCCGCCCCGCGTCAATGCGTACGCAAGTGCGCCTGCTTCGGTGGCTGTCTTTTCTCGGTGCCTGCGGAAGATGAGGCGGCGAACACCTATATATGAACATACGGCCCCCCCCCCAGCTCAAGTCGAGGCCTTTTGATTCCGCAGGCTCATATGTCGACACGGACAGGCTTCCTCAAGCCGGAATAGTTCCAACGCTGAGATAATCATACGTGCCGGCCCTGCCGGCGGAGGGTTTCTTTCTTCCCATCGCTTCCATATATATTTGTCAGTTAATACTTGCGCGAGTTGGCATTCATCGATACCACTTGGCCCGAGCCTGCCAGGAAACCACTAGACGCGGTGACACGGAACCTTGCAACCTCGACAGACGCCATGCCGACCCAGCCAGAAGCCTGGCCTCACCAGGACTCATGGCCACCAACCCAAGTGCGCCTCAACTCGTCGACGTCTCGGAAGAACAGCGAGCCACGGCCGCTCCTCGAAGACATCGACGACAACCCCCTTACATACTTTCTCACGCCTGCCGCGGATAACGACGTGGGCGACGTGGATGACGACATGGACTTTGATGCTGGCATCGAAGACTCCAGCCACCCCCGCGAAATCGTCCGCAGTGTCAGCCCGTCCAGTCTCGAGGGTCTCAGCAAGCCCAAGGGCCGCGCAACATCCCCGGACTTTGACTCCGACGGGCTCACCACCGACGATGACGACGATGAAGACTACATCCGCTTCTCGCGCGGCAGCCCATCCCGCCTCGCGCCACTGCGGAACATTGCCATCGACGGCCTCAAGCTGCGCACCAAGAGCCCCGTCTTTGGGACCAGCACGAACGGTCTTCTGTCGCCGGCGTCCTACCCGGCGCCGCAGCCCCGTGGAAGGACCTCGGCCCGGGCACGTTTTGGAAGGCAGGCGAGGAGCGTGTCGGCGAGGCCACGGCCCGGACGCCTCTGGAGGGAGCCGAGCCCAGATGTGTGGTCGATTGAGGAGGAGACGGAGGAGGACGTGGTGATGAGTGAGGTGAGCGAAGTGGTGAAGAAGGAGGCAGAGGTACAGAAGATGGCTGCAAAGCCTAAGAAGAGGGTGCGCTTTTTGCTTCCGGCGAAGGAGTAGATGGCTTTCACATGGTGGTATATGCATATGCATGGGGCGGTGTTGGCGGCCTCTGTTCTGTTTCTCATTTGCATTGGGCGGCGTCGGCTCTTTCTGTAAGTCGGTTTTATTTGCATGTGTTGGGCTTGGCTCCCTCGTGGTAATAGGTCTGGACAGAGTTTGCGGGAGGGAGCTGCGGCGTTGCATCGCTCGTCTGGAATAGCTGGTATCACAGGCTACCTCATATCAATGCTTTGACATTCTCAATCCTGGCCTTGGCAATCGGTGCCGTGTAAGTGGTCTAGGGTAACAGCCATCGTAGGCCCGCGCACCACACGAGCCCGCCCCCTTCCGGAGCAAATCATCCATACACGGGCGTGTTCGCATGCGAGCACTGGGCTTGGCTGACGGGACTCGGAACGCGATGCTGCAGGTGGCACGCCGAGGTTGCTGGTGTGGCTGCGGAGATGGGGGTTGCGGGACGACGGCGGATGGGTTCGATGGAGGGTGGGAATGGGGTCAGCTGGACGTTTGGTGCGGCGGCGGGAGTTTCTACCCAGCCGGGAACTGAAAGCAGATGAGGGGCTTGAGGCTGTTCCTCGAACTGACGCTCGATACAGACGTTTTGTTCACTGCAAGGAGCGCCGTTCCTGTCCGTGTGAATGCACTTACACATGAACCGTACGATGCTGCCTCAAGCCTTCTTTCAGCCAGCCAAACGCATCATGGCCGCCCTCACGTCAGCGAGACACATCCGTGATCTACCAGAACGGCCAGCTCCGCCAGCCTCTTCAGCGCAGAACCACACCAACGGTACGAACGGAGGGCGTCGCGGCGTTCGGCAGCCAGTGGTAGCATCAGACAGGACCCTGTGACCCCGTGCGACACCTCCCAACCGTCGGCGGCGTGCGGCGGGGTTGAGGTCAGCTCACCACGAGCAATGGTCTGTCTGTGTGAGACACTGACAACTCGTGCAGGCTTTTGCAGTCCGCATGCAGTCGCCCGTGCGGACGTTAGCATGTACGTGGGAATAAGACGCGGGGTGGTGCTATCTGGCAAGCTCTGAAGTTGGCGGGGAGAGGCAAAGCAGGGAAGCTTGCCGTTTGCTGGTTTCAAGGGGGTTCCAAGTTCAAGGACGAGACTTCCAACTTTCCACTGTTATGCGTTGGCACGACGGCGGACGGGGCGCCATCATAACAATGACGCCGACTGGTGTGATGTCTGGGGAAGCTAGATCTTGGGATTCATTTACCGCGGTCTGACAGCTGTTCCGTCGATGGCGACAGGGAATGCTTGAATAGCGTCGCCCATCACTCGCATTGCATTGCACGGTCTCGTTATGCACAGCATCGGATCCCAGTCGCATCTAAAGCTGGCAATGCTGGGCACAAGTGCAGAGACCCCGGCCTATAGCGGGCCTACGGCGAGCGCGTTGCGCGGCGGCTGGCCGAGGCAGCGCCGCTGATAGGCTGCGCCAGGGCTGTGCCAGGCCCTCGACAGCGACCAGGCTAAAGCCCGATGCCCACTTATGGCCCTTGTTGTTTACCGTCAGGGCTCCCACTAGCGGGCGCCATTGGTTACTGCAGCATCCAGTCCCAGCCCTCGACGGGTCAGTGATGTTCGAGTACGGAGTGTACTCGTACTCGTATGCGTGTGCTGTCACTGTCACAGTCAGTCGACGCTGCTGCATCTGAGATCGAGCATCGCATTTTGGCGTCTTTGCGCCGGGATTTGGAGTTTGCGCAAGCCCCGAGCATCGTCTTACTTGGTCGCTCTTTGTTGCTCTGCTCCGACCTGGTGCTGCCCGACTGCTCGCCCACGTTGCGGCACACCAGCTGCCCACGCCCTCGCTCGAGACTGCGCGGACGGATCAGGTTGCCATGCTGAGCTGGTAGCACCGCGCGCCTCGCCGACGGCTGCCGCAGCATGCGGCTCGCACAAGGTAGGCAATTCTGTCCGTCGAGGCCCGAGGCTTCTAGCTCTCTGCCCGCCCAAACTCTCGCGTTGCGCTTGCCTGGCTCCATGCGCGATCTTCTAGCTGAGCCGCTTCGTACAGACCGAGGTACTTACTATGCCTTTAGCAAACCCGCCCAACGACGACGAGGCGTCACTCGACTCCACTTCCGCCTCGGCCAGGAAGGACGACGACGACGGCCACCATCGCAATGCGCCGACGACGCCGACGACCAAGAAGCCCCCCAGCCCAGGAGCGTCCCCCAGGTCGGCTCCTGCGGCGGCAGGAAGCCGTCCGCGATCCAACTCTAGGAAGCCCGAGCCCACGCTGCTGACCGACTTCCTCCTCGGCCGGCCGTCCCACGCACGAATAGCGGCAGACCGTAGGCACCGCAGGAGCCTCGAGGCCCTCAAGGCGGAGCTGCGCCAGGAGATGAAGCAGAGCTCCGTCCGGAGGCTCCAGCAGCCCGGCGGCGTGCGGGACCGCGTGAGCGCCTGGCAGCGGGCGAGTGCGACGTCCATGGCCAAGGCGGACCCGGACGATGCGGCCACGGAACCGACGGATATCGCCTTCAGGGACGACGAGGAGAGCGTCACCGAGGAGGATCGGGTACGCATAAAGATGCGACAGAGGAAGAGGAGCACGCCCAGGGCAAAGCCGGTGCTCCATAACCTTGCTGCTGCTGCTGTCCCGGCGCAGCACAGCGACGACGCGGTAGACGACTCGCGGCCCAACCTGCCTCCCAAGAAGAGAGTCGTTAGTGACGACTACTGGAGGAAGCCGAAGGGCCGGAGGAACTCGCCTCGCAGGACCTCGCCTCGCAGGACCTCGCCTCGCAGGGCCTCGCCCAAGGCCAACAAGTCCGTCAGCCCGAACCACTTCCCCAGCGGCTTCGTGCTACCATCGGCCCCGAGCCCGAACGTGTCGCGCAAGATCAAGGAGTGGGCCGCCAAGGTCGAGGTCCCGGATACGACCCCACCGCGGAGCTCCCGATCCTCCAACTCCAGGGCCAAGAGTCCACCATCAGAAGGGGTTGTGAGCGATGCGGGAGACATGTCCAGCCAGGTCACGACGAGGCATGCACCGAAGTCGAGGACAGGCGATGGCGGTGGCATTCGACTCACGCCATCGCTGAAGAAGCTTGATGACAATGGCATCAGGGTAAGGCCCACGAGCGGGTCTTTCCAAAGGCAAAAGTCAAGACCGGACACGTCGCGCGTCTCGCGGCCGAGGAGCAAAACGTCCCCCGGATCTGGACGAGAAGACTCCCCATCTGACCGAATAGAGGTCGTTGCAGAGCCGTCAGAACTATCACCAACGACGAGGTCGCATCGAGAGGGCAGCTCTGACCGAATCGAAGTCGTCGAGGACCCGGAGTCCGTGCTTGATACCCCTACCAAGCGCCCGGGGTCAAGGAGACGACCGTCTGGAAAGGCCGGGCCGAAGATGCTCCACCCTGGAACCTCGAAGCTGTCGGATGACCCGTCTTCCCAGGACGAAGATTCGAACTTGAGCAGCGTGTACCATCTGGGATCCCATCTCGCCTCCAGCATAACCAACAAATCTCTCGCGGACATACCGGGAGACATTCCCTTTGGCCACTCTGCCTTCAGCGAGCTCGACCTCTCCCTGAACAAGAGTAGGCCGAAGCGTGCCAAGGTCGAGAGGAACACGAGTCTCAAGTCCGTGCCGAACGTCTTCAAGAAGGTGGTGGAGGAAGGCAAGAAGATTATCCACGATATGGGTGAGCCGCCGCGGCAACACGCGGCCAATAACCCGCCCAGCATTGAGAAATGGCTCAACAACACGGTCGACCCATTCGTCGACGACTCCACAAAGGCGTCTGCTACTTCCAGACAGCAAACTGCCGAGAAGCAAATGCCCGAGGAGCCCAAAATGCGGCGGCGGTCGTCTCACGAAGCGCGGACCCGGAGACATTCTGCGCCCAAGGCCGGCGACACGGAAAACCAAGAGAACAAGGCACCTCCCACCGAGAGCACCGAGACAACGACCCAAACACCGACGGTCAAGGAGGCCAAGAGCCCGTCACCAGCCGGCTTGAAGAGGAGTCGAGCAACTAGAAATTCCTCGTCGCCGTTTAAGTCTGGTGGAAGGCGGCCGTTCCTGGGCGCACTCAAGGAGGCTTTCCAGGGCGAGTCGAGCGGGCACACGACCCAGCCCAAGAGCTATCAAAGCCAGGAGCAGCGTAAATTTGACCACTACGATGACATGTCGGAGAGCTACCACTCATCTGATTACACATCGACCACCGGGTTAACCGACGCTCCCCTTCCGGCCGACGACGGTCAGGAGGAACAAACCACCCCCAAGATGGCTGGGCCGAGGCACCGGCCGCCTACAAATGGGAAGCACGAGTTGTCAACCATCATGTCCGAAGACGATTCTAGTGCTGTCAACTCGGACCTGACATCTGACGTGACGCAATCAACACTGACGCAGTCGACGGCTCTCACGAGGGATAGCGAACCTGGAAACCCACATAACCATGCGCCGGGGCTCAAGAGGCGGCTTACCCGACACTCAGACTTGGTATCGGTCCTCTCATTGCCTGACAACTCCAACATACCGAGCGGAATCAAGAACAGCCGATCCAGACCAAGCCTGAGGAAGACTCGTGGCACCTCAGACGATGTCGCCGCAGAGGAGCTGTTGCGAGAGTTTGTCGATGACGAGAATCTCTACCTGCGAGAACTAAAGACCTTGGTTGACGGTGTCGTGCCAGTCTTGCTGTCCCATGTCCTAAACGGCACAAGCGCGACGGAGCTCTTCAGCTACGGCTCTTCAGGCCCGAGCACCGGTGGCCTGTCCAAGTCTGTCGTCAACATGGGCGTGGCCCTTGAGAGGCTCAAGAATGCGCACAGAAAGGCGCCAACCTCGGACATCCGCCGACTGGCCAACTGGGCACATGGTGTTGTGCCTTTCTACAAGAGCTATCTGAGTGCCTGGCGGCTGGGGTTTGAGGATGTCGTAGTCAACCTCGCTCCTGCGGCTGGCGGGCCAGACGACGATGACTCACTTCTCAACGCACTGCCGAGGAATGAGGGAGGCGACATTGTCGACGCCGACGGACAGCGGGTGGCTGTCTCGCACCTTTTGAAGCGACCACTTATCCGGGTCAAGCAGATGACCAAGTTTGTCAAGTGCGTGGACGCCATCATCGATTCCAATGACACGCATGATCTGCTCCGAGACTTTGAGAGCTTGCAGGAGAATGCTCGCCGGCGCCACAAGGAAGAAACGGCCAGGATGATGGATGAAGACGCCATCAACACCGACACATCAAGGGCTCGGGACTTGAGGACATTTGATACGGCGGAGTCAGTCAGTATCGATCCAAGCCGCCAAGTGAATGCAAAGGATGCCTTCTCGCTCAACTTGGCGCACTCCAACGGGCAGAGGTTGGAATGTCAGGTGGAATTGGTGCACAGAGACAACCAGAACTACCCCGACGACCAAGGGGACCTGCTCATTCGCGAAATCGGGGAAGGCCGCAAGCCGTACCTCTTGTTTTCGCCGCTTCCGATGTCGATGGTTTCTGCACGAACCGGCGATGGGGACTTTGACATGGTTGTCATGGTCCGCGGCATGCATAATGGCAAGGCGTGGCATGAACTGCTCACCTTGGTCGCGAACGATGAAGACCAGGTCCTGGATTGGCTCGATATCCTACCCCTATCTCCCGTGCCACCAAGAGAACCCGAGCCCAGCGTCGTTGGCAGGCCTAGCCATGACCGCACCCCAACCAAGGGAGTGCCACATACACCGCCTGGAGTACATATTCCTCTTCCAGAGTCTCCTAGGTCGCCAATCGCCAAAGACTTGTCTGCGGCCAGCCCTGAGCCCAAGCGGCCTCTTCCGTCGCGATACCGACCCCAGCATGCGTCTATGCCGACGCTGCCATCGGCAGCGTCTCCCGAGAGACAAGGCCCGGAGAAAACCCCGATTCAGCAAGATCGAAGCGAAGAAGCGAGGAGTCGTCCCCTAAAGGAGAGCATGCGGCCTGATCCGCGCAGTCTCTTCAATGAGAGCCCAAACAGCACCCCCTATCGTGGGGATGGCGCGCCGCCTCCGCCGGTGCATCGAACGCTTAGCATCAGTCCTCAGCCTAGCGACAAGTCCATCCCATCGCTCCAGCCGCCTTCCGAAAGCCAAAGCAGCGAGCGTATCAAGCGGCGCGGCTCTTCGCCCCTCAAGCATGAATATCTGCCGTCGGATGTGTCCTCTGGATCTGAAGCCTACTCTACAGAAGTATCCGAAGCCGAATCCTCGGATGACGAGATTGAGAGCGTGGACATCCCCGAGACGGAACTTGGCGTCAGCATCAAGAAGGAAGCTTCTCCCGTAATCGAGTCCCTCGTGTCGGAGTCCGAGTGCAGCCTAACGCCGTCCAACTCTGCCTCTCAGGCGGGCATGCATGGCCACAAGACTGCACCAGGAGAGAATGCAGAGCGGTTCGTGGCATCAATCTCGCGGTGGTCGGACAAGGGCATTTGGAAAGACGTCTCGGGGCCGCCCTGCTCCATCATCGTCACAGCTGGTCTCATCGAGGCGTTTGCCCTCCGAAGCGGCGACGGCAAGAAGGACAAGCCCCTTGTCGCCCTGGACCTCACTCCGCTCGTTTTGATCAGACAGAGCACAGCCCTGGATCTCGAGATCCGTTCGTCCGTCCAGCCGCACTCCCGGCTGTATCAAGCGCACAACGGAGGAAACTTTCGCTTCCGATGCAACAACGCCCCCGAGTGCTTCGGCCTCTACATGTCGGTCCACCACGCTCGGCTGAACAACCAGAAATTCATACAGCTCGAGAACGAGGCGCGGTTCAAGAGCTTTGGCGAGCGGAAAGCGGCGCCGGAGAACGACGAGGGCAGCTCCAGCAGCCGACGACGCAGCTGGTTCGGTAGGAAGAACAGCTACCGCAGCTCCGTGAGGGCGCCCTCGCAGTCCCACGACGGGGCCAGCACAACGCCTTCGTCGATTCCGTCGGCCTCGAGTTTCCTCAAGAGACTGACCGCGGCCGGTAGCCTGTCGTTCAACATTGCCCGCTCCTCGGTGGGCAGGCAAAGCATGGGCAGCGGGGGCTACAGCCTCTACACCTCTGGCTCCTCCTCGGCCAGCGGCACGCCCCCGCGCTCGCCCTCCGTCAGCGTCGAGAACAGCGGCCGCGATCCCACGAACCTCGGCTCGGAGAACATCCGCATCAGGCTGCACCTCCTCGTCGCTGCGGCCAAGTGGGAGGACTACGGCAACTGCAGCCTGCAGATCCGTCGCCCGCCGCCGGGGTGGCGCCAGGCGCTCCGGGCGGACCACGGGCTCGAGAAGCGCGTCACCGCGACGACGCTGCCGAAAAAGGACAGCGAGAAGCCGCGCATTGTGCTGGACGCGGTGCTGGGGAGCGGGTGCTTCTCGCCGATGGGCAGCAGGGGCATCGTCTGCGGCGTGTGGGAGGAGGTCAAGAACGGGAACGGCGTGGTGGGCATGGTGCCTGCTACGGGCGCGACGGGTGGCATGATCAAGAAGTGGTGTTTCCAGTTCTCCAACGTGGCGGAGGCGAGCTGGGTGCTGCGGCTCGTCCACCAGGAGGTTGTCAGGGCGTAAATACCCTGGCGCCCTTTTATATCTTTTCATCTTCATCGTTGTTCATCTCATTCATCTGGGGGAAACAGTGGAGGAGGTTCTGGGTTTTCTTGATATCCCCTCATAGCGTTTGCGCCTTTGTGCATCATGTATGACGAAGCGAGAACGTTTCTTGTATAGGTACTGTCGGATGTGGTATAGACTTGGGTAGGTGAGCGTCTACTGGTGTGAAGGATAGATGAATGCGAAGAGGTTACGCCGTCGTCTTAAGCTGACGAGTTCACTGTGTACGGAGTTTGCAAGTAGATGAGATGCAGTTGTGTAAACAGGTCAAAGATTCTGGCTATGCCCTTCCACAACTCAACTCCGAACGGCCAGTCACGCGTTGCAAACTAAGACGATGAATCCAAATCTCGACGAGGCAAAAATACAACAACATTCCCATAGATCAAAAGGGCAAAAAAGAATGTCCTCGATGAGGCTCGAACTCATGACCTCTGGATCACTCGAATTTCACATTCGATCATATGCAGGAACATATCTGCTGGGTATTAGGTTTATGTTGGAAAGGGCGTGTTTTCGGGAGAAACTGACGAGACCAACGCGCTGACCAACTGCGCCACGAAGACGGGACTGGGTTGACGTCGGGCTTCTCATTTTGCTTTATGAGGTTTGGATGATGTCTGCACTGTGCGGTGGAGGCAGCCCGGACGAAAGTGGGTATCGTTGCGGCGGCGCCTTGCTCAGCCTCGTGGATGACTCTTTGCTGTGGCGCAGCGCGGTGGCGCATCGACGTCACTGCCCCCAGCCGTCCTGTGGCTGGATCGTTCGGCAGTCAGAGAAGACCAGCCAAACATCAGACAAACACATAAAACCGAAGCCGGCCTGCTGCCTGCTTCCGTCCCAAACTCAGACTCGTCCATACACGAACATACACGCACATAAATACGGAGACATAGACGCGTGAGCGCCTGCTCTGTTGCAGAGCCAAGGACCATCGCTGGCAGCCATCATGTCGCACCACGAGACGAAGCCCCTGTGGCTCATCCAGCCTCGCCTCGACGCCGCCGAGTACCGCGACAAGCTCATGGGCAGCGTTGTCAAGTACCCGAACCTGCCGACGGAGCGGCGCATGCCCTACCGCTCGGCCAAGATGCCCAAGGAGCTGGTGCCGGACCTGGACCCCAAGCCGATCCAGGTGTACAACGTCAAGTTCTGGACGCGCAACATCAAGGACGCCAAGGTCAGCGCGTCGGTCAACGAGCTGCTCGAGGCCTTCGTCGAGCGCGCGCGCGAGCACAGCAGCGAGAAGGTGGCGACGGTGGCGCGCATGTGGCACATGGACTCGCCAGGCGAGAAGTTCCGCGAGCTGCTGCGTAACAAGCAGTACTTCGAGGAGCTGTTCGACCTGCTGCGCAGCAACCACGACCAGCAGGGGTATTTTGTCACGGACATCGTGACGCTGGTGAACCTCGAGGTCAGCGACTCGACGGGCTCGGCGGCGGGCGCGGGGGCGCGGGCGCAGGTGCCCGTGGATCCGAGTACGGGGATCCGCGTCGGCGCGGGCGGCAGCGTCCGGGTGAGCCGCGAGAAGGGCTACTCGGCGAGCTACGAGGGCGAGACGATTGTGTTCCTGGGGTACCGGCTGGTGCGGCTGGAGAAGGTGGACGGGACGCGGGCGCGGCTGCGGCGCGTGGTGCTGGGGCAGAAGCACGGGTTCGCGGTGCGCGACGGGTTCGACTACTGGCCGGACCTGGTGGAGAAGCCGGTCGAGGGCAACGCGGAGCCGTTCCTAGCGGCGCAGACGCCCAAGGCCGAGGAGGCGCGGCAGCCGAGCGAGCAGGAGGCGGCCGACGAGGCCATTGTGGGCAAGCTGGGCTTTGACATCCAGGTGGTGGGTTGAGCAGGGCGAGCCGGGAAAGGCGTTTGCGTTGCGAGGGCGGCGATGATTCACGAGATACCACATTTGCTTGTCTGGCGAGCATTGCATTGAGATGTAGATGTCATGGCCTGAGGTGAGGCCGCAAAAGTGACATGGTGTATTACACTGATAGTCTACTCTGCTTGCTCCTATTCTCAAGACTGGAGCCGTGAATGTCGGACATGGAGTTTAATTTAACTATGACGTAAATCGAAATAACCGTGACGGCTTGAATTGCCTTGGTTGACTCATGGGTACCTTGGACTTGCGTGATGTTGGCCAACTGGTCTCGACGTGAACAGCCCACCCAGCTGCGCCATTGGACACTCGTGGGCTGACCAGTGGAGGGCTGCGCCGCGGCACCTCGGCGGCTGTGGCGAACGCCACGCCACTGATCTGGCGGGCGGCCGCCAACATCGGCCAGGACTTCATGATGCTTCTTCACCACGCAGCTCGATAAACAAACGAAGACGTGCCTATGGAGGATGCGCTGGGGCCGCTCAGGGGCCTGCTCCATCGCATGCGGGGGGCCGTCTCGAGACAGCGCAACAGTGAGAGCAGCGGCCTGCGCGTGGTCCGCGATCCTGGCGATGCCGAGATTGAGTGAGTCTCTTCAGCCTCTACGCCTCCACGCCGTCGCAGTCTGCATATGAGACATCTGACACATGGCAGCATCGTGGCCGTCCATGGCCTCGGCGGCCAGGGCTTCCGCTCGTGGATCACCTGGGACCCCCAGGCCGGCAAGCCCAAGTCGTGGCTCGAGGAGCTGCTCGCCGCCGACGTGCCCAGCGCGCGCATCATGACGTACGGGTACATCTCCGACGGCGTGAGCTACCGCTACATCGTGCGCAACATCGTCTACGGGCGCGCCCTGGACCTGGCCAAGGTGCTCGCGACGCGGCGCCAGCGCGATGGCACCAGCCGCCGCCCGCTCTTCTTCATCGCCCACAGCCTGGGCGGCTGGATCGTCAAGCGCGCCCTCATCATCTCGAGCGAGGCTGCCGACCCGGGGCTCAAGGACATTGAGCTCTCGACCTGCGGCGTGGCCTTCTTCGGCACCCTCTCCCCCGGGCGGCCCTCGTCGCCGTCGCCGCTGGCCCACGTCATACGGCGCACGACGTCGGGCCTGCACGACGACTCGCGGAGCCACAAGGCGTTCCCCATGCAGCCCCATGCCAGCGACATGGAGTGGCTGGAGAGCCAGATGGAGGCCTTCAAGGCCATCACGGCCAACCTGCCCCGGCTGTCCTTTTACGAGACCAAGAAGTCGCAGGACGGCTTCATCGTCGAGCAGCGGCACTCGATCGCCGGCTCCGACGGCTCGCAGATTGGCCTGAGGGCGACGCACTCGGACCTGGTCACGTTCCAGGGCCGCGACGCCAACTATAGGACCTTTATCGACAAGTTCTGCGAGATGGTCGACAAGGCGCGCAGCTCGGGGCTGCTGGAGTCGAAGCGCAAGGCCTTTGACCTTGCCACAGGCGAGTCATGTGTAGCACGACTGATGGACGCGGGAGCTGACGTGTTGGCTAGTGCAAAGCCTCGAGTATCTGTCTGTGGGATTCTCGATCCCGTACAGGCTGCCCCCCGAGCCTGGACATCTCGTCACCCGCCAAGGTCTGCTTGACAGCCTCGACGCCATCCTCAGCCCCGAGGTGGACCCCCTGACGCTGCACTTCGGTATTGCCAGCCTCTGGGGCCTCGCCGGGACGGGCAAGTCAACGTTGGCAAGGCACTACGCCGACATCAACAAGAGCAAGCTGTCGTTTGTCTTCTGGATCAGAGCCGAGAGCTGGGAGACTGTGGTGGCGAGCTATCTCGAGTTTGCCCGCGCCCTGGTCACGCACTACTCCAAGGATGCGACGCCGAGCCAGGTCGAAAACGACCTGGGATTGACGGGCGTCGAGGACATGCTCAAGGTCAAGAGCGTCATGCAGCTGGACACGCTGAGGGTCAAGTCGATTGTGCGAGCCGTTAGGGACTGGCTGCTGCGGCCGGACAACGGGAGCTGGCTCCTCGTGTTTGACAACGTCGAGCCGTCGTACGACATATTCGACTTTATCCCACTCACGCTTTCGGGAAAGATCATCTTGACGTCGAGGGACAGCAACTGCTGCTCCTGGGGCACGAAGCTCCATGTCGACGCCATGAAGAAGACGGAGGCCATTGAATTATTGGATGCAGTTTTGGGTGGCACCGTCCTGAACCACCCCGTGCAAGGTACGCTCAAGGCTTTTGCCAGTTCAGGGCTGGTGGAGACTAACGGGCCACCAGAGGAGGCAGCTTCGAGGGCGGTTGAGCGGCTCGAGTACCATCCACAAAACATTGCCCTGGCGGCCTCGACGATGCGAAACAAGGGCCTGACGGTGTTGGACTATCAAAGCAAGCTCGAGGCCGGGGTGCCACTGACCCTGCTGGGATCGACGATTCACCAGTCGCCTGTGACGAGGACCGTCTTGCGCCTCAGCGCCATGCTGTCGGCTTCCATGATTCCCGTGACGCTGTTCAGTGCAACGTCGCACTCGAAGACGGTCCCGGCACGATTCACAAACATCTTTGCCGAGATGAAAGGTGCGCAAGGAAACCTCAGACTCTAGAGACCACGCTGACATGGCATAGCATATCAAGACCTCGACCACCTCGACGATGTCCTGCAGTACCTCTTGGACCAAAACTTTATCCAGATGCCGTCATCCTCCTCCTCCTCCTCCTCGGCCTACTCGACACCATCCGGGTCGCCCTCGTCACAAAGCTCCACCTCGTTCGACTCCTTTGTCGTGGACCCCGCCGCGCGCGATCACGTTCGACAGACACTCACCTCGGAAGAAAAGGTCGAGCATGCCTGGCTGGCGTGCAACGTCTGCGTCGACGGCATCCAGGAGAAGGAGTCGGACTCGTCAACGCTGCACGAGATCCACGACTTTGGCCGCATCATGGCTCCGCACGCCAAGACGTGCTACGACGACTGGTCGGGCGTGCTGGAGGGACCCGACGCAGACGTGGCGTGGCATGTGCTGGGCAAGGTGTGCATGACGCAGGGCGCCACCGATCAGGCCATCGGATGCTTCGAGCTGTCGCTGCGTCAAAACACCAACATGGATGCCATTGAACGCATTCAGACGTCCCTGTCGCTGGCGACCCTGCTTCAGCAGGCGGGACAGCACAAGAGGAGCGGCGAGGTGCTCTCTGAAATCGACATTGCATCCATCGACACGGCCGTGGGCTTCCGCGTGGCACTGGCCAGGGCAGCCGCGGCAGCCGCGCAAGGAGAACTCGACCACGCAGGGGACCAGTACGAGTCCCTCGAGGTCGAGCAGGAACAAGCCCTCGGCCCAACCGACGTAGCCACCGTCGGCACCGTCCAGGCCCTCGCATCCACGCTCGAGAAGCTCGGCCGGCTGGAGGAGGCGCAGGCGCTCTACCGCCGCGTCTACATCTCGTACCAGAACACCTTTGGCCAGAGCCACCCCATGACGCTCGAGGCGCTCGAGAGCCTCGCCAACATCTCCAAGGACGCGTTCGCCATCGACGAGGCCGAGGCGCTGTACCAGCAGTCCGTGGACATCAAGACGCGCACCCTCGGCGCCGACCACCCCAGCACCGCGCACGCCATCCAGAACCTCGCCGTCATCGACGACCTCCGCAGCCGGTACCCCGCCGCGCGCGACAAGTACCAGCGCGCGCTCGCCATCATCGCGCCGAGCCTGGGCAGGGCGCACCCGCTGTACACGACGACGATGGAGAACCTGGCCCTCAGCTCGCGCTGGCACGGGCGCTCCCTGCCCCTGGGCCCGGAGCCGTCGTCGTCGTCGTCGCCGTGCCCCCGCGCCAGCGCCTTCCGCGAGGCCGAGCGGCTGTACCTCGACGTCCTGCAGATCAAGAAGTCGGCGCGCGAGCTGTACGGCGAGGACGAGGTGCTCGCGACGGGGTCCAAGCTGTGCGAGATGTACGAGAACGAGGGCTTCTTCGCCGAGGGGCGGCCCGAGAGGGTGGGCAGCTTGAAGGGGCTGCTGCGGAGGGGGACGGTGTAGTCTGCGCCGTTTAGTTTCGGTCTTTTTTGTCCTGCCTGGGTTTCTCCGTTGGGTACGCGAGGCGTCTGGTGCATAGGAGCATGTTGTGTTCAGTCCTGTCGATACCCCGTTTGCCACCTTAGGACCAAGCTTCACGCCGTAACGAAGAGCGAGATTACTGTTCGATTTTTGTATATGCAGACGTGCGCGCGCCCAGCCTGCCCCCGCGATAGTCGATCCCGATGCTAGTATACAAATTCTCCCAGCCATCCCTGCTTGAGTGGACAGGTAAGTTACTCGCACGTAGTGGCAGAAAGGCCCGATCCGACGCTGGTATTCAACGCGCGCCCCCCCCCCCCCCCGGTTCCTAAATCGTAGCGACTGGTGGATATCGACCGTAGTATGGCGCAGCCCCTCCCTGGTACTCCGTTTTTCAAAAAGACAAGGAAAAGCCGTAACATTATTTCGCGGTGCGTATTATACTGGGATTTGGGATTTACCTGCCCGGCGGCGGCGCGGGCGGGTGCGGGTGCGGCGGAGGCGGCGGCGGCGGCGGCGGAGGTTGCCCCTCGGGGGGCGGCGGCGGGGGCGGCGGCGCGACGGGGCGGCCGCCGTCGACGATGATCTGCTCGTCGAGGCGGGCGGCCGTGTCGCCGTGCTCGACGCGCTTCCAGGTGCGGATTTGGGCGTTGTTGGTGTCCACCTCGAAGAGGCGCAGGCGGCGGACGTACTCGCCGTAGCCGGCGTACCCGCCGAAGCCGACGCCGCCGGCGTAGCACATCCACAGGGCCGGGGCGAGGGGGCGGTTCTTGGCCGGGTCGGGGTCGCCCTGGAGGGAGAGGGAGCAGTAGTCGTTGCAGTGGTCGCTGGGGAGTGTCAGCATGCACGGGAGAACAGGGGCTGGGGGACTCGGGGCGCGTACTGTCCGGCGCTGACCATGACGATGCCCTCCTCGACGAGGGCGTCCCGGAAGCCCGAGTTGAAGACGGGCGCGGTGACGCCCTCGCGCCACTCGCCGACGCGCGGCAGGTCCGGGTTCGCGTACTCGGTCATGGGGATGTGGATAAAGGCAATGTCCATGTGGCGGTGCGTATACTCGGCGTGGTTGCGCTTGAGGCTCGCCGCCGTGCGGTGGAACCACTCGATCTGGCTGGGCTTGACCCAGTCGTAGCCGGGATACGTGCGCTCGTCGGGCGAGTACGAGTGCGTGTCGAACAGGTAGAGCGTCAGCGCCGAGTGGTCCGAGCCGCCGCGCGCCAGGATCTCGACAAAGTAGTTGCCCACGCCGTCGACCTCTGCGGGCCCGGCCGTGGACAGGGAGTAGGGCAGCGTCTCCATGAGGGCCATCTGCCTGGCGCGGGTCATGGTCTTTTCGTCGTCGTGGTTGCCGAATATGCCGACGTAGGGGATCTTGCGGCCGATGAGCAGCTGCGCATACTTGAAGATGGCCTACAGGACATGGTCAGTCACATGTACCGTCATGGAGGCCGGATGGCGTCGACGCACCGTCGGCGCGTCGGGGGCCGTGTCGCCGTTGATCTGGTCGCCGCTCAGCACCACCAAGTCGGGCTTCTCCTCGTCGAGCATCTTGTTGACAAAGTCCAGCGTCCTCGGGTCCGCCTCACACTTGCCGCCGGCGTAGGTGTTGGGGATGGCCTCGCGACACTCGCCCACGCCGTTGCTGAGGTGCAGGTCCGCAATCTGCATGATCTTGAACCGTCCGTTATCCGGGATTCTCAGCTTCGGCTTCTTGCGCTCCTTTTGGGTGCCCCTGTGCACGCTGAGGTGCACGTTCAGCAGCGGCCCTCCCGTGTCGAGCAGCAGCGGCGTCCCCGCGATGGCCCAGCCGTCGCGCACCTCGACCGCGTCGTCGCCGAAGAGCACGTCCACGTTGGTCACCACCTCCTTGGAGTCGCTCGACTGTTTCTTCCGGGAGCGCTTTATCCACAGGCCCCCCGGCCGGGACTCCCACTTCTCGATGTCGTCCGGGTCGTTTTGGACGCCCGGGTCCAGTCGGCCCACGGTAACGTCCATGACGACGCTGTCGTCGGCCGCCAGGTCCTCCTCATGCTTGCGGCTCACGTACATGTACGCGCTCGTCGTCCACGCGCGCCCCAGATACAGCTCCTTGTCGATGCGGTGCCATACGTTCGGGTCGAGGTCGCACGAGGAAAAGACGTTGACGCTGGAGCAGGTGACGACGGTGATGTCGGTGACGACGAGCCCGGGGTGGTGCGTGGGCATGTAGCCGTGGATGGCATTGGGGAGGACTCGGTAGTTGCGGTCGAGGAGGAAGACGACGAGGAAGGTGAAGGCTATGGCGGCGGAGAGCTGCGTGAGGGTGCGGACCTGCGCACATGAGGGCACGTGGTTAGCCGTTGTGTCGATCATAGTCACCGGCTCGCTGGCCATGGCAAGAGGGATGCCTGTGGCGCGGACGGGGGGGCGGGGCGAGCAGATGGGGCCTCACAATGCGTCGCGTCATCTTGAATCGCCAGCGGCAGGCGCTCACGCTCGAGCGCCGGCGGGCAATCCTAGAGTAGGCAGAGCCGCCGGGTGATGCGGAGGCGGGTGGGAAGCCGTCAGGGGAATGTCTGCCGTCAGGCTCGTGCGGTGGGCATCTTCCGTCCCCCGCTATCGCATGGTGTAGACGGCGCAGTAAGCAAAGGATGGGATCAGCCTGGTGTGGCGGGAGGAGCGTGGATGTTGTTGGGGTAGGGTTGCGACGCGAAGGCGACCATGGGTTGAGATGCGGATGGAGGTCATCCCAAGACGGCGCAGAGCTAAAGGAGTGTTAGTGGCGACAGCGAAACTCAGGGGGTGCGTTAGCGCGCTGTCTGCCAGCTGTGTGCGATCTGGCCTCCCGAGGCTCCCGTCCGTTGGAGACGACCCCAGACCCCCACATTGACAGGAATGGGGGCAGCATGCATCGCCCGTTTGGGTGAATACCTAGACTTGGCTTTGCGTGAAATAGCAGCCCGTACAGGGCGAAGGGACCATATTGTGCTTCGCTGCTGCACGGCTGCATGCCTGGAACTCGACGTATGGACTTGACACAACAACAGCAGAATGCACTGCTCTTTCACAGTACACTAAAGGGTCATGAATATCTCATTTGAAGCTTCATTTCATTATTATTCCGATGTACGGAGTACGGAATCCCATCTTATGAAGTCGTCTCGGCTCAATGCGGAGTACCCCAGGCTCGGATGTGGTCCGTGCGCCATCGTGTGTGCCACCTCGACTGCCAGCCACATCGCGAGCCTTGCATCCTTGCATCCCATTTCGCGCGCCAGCTGCAGCTCCTTTCGCTTCCTTTCCCGCACACCTCTTCTCCTTCACTGCACCTGCTGTCGCGACGCCCATCCCCCGCGGGTCCGCCTCCACGTCGCCGCGCCATTTCGCGATCGCAGTGGCTCGTCAGCATTTCGCAGCTCCTCGCGCACGAGACACAGGAACAGGCTGACACGAGAAGCATCCAAGCGCGCAACCATGGCGGAATACTCGTCGCTCAAGGTTCCAGAGCTCAAGAAGCTCCTGGCCGAGAAGAAACTCCCACAGACGGGCAACAAGGCCGACCTCATTGCCCGCCTGCAGGAGGACGATAAGAAGAACGCCAGCATCGGCGCCGCAGCCCAGCCTGGTGAGCATCCACTCCCATCGGCAACTCTCGCCCGCGTATTTCGCGCGCTGGGGGCCTTTGTGCTTGGTTTCATCGCTCGATCCTGCGGCCGCAGCTAACCCCCTTGCCAGCCGCCAGCAAGGACGACAAGGTGGACGAGATCACGTATACCGACGACGACGAACCTGCGCCTGCTCCTGCGCCCAAGCCTGCCGAGGACGAGCCCGCGCCCGCGCCCGCGCCTGCAGCTGCGGCTGCTAAGCCCGCTTCGAAGGAGCCGTCCAAGGACGACGAAGCGTCCAAGACCAAGCCCGCCGAGCCCGCCGCTCCCGCCGAGAATTACGCCCTGGGCCTTTCAGCCACCGCCGCCGAGGCCGAGGCCAAGAAGCGTGCCGACCGTGCCAAACGTTTCGGCATCCAGGAGGACGACGACGCGAAGAAGAGAGCCGAACGCGCCAAGCGTTTCGGCATCGACGAGAAGGAGCTTGCCACCGGCCTCGACTCTGCCCTGCCCGAGAGGCCGCTCAAGCGCGGCCGCGGCCGTGGCGCAGACGAGGGCAGCCGCCCCGGAAAGCGACAGAGCCTCGACCGACGCCCCGAGCGTCAAGGACGCAACGCGCGCAACGGGCGGGCTCCTCCTCGACGGGCCGGTAGCAACGGCCCACCGAACAGAGGCAGCATCCTCGACGACCCCAGTGAGAAGGCCAAGGCCGAGAAGCGGGCGGCGAGATTTGCCGCAGCCTAGGCCCTGCCAGCGTTTGGGTGAGTGGCAGGCCGACTCGATGGAGCTGACCAGCGGACGAAAGGGAGACAAAGGAGAGAAGAAGATCTGATTGCTTGTACACTACTTGCGTCAAAGTACAGAGGACACGGCGTTGGGGAGAGGAAACGGATGAATTCTTATGTTGCCAAATCAGTAATGGGAACACGAAGCGAACGACTGCGTTCTCGCAGATGCCGTGACTTGCCCGTCGTTTAGTTCTTGCGCGCATCGAGAAGGGAGTTCATCGCGTGTGTCGGCGTCTCCTACTCGGGACATCATCGCACGCTCCGGAGGTTGGACACGATGGTACAGATTGCAAGCGCGACAATCTCACCGTGTGCGAGCCAACGCCCTCCAGCGCCGCCTAGCATAGAGTTGTTGAGCAGCCAGAATATTCCACTGGTGGCCAGGCCGATATCCAACGTCTGCCCCCGCATCAAACTGCCGACGCGAATTGTATGCACGACTCGACGCGAGCTCGCCCTGCCCAGCCTCGAATACGAAAGACTGGTTGTCCAGAATCAGCAGCCACACGGTAGCACGTCATGCCCCGGCCGCGAGGACAGGTCGCGCCTCTCACCAAACTCGACCCAATTGGGACGAACCGACCCTTTCGCGGCCGGCCGCACCCTGGGCCCCGTTTACCAATGAGACAAACGGCGAATGAGGCAGGCCCTTTCGATCGTCATCCCGAAGCCAAGCATCACGACTACGCCGAGGCCAGCCGCGTCAGCTGTCCACGGGAGCGGCCCTACATTGGCACGGCTGCGGCCGTCCCCACTACGTGTGTCCTTTGTATCCGCTTGTCTCCCACCCGCTGACGTGAAAGCCGTTGGGCAAGTACGCACCGGGAGGTGAGCGGTTCGAATGGATGCCAGGTCGCTCACGGAGCGATCCATTTTGAGCAAGGACAAAATGACCCTGTTCGATCACGGGACTCGCGGAGTTGGCCGCGACAAAGAATAGTAAGCCGCCGTAGTCAAGCCATAAACACAGCCAGCCAACAATAGGTCGAGCTTTACGCCATCGCCAGTGGAGCATCGTGAGATGGGCGATAATAGAAACCCCGTCATCAAGTCGGCCGGTCAGATGACACAGACAGGCCTTCCTGTCTTCTTCCATGTCCAAGAACCTAGCCCCTGCGATGACAATGTCGGCATAGGACCAACGCGAGGCGCAGCCGAAGACTTCGTCCTCCGGCTTTGGCTGTGTCAACGCGCCTATCCCGCATCCCAAGGGGGCAGTCCGCCAACGACGCGGCTCAATGGCAGCTCTCCATGCCGCCAATAGCACAGCCCAATGGCCAACAGAGTCAAGCACGTGAACCGCCACTGACGTGAGCAAAGGCAGCAGGGTTGTTGCTGAGCAAGTGCTTGGCCCTGAACCCTCAGTCTCGTCACGAGACGTGCCGTGAGAGTCTCAGAGCCAGGCCAATAGGAGCGGCGAAACCCCTGCTCAATCTTGGAGCACCCTGGTCTCGGGAGTGCTGGTCTACGATTGGAGAAGAGGCGGCATGGGAGAGGACGGCATCGTTCTTCGGGCTCCCTGTTTTGGCCTCTCGACTCCTCCGCGCCGTCGGCTTTGTCGTTGCCGTTGGCGCATTCCGATGCCAGATTCGCCGGGCGTGTGAGAGGCTCATCCAGCGATGAGTTGTCAATGAGGCGAAGACTTTGCACAACCAGGCTCAAGTAGCGAGTACTTGGACTAGATGCCGAGTGACTTGACAGGGGGGGTAGGGCCGCCTTGCGCATCTTGCAGGGAACAGCCACAACAGCGGGTCAAAGAAGCGGGCTCCGTCGGCGGCTCCAGCCACGCGGGACGTGCCACGTCAACAAGCCTCACTTCTTCACCTTGTTCCGTCTTCACCTTGCTTAAATGTGGCCCGGTGTGGCGGAGTTGGTTGTTTGCTTTGGCTGCCTCCTGTAAGCCCGAGGCGGACCCAGCGGAAAGCAGGCTCCGTTGCCACGACGTCGCCTCTGACCCAGAGCATGCAGGTCTCGCAGGAGGATTCGGGAGGCGAGGGCCTGTTGTCTTAGACGCGCAGAGGCGCACATCGGTCGCCACTTTGGAGCTGCAGCTTTCAGCTTGCGATGTCAGCATGACGGTGTCGGTGTCGCTGCGGTTGGGGCGTCGTCGTCGGCATCGGTGCTAGTGCTGCGGATCTTGCCAAGGTTACGGACTAGTATTATCTGGATGCTATTTTTGCCCCCAGGCGGCCAAACTGTGCATGAGGCGTTGTTGACAGCTGTGGCCAGACAGCCTCATCAGCCAAAGCGCCTCTGCGTCCGGAGCGGTGGATATCCCAAACCCGAGTTTCGCACGCACACGACGCGCGGCGGTCCATAGCGAGCTCGAGGCCAACAAAAGACCCAAGCACTGGCCTGATAACTGTGTCCCTGAGCAGACACGAGGGTTACAAAGCGATAAGGGACAAGTGGAGGATTGGCGTAGAGGTTCCGGCGCGGCACTTGTGGCAGGGGAGTCGTGCATTAGAACCGAGCACCGTCGCGATGGTCCCAAGGGCATGGATGAGACGCGCGGACTGGGGACTCTCATTGGCAGAAAAACAAGTGCGCAGCAGCCAATCAATCGATGCAAAACAAGGGCCCGCGGTGATTGAGGGGATCACCAGTCGGTACTCGGCGAATGGACTTTGTGAAAATTGCTCTGGCGAGCCTGGGATTGATTGCACGTGGGCGCATGGCGATGCGCGTGGGAAGGAGGTGTGAAGCCAGGAAGGGTCTGAACTTCCAGAATGTCTCGCTCCTTGATTGGAAGGCGCGGCTGCCCCCGACCCATCCCCGATGTCGCACAGAGATTCGATACCTAGGTAGGTATGTGACGGTGTTGGATGTTGGACGGAGGCCTGTCCAACCACGACGCTCGAAGCCTCTTGAATGGCAACGCTACAGCGCTGCAAAGCACGCAGCTGGATGCATACACGGAGCTGGGCGTTTAGGGCGATGGCCCCGGGCCACTGTGCGATGGCTATTCGATCTCACGGATGCAGGCAGCGCCTAGTTCGGCGAGGGCATACGATACGGATGGCAGTGTGGTACTGATTCGCAGCAGATGCCCCGTCTCATGCGGCTCGAACTCGACGCTGGATATTACGGGCTGCCGGCGGCCAGCTGAGAAGCCACTGGACGGACGATGCGGGCTCGACTCTCGAGGACCTGTGCCCGTCGACCCAGGCCATACACGCACGCCTCCCATCGTGGTAAACGTCTGGCTCCGGCACCAGCGGCAGCATGACCGACGACCGTTTCGCCCACGAGAAGCATGGCCGTCATGATCCAATGCACAAGCGCCGGGCGCCGCGGGGGTGGTAATAGCAAGTGGATTCCCGGTGGCGCTGATCCACGCAGGCCGAGAGACATGTCTCTGATCGTCCTCTCGGAGCCCGTTCAATGAGACATGCAGACACCATGTCTAGGACATGCCGCTCGACGAACGACGTCGACGATTTCGACGGATTAGTGGGGCGTCGACAAAGGCCTGCGGGCAAAACCCATCGGAATCAAGGCATCTGTGCATACGACGCTCTCCCTGCACGCGATTCTGCCTCGCTCCTCCAGGCGTCCACGAGATCACAGGAAAAATGGAAGGCCAGGGGCGCCCTGATGAGTCGCCCCCGGCCAGCCCGCTGTGTTCACCAGCAGGCCAGACCATACGAGCAGGCCAGTCCGTCCGCAGCTTATCCTGCACTTCGCCCGCTTCCCTCTGCACCGTCCACCTGGCATCGACCCGAACCACTCACCACTCACCACCCAGTGCTCACCCCTGCTCTCGCCATCCGCCTCATCGACAGACACCCCTTTGAATGGCCGGCTGGTTGATACTACCGCTTCACGGCCTCTCATTCGCAATGCCAGTTGCCGGCACGGCACGGCTTAATATTAGGCCACACCAAAGAGCCGACGGACGCCGAACGGGCTATTCCTCCCCGCCAGGAACAGTACGCCTGCAAACAGACGCGGACGGCATAGCCCTCGGCAGGCTAACCAACCCGAACGCCTTGTTGGGCGACTCCGTTTCGGTCGACGGCGCTGCGCAAATCCGGGCCAGGGTTGGCGCCCAATCGTCGCCTCGACCCGCCTCTGGCCGCCTCTCACTGGACGTTGCTGCATGCACCGTCCAGGCACTTTCTCGACGCGCATGGCGGCGCAGTTGCACTCGCAGATTTCAATGGCAGAAGCACTCCATGGCGCACTCCCGGGTTCCACTGCGACGGCTGGGCAACCCAGGGCTTTGCAATGCTCTGAACGCCAATCCCGTGAGCCAACTGCAGCAGTCCAGCGGGCCACACCTGCAGCGCAGGACGGCCGATTTCATGCAGCCAGGGGCCCATCGCCACTGTCAAAATATAGCAACCTGGAGGAGGTATCCTCGTCGCGTCCCCGATGTACTATTGTCCCGCTGTCCGTCGTCCAGTCACCTTCGCCTCCTCCATGGACCACGATCACCTAAATACTATGGCCCCGTCGACTCCGTGAGCCCGCTCACCATGTCGTCTCTTTAGTCTGCGTTTTTCTTCCCTCGGAGTTGAGCTCTTCTTTTAACCACTGCCTCTGTCGCATACTACTTGTCAGCTCTCCATCTTATGGCATCAGCATCCTCAGCATTTGCCGCTCCACGCCTCGTCCGCCCCTGTCGCCAATCCTGTTCAAAACGCGCCTAGGTTCTGTCACTTATTAGGCGCGGGCTCTCTCACCCTCCATCTTTGCAGTCACCTCGGAGCCGGGCCTTGCCTTGTCCTCCAACGCCGCGATTTTATGCACCCCGCCGGTGCCACCACCCATCCGGGCCTTGAACCTGCCCGTCCCCTCCGCACTCAGTGCTCTGTACTCCTTGTCCTTTTCGTTTACGGTGGTCTTTTCTCATTTCTCTCCTTCGTTGCTACTTGCCTTTTCGACATCTTTTAGTCGTATTGTTGTTTCCTCTCGTTTCTGTTGCGTTACAAGCAAGCGATTCGCTTCACCCAGCCCGGTGCTGCTCCGAGATCTTACACGGCTCAGCGCTCTAATGAGAGGCAATTGCTTCCCAACTTCTAATTTGCAGCGTGGGACATAGGTAGACAGCTGCCCCCGCGTATGCGCTCTTCTATTCCCCGCGGCGGCAATATACTGGACCCGGACAAGACGACGCCCCGGTAACCATCCATCCGACTGGAACGCCGCCGACCCAGCACGACAGTTTATACTCTCCGGTTGCCAACTTTTGTGGGAGTTGAAGGAGCTCAACTCTTTGCAGTCGAATTACAGGCGATCAGTCAATGTGAAGGCATGTTTGAAACACCGGAGCTAGTCTGTCAGATTGGATTAATATGGCGTCCCTCAGGACGGGATATGGTCTCCCAGCCAAGCCGTCAGACGGGTATCAGCCACGGAGGCCAGAGGAATCGGGATCCCGGGCAGGAATACCGAGATCGGTGAATCGGCCAGCAGCCAGGGAAGCTGAGATCCCGCGAACCGCGAATCGAGAGTCCCCATCACAACCAAGGCCGCCAACTAGGGTCCCTCAACCGTCGTCTGGGCGGCATACCGGACTCCCTCAACCCTCATCTCGGTTGGTATCAGATTCCCAGCCTAGATCCTGGGGATCAGCGAGCAGGACCTCCTCGGGAGACTCCAAATCTCATACGCAGAGTGGATCATATTCCTCATCCTCGAGTCGATCCTGCGATGACAGTCTCAGGCTTGCCCAAACGTCCATGAGAGGGAAGAAGTCGTCCGTTTCGCGCGATGCAGCAAATTCTCGCAACGACTCTGTCAGCACAAGCGCATCCTCGCCAAAGCGTCAGTCGCAGGACTCACTCGAGCCGGGCTTGGGCATACAGTATGGCCGGGATATGACTCAAAGCCCGGCCCCCATCCAGATCGCCGAATTGGTACAGATACGCCAGTCTGCAGCCCGGCCTCCCATCATTTACCCCGAACTGGATCGCTACAGAGACTTCCGGCGGCCGGGGCAGTCTTCTGATCGACCAAGCATCGATGTGCCTCATCCCTTGGCGACTCACGACCTCCCACCACCAACTCCTGCGTCCATCTTGTTTTCAGGGAGCAGCAGCCAAGTCAGCACCATCACGGGCAGTCCTTCAACAAGGTCCTCCGAGTCCCCTGGCCCAGGGGCATACAGTCGTGACACTACCCCGGCCTCGATGACCTCGCAATCCCCCGTTTTCGTCGCACCGAGCCGGGTAAATGCTCCAACAAGGGTCCGGCAAATCAGCCCTGCCTTGACCAGACCACCTATCACCCGGAGGCGGGCCGTGAGCATACCAAATGCAGCGGACGCCATAAGCGCCGATCCCGTTGGCCTCGCTGCCGTGAGAGAGTCCATGACCTCGTCCTCATCAGGCTCTACAGTTCGTGATGGTGACAGGAACGCGAAGAGGGACAAGGGGTCAAACAAAAGGCTACCACCCCCGCCGCCGAGCCCACCGCCGCGAAAGTCATCTCAGAAGTTTCACAAGAACAAGGATGAGGAAGAATTACTCGCCAAGACGTCACGGGAAGCAAATAAGCGCAGCCAGACTGCTCGTACGGTGCCCAAACCTGGTGTTTCATCTCTACCGCAGTCGCCTTCACCACCAAAGTCAGGGCCGCCCTCTCGACCCAGTCGTGATGGCACTCCAGATATGCAGTCACAGCTCTTTGACCCCATTCCTGTCATACAGAGCAATCTGCTGTGGGTGTCCCGGTCACCTGAACGGCGAGGGAGCGAGCCTGTTGCCACCCGATCCCTGCCAGGGTCCACGGCATCACTGCCACAACCCAAGAAGAACGCGTCCACCTCGCACCTACCCGTAGGACAAGATATGTCCACTGCAGACGCGACGAAGCTCAGATCTCCTGAGATATCCCGACCTAGCCTTGTGGCTAGCCCCAAAGTCGGATCGACTTTCAATACCCGGTTTCCCTTCTTTGGTCGCAAGAACGCGGCGTCGGAAAGCCTCAAGGCTGACAGGAGTGAGGCCAAGAAGAAGCAGACCCGAAAAGGCCCGGTTGCTGGCACTGGCCACGAAGGGTATGGGAAGGTCGGCGCTGTCCGCAGGCGAAGTTCCAACTTTGGCAGGGGTTTTCCCGAGCCCCAATCCTCACAAGACAGCCTCGCCAGCAGTGACTCATTCTTGGCAGACCGTGTCAACCCTGTCATCATTGCTGGCGGCGAGGTTGTTGAGAATCGGAACGCTGACACGGAGCTCAGCCGAGTCGACAGCAGCAAAAGCATACCGTATGGCCGTCCGAGCACTGAGTCGAAGGGCTCGCCCGGATCTTCCTCTACCTCCAGAAACGCATCACGAACGACTTTGTGGCCATCAGCTTTTCCATGTGGGCCCGACGGATCCCCAAACTCTCGTCGGCCATCGGAGAGCAGCGGGACCGATGGTGTCCCCATGGACTCAACACTTGCCTTTCGACGGTCGATCCAGCGCCTAAGATCATCGCCTGACAACCCACTGAGGCTACCACAACCCATAATTACCCATGGTGGCGCTCCATCTTCGTCACCCATGACAAGCTTTGATACAAGCATCTTGTCCGATGAGTCCCACATTGAGTTGCAGCAAGAGATGTCGCATAGATCCAACGATTCCCACCCGGCACCGAAGAAGTTGCAAAAACGAGCACGCTCTCATCGAAAATGGAACCTGTTCAGCCGATCACAAAGCCGCTCAAACACGAAGGAGATGAGCGAGGAGGTCCAGGCTACCGTCATGGTTGTCGACAAGAAACCCATTGCTTTTTATGCCATGATGGACTCAACTGAGCAAGGAGGGAGCGAACCAATGGATATTCAGGAGGTTCTGCGGAATGCTGACGTCTACTCTCAATCACCTAAACCCATGAGCGCCCCGGAGAGCCGTCCATCAGAATTCCGGAGTCCCGAGAGGCCGCAGGCCGCAGCGAACCCCAGGATTTATCCTCAACAGTCGGCAGTGCGAGAAGCTCCCAATGTGCCTACGCCACCGATGGCCCGACCTCAATGCAGTCTGATCCCTGCTGTCGCGTCGGGCTCTGGTAGACCGAGCAGGCTGCCACAAGTTGGGAGGATTCCACAGGTCGTGAAACATCGCCACGAGAAGGTTTCTCCGCAGAGCTTCTCACGGCCTTTTCACGCCGGCTCGCATTTACACCCCAAGGCAACGACAAATGCCTATGATCCGGAATCAATCGCGAAAGGTCCTACTCCACCGAAGCCTTCCACGCCGGTCCCGGAAGGGACTTTGGAAGGCCCAACTGCCGACAGTAGGATCAATTGCTCATCTGATCAAGACTCCATCGCAAAGCTGTCTCCTGAGGTGACTCGAGGCGAGCGAGAGTTTCTCGCTTTCTCTCCACGAAAGAACTCGGATGGGACGATCGGGACAAGCTCCAGTAGCTCCGGAGGAATCCACGCCTTTGCCGGCGCAACTGCTGTCATTCCAAAGCCTGATGATCCACCAGCCGAAGACGAGGTTTGGGACGAGTACAACGACCTTCTCGGCGATGATAACGCAAAGGCCCCTCGATCGGCCACGTCCTCCAAGGGTGTTCCGTTTCATCTCGAAACATACCACACGAGGCCGTCAAGGGAAAAATCTATCGAGTCGCCCATCATTGCTGCAGACAGTCGCAAAACCTCCACACACTCAAAGGCACCAACGCACTCTACATCCTACAGTGCTGACATGACTGAGAGGATTCAAAAGGCATTTCAACCGCATCCAAGCCCTTCAACGCCATTCTCGGTGTCGGACGTTGTGTCGAGTTTTGGCAAGCGAAACAAAAGTGACGACCTGGAAAATGCGAACAACCCGGCAGCTAAGAGAAACAGCTCGTCGTCTGGCAAAACAGCCTTCTCTGATTGTAGCAGCGCGATGACATCGGACGACGGATCGCCATTGGCGCAAGTCAATCTTCGCGTCGGCTCAATGACTGTCAGCAAATGGCTGACTTTTGGGCACGTCCTGTTCAGCGATATCCGACATGAGCTCGCCCCTGTCAAGAGCTCGCTCAAGCGGCATTCAATCCTAGTCATCGACGGCCTCGGCAACGATGACTGGTCGTTTTACGCCGCAGAGACATATCCAACCGCATCCTTTTACAACCTCTCCCCACGAGCACCGCTGCCCGCCGAGACCCAGAGCTCTCCGACTGGCTTCCCTCTGAGCCCGTCAAATCACCATCAGGTGCAGTACTTGTCCCATCTAGACAAGTTTCCCTTTGCGCCACAAAGCTTCGATTGCATGGTGTACCGCTTCCCCGTCGCCGCCCCCGAGTCACACTATTGGAATATTGTTAGCGAGGCGCGTCGCGTGCTCCGACCCGGCGCATACATTGAGCTGTCTATCCTGGACGTTGACCTCAACAACATGGGCAACCGTGGACGTCGAACGGTCCGACGTCTGAAGGAGCAGATCAATGACAAGACGGCAGACACTAGCTTAGCCTCGACGGCGGACCTCATTGTGCGCCTGCTGGGCAAGGCTGGCTTCCTGGGAATCAAGGCAGCCCGAGTCGGTGTCCCGGTCGCGAGCTCCATTACCCGGTCAGGCAGCAACAAAGCTGAGCGCAAGGGTGCGTCTGAAAAGAAGAAGGATGCCCCTAGCTTGGCGGACATGATGAGCGACAACAGCCCCATGGCAGACGAGAGCATCACCAAGATCGTGACCAGAGTCGGCCGGTGGTGGTATACCCGCTGCTACGAGCGTGCCGCAAGTGCCACAGACAAGAGCGTCTGGGCTGACAATACTCTTGTGTCTGAGTGTGAGGGGCTCGGCACAAGCTTGAAGCTCATGGTATGCTGTGCGCGCGCGCCGGACCGCATCACCAGCTTCTAGCTGCAGCATCTCTACTCCCATTTCCTATGGCATGTAAAGCAAGACGGATTTTCTTGAGTCACAGACGACAACATGGGGCATCGGTTCCCTTTTAAGTCTGAGAGATACAAGGCGCGAGCCTACAACTGAGCAGACGTTTCTCGCGAGACGTTCTTGGCCACCGACAAGCACAACAGAGTTTGGCCTCACCGGCCGATGGCGGTTTCCCCACCATCGCATATTACAAGGCCATGGGCTCACGCCCAATGGGTTAATGGTCATTGACCTTTGGTTCGATTTAATTGTTTTTTTGTTCCCTCATATCAGCCGCCGGACGGAAGCATTTGGGCATGGACACTTTTTGGGATGTTAGCATGGGGTGTGTGATCACTAATGGTATGCTCCTCCTTTCTCGGGGGACACGCAATGCTGGCCATTGCACTCGTTCGTTTGCCTCTATAGCCGTCTCCTTGGTCCGTACGCGGAATGGGGGACAGCGAGGCGGAGTGCAGTGGCGGGTATGGATGACGAATGGGTATGATTGATGCGATTTGATGATGGCAATGGAAACACGAGCGGCATTTGCATGAGAGATACCCATGATCTTTCTTTTTGGATAGCGAGGAATGCATAGCAAGCGTGTGTGGTTGTTCAGTTGATTCAGATCTTGACGTTGTGAAGAGAAGCAAGCCGAGCACCTGCCGAATGTAAATCGTTGCACGGTTTATTGTACAACTGCTTCGCATTCACGTCCTTGTCTTCCACGATGCACCGCCGCCATTCCTGCCAGGCGTCGGTGCGTGGCAACAGACCGGCAAGCTCGTCCCAGTTTTCGGTCGAACCTCGTCAGCAGAGCGGCATAGACGTGCGTGCGGCTGTCGATGGCCGCGCCGCCGTCGTCCAGTTGGTCGAGGTATGTCAAGCGGTCCCAGCTGCTTAGCACGCGGTCGACGAGAACGTTGGCTTGCCCTAGCGCATTGAGCAGGACGGCGTCGCGGCAGCCGTTGGAACTTCACCCGCATCATCATCCGGCTGCCGAGCTCTCGAGGAAGACGCCGTCGCCGCTGCGGTTGAAGTGGCGCCCGCACTCGGACCGCCCGCTCATGACGGCCACGTCGCGGCCAGGCGCCAGCTCCTGGACGACCCAGGCGCGCGTGAACCAAGGCCGCCGCAGGAGCTACATGACGCAGAGATCATCGGCGAGCTCCACAAGGGCTTGGGGCGAGGTCAAATGGTCCTTCTGCATACCGGTAGGTAGATACATATATTCAGGGTCTTGCCTCGGGGGCTCCAGCGGATGGCGGCGACCGCGACTCGCCAAGTGGCCTTACTGCGATGCCTGCCCACTTCCCACCTCACCGACACTTCGTCTGAAGTGATTTGAGCGCGCGATATTTGTCCAGGCATGGCGGCCTCGAGACGAATGACATCCAATAATATCGAAATGATTGAGCCAATCCTTCCTTCATGGCAGAGCACGGGCCACCAGCATTCCGAGCCGGCTCCGGATCGCCCCGCACTCATTGTTCAGGTGGCTCCATCGTCTGCTCTCTGACGCATGACTGCGCAGCCGCCGCGGAACCAACACAAATTCATAGTTTCACGATACTGGTAGATTGTCGAACAGGGTTCGTCGAGATGGCTTCGTCTCCGGCCCCGGACGGGCGACCGAGTCTCCCCGGAGACGCAGCCAACGACCCCTTCGTCACCGACGCGCCCGGCTCGACTCACCGCAGCTTCTCCGATTCTAACCACGGGCCTGACTTCTCTCCCGCGCAGGCGAAGCGCGCCCTTGAGGTCCATCTCGCTGAGACGGACCGCTGCCTCGACGAAGCTGGCAAACTCGGGGCAGCCCTGGTCTCCAAGTGTAAGGCGCTGGCAGAGCAGCTGCAGGAGGTGGAAAAACTGCAGAAGGAAGGCGATCCTAGCCCAGAGCTGCGCAAGAATCTAGTCGAGATCGAGCGAGAGTACAATAGCCTGGCAAGAGAGTCGGCCAGGTTGTTTCTACCCAAGCAAGGAGTGCCCAGTAACGAGACCAATGCGGGCTCCTCGTTCGTGCCGGAGCCCCGGAGCGGCAGCGTGAGCTCGACACAGTTCACACCGCAGAGCACCATGCCTTTGCTAACATGCCCTGTCTAGCGGTCCGCAAGTCCGTCCAAGTTGGAAAGCCTCGCAACCGTGCCGAACCGCAATATTAGAAACCAGCCTTCGAGTCGCGTGCACGACATCGAATTCGCCGCAGAGGTGAGCGCTTCACTCATTCCCCAGGTTCAAAACCTGCAAGCGCTGCTATCGGAGCTCGAAGAGGAGGTCAAGAATCTGCAATCAGTTAGGTTCACACTTGAGTTGGAGTCTGAGAGCCTGCAACAGCGCCTCAGAGCGCTTGACGACAGCGAGCACCGCTACACGGAGGAGACCTGGAACCTGGAGGTTCATCTACAAGACACGTCGTCGCAGCTGAAGGAGGCCGCAGATCGCGAGCAGAAGCTGAGACAGGATCTGAGCCTCTTAAACGCGGAAAAGAATTCCGCCCAGAAACAGCTAGACGAGGCCAAACTGTCTCACTCCAAGCTGGCAGACGAGCACGCTGCCGCCATCCAGCATCACACCACAGAACTCGTCATGGCCAGGCGCGAAATTGCCATGGCAGAGGGCGAGCGCACCGCCATGCAGCGCAGGAACAACGACTTGAGCAGTCAGAACCAGGAGCTCGCCGAGGATAGGGCCAAGCTCGCGATTGAGCTCGACAGCCTGCAGCAGCGCGTCAACACCCTAGCCCGAGAGCAAGCACCGTTACGAGGAGGAGAACTTGAACCTGAAGACTCGTCTACAGGACACGTCGTCGCAGCTGAGGGAGGCAGGAGATCGCGAGAAGGAGCTGAGGCGGGATCTGAACCTGTCAAGCGAGGAAACGACGTCGGCCAAGACGATCCCACGAAGAACTAGTCGACGAGCTCGCTGTCCTCGCAAAGAAGGCGAGAGGGCGCCTTCTAAGTCCTATACCGTCATGCCTCACAGGGTGATATTCCGCCTGCGGAGTGTTGTCCCTCTCAGTGGTCGTCTTAACTTCATGGGCTACCCACAATCTTACCTGGCGCTACCTTTGCGTCATTGGGCACTAAAGAGTGGCGGTCCCTAGTCCCCAGGGTGGCAACCACAGTTAACAGGAACGCACATACGACACCCGCCGAATGCAAATCGGATCCGCGAGTTCCTGCTTCGGGCAGTCTTGACCGAGTGCGGCGTTTAACCAAGCATCAAGGTAGTCCAGTAAATGGCAAGGGGGTAGCAACACCGAGGCGACCGATGCAAGAACTCGCGCTTTTTCGACGTTGGTATTCTCAGCATTGAACGCCGCAAACGCTGAACTTCTGACTGAAAGCTTGAGCTGCTTGGGGATGGCTTGTCGATGCCAATGACGCAGGGCTAGGTGGGTGTCTTCTGGTCCAAACTATCCGTCTGTCCACCGGCAAAACTGTTGTTAGTTGAAGCCCATCTCCGAATATCCGGGCAGCTCCTCGGCGCAGCGCCGCCGCGGCACCACCCAGGTCGGCTGTGGCATATCCTCCCGGAGCAAGGTCCGGGCCTCGCGTACGACATGACGCAAGCCCTCCGCGGCACCATGCTTACGGTACTCGACTTGTTCATATCAATGCCGCGACCATTGGCCATGGCTTTGTGTGTGTATGTACTCCATATGTACTCCGTACACGCGTCCCTCAGCTCGGGTCCACAGCTTCGACGCTGCGCCGCCACCATGTTCTCTAGAAGACCAACCCCAGACCCCGATCGAGCACATCAAACGAACAGAGATTCTTTGTGCGCGCTGTTGTCACTCCCTGTCCGTTCTTCAATCCAACTTCAGCCACGTCTATAAAGACTCTCATGTCCATTTATTGGACAACAGCAAAAGACTCAAGATGAAAAGAAGTCTCGGGCCGCTGGATAACAGAAGGAAACGCACACGCTGCCAGCCATGCACGAAGAGACGCATCAAGGTTTGAGCAACCCAGGGCAATGTCGCCTTGCCAATTCCGGACTGACTTTAATGCTGGATAGTGTCAAGGGGGCCATCCGTGCGAGTATTGCGTCCGCGCGAACAAGCCATGCCGGCAACAAGAGCCTGCCCAGCCTGAGGTCAAGTTCATCACATTTACACAATCACGCCCTGCGGCACAAGTACCCAAGCACGCGGACCAGCCCAGCGACATCACCTACCTGGACCATTTCGCCTCGTTCATTCGACAGTGTCAATTCACGCGCGGGTTTGCCTCCGTAAGCACGGGTCTGCTGCCGCTCATCCACGCCTCCCCGTTTCTGCGTGACCTGGCCGTCGCAATCGGCGCGCTGGACGCCAGCAGGCGAGGCTCCGTCAGCTCGCTCAGCGGACGAGAGTCGCCGCAGTGCATTGCGTTTCGCCTCCACGGTAGATCGCTGCGAGCTCTTCGGACCAGGCTTGCGACGGCGGATGCGGCGCATGGCGAAGACGTTCTTTGGAGCACCTTCTTCCTTGGACTATTTGCAGTATGTCATTCGATGCTTTGCAGTGAGAAAGCGATGCTGAAGCGAATGTGCAGCTCATCTCGGAGACATCTGGTGACGGATGGGCCAAGCACATGCTCTATGGCACGTCCAAGATGCTGCAGTTGGCTGGCCCAGGAGAGCAATCGTCTTCGCTTCGTCGGCAGTTACTTGAGGCGTTTCGTCTACTGGAAGCCAGCAGGGCGATCCTCTACGGGGAGGATACTCTCCTTTCCCAGGATGAATGGCTGCACTTCCAAACCGGCCACGTCGTTGCTAGGAATGAGTTCTGCGACCCAATGGAAAGTATCCTAACACTCATAATCCAGACCTCCTCTTTCAATAAACGGTAAGAACCTCTGCACGATGCAAGAATTGGGCGTCTGACAATTGTATGCCTAGCTTCTTCGCCACGATTGAGAGTGTACCTGAGCCGCTGAGACCCATCGACCCGTCCATCGATGCGCTGGCACACGAGGGGATGGAAATTCAGCAAACGGTCTTTTCGTGGCACGATGAGGTCGCACCGTACCTGGACCGAACGGACGCCTACACCCAACTGGCTCTCACCTACTACCACTCCCTTCAACTGTTCCTCGCGAGAAACTACACCTATCACTTGTGTTGGCACGGCAAAACAATCCCATCGCTGACAGAGGCTGAAATCGACGCACATATGACCGCCATAATAGATTTATCCCAGAATATCATGGTGGCGTCTGACATTCCAGGGGTAACGCTCATGTTTCCTTTGCGGATGGCCGGCGCGCACGCCGTGGAAGCGCGGCAGAGATCCAGGGTTCTGAGCATACTGGGGCGGGTATATCAGAAGGGGTTCGTTGTTTCGGATAGGATAATGGTGGACTTGCGAGAGCTGTGGGAGTATCAGGGGCTTCGGAGCGGTGAGTTGAGAGTTGTTGCGGCTGGAGGCGCATCGGAGCAATAATACGCAATAGTGGCCGTTATTGAACCCAAGTTGTCTACGAAAATGCCCATTCAGAGCACAAAGAAAGCAGCTGATACACGCCTCCAATCTCTACTCTAGAATCTGTCCCCCATCTCTTGCAGCTCACCGGCAATTCCAAGCCTAGGCGCCGCCAACTTCAGTATTGAAGTAGCTGGTAATCACCCGGGTTCGCAGGCCTGGCGAGAAGTACTCGTATCCAACCATGACGTTGCAGCTGCTCACGTAGACGGTCACCGGGATCGCGCCTCGATACATAATCTGCCACTGTACCAATATCGTCAGCAGTGTCGATCTCGATGGGAGGGATGCGCGTGTTCTTACGGAAGCCACGAGGCCATGCGCAAACGGCCTCTGAACCAGCCCGCCGAAAACCGCCTCTGAGGTGACGAGAATATCCGCCGCGAACAGCGGAAAGTTGGAGTTGACGTATCCCCGCCACACGTCCGGCTTCGCGGAGTTGCCGCTATAGGTGGTCAAAGTGTTGTCCACGAAGCCCTCCTTCGTGACGTTTGCGTAGTCGAAGGTCGACGTTGAAACCTGCCCGTCGATGGCCTCGTCGGCGCGGACAAGGCGCTTGGACGGGGAGTTGCTGACGTACCCGGCCGTGATGTGCGACAGGTTCTGGTTCCTACGTTTGCGGTCAGCTAGGGCGAGGCTTCTTGGGGCTGCTCCGGGTGGCGGCGCACCACTTGTGCTGGACGAAGCTGGTCTTGAACTCGGGCTTCAGCAGCGGCGGGAGGGGCTGCTCGAAGTCGGCAGAGAAGGCCACCATGGACGAGGGAAACGGAGGGCAGGCGGATGTCTTGCCTGCCAGTGCAGCCGTGGCGGCGGCCAAGGAGGCTCCGAGTAGGCAAAGCGGGAAGTGCATTTCGTGGTTGGTTTCTGCAACAATATTGAGGTTCAGACGACTACTCGTAGATGTTTTGCTCAAGGGCTAAAGAAGAATGGCGGGCTTGGCTTGCCTTGTGAAGGTTTGCTCTCATCGAGGTCCGTCCCATCTCGCCTTTATATACGTGAATGTCGAAGAACGAAAGGCTTTCTAGACGGGCGCAGCAGTGACGCGTAGCCTATGCAGTCTCGTCAACACAGTAGGCAGAAGCGCGTTCAATAATTGCCGATTTAGGATGCAATGACGCTATTCCGAGTGTTATGTTCCCCGAATCTTACCCCCCAATGCCCCACGAACATGAATGGCCACAAAAGTCGCTCTCATTCCCAAAGCCAACTCCTTTGAGTATTCTACTCCCCTACATGTTCTTCGTTAACGTACATCTCAACATCACGACGAGACCAAGCGCAGCCGCAGCAGCGCCATTCTGCCGAGGCGCGCCGCCGACGTGTGTATCTCCCGTCGGGACTTTTATCGGCGCCATCGGCGTGGCGCCCGTCTGGTTCGCGGTATTGGTGTAATGGACGTGTTGCAGGGCTGGGTAAAGGCTATGTTGAGCCCCTCGGCGCTGCACAGGGCCGTAATCCCCTCGGCCTTGGACTTGACGGTGTTAAGGTCGTCGGCAGTGCGGACAGGTAGCCGACACATGCGGACGAGATGCTCACCGGCGCTGTCACACGTCGACGGTGTACGAGTAGTCGCGGGGGCGAGGGCGATGCCACCGCCGGCATCTGGCTCTGGGCAAGATCGGCAAGGGCTGACCCGGCCAGGGCCATGAGCAGGCCGGTGAAGCTGCATGGAGGAGCCGAACTGAGACATGAAGGCAACGTTCCTTGTGGGGGAAGCAATGAACTGACATCAGCCCTACGGAGTACAGGATGCTCAAACGGCACGTTGCCAGCAAATGTGCCACTGGTCGCGCCCAAGACACGCACGGATGCCACACCAATCAGCCGCCCTGAACGTTTGGATGCCCAACACCCATGTACGTAGTACCGCAAAGCAAACCGCATGTACGGAGTTCGTCCGTACCTAGTAGCACCAGAAGCACCAGGACCGCACCATGCCTGAAGCCCCTGGCGGCAACGAGACGGGTCACAACGGCGGGCGAGGTTCCCTCTGTTGACCAGTTCCACGTCCTCTTGGTCCGGGACCGAGATCTGCGCATCGGGTGGGCGGATCGACGACTTCGGCAACAAGGCCCGGTGGAGGAAATTGTCTGCCTGCCCGCCAGCTCGGGCCTGGTACCCGACCATTGCGCCATGTTCGATAACGGGATTGCGTTTGGTGTGGCGCATCCGAACTCGGCACTCAAGACCCTGCCGGACGGCACGCGGACGGCGCTTGTGGACGGGGACAGAGCCGCCAAGGTGGGCGAGCCGACTTCGACGGCCCTGACCAGGAATGGGAAGACGTCGATGAATGTGCGCCACGCCGAGAGATGTGTCGTCCGAGACCAGATGCGACCCGTACCCTAGATATTGTACAAAATATATCCATCTATACAGCTGGTGCTGTGCTTGTCTCTGAGTAGAGACTTAGCGCTCAGAGTCTTCTTGGGGTTCCTCTGGCTCTCCCCGGGCCTCGGCTTCAGCAACTTCGGGAGCCATCGTCTCCCTGGTCGGCCACCGGCGCAAGACAGCCACGAAGCCGCCACCCGCTATGCGGTCCCCAACCTTGGGACGCATCACCTGCACAATTTTGCTCCCACCCCTCTGATGGGCCTTTGGCACAACCATCTTGACATCCCAGTCCCTGCCACCGCCGGCATCGTGGACGCCATCCGTCGTCGTCGAGACGGGCAGCTCTAAGACCTTCTCAAGCCGCAAGGGTTGGCGCGTCTGCGTGAACCACGCCTGAAACTCGGCGATCTGGCTAATGGACGGATTGAATATTATCAGGAGCCCGTTGGGGCGCAAGGCCTGGACGACGCGCTCGGCATTGTCGTGCGCCGATGGGAGGTCCAGGACGGCGCGAGACAGAAACGGCTCGCCGCTCGACTGGGCGAGTCGCTCGGAGAGATGCCCGTCCACAGAGCCGATGTGAAAGTCTATGGATGGAAGGTACTGCGCGCGGCGGAAGTTGCGTATCAGTTTGTAAGCGGCGTGGAGGTGCTTGGCGTTGTGGTCCAGGGAGTGGATGACGGCGCGGCGGGAGGCGGCGTAGGTGTCGAGAGCAGCTTGGTCGTCTGGGGCGAGGTCGACGTGCGTTGTGGAAGGGCCCTGGCGTGACTTGAGCTTTGATTCGCAGAGGGCCAGGCGGAGGGAGGGAGATATAGGAGGGTTGGCGACGTGGATGGCACGAGCAATGTGCAGGGTCAAGCTGCCCATGCCCGTGCCGGCCTCGAATATCTCAAACGGCGGCGCATCGTGCTCAACCCCCTCCTCCCCCGGCCGCGAAGGGTTCAAGTCCAGCAGGGAAACGATCGTGTTTGCATCGTGAGGGTATATGGGCGTCGCAAGCCGCTCGGCATTGATGATGTAGCTGGCCAGCGTGGGCTCGTGCAGGACAACATTGTGACCGCCGCTGTCGCGTACGACATCGAGTAGGCTGCGCCCTATGAGGTCTGCCGCGGGCACCGTAGCCCCATAGGACAGCTTCACGCGGGCATCAGGGCGCAGGGGCGCGGTGAGGTGCCATTTGGGGTACTTGGCGCCCTGCTGGCGGAGGAAGAGGATGTCGTGTTCTGGACAGCATTGTCAGTCGGGCAGGAGCCATTGGAGCTGGGAAATATAAATTTCGAGCACCCTTGATAATGCGGTTCGACGAGAACGATCTAAAGTAGCGGGCGGTGGTCGAGAGACGGCGAAGAAGCAGGTTGTTGCAGGGGCGCATCGCGAGAATCATTGAGCTCGGTTGGAGTTTCATTAGACTCCAGCTTTCAGCGCTAAACACACCGTTGCAAGCGCCGGTAGATTCTCGGGGAAACTCCCGGGTGCATCCGCCTCCTCAGCCGTAGGGAAGCTGAGGGATAACAGTCTGTGAATCTGGCCATTTTGGGGGCAACACTGCAAAGGAATTGAAGACGATATTATCCCAGCAACACTGGAGCGGGTCAGATCCCATCTTGAATCCGCGGCATTTTCATTCGTGCATCTTGTGCATCTTGGTTCCCCAGATTGATCCTTGACAGCCACGTGGTCGCGTCTCCAGTCGTCCATTCGTCCCAACTCCGTAACATTTCCAATGCAATATCATGACGATGCCGATTCGTGTATTCTCCCATTATGACAGTCGCTGCTCGCGGGCCAAGGAGTGAGGCAAGACCGCAGCGCAACTGCTCCTTCCCGAAACCACCGACCCCCCATCCTGTTTCCTGAGGCAGCTACAAAAACTTGCTCTGCTGCTCCCCTCCCTCCCTTGCTCCCCTCTCTTTTTTCAAATGCCACCGTCGCCAGCGCCATTAATTGCGCCCGTTCCGTCTCCTCCTCTTCGCCTCCTCGCTGCTGGGTCCTCTCTCGCAAAAACAAGCGCTAATGTTACACAGGTGCCACGCCCGTCCCAGGCTGACAATGTTGAAGCTCCCCAAACGCCGGCTCGATAAACCAAACAAGCGCAGTGTGATGGGAAATACTAAGTAATAATGGTAGGGAAAGGGCCCATACAAAAAACAGGACTCGCGTGCCGAGACTCCAGGCTCTGTGTGAGGTGATGCAAAGCAGACAAAGACGGCATCCGCTGTCGCGGGCGTCCGTCGCCCCTCTCTTTCTTTTTGGATATCTTTCCGCCTCTGACGTGGTATGTGTTGCCCTTGGTATCTGCAAAGCATATCGCTGACGCTTTTCTTCTTTTTCCCAGCATGTAAATCGTGAACGAAAAGGAGACTTCGACAATCCCATCCAAACAGGCTCTTCCGGAGATCCAGCTCATATAAAAGCCCACTTGGATGACGACATGTGGTTTACCGCCGTCGACCACGCTTCCTGGGCATCCGGTGCGTGTACGGTCGTGTGGAAGTCTTCCTCGAAATATGGATGGACCTTGACCCCGACATGTTCCTCCAGGATGGCCACGCCCGAGTCGTATCGCCGTCGACACCGCTTGGTCCACGGATCAACCTTGACTGGGCTGTGGTAGCAGTAAACGTTGGGCTTGGAATCCCGCACAGCGAATACCGCACCTAAGCTCCTCATGTGGTTCCACAAATCGACCGCCGCCTGCTTCGTCGCGTCCGAGTGAGGAGCCGCGGCATACAGCAGCTGCAGGATGGAATACCGAATTGCGAGGACCTCGACGCTGTTGGCGCCGTGCCGCTGCTCGAGCTGTTGATGTTGAACCCGGAGCTCGACGACAAGCTTCTCTAGCCGTTCGAGATTGGCGTGGTTGTGGAACAGGGCAAGGTCGATCCACGTCCGCGCAACGTATGGATGGCGGCGGCTATATATAGCCTCGAGCTCCTCCGCAATGGTAGGAATGCTTCCCCAGAGCAGTTCCGAGAGCGTGCTGGGGCCGTGTTTCTGCTGAACTTCGTACAGGCAGGTGAAGATTTGGCGAAGCGGGTGCGACCGTTCAAAGTTGGTTGTCGAGTACGCGGCCAGGTACTTGCACAGGGCCGTCATCATCCCCGGATCTCGGTGCACCATGCCCAGAAGCAGCTCCTTGATGCCCAGCGGGGACAGCTTCTTCAAATCAACCTCGAGCTGTTTGAATGCCATCATGAGGAAGTTGCCGCCCTGGTCAGCATCCCTGGCCTCAAAGTAAAAGTTGGCCTCCATCAACAGATCGCTCGACCCGGCGCCCCATACCATGGTCACCGGCCAGCTAATCTGTGCGTCCGTCTCCACCTCAAACTGCCGACAATGCAGGAAAGCCTTCCTCATGTTTCCGACGACAAGTTCCTGGGCTCGCAGGAGGTCCGGTGATCGCAGGTATCCCGGCGCTGGAGGCGGCGTTGGCGTTCGGCACCGGACGTGGGCTGGTAGGTCGGCCGGAAGTTCGAAATCGATCAAGTCGTATTCCGTGACGCCTTTCCGCTTCAGATAAGTACCCAGGTTCACTACCCTCCCGTTCCGGACAAACTCGGAGACCTTGCCCTCGGCATCTCGCTGGAACTTCATCGACAGCAACCTCTTGACTTCGTCCTCCGTGTTGTTCTTGACGAAGCCCCATTGCGAAAATCGTGTCTTGTACATCTTCGGCCTGCCATGTGTGAGATTAGACGGACGAGGCAGGACCACGAGACGACTAGAGGAGCTTACGTCGCTTGGAAGTTATACTTGTCGGCCATGACGGCCATGACTTCCTTGAGCGGTCTCCTCTCCTCAAGGTAGAGCGTTCGGATTGTTGACTTGAATTGCTCCCAAGCCTCAGCAGGAACCTGTTCCCGTGACGGTCGAGTTCCAGCCTGGGCGCGGAGAGAAATCGATCCTTGCTTTTGCGCCTGCAGCTGCCAGTTAGAGCGGCTCGATCAACCGATGGACATGGAGCGACGGTACTTACAGGCAGAGGGGTAGACGACGATAACGCCTCAGATGGTTGCGGGGTGGATGGTTCCTGTTTCACCTCTGGGCTGAAGGGAGGTGGAACAGGCGGGGGTGGTCGTGGCCGCGGCGGTTTGGCTGGCGCCTTGCCCTTGGCCTTGGCACTAGGGTTGAACTCGAGGATGAATTGGTTCCCGGCATTCATGGTCGGTTTTGGTGTGGTAGGTACGGGCGGCTTGAAGTACCCGCCTTGGTTGGTGATGGGGTTTGAGGGTTGCGGCTGTTCCGACTTGACGTTGCCTGATCCTGGTGGGCGCCATATTTCGAAGCCCGGAGTTCCTGATACTTGCGGCGTTGACTGGGTCGGGGACGCCATCAGAGGAGACTGAGGAATTTGGGACGACGACATGGGAGAAGGCGCCATCGGACTCTGGACGCGGGCCCCGGACAGGAAGTCGTCTAAACTTCCAAACGGTCCTGATGAAGGGCCAACGCCAGGACTTGCCACTCGGGAGGCATGCTGGAAGCTGGCAAACGGCATGCCCTGCGAGCTGGTTGCAATCGGACTCGTCACCCGCGGCTGTATGCCGAACGATCCCCACTGAGACTCTCCCGGGCTGGCGATGGGAGTCGCCATCCGGTTCGGGTTGAAGGAAGAAACGCCACTTTGACCGCCCCCAAAGTACGCCAAGTTGTCGAGCTGAGGCTTGGCGACGGTTTGTGGTGTTTGGACATTGTTGCTGCGCCTGGGCGGGAGCGGAGGGGTATAGCCTTTGTTCTCGAACGGGTTGAAGCCTTTATTTTCGAAATGAGCAACTAAACGTCCGACGCCGCCTCCGGTTTGCATGGAACTCATGGGCTCGAGTTCCACGTCGAGGCCACCATGGTTGTCATGTTGGTAGCTTGCCTGGATGTCAGATGGAGTCCAGTCCATGTCGGAGGAAACGTTGAATTGCTGGCCGGTCCCTTGGTCGGATTGAGAGGGGTCGACGGATGATGAGGATGCCGCCTGGTCGATGTCGAACCTGGCCCAGGGTTGGTGAGAGAAGCCATACGGGTCGTTGCCATACCCAGCAGCATGAGGCTTGTTCGCCTGATGATTATACATGACGACGAGAGCCAAGCAGACGGAGCAGAGGCGCCCGGTCCGCTGGCTAAACGTCAGTCAGTTGGCGAGACTCGAGCGAGTCGAGAGCCTCGGCTGGATGCTCAGTCGCCAACGCGAGGATTCATCACTAGTGGCAGTGGCGAGCGCTGGTGATCGATCAGACGGAGATCAAGGACGAGAGGGCTGCCAGGCGGGCAGGCGTGCCCATAATCGGTATGGGGTGCCAATGCAAAAAAGAAGGGGCAGATATCGATATCGTTCCCGGGAATCGACTGATGCGAGCAAGTCGCCGTCGATAGGGCAACCTCCGCGACAGTCGACAGCGTCGTTGCGCCGTTGCCAGCGTCCGATGTCGAGGCGACTGAGCTGCTGTGAAGGCCAAGCCACACGCGAAAGAGCAAAGGAGAGCAAAAGTTCCCTTGGCCCAAGTTGCCAGGAAGGGCAAGCCAGTAATAGCCCAAGTCGACAGCGCGTCTGGTGAGGGCCTTGGTTGCGGGCTCCGCCGTTGCTGCTAGGTACAGCTGCCGCCGCCGCGCTGAGAGATAAGGGAGCCGGGCGGTCCCAGTTCACGGCTCTCCTGCAAGATGTGCAGCTCACCGGCAGACAGACAGGCGGCAGGACAAAGGTTGCAGTGGAGAGGGAGACTGGGGGCAAAGACGTGGAAGGGGAGGGGATGTAACCTAATGCGGGCTGGGCGACTACTCGTATTGCGACAGACGCTGGAAGCAAATACTAAAACCGCGGAGCAGGAATAGGGCTCCCAGGATCTGACCACTGAGCTGGACGGCCTTGAAGGGGAGGGGGGGACGACGGCATGTGTGGGAATGCGACCATCGGCCTGAAGAAGAAGGTGATATGGCACCACACGAGCAACAGGCGCCAATCACGACGAGATGATACGCCCCCCTGGCACACGCCAGGGCTCCTGAGCCCGGGGACGAGCCCAAGACATTCCAGCGCAAACAGCCTGGGAAGGCTTCGCTGGTCCGCGACGATGCGATTCCAGAAGGATTCCGCCCTTTCTGCGCCCCATGAAGTTGCCATTCGGGTTAGCAGGCACGCCACATGCGCCGGCGAGCCCGGGATGTCATGGTACTTGCTGGGGCTACTTCGGACCAATTTGCCCAGCGACAGGGGGCATTTGCGTCCGGGCTGCTCTACTCGTCCGGCAGTCGACGATGGCTTCAACTTGGACCATGGCCAAGTGGGAGCATGGCGCATCTCATTGCCTCTTGCCGCGCAGAGTCAGAGGGTGGGAGGGGAGGGGGAGGGAGATCCGATCAGGTTGTGGAGGCGCGCCAGTGTCGCCGAGTCTCGAGCCGCCCGACGAGGTACACTTGCAAACGGGCCGTTGTCTGGACCTCGGGTAAAGGAGCGCGGCGACGGCTGGTGTCGCTGGTGACGCAGCGGTCGCCATGCCGTCAATCGCCGAAGGCAGAGCACGAGCCTCTCTCTGCGGGTGATATCTTCCTTTTCAGCACGGCACAGTGGTTGGGCAACGTGCGGGCCGCTCCCTCTTGTGTCACAACCTGAGTCGCCGCTCCCACCTGGCTCGAAGCCAGGGCGTCGGATCGCGAGCGCCAGTGGGAGGCCTGAAGACTGGAGAGACACGCAACGGTGTGGGGTCTGCGCGACTCATTGCTGCGTTCGGCCGCCGCCGCACGGAGCAAATCGCCAAGCCGAGCGGCATGGCCGCCTGGGGCTGACAGTGACCACATCGGCGCTGGCCAGTATCAGCGGCGGGCGGGACCGACCAGGGTTTCGCTGGTTGGCTGTTACCCCGGGCCCAGACCGCAGCCGACGCAGCTCGCATGTGCTGCCTTCTGTTGCTCGGGACGGACGAAAAGGGGACAACGGCTCCTGATGACGGCGGCGAGGCGGCAGACACCCTTACCCCAGACAGACGGACATGTCGTCCACACGGAGAAGCCGCCGGTGCGCTTCGTGGCCAGCGCGAAGCGGTGTGTGACTGACAGCACAGACGCCCTGCCCTGGCCTCCGAGGCTCACAGGCGTTCGATGCCATGTTACATTCTCAGCTGACTTAAGACCCGGTCTCAAAAGCACAGCCAACAACACGGTCCAGAAACCTGCATACGAGTACTTGTACACACAAATAGCATCCCCCTCACCGGACATTACCATTGTATGACGTAGAGTCGCTCATCAGCTACGAGCACTCGCCACCAACCCGGGTCAAGAGATTGAGGCCTGCATGCCATCATCTCCTTCTCAGCCCTCAAGATCTCAGGGCCATCGCACAATTTCTCCCACAGTGCGTCGTACCGGTTGCACTTTATTGGCCGGCTCACAACCCGGGGCCTCTTACCCAGGCGCGGGGAGACCCTGTCTTAGCACGGCCGCCCTCGCATGTGGACTTGCTCGTGACGTCTGTCGAGGGAAGGGCTGATGTCCCCCAACGAACCAAATGCCCTCCCACCATGACCGGGTTTGGGTGTCCTGTCGGTACCGTGGTCTCTCGACACTGGCTTGCTCCAGGTTCGCGCGTCGGCAGCCGTCCGTCCACTCTGCGGGAACCAATTCGCGGGCCGGGACGCGGACGAGGCCGCGCCAGACCGAGTGGACAGGAAAAGCATCATTTGATACAGCCATTGCTCTCTGGCGAGATTTGCGTTGCAGATACTGATCCTGCGTCAGCGCAACAATGGCGCTATGGCTTGCCATAAACTCTCGGTGGACGCTCAGACACACTTTTCGTGTCATCTATCCTACATATCCGCCAAGTTCACATGCATGGCGTACCGAGCCGAGTCCCGAAGGACGTTCCTCAATCACAATTTGCCACAATTTGCGCTTTGGAGGAACTCGCCAGGTCGTTGCTCTGGCACCATTCATGGCTTCTAGTCACCGGTGGCGTCTACAAGGATGAGCTAAAAACCGAACTGGATGAAAGTGAGCGACACAGAACGAAACTCCAGCAAAGCGGGAGGCACAAACGTGCGAGGATACGAATCGTTGCCGGGCGGGCCCCGATTTCCTGTTCCTGTCGCAGTCGAGACTATTGAATGCTCTGCGCTCCATCAGCACAGCCGGCTTGGAGCGATCTGGCTGAGATCACCAAACAGCCTCGCCCGTTGCGCAATGGAATGGACAACAATTGATGGACTGGTCGCTGAACGGGGAGCGGGGGCACGATCGACGCCCGGCGGGCCGTTGACGGGCCCAGCACGGCAGCCAAGGACGCTACAAGACCGGCAATAGCCGTGTCGTGTGGCTGATTAGCCGCCCAATCGACCAACCTCCTCAGCCGGGACAAAGGCGGCTGAGCCGCCTCATGAGGATATCTGTGTGTCCGTGACCAACTCGCCAGGCCGTTTCCGGGGGCCGTCGTTGTTCTTCGGTCGCCTCCTTCACAAAAGGCAAGTGAAAAGCGCGTCCGCCGTATGTCTCAGGGCTAAATGAATGCAGGTAGCCTCTGTGAGGGTTGCCTGAGTCAAGGCGTGGCCTTGGGGCGGCGGAAACCCGAGATGCGTCGGCCTCGTTCTCCGTCGAGTCGATCCTGGCTGAGCATCCCGAGGCGACAGCTCTCACGATGAAGGATGGTCGCCTCGACTACGGACTGATCTCACTGCCCGTGATCCTGCCGTTTTATTTTCGATAGACAAATGGGGTCTCGTCGCGCAGGATCGTCATCAATACCGCGGCGCGTCAGATTCCCCCTCCCCCCCCTCCCCTTCCCCTCTTCCCCGGGCCCCCGCCATCGATTTTGAAATCTCTGCATTCACTATTCTCTGCTCAGCCCGTGGTATCGCAAAGGCGCCAACGAGGAAAACACTCCGAGAGCGCAATTTCACGGCGCAGTGATGACGACCTGCGTCCCGACGATGCCCGAGGCCGACATCCCTGGAGGTTCGGTTCACCAGCAGGACTCGGCTATTCGTCCCAGATGTTCTAGAATGTCCCTCGTGCTCTTGCCTTGGTCCAATGTCAGCGGGGCATTACTCTTGGAGGAGAGTGTGTCATGCTGCCGTCTTCAGCCGCCCCCTTTTCCATACTGCTCTGTCTTCCTCCCGAGACGCCAATGTTCGTCGGCCAGTGCTTATTACCTGCGGAAAAGGGCATGCCAAGCTCCTGGGATATCCCTGGGGCGATCGGCGAGGCCGAATCCCTCGCGCTGTCTCAGACCGCTGTGGAACAGTATCTCACTATGTACGTATACACCAGTCTCTCGCGGCGGGCCGCGTGCCGTCCCGACAACCGAGCGCGCGCAACTCGAAGCCCCGAGGGCCCTCCCCCGAGATGCGTGTGGAATGTGGAATCTCGCGGTGCCGCGACGATGGTTAGTTTGGCTAGTTGGCCTTCCGGGACTGGACACTGGGCGGATTCGTACTCGCCCTCCCGAATATTCTTGGCTGGGGATGCTTTCAGTCGCAGACTACCCTCCTTATCCGAACATTCCTATTGTCGCAGCTATCTCCATGAAAAGGGGGGGGATACGATGGGCTTGTCCGCGGTACAGCTCCGGACTGAGGTCCGTCACTTCAAGCCTGCTTTCCGCTCGCACAAAGAAAGCATCACTCCGTTCGTGGAGAGCCTTCTTGGGTCTTGGGTCATGTTCGCCCTCTCTCCTGCTAGCAAGGGGGGGACGTGCAGTCCCTATGTAGGAAGGCTGGATATATCCCCGAAGCACCAGTGCTCTCGTGGATCCACTGCCGCCGCCTGTCACAGGCCTTGTATCAGATGCGCCGCATAAATGCGTGTCCCTGCGTCTTCATGCGCCGCGATCCGTCCCGTCGACCAGCCAAGCGCCGTGGTACTCCACCGACGCATCCGTGCGGAAATACAGCGCCCGTCGATGAAAGCAATGCCCTAATCGGCGTCCCAATGCCCTCACCGGGCGGAGACAACATGCATTTGCTCCATCGTTGCGGTAGCACCGATGTATCCATCGCGGAGAGAATGCAACGATAGACGGCCGAGAGCGGACTACGCTCCTTTGTACATCGACCACAACCCCTCGGGCACGCCTGACACTACCAGGGCAAACAGCCATGCACTTGTGTCGCCCTCGCTCGTTGCGAAGCCGGTGCAAAGTTTCGTCGTCCGCGTATCATGCAAACAGCCATAGGCGCCACCCCCGACGATTCACATACGCATGATCACGAGTTGTGTCTATCATCTATCTATATTCAACTGCGTCCTGTCTCGCCTCAATCGTAAACTGCATAGACTACACCCGTCGAATCGAATTCCCCCATTCCATTCCATTCCATCAAATCCTTTATTCTATCCATCCTTCCATCCTTCCATCCTTCCATCCTCCCGTCCTCCCGTCCTTCCATTCTCCCATCCATCCATCCTCCCATCCACTCATCCCTTCATCCTCCCATCCTCCCATCCTCCTATCCTCCTACCCTGCGCAGCCATCCAACTCTGTGGTTGAGTATATCATAATCCCTTTACAACCCCGTCGCCAAAAGAAAGGAAAGGAAGAGAAAAGAAGGTCCGAATTGGAGCAAGGCATATAAAGTATATAGATAAAACAAACGCCTTCAGTTACCGGGAGCATGCCGACGTAGAAACAAAATCCGTCTGCGAAGAGAATAAGGGGAAAAGAGACGGAGGAACGAGAAGTGATCGATGTTCAAACGTAGACACCATTCCACCTGCCACTCGCGTGCATGGCGAGGTAAACCGAAAAAGGAACAAACGTAGGGGGCAGTCGGGGTCCATTAATAGACCTCTTCGGCTTCCTCCTCTTCTCTGAACTGAAGTCCGCCGTCGATTTTGAACGCATCCCGCACCCAGGGCTGAACAGCCACCTTGTCGACGCTCCAGCGGGCGCGAGAGCGTTTTAGAAGACCCTCAGTAATCTCCATGGCGCCGAGAAGACCTCTCTCCTCGAACTTGGCCACGCTGCCCTCGTGGTCGCCATCATCACCGGCATACTCGACCCAGCGCCACTCGACTCTCGCGATACGGTGGCTTGTGCGACTGCGCATGCGGTGGGCGTCGCTCATTCCCGGGTGCGGATCGAACGGCAGGCGGGCCTCGAGGAGAGCATAGAGCAGGACGCCGAGAGACCAGGCGTCGGTAGCGCGGCCGTCATACGGCTGGCCCATGATAACTTCGGGGGCAGCGTAGTCGTCAGAGCCGCATCGCGTCTCGAGCTTCTCGTCGTCGGCGACGCGGCGGGATAGGCCAAGATCAGCAAGAGTGACGATTGAGTGCGGGAATGTGGTCCAGTCGACGGTCGGGTTTGCAAGCTCTGAAGGGGTAAGGTTGACGAGTACGTCTAAGGAATGTGATCAGCCCAGGAATCTCAAAAGGGAGACGAGAAAGTGAATGACTTACTCTCGAGCTTGATGTCTCGATGGACAATCCTCCTCTCGTGCAGATAGCCCACTGCGCCAACCAGCTCCGCAAACATCCGTCTCAAGAGGGGCGGAGTCAGAATGTGTCGGTGCGCGGTCGCGACCTCAAACAGGTCTCCGCCGGGACAGTAGCTCAGCACAAGAATCGCCCTGGTGTGCTCTATACTCCAGGCCTTGAGATTCACCAGCGAGGGGTGATGTATGCTCTGCATAATCTCCAGCTCTCGCTTTAAGCTCATCTCAACACGCTCCTCGGATGCCCCGCCTCGAGGGCCATGCTCGCATACCTTGACAGCCACCAACTTCTTGCGGTCAACGTGGCATTCGGTCACGGGGGACATTGGTCCCGCACTCGGCTCTCCGGAATCGGTACCGGGGGCCATCTGGCTCGTTGCGAGCATGACTCGACTGAAGGTGCCCTGCCCGAGGTAGCCTAGCGATCTCCAGCGCCGCTTCTTCTGGTCGCCTCGCGCTCGGGCATCAAAGTATTCGTAGCCAGAGTCCTTAGGCTTGTTCCCATCGCTAGAGTCTTTGGAAGATTCACTCGGAGGCGGGGTAGGGGGCTGAGTGACTGTTGGAGTCAAGCCTCGCGACTCGGCAAAGTTCAGTTCCCTCCTCATACGGGTCTCCAAGCTCTCCGTAGTGTCGATCCTGAGATGAGATCCAGACGCTGTCACAAGCCTCTTGGGCGCAGCCATTGGATCCGGGACATATTCGCCAATGCTGCTATTCTTGGGGTGGTGCGACTGCTGTGGCTGCTGCTGGTCGTGGAAAACTGGCGCTGGGGCATTGTTTGTTCCATCCGAGGTCGCATACATTTTGCGCCGGGCCGCATTCGCTGCGGCAACCTCAATTGATTCGCCACTCTTCGTGATCAGCATAGAGGATTCTCCCAAGCTCCTCAATCGACCGCGAGTCCGGGGAGGCGAAACTGAGCCGGAACTCAGCCTCTTCCAGGGGCCCGGAGAGTCACCAGAAAGAAGCGGGCTCGGCAGGGGCGTCAAGTCGCCCATTGCCGCGATGACAGGGCTCGAAATGACGCTGTTGGTTCCACCGGAGGATCCGAGGCTGCTCGTAAGGGCGGCGTTGAGACTCGGGGTCCTCGATATGGGCCGCAGGCTGCTAGTCGACGCCTTGTTGTTCAACACTCGAGACGGGGAGAGAGTGGTGTTGCGGTCGAGCGACTCGCGGTGGGCGAGCGAGGGGGTGGTCGAGGTCGGCGCAGAGACATTGGTGGATATGCGAAGAGCCGACCGAGGGCCGTGATGGGCTTTGTCTGTGGCCAAGGGCGCCTTCGGGTCGTCGCCATTGTTGTGGCGCCCTATCTGAGATAGGGGAGGCGATGGCGCGATGGTGTTGGTCTGGAAGTGGACGGGAGGCTGTGTCGACGAAGAAGAGGCATTGTGCCAAATCGCGGGATCGGGGTTGCTGGCAATGTTATCGATATTGGACTTGGACTCGTCGTGGGATATCGCCGTCATTTGGGAGGCCGGCGCGCTGCTCATGGTTGCTCGCGGGCCTTGGTGCTTCGTGGATGCGCTCTAGTCAAGCTGCGTCTAAATTGCCGTGTCAGCCTCTGCCTCTCCCAGGCATCGATGGATGGATACACACGCGTGCCGGAAGAGCCTCGCGAAGCTTTGGGGCGGCCCTGCACGGCGGGCGCGGGTCGAAGGGTGGCGGCGGGGGGGTGCGAGATTCACAGCGCGGCCGCAGCAGGAGGTGATGGACGCGAGGCTCCTCTGTTCTATAAAGAGGACATGGGGGCGGTGTTGCGCCGGGGCGAAGGCGGCGACGATGGCGGAAGCCGCGTAGCACAGGCGTGCAGAGTCGTGGTTGTGAAGTCGTCGTCGATGGAGTCGGGTTGGGAGCCATCATTGGAGGCCGGGAGCCGCCCGTAATTAGCAGCTTCCTTCGCAGACGCGGTGGGGCTCCTGCCGCGGTGGGCGGGATGGAAACCGGGGCTGCCAGGCGGGCGGAAGCCTCACACGGCTACGGGCTGTAGCGGCACTCGAAGTGGCAGTACGAGTAGCGCTGTTAGGCCTGGGGGGTGGCCTGCTCCAGGCCTGCCCGGACGAAGCCGCGCCGGAAGGAGCCGCGGCTCGCAGCGGGTTCTTCCAGGCCGCGGCTCGCAGCGGGTTCTGCCAGGCCGATGCTGCACCCAACACGCGTCTGTCCATGCGGCCTGGTGCATCAGCTGACCCGGCCGTGAAATGCTACATGTGATTTTCTGCTGGCCGTCTGGCCGAGATTTGCTTTGTGCGGACTGCCGACCACGGCGCATGCTCTTCACCTGGACTGGCCTCAATACGATAGCCATGCCAGCCACCGAGGGGCGGGTCAGCGAGGCGCCTAGACACGAATGCTACGTTCCCTCACATCCATCCATCCACCCATCCACCCCCGGCATCGCGGCTGGGCCAAGACAATGCGAGCACGCGAAGGCGCCGTGGAATGAGCAGCCAGCGTGCAGCGCCAAGAGAAGAGGCAGTCCGTATCCCGTGACCGCATGGATGTGAGCCCCGGGGTGAAACAGAGCCAGCCGTGCGGAGAATGTGACAACGCCAGCGCTGCATGATGTGACCGAGAATCTCACGCTGCAGAGAGCCGCGGTCTACGAGAACGGGGCAAGTTGTCGACCGCTCCACACTCGGGCGGGCCGTCGTCCAGACTGCCGGGAGACATCCCGGTCGTCGGCCTGTCGCCCGGCATAGGTATACCCTTGTGAATAGCACAGCTGTGCTTACGAGCACTCCTTAACAAGAAGCCTCCTTGTTGTGTAGGTACCTCGCTCTCTTCAGCTAATTCTGTCGACGCCAGAGGGGTGCACGGCCCGTCTTTTCAGCGCTTACGGTCATCACAACTACCATGGAGCGCTATTGGCGACAGAAGAGGGAGGACAAAAGAAATCATAGGCAGTTGTCGAGCATTGCTGCACAACGTCACCGCCACGAGCAGTCCAAGCGCATCAATGTCGGACAGCACCCGGTCTCTGATGGCGTTTCACCATCTCCATATGCTCGCGTACCCGACAGTCCGGGCATTGCGCCTTGACTCCCGCTCCAAACCACGCCACAGCAGTCTGCCATAGCTTCTCCTGCGCGTTGTCCCAGTCTTGTATGTCCACCTTAGCCAGCGTGGCAGACCAGTACCGCTTCCTCGTGGGGCGGTACCGGAGGCAGTCGACGCACAGATTAGCCACTCTCCGGAGCCGTCCCTTCGCGTCCCTCCGGTAGAATCGTTTGAGCAAGCGCTCCAGTAGGTCACAGCGACACCATCGGCCAATTCCTGAACCCGGATCCTGGTTGCTCGCCCAGGGAGCCCGGTGCTTGTGGGGATTCGGCACTCGAAGGTTGCATAGGGCAGATATCCCGAGAAGCACCTTGCAGGAGAGCGCCAGCATAATCTTGTCTTCAGGCTCCGCATGGAGAAAGAAGAGCATTAGGATCTCCGGCGGGAGCTTGAGCAGAGGCGACGGTTCATGGCCTGCCACAACGAGCAACTGCTCATCCATAAGTACCTCGGCAGAATCCTGCGGTGCACAGGGAGCGCTCACCTCGCCAGGGATCCTGAACGGCGTTGTGTGAAGACAGCCAACTCTATTCTCCAGCCTTGTACCTTTACGCAGACGAGGCGGCATGATGATCTTGGGTGTCGCAGGACCCACGAGTTGCATGTCCTCGTTTCGTGATGCTACGTCAATGAGACGTACAGGGTAGGCGGGTCCAGACGAAGTCGCCGTTGGCCGCCCTCCGAAACCTGCCGTATCTGATTGGTCCGCAGCCCTTAATTGAAGGCCCCACACCTCGACGCGTCTGGTCGCGTTTCCCCTCGGCTTCACCATCACGACCGACTTCAACCGCCAATTCTTCTCCCTTCTCCGGTTGTTCAGCCACAAGGCAGAGAACAGGCACCATGCTGCGACACGACTACAACCGCATCGACCCCAAGCGGCGCAACGTCATCGACCACAGGAAGAAGCAGTTCGCGACGCCGCAGTACAAGGACGCTGAGTACCCCAGCCGCCTCAACTTTTACGCCGACGCGCCGACGGCCGACATCACGCTCGAGCAGTTTGAGCAATGGGCCATTGATAGGCTGAGGGGTATGCCTGCCGATCACAGAGGTTGTGTTGTGCGGCTGTGTTAACTCTGTCGACAGTGCTGGCTGAGCTGGAAGCGTGCTCCTTTCGCAACAAGTCGCCCGCCGAGACGGCCACGCACATGAAGCCCATCCTCGACAAGTACCTGCCCCTCGACACCAACAGCTCCGCCTCGACCAAGCTGTTTGCGCAGAGGCAAAAGGACCACTACAGCCACTTCATTCTGCGGCTGGCCTTTTCGTCGACCGAGGACCTGCGCCGCCGGTTCACGCGCGTCGAGACGACGCTGTTCCGGATGCGCTTCAACAACGACGACCTCGGCGAGCGATCGGCGTTTGTGTCGAGCCTGGACCTCGACTGGTGGGAGCCCGTGACCGAGGACGAGAGGCAAGACTACGCCGCGGAGCTGGCGGCCATGATGGGGCCCAAGAAGGGCGCCGCCGAGGACGACACGTGGTTCAAGGTCGACTGGGAGCGGGTGCCGGACCTCGTGGAGCAGCGGCGCGTGTTTCTCAAGTCTGGCAAGGCGTACGTGCCCGGGCGGGAGCAGTCGAGCATGGTTGTCGCAGAGTTTTCCTCGCGGCTCGAGAGACAGCTCGAGGTAGGCAAACGTGGCTGCGCTTTCGTGGCTCAATGGCTAACGAGATGAGCAGCTGACGGCGCGCGCTCTGCCGCGGCTGGACGAAGACGACCGCCTCACCCCCATCCTCAACCACCTCTCCAAGAACTTCATCACCCCCCACTCCGCCTACGTGTCCAGCGCGTCCGCCCCCGACGGCGCCCAGTTCACCGCGGCCAACATCGACAACCTCTCGCAGCACTTCCCTGCCTGCATGTCGCACCTGCACCGCTCGCTGCGCCGCGACGCGCATCTCAAGCACTACGGCCGCCTGCAGTACACGCTCTTCCTCAAGGGCCTCGGGCTCAACCTCGAGGAGTGCCTCGTCTTCTGGCGCAGCGCCTTCCACAAGGTCACCGACGACACCTTCAACAAGGAGTACCGGTACAACGTGCGGCACGCGTACGGCGACGTCGGCGGCGACACGAACCGCCGCGGCGGCGGGTACAACCCTTTCAGCTGCCAGAAGATCCTGACGGAGCACCCGCCGGGGCCGGGCGAGGCGCACGGCTGCCCGTACCGGCACTTTAACCTGGAGAACCTGACGGCGCTGGTGCAGGCCATGGGCGTGACGGACCGGTCGGTGCTGCAGGGCGTCAAGGAGGACACGGATCACCAAAAGTACCACATGGCTTGCAACCGGTCAGTCACCCCCCGAGCATCCCGCATTCCCATTTGCGCTCCTGCTAATCGTTTCTGCAGTGTCTTTGAGCACCTCCACAAGGCCGAGATCAAAAAGGCCAAGGACGAGGGCGCCATGACGTCCAACCAGCTCGAGACGCTCGTCCACCCCAACGAGTACTTTAAGCGGAGCTACATACTCAAGAACCTGGGCAAGGACAGCGACATCAAGATGGAGGGATGACGGCCGGTCTCATGATTGGATGCTGAACATGACGGGCTGGGCATATTGTATGTTGGAGGCATTCCGGGGAAGGAGTACGGCGTTTTGGGTAGTGGTGTTAATACATGACCTGGCTGCCGCCATGGAGCTTTGAATATATGACGTCCTCGTCGCTGAGCATCCTGCGAGCTTAGCTGTATACCAGAGTAGCCCAAGCCATGATCCGGGGTATAGGTGCCAGAGTATCTCTCCCGGTGGCCGTCTTGTAGCCTTTCGCTCGACACCGCAACTTTCATGGCGACAGGCACTGGGACGGCATCATCAACTACAGCCTACGTATTTTACGGCTCCGAGTACAGTTGAGGCCAGATCCTCGACCGCGCCTCCCTTCTCACCGTCACTCCACACCTCGCCATCGTCATCTGTCACCTCCGTACTCTCGAAATCCATCCAAGCCAAACCACATCCCCTCCTTTATTGCATCTGCATCCCCGTCCCACGCACGCCCCCCCGCCCCCTCCGTTCACCGACCTGCGAAATAACGGTGGTCGAAACGGTCCGCATGCTGCGCGATGAGGTCACAGGGTCCGGGGGCGTGTATGCGCGGGGTACGGGATGACGACATGCCAGTTTATGACCCTGATTTGCGCGCAGCAGCCGGATGCGAGGACGTGAGGGGGATGCGCCGCTGTGATACCAGATTGGCGACGATGATGCTGATCTTGGTGTTGATGTTTCCCTCTCGACATCTGGCTGGGAGATGAGAATATTTGCCGCTGGTTCCATCTCTCACGGAACGCATCCACCAGCAAGCGCGAGGAAAGCCCACACTGCAAGAGAACACTGCACGGCGGGGACCTCACCGACGCTTTGACATCATGAGACATCGCCGTGCGTCCGCCCTGCCGGGTGGGGGGAAAGGATGGGGGGGGGGGGGGGGGGGGTGTTGAAACACGGCCCACGATGGCTTCACGTTGGGCTTTGAGGCTTACGGTGGGCAGGTGTCGAGCGCAGCATTCGCGAGCGGCTTCGCTTTGCATTGCCTCGTCCCTGGTCATGGACGATGTCCACGTCGCACCAAATACCCATCACACTTGGCACGAGCACGGCAGCTCATCCGGTCCCTCGGTACTGTCCCTGGCCCCGTGCTGACCCCCATTTATAGCTCACTCATCGCTGCGTAAAAATAGGTTGTATCCGCAATAAAAACAAATGGCGTGCCGTGCCAGGCGCTCGTATCTGCAAGTCCCGCCCAGCAGGCGATGCTATTTTCAGACGCCGCTTTCGTGGCGGAGCAGACGCACCTCGCCCTTCTTCCATGGGCGTCAACCGAAACTCGGAACCGTGGTGATGTTGAGGGTAAGCATCGCAATGCGTATTTCAGTACACGCAAACATCCGCGCAGCACAGCGCAGCATGATGGCGCCGAAGCGGCGCTCGCTCATTTCGTAGGCGCGCTGTGGATGGATCGCCATGCCTGTCCATTCGCAACGCGACGTGCCCTCGAACCCAGAACCCGGCCCTAGCAGCCCAGTAGCACGTAAGTTGTTTCAAGAATTCGGCTGCCTCGCGGAAACCAAGACTCTTTGTTGTCGCTCATGCAACACCAAATCACGCACGTGCGAGTAAACAGCAATAATAACACTCGGATATAAGTAATCCAAAGAGAATGAAACGTTATGTACGAAGTGCCTTGGCGCATCTGTAACACAGATCCCCATTTTGCGGCTCCACCTCGTTCGGTACCAACGTGACGGTTTGTTTCAAGTGCCCGCCAAGCAGAACAGGACCCGCGGTTCTGGAACCTGCGAGAAAGCCAGCTGGGAAGCCAGCTGGGCAGGGACCCGATGTTGCCGGCTTATTATTAGTGGCGGGATGTGAAACTAGACGAAATTGATCACTTTGCAGTCAAACGTGAAGTTGAAGTTTAGCAACGCGTACTGGGTGGGCCAGTGAGTTGCGACAGCATTAGGAAGGTCTTCAAGGAGATGAGGCAGTGTAGCCCGTGACATCGCATTGGTCTATCTAATATCATGCAATCATGCCGCACTGCAGCGTATTCAGGTATCTCTCGCGTCCGTATCCGTAATTCCTCGCGCCTGCGCTCGCTCAGCGTCGTACGTCGTTGCATGTGCCCTCGTTGGTAGACATCAGTGGCTGTGCAAACAAGGGAAGGGGGCCCGAGTCCAGCCGCCAAGCCAAATCAAACAAAGTGAGGCCTTTGTTGCTGGTGCGCATGCAGTACAGCCCAGCTGCACTTCCATTGCTTCCAGACCCCATGGGTTTCCGGTTCCGGTTCCGGTTCCGGTTCCAGGTCCATCATGACGGCATCGACTGAGCCTGTGCGGGGATTTGCGCCGAGCCCCGTCGTGGCACCGCGTCAGCGACAGCCGCGTACCACGTTGCCAACTGCCCAGTGCGTCGAGAGTGATGCGTGGCGGGCCCCTGGCCAGTGCGGGCCGACGTTCGTGTCGAGCCGCTGTCACATTCAAGCGGAAACGTGCTGACATGCCGCACCATCGATTGGGAGTTAATCCAGATCGGGTGACACAGCGCCAGACATGAACAAGAGGTTGGCCAGTCACAACCATGTCCACTGCGGGTGGCCTGGCCGGGGCGCAGCCTCGTGCAACCAGGCAGCCGGGACGACAGAGATGCAAAACCCCAAAACAACAAAAACAAAAAAAGAGTCAACGAATGCTCGGCTGGCCGCGGCGGTGCAGCCCATGGCAGACAGGGACCGGGGTCGTCGCAACTCTGCTGCAAGATGCTCCTTTGGTCCGGCAAGGCTCTTCATCGGGCAAATAGGCGCAGGCGAAACAAGTTTCCCATAGCTCGGCCCACCGTATTCCGTGTAAGAGGACGGCAAAGGTGCGAGAGCCCAGGTTGTTGCCCATGTCTTGCTGAGAAAAGGCTCCAGCCGATTCGGGTCCAAGGGCTCATGACCGAGACTAGTTGGGAGCAGGAGGCTTGAAAGTTTTCTTCCACGGGATATGCGCCGCAGGCCTGCAAATGGCTATTGTGTGTACTTTGCGCGACGTCTTTCTCTGGTCGGCGTCGCCGTGGCGCCTCCTTGTCCGTCGTCAGATCCGCCGAGGTTCGCGTTCTCAAGTCGCAACAGGTGTCCTTGCGGATTTCCATACTGGTTTGCTTGGGGGTATCATCATTTTGGTTCGCTAAAGAGAGCATCGTTGCGTATGCGAATGCCCGTGATCGAAACATATGCAACAGTCGTTCGTTCCAGGTTTGTTCCAGGTTCGTTCATGCAAGCATCGAGTCGTTTGTCGATATGCCAGCAACAGGGAGAGCGGATGGTCGGCCGCTTACTTATAGCCCACCATCTTGGCGCACCGCTCGCAGTAGTAGAGGTTGTGGGCGATGCGGACCATGCCAGTGGCGCTCACGTCGTCTGTCGAGGTCGCCTCAACGGCGCGCGCGCAGCGCATGCAGCGCAGCACCTGGACGGAGGCGACGGGTCGTGTGGCGGTCGAGTCCATGCTGTGTCGGTAACCAGAGACGGAAGATTCGGTGGACAGGTCGGAGTCGGAGGATGAGGAAGACGAGACGCAGTGCTGAGTGGAGGGTCGGCTGGGCATCGTGCAGATATATATGTGCGTATCGGTATATAGGTGCGTGGTGCGTGCTGGTGTATAATTGGACAAAGGGGCCGTTGGCCGGAACGACTCGTCTCGTTTGGGATATGGGATGTTTTGTCAGATGAAGGGGTCTCTGGCTCCTGAATCGTGGCTGGGCTGGGGGCCTGTTCGAATCGGAGTGGTGGCCAGGGGTCTGCGCCGGGGCTTTCAGGCGCGCGGGCGTTGGAGCAGCTCCGTTTCGTTGTTTGTAGGAGTAGGAAGAGCAAGAGCCTGGGCCACGTTGGGGTTGAAGTGTCGAAGTTGGTAGGGGGTGTGGGAGGGACTGGCTGGTTAAAGTAAAGTTAAGGGAGGGAATGGGGAGGCCGAAAAAGGGTGGAGTGAGTCCTGCTGGCAGCGCGATGCCGCGCAAACCTTGCTTGATTGATACAAGGATGGGATGGGTCCAGTAGATGGAACCTTGATCGACGGCGACTCTCGGCGTTCCCAGGGTACGTGGACCGGCTGAAGCCGCGCGTACTCGAATATACCTAGGTACGTATCGGCGAGGCAGACAGTGGCAGTGGGTGGGATCGCTTAGGCCAGGCAGCGGGGTCCATGCATCTAGGGGGGCAGGGCAGGGCGTGTGGCATCCAAAATGAGGCTGGGGGCCATTTATTTTCAGATTTGTCTGACGATGGCCTTGTATGTACAGGGTTCCGAGAAAGGCTGCAATATGGGCAGGCTCTAATTATGGCCCCGACTCGCGGCGGAATGCCCTCAACCGAGTGCGTGCTGCAACGTTCATCAACAGAAAGAGACAGATCCACCCGTTGACTCATCGCCCTGGGTGTCCCTTTGGCTGCCAAGTCCCTCACGCAGTTAGCCGGCCGAAACGGAGCCTTGGGGGGCGTGGCCGTAGCAGCCCCAGCCCGTCTCATGGCCGCCAGAGGACCTTTCCGACCAGCCGTGAGCCCGCAGGCCACCCATCACCGTCTCGTCAGCGTGCGTCTGTGTCTCGCTGCTTATGGCGTTCGGGTCGTTTCTGGCAGCGCTGAAGCGTCCGTCGGCGCCCGCGACCATCCGACCCGTCCGCCAAGGCGTGGCTTCCCGGACTGTGACTCGATCCTGGCTGATTTGCCCGTTGCGTTGCTCTGCGGTGTTTTCCATCTTTGATGTTGCTTTCTTGAAGCCCAACGACGAGGCTAACATCCTCGCTGTTGCCTTGCCAGGCGTTTCTTCGTCATGACGCGCTACGGCCGGGTGCTTCCTTGGCGGTGAACCGATGCGCCATACGAAACACCGGTCACGCGTTGGCTCGTGAAGAATGATGCTGCCGGCATGCAGCTACGAGCACGAAAGCACGCTGGCGTCTGTCTCTGTCGCGTGACGGGACTGTTGCGATGGGTGAATGACCAGCCGAGGGCTCAATCTCACGTCAACTGAATGAGAGGTCAAGCCCATGGGGGCTCGTCCTGTCAGCTTATTGGCAGATTAGATGTGACCAGGCGCGGTATCACACGTTGTGCTACCTACTGCCTACCAGGCAAACGCCCAAGGGACGCCCGACCACGCAAGCTGCCCAGGATGCTGCTGGTTGTGGCGTGCGTCTGCCTGCCAGAACGGCGGCGCAGCAGACCTTCAAGGCGGCTCGGCTCGGCGCGAGCTGCTGATTCGGTGACGGCACGTCCAGTCTGTTTCGTCCATGCTTGGCCGCAATGAGCGAGTCGTGGATTCATGGTGATGCCGTCCAAGGGCGCCCACCAAGCCTTTCGCAAGGCGCTGCCGTTTGTCGACGGCGCAACTTGAAACGGAGCCCCGATAGATGCATCCGTCGCGTCTCGAGCCAGGTGCGCTCGAAGCCAGCGTCCCTTCCTTGCCAGCGCTCAGCCTGCCGTTACCCGTGCGAGTAGTACTCGTACGAGCAAGCTCAACCAAGCAAAGGGCTAACGGTTTGAGGCGGTTGCCCCAATCCAGGCTAGCGCCATCGGCGACTCCTGATGTCCCTGCAAATCTCCGATCCATGAGCCCACCGTTTTGCCTCCTGTGATCCCGGGCCCACCCAAACAGGTACCCAACGCGCGGACGGGCGGACGGATTCGGATTCCTGCTTTCGGCGCAGTTTCCAGTGTTGCACAGCTTGACGCTGCCTGCGCCTCGGCTCCGCCGCAGCAAAAGGGTTGGCTTGCCGCGAATCAGGCTGTCTCGTGCAGCTTCAAATCTGACAGCTCTGTGCTACAGACAGGGCCTGCGGGTACGACTCGCGCGTCTGATACGGCCGCCGCCGTCGACGCCGCTGGCGTCGTCTGAAACGGAGCTACTCGTGTGTGGGCGAGGTCGGGCATCTGCGCTGCGCTGGTGCAGGTGTTGCCCATTTCAACGATGCAGCAATTTCCGAATGCTTGCCAGATCGCCGGGGCGATGCCATCTCTCTCGTCCGGTCGTCAGCGTCGCTCGGTTGGCTTGCTACTCAGCCGACGCATCATGCCGTGCCCACTGAGGAGGTGTCTCTTGTTACTCGTCGTTTTATACACTCTCGATTCTGTCCTCCGACTCGGTGCCACGTTCTCTCCACACTGATCGGCCTGGGGCTACCGGCGCGCAGGTAAGCTGTGGGGCAGGGGCGGCAGACTGGCAGCCCTAACAAGACAACAACATTTGGATGGAGGCGCGGTGGCACGTCGATGGACCTGAGCCGCCGGATGCGAGGGCGGATATGGGATTGGCCGCGTGGCGATTCACCACGACGACTGCAATTTCCGACGGGTGCTATCCCTGGACCCGGTGGCGACAGCCACGAAGCCGAACCCCCGACATCCTGCGGCGACTGCTTCAGCAGTTTCCACAGAACCATCAACGTTGTCCGGACCCTTTGCTCCAGCTTCTCCAAGCCCCTCCTCCGTTATGAGCATATCGGTGATGCCGCGATCGAGATGGCTTGCCCCCCGCGAGATCCTCACCAAGGGCACGATTTGCGAACGGCAGGCAACCTCCCCTCGAATCCTCCATTGTCGCCAACCCATTCCCTGGACAAGACATCTTAAGCGCGAGAACGCCACAGCACAATCACATTCCCTTGTGTTTCTGAAGCTGGCCAACCATCGAGGACCCATGCACGTCTGCTTCTCCATGTCCGAGCTCCGTTTGGACTCCGCCGCTGGCTCGCGATTGACCTGCCTCTCCCCGATGCCGAGCCGATGATCTTATGTCCGCTGCTGGGCGCAGAGAGCCAGCGCCGATGAATGGGCTCTGCCATTGTCGGCTCCAACATCCGAAGACGCGCCACGCCTTTGTGGCCCGGCTGACTGTGCTGAGACGATGCGGGATGCTAGCAGATGGTCCAGACCTCGTGAGACCTCTGACTCCATGGAGCTCTGCCGCCGAGGGCGCGGTAGCACCATGTGCCGCGCCCTCTTTCTGCGGCAGTTTAGTTGCCGACCGGCGAGCCGTTCAATCACCCCGTCGTGCCACTTCTCTGGTATTGGAATCGGATGTCCGACATCAGCAACCCGCTGGTTCGAGACCGCAGCGGCGCGCATTCGCATCTGCACGTCTGGCCAGTAAATCTCCGGACCATCCATGCCGGCACGGCAGCCACAGTCGAATTTTGGACCCTTCGTGCACATGACCCATGTTTCCGAGGTTTCCGGAACACGCTGGGCTCGCCGACGATGCTTGACGCTCCAGGCGTGACGGAAATGGGCCGTCCGCCTCACAGCCGCAGCGAAACGGGCCTGAAAAGTGCATTTTCTGTGCTTGCGCCCTAATTGGCTGCATGCCCGCCAGGTCGAAGTTTAGTTTATCCTGAACCCGGAGTAAGGTTTCGCGTGTTGGCTGCTCAGTGTAGAAATCAAGGCGGAGAGACGTAGAGAAGCAAGCAAACAGGCATCACCGTCAACTCCCTCGCCCTCGAACTTGGGCTCCGAAGAATGACCCAGGATGCGTCATGACGTGCAGGGGATGATCTAGGATGGCATCTAGGCAAAGGACAAGGACTGAATCACCAACGTCGCGACAGGGCCCGGACTCTCCGGCGTTGTCCGTCGTCGGCCACGTCAGTCCTGGCGAAGCCACGGCCAGCAACGGCGCCGAGGCTCTGGTTGCCCATGTCCGCGGCCGCAGCGAGGCCGCTCCACCGCGCTGTTCACTCAGCTGAAAGGCAAGCTCTGCGCCCAGGCGCCATGGCCGTCGGTGTTGGCGGCCCACTCCTTTTGTGGCGTTGTTCTAGATTTGACAGGTTGGCGTGCACAATTCCGTGGCAGCAGCAAAATGCGCAACGGACATTCCCATCAACAGTGCGAAAACGCGAAAACCCCATTGATTTGGAACACGCAGCCCTGTCGAATGGCCTGATGTCCTCCGACCCTGCGCCGTGTGCGTACTTTTGCCTCGGCGGCTCCCGGTGCCACGCCTTGTGAGGGGGACCCGTTCTCTGGGCGTAGGTGATTTCCGTGGACGCGGTCTGGACCGTGGGCCTGATACCCGATTACGCCGCCTTGGCTTGGCTGAGCGGAAGACTCACACAAAAGGCGGGCGGACGACGACGGCCTAGAAGTGTCGTGGAATATTCCACTAAGCATCACACGCCCCCGTTTCCGAGGCCTCGCCGGGGCTCTGCAGCTGCGGCTTGGCCTTGATATGTGAAAGGCGCGGCCTTGTGGGGGATGTTTGGCTGCGGCTGGCTGATGTGTCCAAGGGCGAGGCCTTGGCGGTGATGTTGGAGGCTTGGCTGCGGCGGCGGTGAAGATGACAGCGCGGGATGCACATGTGCCGCTGTGATACGGCATGGGAGTCACTAAGGCAACGGCAAGGCAGCAGAATCTGCAACGCCGGACCTGCAGCAGCGCAACTCGGTCACGGACGCGCAGCAGCATCTGCGGAGCTGCGCCTCGGAAAGCGACGACCGGCTCGGCCGTACTCGTACGCGGCACGTGGGCGGTTTATTCGCGCCGCGAAGAGGGGGTTCGGGCATCACCGCTCTGCTCGGCTTGACCGGTCTGGGTATGCTTTATACACGTATCGAGGCGGCTCGTGATGTGGCTGGCTGTTGTAGCTGATTGAGCTGGGGGTGTGATGGTCTTCAGCTGAGTGCATGCTATTGGGTGTTGTGGGGTCACGAGATGCCCTGGAGATGCTGGCTGCGGCCGTGAGTGGTGCTCTCGAAGCTTCGTGAGTCCACGGCTTGGATAGGGGTGAGTTGCACGTTCGGGCCTCTGATTCACTGACTGCTTGCTGGGGCAAGACTGCCTGGTCGACGGCTTCAACGTCCACGATCCCTGCTAGCACTCGAGACGCCGTGACTTGATCCAGCGCCACCGAGACGTTCTCTCCTGGCTTCTAGAATTCACCTATCCACACGGCAATTTTCTTGTAGCAACGACACAAGTCCACCACTAACCCTCCGCGGTGCAACATCTGCCTCTATCTCTCTCGTCTGGCGTGGGACTCTCCGGACTGGCGAAAGATGGACGACTGAGTCACCATTGAGCGACGAGGCGACAACCCGGCGTTGCTCTGGAAGGCTCGTAACACGGGCTGTCTATCTCGACCACGCGCGTTGAACCATCGAGCGGCCCCGTGCGATTCCAGGCATAGGTACGAAGCCCCTTACCCGCGGATGCCGTGGCGCTGCTAGTAGACGCCCCCGAAGACGAACACGAGAAAGCGCCCGTACTGACTCGCTCAGAGCTCGGGGTCCGATTCCGCGTTCGTGCGGTCCTCCTGGTGTAAAAGTCTACGCCTGGAAGGATGCATGTCTCTCGCGAGGACGCTGAGGACTTGGAAGCTGCGGGCTCATCGGCGTGTGGACTTTTGCAACCTGTGTGTACACTAGACCATACCCGACAACTCGCTCCGGTGGCGGGCTACCCTGGACTGGCGGGATGTCCGTTGCTGGCGGCATGAAAGACCACAGGCACGAGACTAACGTCAGTGATGCGGGTTCGGTCTGCGACGCCAGGGCCATGACCGACCACGCGCTTGAGGGGGCGTCGTATGGTGGTTGCAGGTACACTGCATCACAAGGGTTTCGTAGCCGCGATGCCGGTGAATGCCATCCCCAAGCTCTGGCTCGAGAGCAACTCGCAGAGATGTCGACCAAAGCGGGTGCACCATGTCCACCACCAGGGCTGACGACTGGCCATTCAAGCATCACTGTGATTCAACGTGTTGCTCCCCAGCACACTTCGAGACGGCGACGGCCAAGTCAAGACACCATCCATCCGGATCGCATCGGTGAGTCATCCAATTCATAGCATTCGAGGGCGATCAATGCCACTGTATTATATGTCTTCTTCGTCTTGTACCGGGCTCTTTCACTCCCTTTCCCTCGCTCTTTCGCTCGGTGTAGCGTCTCCTTCGCCCCCTCGCCGCAATCACCAAGTCGTCATGTCACCACAACACGCCCCAAGCACTTCGCTGTCGCAAGACCGCGCAGGTTAGCCAACCGCTGCAACTGCAGATGGAGTATATTCCAACCCATTCGCCCGAAAAAGGGCAAGATGTTCAACAAGAAAGGGGTAAAAATGCAATGAACAGACAGTTATGTGCACGCCAGACAACCGCCTTTTATGAAGGGGAAAAACAAAAAAGGCAAAAACACCAGGGAAAAAAAGAAGAGTTATTATATCGAGTATTAATTCGGAACATAACGCCAGCGCTTGTTGTTCTCCTCAACCCACCAGCGGGTCATAAAGGCGCCCTCCTCTGCCCACTTGGCGGCGTCGATGCCGTGCTTCCTTTCGACGGCGCGGAGGAACGAGATGAAGCCAAAGGAGAGGATGGGGTGCTCCTCGTAGGGATCCTTGGCCAGGTCGGTGAAGCGCCACTCGGTGTCGTCGACGACGGGCACGATGAGGCGATAGTTGGGAATGCGGGCGTCGCGGACGGAGAGCGAGGCGCGGCCCGGGTTCATGACTGTGTACTGCCAATCGCCCTCGCTAGTCTTATTCGAAGACTTGCGCAATGGCCGGATCAGAGACTGGCCTTCGTAGTTTCGGACTAGGTCGTGCGCGGCCTCCTTTTCGGCTTGGGAGAGCGAGTCGGTCTCCATGAGGAGGTCGAGGATGGTCGGCAGGATCTGCAGAGAGACCACCGCATCGTTGATGTCGATATGCGGCAGCTTGGGGTGGGATAGCACCAGCGGCACGTGGAAGTTGCCAATGTTGGAGTTGTAATACGGCGTAATACCCCCGTTTTCGGCAATGGAGAGGCCGTGATCGCCAACAAGCACCAGCAGGGTCTCGTCAGCAACGCCCTCCTGTTCCAAAATTTGCAGAATCTGGCCCAGCCAGCGGTCGACGTAGCCGACGGCGTTGAGGTAGTGCGACAGGTCATCCAGCTTCTTCTCGCTAGCCAGGGGGATGTACTTCTCATCCTCGGGCATGGCAAAGGGGTGATGCGTCGTGCTCGTCAGGTGGGACAAAAAGACTCGCTCACGGTTCTTCTTGGCCGACGCAAAGGCGTCCCGGATATAGTCCTTGATGGCAATCTCGGGCATGCCGTAGTAGTTGATGTCGGACATGTTGACCTTGCCAAACTTGGCCGAGTCACTCTGCAGGTACTCCTTGGTGACCAGGTTCTCCTTGACGTAGCCCAAGGCGGGCATCTCGGCATCCTGCTTGTCGTAGCTGTCGGTCACGGACTGCATAAACATGGAGCGCCATTTGAACGAGGTAAAGTTGGCGTCGTCGTTGGCGGCCGCGTCGCCTCCGTGCCTCACCTTGTTGAAGGCGTTGAAAATGTGCGGCAGGCACGGCTGGTAGATGTGGTGCGACTGCTCGACGTTGAAATCGGCAACGAGCGGCGTCAGCCCGCAGAGGGTGCCCGCCAAGCTCTTGAGCGTGTAGGTGCTGGTAGTGTAAGCATTGTTGACGTTGATTCCGCCGCGCCGCGTCGCCTCTGCGTGCTCAAAGCCATCGCCGTAATCGCCCGTCAGGAGGTTGGCGTTTTTGGTGAGCGTGGCTAGTCGGTCGCGAGCCGCCTGGGGCAGCGATTCGTTCGTGAACGACTTGGTCAGGCGGTTCCAGATGAGGCCGTTCTTCTTGACGGGGAAGACGTCCTTGCGGGTGCTTTCGAGCTTGATGAGCATCACGTGCCGAATGTTGACGTCGCGCAGCTTGTGCCTGAGCTCGGGGAGCAGCTCGTCATCCACGTTGGAGATTTTGAGGGGATCCTCGGACGCGCGGTAGTGGACCAGGTTCTCGTACCAGTCCTCGAAGCCGGGGAGCGACGTCTCCTTGGGCAGCCAGGAGAAGGGCACCGGGTCGGCCAGGGCAGTGCGGTTGTCCCAGCTGAAGTTGATGCCGGAGCCGTGGAAGGGCAGCAGGCTGGCGAGGGTGGGCGACGAATGCGCAAAGTCGACAAAGGGCAGCAGCGCCAGGGTCCACGACATGAATCTCAGGGAGCTCTCGTTGGGGCGGAGAAGGGCAGTGACGGCCTGGACCAGCAGCGTGAGGCCGACCAGGACGTACAGGCCCACCATCCACCTCGACGACACGGGCGGCCGGCCCTGGGAGGAGCCTCCTTCAGGAGACGAGGACTCGCCGTCGTTAGCTTTGGGCTCGACGGCATCCTCGACGGCATCCTCGACGTCGTGTTGAGGCATATGCTCGTACCTGACGTTCCGCGGCATGCGCCACCGCCGGTAGGGGATCCTGCTGACGAGGAGGGAACAGGGCCACTTGATGATATCGAGGGCCATGCCGGCGACGATGTAGGCAAAGTCCTGCAGGGCCCAGGCGAGGAAGAGAACGGCACCGAGGACCAGCGAGCACGAGAAGAGCCCCGTCAGGAGCATGGTCCACGAGTTGGAGTCGCCGGCAACGGCAATGTTGCGCCAGTGGAGCTCGGAGCCGGCGACAGCGAAGAAGGAGATGTTGATGGCGGCGAGGAACAGCACGGCGAGGGCCACGGCGGTGGCTAGGGTGGTGGCGAAGACACGCAGCCAGCGCAGGTTGGCGAAGAGCTGGCCGTCGAGGAGGAGGCGCAGGACGAGGAGGAGGACGGCGTCTTGGGCAAAGAAGGAGAGGCCGTAACGCAGCACGTCGGACGTGGGCAGGGCGGCGAGATGGGCGTACACATGGACGGCTTTGGCGCCGATGATGGCGACGGCGGCCGTGGCAAAGGCGAAGCGTCGGTTCGCGAAGCGCGAGGCCAGGGCCAGGGCAATGCGTCTGGCGGCGAAGCGGGCGGAGGCAATGTCGAGGCGGCAGCGGGAGGGCGACGAGGAGTCGTGACGGTCGTGACGGTCGTGACGGCACGCCATGGTAGACGACGAGAGAACACGACAACCGACAGGAACAGATCGATCGGCCCCCTGAGATGGTGGACCCGTGCTGCTCCGCCGCTGCGCCGCACCGCTGCTGAGGCGAGAAGCGAGCACACGAGCACACAAGCACACGTCAGAGACGGGACGGATGGATGGGAGAGGGGTCGGATGGATGGGGGCGGTAGCAGTTCAAATTACATGGCAGCGAGCAGCCCATTGTTGCGCTTCACGAGCCTCCTCTACATCATCTCCACCTGGCGCACCCTGGCAGGTCGCCAGGGGCGGCAGGTGCTTCTGGCGAGGCGCCCTTGCCGGCCAGACGGGTATCGCCGAGCCACTGACGAGCGCATTGCTGGCGCTCACTGCTGGTGCCATGGATCATGGGAATGTCGCGTGCCCACGCTCCGAGGAAGGCGGCCGGCCCCACATTTGCAAGCCACCCGCCGAACGGCTAGTCCCTCCCTTTCTGGAAAGAGGCTAAATCTGTAATATTTAATGCTCCGAAGAGAATTGCCACCGCTGCGTCGCTTCTGCCGAGCCCGGCATGCCGCGCGCAATGAATTGGAATCGGTCGAGGAGTCAATCCCGGCGTCATCCATCGCCGGCAGACGGCACTTCCAGAAATCAACGGGCATGCCCGTGCGTCCGGGAGCTCCGCCCCGCAGCGCCACCATTCTTCAGCTCGCCAGCCCGCCGTCCACAAGCAGGCATGGCGCACGCGACTCCCTGCCCAACCCGTATGACTGTCTCTTGCGGGTCGTCCCTGGCTCATTTACCCCAGTCCGATGGATGCACTAATCGCAAGGCGGCACCCTTCATCCGCACGGGCACGGGTTATATCCCCGTTGGAGACGGCAGCAAACGCCGCAAACGTCCGCAGTGTGCGCTTGCTGACCCCCAACCCTGCAGCTCGACGCAGATCGATTTCCAGATTGTGTTACTGTCTTCAGCGCGGCTAACAATGGGGCCAGATGGCTCGCCGGGTACCTGGTAGACAGACTTTGCACGGGCCAAGTCGGCACAGGGCCAAGCGCACCTCGTAATAAAAGCCTGAAGCTGCGTCTCACCGTCTCATGTTGCATGAGTGGGCTTGGCACCTGTTAGGTAATGATTTGCCGTCCCTGGCCCGGCAGTCACCTGACTGCATCTCCGCAGCGCCAGTCCCAAATTGGGACTAGCGCCGATCTGCTTCCGAACCACGGGCCTGCATCCTGCGGTCTGCTCCGCCCAATCCCGACGAGCCTCAGCCGACGTCGCCATGTGCTTCATGCCGCCTGCCCTGAAACCTCACGGCTGTGGAGAGCCCTGGCCCGACATGACCGACTTGGTGGCCCCCTAGCATGGACGACTCCCCGCGCCTCAGGCAGGCGGCCTGTCTCGTCTGCCGCCGGAGCAAGATCAAGTGCGAGTGGATGCCGCCCGAGGGACGGTGTAAGCGCTGTGTCCAGCTGGGGCGCGAGTGCGTTCGGCCCGACTTTCACGCCGGGAGGCAAAAGGGCATCAAGAAGTGAGTGAGGTCGGCCTCTTTCGTCTCTGGTCCGCTTCTGTGTCGAGTCTTGGTTGCTGACTCCTATACAGCAAGCGGGTTGGTCTCGACAAGGCCCTGTTCCAGATCGAGCAGGCCGTCAAGCGGGCTCGCGCCGGGGAGAGGCAGAGCGCCGACGATGCAAAGGTGGTGACGCAGCTGCGCGACCTGCTGGGCGAGATGGAGGCCAGCGAGACCTCGCCCAGCCAGGCCGCGGCGCCGCGGCATCGCTCCCATGTTGACGACGACGAGTCGTCCAGCGGACGCGAAGATGGACCGGGTGACGCGAACCCCGCATCCGTGTCCGATTTCGTGCAACGAACCGAGGAGAGCCTGGCCATCGACGACGCCGAAAACCCGCTCCAGCTGCTCGCCCGCGCCTCGTACATCCAGCCCCCGAGCGAGTCGCGCACCCGGCTGTCGTCCCAACAGACACGATGGAGGGATCAGCGGTCCACGGGGCAGGCAGGCGAGTTTGCGGCCCTCGAAGACTTCTTTACCTCGGCGCGCGTGAATCTCGACGTTGGCGATGACATTGATCCCATCTCCCTCGGCCTCGTCACCGAGGAGGAGGCCGAGGCCCTGTTTTCATAGTGAGAATGTCTCCTTGGTCAACAAAAACACTCGCGGAGTGGGCGCTCATGCTTGTACGCAGCTTTCATGCCAACCTGGCACACACTCGCTGGGGAATGGATCCGCGAATCTACACCGTCTCCTTTGCCCGCTCTCGATCTGCCTTTCTCTGCACCGCCGTCATGGCGGCATCGGCGCTCTTCGTGCCCACCGCGTCCGCCCTATCCAAGCGGCTCTCCAACCATGTCAAGACCCTGGCGCATAGAGTCATGTTGCGTAGGCACAAGTCCGTCGAGATTGTCCTCGCATTCATGGTCTGCATACCCTGGATGTTTCCTGGCCAGCACAGCACCGACGATGAAGCCTGCGTGTACATTTCCATGGCGACCAGCATTGCCATAGACTTGTCCCTCCACAAAGCCTTGGTGCCCACCGAGCTGCTGGAGGACGGCTCGAAGCTGAATCTTGCGCGAGGCGAGTGCCTGGCTACGCGAACGGCCCTGGCCATTGACGGGTTCCCCGACGTCGACCCGTGGTCCGAGACGGGCAAGCTGCTGCTGCGTGGGAGGGAGAGGTGCTGGATCTCCTTGTTTGTGCTCGAGCGAGGGTATGTGTCCGTGCGGATGTTGCAAGCTTGCTCGTGCTAACCTTGCGGTGTAGCATGTCCCTGGCGCGAGGGCGGCCGTTTGCAGTCCCCGTGTCCCGACTCATCAAGGACTGCGACAACTGGCACCGTTCGCCGCAGAGCGACGCGCAAGACGGCAATCTTGTATCGATGGCTGTCCTCAGGAGAAACCTGGTGAGGCGCGTGGGTCGACTGATGGAGTGCTGTGTTGACCGTGAATAGGACGGCCTCTTCAGCACGGTCCGATCACTCTGTGACGGGTCGCAAAACGCCACGAGCGATGGGTCATTGATAGCTCAATCGTGAGGCATCCACATTGACCCTGTTCTGAGCCGACATGGCTAACACCCTCTTGCAGTATCCAGAGCGCCATAGAACGCTTCTTCGACCAGTGGCTAACGGAATGGGGAGTGTTCATTGGCACGGGGCCACGTTAGTTCAAACCTAGACACGATGGCACATGTTTCTGACGAGCTGCAGAACGGCGCCTTCCGCCATATGTCGAGATTCTCGTGACACACACCCGCCTTTCCACGTACGGAGGCATCATCAACCACCCGACGGCGCCCACCGAAGTACGCCGCTTCTTCCGGACCGCCGGTCTGTCGTCGGCCCTAAACGTGATGCGGGCTGCCATCCAGGGAGAATCGCAGCTTCGATCTATGCCCAACAATACGACCATTATGATATCCTTTGCCGCCTGCTTCGCCCTGACCCTGAGCGCATACACCACGGGTGGCTCTACGCTCGCGCCCAGCATAAGGAAGCTGATCGACGAGACGGCCGGCGTGCTGGAACGCATCGGTGCCGTGACGGGGCATCGAAACGGGCTCTCTCTGCTGTATGGGAAATACTTGCGGCAGATTGTGAGGAAAGCCGCCGCCGGTGGCGCGCCTGCACAGGATGCGAACCGGTCGGCGACGCCTCAGATGCCGACAGGCACATCTGTCCCGACACAGCCCGACTTTATGGGCCAGCAGCTGCTGTGGCCCGAGCCGCTGCAGTTCTCCACAATGTCGGACGCCCAGATCGCCCACGTGCTGAACCAGCCGGGCAATGAATTCGAGCCCTCGTTTGGGGGGCTGTCGTGGGAGGATATGAACAACTTTGACTGGCTGCACTGGCCAGAGTTTTAGGTGCGCGAGCCGATACTAACTGTGCTGCCACAAATCTTTGTATTCAATGACTATGTGGTGGATGGCGTCTTACCTAGGTACCTTATCTGAAACGGATGTGCGGGTGAAGTATCGAGAAGACCCGCGACGCCGATTGTTGAAATACTTAACATCGTTGCGGTGATGAGGAGGTTGGCGTGAAGCGAGAAGCGGGGAAAGTAGTCTGTACCACTCCTGTTATTATCTTTGACTTCTGTGTATTTCGTGCCCATTCGTGCCTCGACTACTCCACCCTCGTCGCAGAGCAAACTTTAGCGTGAGTCCCTTCCCTCTAGATTAAGGACATGAGTCTGACTTATCTCGTTCTAGAGCTTGAAAGCGGTGCCTGACCGCGCGATGTGCGGCGGGACCGGGAAGAGAGGAGGCTTCGACTGTGTGCGTGCGATGGAACCGGGGTTCAGAAGGAATGATGGAATTTGGTGCGTGCGCTGGAATGATGGATGAGGTACTTCGCATTAGTATCCTGAATCCCATGATACAGCAAAAAGCATACAAATTTCAGCCGCGCGACTCGCTCCTGCGACTCCTGTGTGGTGGCGGGTCTTGGCCTGAAAGTGGCGCCGGAAGGCCCTCAGGGCGTATATTAGCTGACTGCTCCGGCGCCTAGCTTAGACCAACAATGCACTTTTTGAGACAACTCACTTCCTGGGACTTGCTTTTTGGCGACCATGCCAGGAGACCCATCACCCTCGTCACTCCTCGAGACCTGCGAAAAAGCCCTGTCACACGCAATGTGGCAGTCAGGCCACCGCACCTCGATGGGAGAACGGACGGTGCCCAGCTCCTTGCTTGACAACCTTCTCCGTAAAGGATTTATCCCGTGCGGCGGACCCCAACTCCTACAAGTACTCTGCTGCCGCGGGTAGATGGCATTTAGCAGCTTGCGCTTGACTTTCTATTGGTACTGGGCAAGTCCTCCCTGAAAATGCCCTTTTGGCCGAATCCTGTGGGACTTGCTTTTCTTTGGCTCCGGTGGCTGGTGGAGTGCCGTCGGCATGCCAACAGCAGAGATGCAAACCTGTTGAGGAGAACGCCCTCTCCAAGCTGAGGACATATGTAGGCCCACCGTCTTCTGCAAAAGAACCTCGTTTCCCTTAGACTCTCTTGATATCCGCCTCCAAACTCCCAGGCCAAGAACACACTGCCATCCAAATGTCCGTTGCCTTGCTCGAGTAACCCCAAGCACTACGACACTCTGCCTCCAGCCTGCAGCAACACAGAGCCATCCGGCGCCATCGAGGCCCTAGAGTCTGTCATCGGCAACATCGGCGTGGACAAGGAGTTGGGTATCATCCTTCTCCACAACCATTTTCGATCTCTCCCCGACCGGGATCTTAGTCCGCCTTTTTGGCCATGCTTCAATGGGAGATCATGAGGGTGGTGGATTCTGTCTGCAACTTGCTACTGTTTATTAGTTGTTTCCGTTCGCAGCCTTCTGGGCTCTACTCGCTCATCCAAAACTCAACCAATTCTGACAAGTCGGGTCTCTCATTCGGATCCCGGGACATGCATCGATCAACGATCTGCTTCCAAGTGGCGGGGATGTCCTCAGACTTGTCCCAGTCCGTGATGAGCTGGTCAGGATGCTCAATGTCCTCAAAGTCGCCCCCGGGCTGACGAAGAAGCATCCACATGCTTCTGCCTAGACTGAAGACTTCTGCAAGCTCAAGCGCCCATGGATGTTCATTATTCCAATTGGGGAACACGTTCCATGTATGCCACAGTGCATCTCCGAGGATGTCTTCATCCACGTTTCGACGAGGCGCGCCGCTGTATCGTGTGTACCATAAACGAGGGCGCTCGGCACGGCGAGTTGGAAGTTCCTCCGCAACGTCCCATGTTCCATCTGCCTCTGGGGCGAGGGTTGTGGCTGGCGCGTCGTGTTGTTCCCAGTCGCAAAGAATGAGGTCATCATTCGCATCTGCGACGAAATTGCCAGGCTTGATGTCCATATGATAAGTCTTTGCAATCCGGTGGGCGTGAAAAACTGCAGCGGCCATATTGGCGCACCAATGCGCTTTGAGATCCAGAGGGATGCGCCCCCCCTTTTTGTTACTATCATCGATGCGGAAAGCAGCACTACCCCCCGGATAAAACGGGAACAACCCGCCACAGAAGACTGGCAGAGCCGAACTGTCTGGCCACCGAATAGTGACGATCATCGGCGGCGGACGCAGTACATTCGGGTGAGGCGGAAGTTGCTGGAGGGTGTCGTGCTCCCGACGCCAATTGCTAATCAGGTTCCGAATGATTTTGTCGCCATTGTTGTCACTATATTGCAAAGCAGTTCGAAAATCGACCCCTTTGAAGACCGAGTATTCGCCAGTCGGCAGACGAACCAGAGTGGTGCAGCCCCTACCACCAAGCTGTTCGTAGCGGATGAGGCTGGCAAAGTCCACCGACATACTAAGGTCGTCTGGCATACGGCCGACTTTCGACCTGTCAGCTTATTAGGCCCCTATGGTAGGGTACGTTGACTTACGGCTCTCATCTGCAAGGTTCTGAACAAACTGGGGAAAGAGAGGGTGAGAGTAGACATTCCACGTAACGTTCCCAAGAGAGCTGTCGACGCTGTCAACTCGGACAACGGCATCCAACTTGGTTAGACCAGGGTGGGAGGCGCAGTGCGGCCAAATGTGACGGATCGCTCCCCAGATCGCGGCGTGCAAGTCCTTGACTGTAGGAAAAGTGGCTGCAGGGTCCTCGCTCTCGAGTCATTCATACTTGGTACAGACTCGATTGGCGAGCGAGGTAGGAGGATTGTGTTTGTCGGCAGGAAAAGAGAAGATGACGGTGAGACCCCGTCCATATCCATGTGCGTAGACGTTGGTGCCTTCGTCATCAGCCCAAATCCATTCCGGCTCAAATTTATCGGGTGTTTCCATCTTCACGTTGCGAAGTTTGTGTGTGGTTGTGACTCACTGGGGGTAGTTTCCGGGACGACGTCCCCGCTTCCCGGGAATAGCTGTCATCTGACCACTGATTCTCGCGTTCGCGGACGGCAATATATTTGGGCATGAAACTTGCTGAAGCATACAGCCATGGGGGCTGTTGCGCAGCTGTCGCGATGCGTGTAGTCGGTGCCGGTGGAGTCGCGATGGCAGCGGCAACTCACCCCAGCAAAAAGGGCCCTGTGGCGTGCTCGTTTTGCAGTGCTTTGCAGTGTCCGACTCGGCGCCGCGGCCCCATCAGCCGGCCCTCAATGGCTCATTCCCTCATATACATGCATTCGGAGGAAAAGTCATTCGGGCACTATAACTGGCGGCGGCAACCCCGACCGCTCTCGGCTCTCGGGGCCCAGATCTGCGCGCCGACGGCCCGCCTGGGTGCAGTGCGCCATGGACGTTCGGGGGAATTGCCGACGACACCGACGAGGACCGACGGACGATGGGGCATAAAGACCCGACACCGGCGGCCGAGGAACGCCAGCACGAGCACCAGAACAAAGACGCCATGTCGAAGCTGTCGCCGTCGCTCAAGGCGCTCATCAACGCGCCGTTTGCGCGGCCGGGGCCCGTCGCGGCGCCGCGGGGCCTGGCCGAGGTGTACGGGGGCATTGCGCGGGACGCGGCGCGGCGGAGGCTGGGCGCGCGGCCGTGGCTGGCCATCTCGGTACGTCGGATTCCTCTGCCGTGAGGAGGATTGTTGCTGATGGATGGTGATGGTGGTGGTTGTGGCAGGCCGCGGCCACCTTCACCCTCAACTCGCCCGACGCGCTGGCCATCCTGTACGGCGTCGCGGCGGCGCAGGACGGCGCCGGGGCGACGCAGACGGCCGAGCTGATGCGCGAGGTCGGCCTCAAGTGCATCAGCTTCAACGGCATCCCGCGCACCATCAACTGCCTCAACGCCTTCCACGCGTCGCTGCCGCGCGACGTGGCCGCCTCGCTGCGCACCACGGCCTCGCGCGCGCCCACGCCGGCCAACGTCGCGGCCACGGGCGCGCGCGGGCGGCGGCTCTGGGACTCCATCTACGCGCCCTTCGAGGCCAAGCTGGCGGCCAAGCTGGCGCGCGCGCACCCGGACCTGCCCGTGCACATCCTCGGCAGCCACTACGGGCCGCTGCTGGCCGACCCGCCGGGCCACGGCGTCGCGCTGGGGCGGGTGCTGACGTCGGCGGTGGCGGTCGCGTGCCTGCGCGCGCAGACGGGCGTCGGGCCGCAGGTGCTGTCGCACGTCTTTGGGCTGCGCAAGGCGTGGGAGGACGGGACGTGGAGGGGCGGCGAGGAGGACGAGGAGGTGGTGCGGTGGCTGGCGGGGGATGAGGGGGGGGAGTGGGTGTTGAGGAACGTGGATAGCATCGTGGAGGCGCTGGGGGGGAGCAGCTTTGGGGGGACGGGGTCGAAGCTGTGATGGTAGACTCGGGGGACGCAGGTGTTGCGCGGATGGCATCGTGGAGGCGCTGGGGGTAGCTTTGGGAGTATGGAGTCGAGGCTGTGATGGAGTGTAGGTGGTGTAGATGTTGTGGATAGACGTGTATCATGGATGAGGGGGAGTGGGTGTTGCGAGGCGTTGGAGGGAGTATCTTTGGGAATACCGAGTCGAAGCTGTGACGGCGTGTGGATGTCGAGGCCGTAGACTTGGGGAACGCAGAGTGTTGATGCGGTATAGTGAGTAGACGCATATCGGAGCGTAGCCTCAGATGTATGGCAGAAGGAAGGTAGAATACAAACTGCTGCAAATATCCATCCATTCAAAAACGCCCCGTCTATAATGCCCTCACTCCATGCTCGCCACATCCTCCGCAACGCCAAACTCCGCCCCCGTCTTGCTGCGCACCTCGTCCACATCGACCCCCGGCGCCAGCTCCGTCAGCGTGAGCGCGCCCCTCTCGCGGTCCACCTGGAAGACGCACTGTCCCGCGTTAGCCCGGCGCAAATCGCCCGTCACAAGGCGGCGGCGTACCAGATCCGTGATGATGGTGCTCACGACGCGCGCGCCCGTCAGCGGCAGGCTGCACCGCGCCACCACCTTGGGCGCGCCGTCCTTGGCCACGTGCTCGGTCGCGACGACGATCTTGGTGCTGTCCGGGTTGGCGACGAGGTCCATGGCGCCGCCCATGCCCTTGAAGACCTTGCCGGGGATCATGTAGTTGGCCAGGTCGCCCGCGGCGCTGACCTGGAGGGCCTGCGCTCGTCAGTCGCTCTGCTCACGCACGGACGGATGGGGCGAGGACGCACGCCCAGGATGGACACGTCGACGTGGCCCCCGCGGATCATGCCAAACGACTCGGACGAGTCGAAGCACGACGCGCCCGGCACCAGCGTCACCGTCTCCTTGCCCGCGTTGACAATGTCCGCGTCGACCTCGTCGCGCGTCGGGTACGGGCCCATGCCCAGGATGCCGTTCTCCGACTGGATCCAGACGGCGCGGCCCGCCGGGAGGAACGTGGCCGCGAGCGTCGGGATGCCCACGCCCAGGTTGACGCAGTAGCCCTGCCGGAGCTCGCGCGCCGCGCGCCGCCCGATGCGCTCGCGCCGCTCCTGCGCGGCGCTCTTCGCGGGCGCCGCCTCGCCGTCTGCGGCCGCGTCGCGGATCCGCAGCGCCTCCGTCTTCTTGTCCGCGGTGGCGGGCACGACGCGGTCCACGAAGATGCCCGGCAGGTCGACGGCGTCGGGGTGGATGTCGCCCACCTCGACGATGTTTTCGGCCTCGACGATGGTGAGCTTGGCGGCCTTGGCCATGAGCGGGCCGAACGCCTTGGTGGTGTAGCTGCGCTCGGTCAGCCATGGCATGGGGGATATGCGAGAGAGGCTCACCGGAAGACGCAGTTGCCCGCCTTGTCGACCTTCCAGGCGCGCAAGATCGCCACGTCGCCCGTCAGCGCCGTCTCCAGGAGACACAACCGCCCGCCAAACTCGCGCGTCTCGCGCGGCCGCCCGCTCTCCAGGACCTTGCCCGAGGCGTCGAGCCGGATCGGGATCTCGCCCGTCTCGAGGAGCGTGTCTATGCTTCGCGTCAGCCTTTGCGACTCCCCGTCGGCGGCAGGGCGTCGTCTTACGCGCGCCCGTCGGGGTGAAGAAGGCCGGGATGCCCGCGCCGCCCGCGCGCAGCCTCTCCGCCAGCGTCCCCTGCGGGCAGAGCTCGATCGCCAGCTCGCCGCTCAGGTACTCCTTCTCGAGCTCCTTGTTGTTGCCGAGGTACGACAGGATGAGCCGGTTCACCTGCCCGGCCTTTGTGAGGATGGAGAGCCCCCCGAGCCCCTCCTTGCCAGCGTTGTTAGACACGGCCGTCAGGGAGTGCAGCGCGTCGGCGCCCCGGCGGTTCAGCGCCTCGATGAGCGTCTCTGCGTTGCCGTTAGCGAACGAGCCGCGTGGGAGGAGCGGGAGACGTGCCGGCGACGCCGCAGAGGCCGAAGCCCGAGCTGAGGATGGTCGAGCCGCTGCGCACGTCTGCGACTGCGTCGTCCGCCGTGCCGAACACCTTTGAGTCTCCCCTCTGCGGCTGTGAGAATTGAATCGCCATTGTCGTGAAGCTGCGCCTTGGAAATCCCGCCTTGGGCGCAAACAGCCGCGCCGAGGCGCTACATATGAGTGTTGGCGATGAGTCTGATGATGGTGATGCCCGTAGGAGGGCGGCAGCTCGCATTGGCCTTATTATCGTAGCCATTGTCCCGTTATAGAAGTATAAACTTGAACACTGCTTCGATCACGCTACGAGACGGAATTATACTTTGGACATGTCGTTTTGAGGCTCCGTATCGGCTCGACGGCGCGGAGCCTAATTCTGGGCCCCGGCCCATATTCGGACGCAAAAGTAGCGCCGACAGACGTCCATCCATCGCCAATGGTGGTACTCACTTCTGCGTGCCGATCAGGCTTGACATCCCTGCGCCTCCCCGCAGAGCGAAGTCCTCTCCAAATCTGGCCAGTGGTGCTTTACATGAATGTCCATTTCCCGGGCTCGATTTCGACATGTCTGGGCGTCCAAGGCAGCATTCCGACGTCCTGCCAAGTTGCTGCTGATCCGCTGTAAGTCGTGCCAATGAATTCCAAATCCGACCTGGAGACGGACGGCAAGGCCGGGCATGCCGAACTCGACGCCATGGGCCCCGAGGCGATGCGCCGGGGACGGCTGACCAAGAGCGTGCTTCTCAAGACTGATACTCGGTGAGTCTCTGACGTGTCATGCGGGAGGAGTCGAGGACCATCGTGGGCTCATCGAGGTGCAGAGTCTTGCCGCTGCTGGCCCTGCTGTTCCTCTGCTCGTTCCTCGACAGGACCAACGTGGGCAACGCCAAGATCATTGTTCTGGAAAAGGACCTGGCCATCACAGACCTGCAGTATACGCAGGGCCTGGCCGTCTTCTACGCCACCTACATTGCCAGGTCAGCCCTCCTCATGCCGCGTGCCTCGGCTGCCATTCAGCTAACGCGCAGCGAGCTGCCGAGCAACCTGGTCCTGAAAAGGGTCTCGCCCAAGATCTGGCTCCCCTGCCTGACGGCCGCATGGGGCATTGTCACCATGTGTCTCGGCTTCGTGCGCGGCTACGGCAGCTTCGTGGCCGTGCGGGCGGTTCTGGGCCTGACCGAGGGCGGGCTGCTGCCGGGCATAGTGTTGTACCTGTCGGGGCTGTACACGCGCGGCGAGCTGGCGCTGCAGATGGGCATCTTTTACACGGCGGCGTCGCTCTCTGGCGCGTTTGGGGGTGTGTCCGGTTCCCTGATTGCGATCCGCAGTGCATGTGCTGACGGAGGCAGGTCTGCTGGCCCGCGGCCTGTCCGCCATCGGTCCGCGAGGGGGGCTGGAGGGCTGGCGATGGATGTTCATCATCGAGGGGCTGATTGTAGGTTCAACGCATGACGGCCATGATACGGCGGCTGACCTGCACGCAGACTGTCGTGGCTGGTGGCATTGCTTTCCTCGGCCTGCCCAACAGCCCGGCCATAGCCAGGTACCTCACGGAGGAGGAGCGGGAATGGGCCGTGAAGCGCCTGGCGGGCAACGAGGATGATCGATTCGAGTACGTGCTGCTGGGCAAGACTTGGACACCTTGGGCTAATATGGCCCGGCAGTCTCGCTCGCGAGAGGGACGAGCGGTTCCGGTGGTCCGAGGTTCGTCGTGGCGTGTTCAACGCCCAGGTCTGGCTCTCGTCCACGGCCTACTTTGCTATCCTGTCGGGGCTCTACTCTTTCGGTCTATTTGTAAGTGACCAGCCGGAAGGTTCACATTAACGCAGTGACTGACTGTACCGCAGTTGCCGACCGTTGTCAACGACCTCCACATTGCGTCAAACGCGAACATGACACAGCTCTGGACCGTCATCCCCTATGCGGTGGCTACACCAGTGACAGGCGAGCCCAAAACTCGACTCTGTGACCGCACAAAACTAACATCAAACAGTCCTCGTCGCCTTCCTCTCCGACCGCCTGAGGCTGCGAGGCACGCTCATGCTGTTCGTCCTCCCCATCGCCATCGCCGGGTACGCCGCCATCGCCAACATCACGGCCGCGTCGCCCCGGTTTGCCATGACCTGCCTCATGGCCATCGGGCTGTACTCTGCCGTGCCGTGCGTGCTCGTCTGGAACTCGAACAACTCGGCCGGGCACTACAAGCGCGCCACCACGTCGGCGCTGCAGCTGGCGGTTGCAAACTGTGGTGGTTTCGTCGCGAGTGAGTCCCCACCGCGCCGTGTTTGGGACGGTTGGCTGACCGGCGTCACAACAGCGTTCGTGTATCCCGCAAAGGACGGGCCGTTCTATCACAGGGGCCACACAGTCATCCTCGGTCTTCTCTGCTACGCCTGGACTGCGTGAATAACCCTGCGACTCGTCGAGAACTCGCCCGCTGACACTGCTGATGCAGGGTGGCGCTGAATGTCCTCTGGTGTGCCAAAGTCAACCGCGACAAGCGGAACGGCAAGTATGACCAGTTCGCGGGCTGCGGCGATGACCGCGACCCCGAGTTCGAGATGGTGCTGTGAGATTGGATATGAACGGCGCTTGGTTTTTGCTCATCGGATACGGATGACGGTTTAGTGTTAATTCTTATCGAGCGCTACGCTTCCCCGACGGATGGCGATATGTAGAGATGCGAATAAATCAAGAGTACACACTTAGTGCATAGCAATATTCCACGTCGACAATGGAGGTGCTCCAGCCCGATCCGTGCTTCAAGTAATTCGCACACCATTGTTACGGACCTGTGCAAGCCCTAGAATGGATGCCAGAGGGGAGATCTGGCTTTCCTGACATTCACCAAGACAACGCATGTTAATCAATCCAGACCGAGGCCAGGCTGTATTTTCTATCTACACATTATGAACCAAGTCGAGCGACCCCAAGTCAATAACAAGAAGGTAGAAGTGAACTCCCCATCCCCATGCTCCAGCCAAGAGGCTGTCGTGGCTCATGAAACGTGATCCGGAGGACGTTTCGATCAGAGCCGTTTACGGGCCAACGGCATCCGAGCAGATAAGGGCCTGGTCGGCCTGTCGGAGGGAGACTGATTAGCGTCCGAGTCATGCGAGGCATTTCAGGGTGGACTCACAACCGGGAGGAGGCAGCACTGAGCCTTCTGGCCTCTCTCGGCGCAGATGTTCTGGAAGGAGGAGTGCGAGTCGGGGCGCCTGGTGACTGCGCAGGGCGTTAGCAGACGTCTTATCCGGGCTCTGGCGACGGGATGCAACTCACGGACGTGGCAGTCCAGGTCGGCAAGGCCGAGGACACCCACGCTGCAGCACACCGGGGTATCAAGATCGCTAAAGCAGGGATGCTGCTGGTTAGCAGGGGTGGGCGAGGCGATGGCCGTGGCGGCGAGGAGGGCGGCGATGGCGAAGAACTGCATCTTGTCTGGCTTGGTGCGTTTGGCAACGACGAGTTGAAGGAGTGGCTGGCTTGGAGCGAAGGGCTTGAAGGTGCTTGAGATGGTTGAGAGCGATGAGGAGAGGCTGTCTATCAGGGACGAAGGATGGTATTTATAGCCGTCGGGCTCGTCACTCCGGGCCCTCGGCCGCGTGAGAGAGGCAAGGCATTGTTGTCGTCCAGGCCGCTCTCCCTACTCCTGCAGCTCTACGCAGCGGTCAGTGAGACAAAACCCTAGATGGTATTATTACCATGCTGTCGTCTGGGAGCCGTGTCTCACTGACGCCGCGCAGGTGCAGCGCTCCTCAATGGACGACGCCGTGTGATTGTTGGCGGGCTTGCTTTTTCCCACTCCCCGATGGCACTAGCAACTGCTCTTTTATTTCCCTGTCTCGGCTCCGTGAGCGGCTGCCCTTTTGTCTGTTGCTAGTGAGAAGCGGGAGGCAATCTCGGCGCCACCCGTTTTCACATGGAGGATTGCCGAGATGGTTTTCAGGTTGGATGCTGGGACCTGGACTAGTTGCCGGACCAGGAGTCCATGCTGCGGGACTGAGGATGCGGGCACAGCTCCCAGACTTGGGGTCGGGGAGAGCTCGTGTAAGCCGCGTCGTTGCGGGAGTCGACACGAAATGAACTGTCATGGCGTCCGCCACGTGTACGCTGACTGCATGCGGTCCGGCCAAGCTGAAGCCATTCAGCAACTCGCAATGGATTTGAGAAACGCATGGGCTCGACGGGCCGAACACCGCCCCATCAACTGAACCACGGATCGGCGGTCCCCTGCATGCGATGCAGTGACTGGAGTTGTTTGTTTATCCCGGCCTCCACTGGGTAATAGAACGCAACGTCAGGTCCCCGCCTCGAGAACAACCCCGTCGGGCAATCGCCTTTGGCTATCCATGATGTTGGGAACCTGTCTCCATCATACAGATTGCGTATAAGCAAACGGCCGCCCATGCGGCGACACTACGAGGCGGAAGCTAGCGGTAACGTGGCGCGTCGGAGCCCGGCACATCGGACGATGGTGGGCAGGTGGGATCTCAGCCGTCTCCCACCAGACGGCTGCAACCTCGCGAGCGTGTCGCAGAGGACCGCTGCCGCCGCCAAACGGGTATAGCCTCGCGGACAAGGGCATCTCATCCTGGGGCTCGACCACCACCCTGGACCGCGGGCCGCACCGCCTCTTCCCAGTAAGTTCTCGCACGGCCGCGGCCTCGACTAATACTGGGGCCGTGGTAGTCAGATCTCGAAGCAGGCTAGTGTGAGGCTTGCAGGGCAGCGCTGATCAAATCTCCGACTTTACTCTGATCGGCCTCAGCCGCTCGCCTCGGTGGCTTCATGCCCAATTGGAGGAACAACATCATCATGTCCCTCCAACGCAAGCCCAGCGCGACATTCGACTTCGCCTTCGACGCCTCCGTGGCCGCCTTCGCCGTCCCGCCCACGGCGCACCTCGCCGCCCACCCCGAGTTCGACGCCGTCGCCACCGGCGCCCTCGTCACCGCGCGCCCCGACAGCCGCCTGCTGCTGGTCCAGCGCGCGGCGCACGACTCGATGCCCTCGCGCTGGGAGGTCCCCGGCGGCGCCTGCGACCCCGACGACGCCACGCTGCTGCACGGCCTGGCGCGCGAGCTGCGGGAGGAGACGGGCCTGCGGCTGCGGCGCGTCGGCCCCTGCGTCGGCCCTGGGCCGGGCCGGGGCTCGGAGCCCGGGGCCGTCTTCTCCACGCGGAGGGGGCTGCGCGTCGTCAAGTACTCGTTCCTGGTCGACGTCGAGCAGCCGCCCGACGTCAGGCTGGACCCCAACGAGCACCAGCGGTTTCTGTGGGCCACGGAGGAGCAGTGTCGGACGGGCCGCGCTGGCGACGTGGACATCCACTTCACCACGGACCAGCAGGCGGCGACCATCATGGAGGCATTCAGAGTCGGCAGGGAGGAGACTGGGACGTTGAGAGCCTGAAGCAATATGTATCGTAACAACCCGTGCTCCATTGTGACGTGCGTCCTCGATGGCTACAAGTCCCACTGCGCGCACCAGTTCCTCAGCAGGTCTGCCGTCACCGGACCGAGCCGTGCCCCCGTCGGACTGCGGCCGACGGTCCTCCGCATGTCGAAGTCGACGTGGCCCAGCCCCTGCCGCGACGCCTGCAGCATGCCCCTGTACGTGTCCAGCAGCTTGATGCCCGGGTTCCTGGCCACGTCCGCAGCCGCGCCCGCGCTCCTCTCGAGAGCCGCGACCCATTCCTCGAGGCTGACCAGCGCCTTGATCCGCCCATGGTAGTGCTCGAGCAGCACCGGCGTCAGCGCTCCCCACGTCGTCTTGGCCGGGTTGACGCCGTGGAAGTAGCCGCTGATCTCGGACACGGGCGTGCGCACCGTGACGCCGGAAACGTCGAGGACGAGCCCGGCCACGTCGTCAACCGGCATCCAGTCGACCTCTTCTCCGGGGCCGAGGTGCTCCGGCAGCATGCCCAGGTAGACGGAGCTGGCAACCAGGGCCGGCAGAAACTCTTGCTTGCTCCACACGCCCTTCCGGCCCTTCGGCCCCGCGATCTGCCCCACCCGGACCGAAGCTGCCGGGACTCCGGATTCCCGCGCCGCCGCGTCGAGGATCAGGCTTCCGGCGAGCTTGGACCGGCCGTAGCCCATCTCGGCGAGCGCCAGGTCCTCGAGTCGCTGCTCCGGGACCGGTTCCGCCGCCGTCCAGGCCGCCGCCGTGCCCACGCTCGAGATGAATATGATGGGGACGCGCTTCGCCGCTGCGCTGGAAAGGTCGACGAGGTGGCGCACGCCGCGGATGTGCGGCTCAAAGGACGCAACGCTAATGTTGAAGTTGACCGGCCACGCGTTGTGGATGATGCGATCGGCCGTGGAGCGTACCTCGTCGTACTTCGCAGCCCCGAGGCCGAGACCTGGAAGAGACAGGTCGGCGCCCAGGAACTCGGCCTTGGAGAAGTCGGTGCCCAGGCCTCGGGCCTCGCTGATGGATCTTTGGCGCGCCTCGCTGCCGTCGCCGCGGTTGAGTGCGATGACCTTCCGCACGTGAGACGATGCGCAGAGGCGGTCGAGGAGGTATGCGCCGAGCGAACCGGTGGTCCCCGTCACGACGACCGTCTGGCCATTGTCCAGCGGCCCGGGCTTCTCGACAGGGGCGGGGAGGCTCTTGGTGTACTTTGATATGAAGCCATCGACAGCTCTGATCTCTCGCGCCGCATAATCTTCTCTGGACTCTCCACCATCCCTGGCCGCCGAGCGAAGGTAGCCTGCCAGAGCCCGCGGTGTCGGATTCGCGTAGATGGCACGAGGAGCCAACGCACTCCGGTCAATAGGAACGCCGGCGGCCCCGAAGCTGCCTCTCAGTATGTTGGAGAGGCGAATGATCTGCAGAGAGTCGACTCCCAACGAAAAGAAATCGCTTTCTGGCCGAACATCCTCGACGCCGAGCTTCCCTTCGACCAGCTCCATGATGGACCTCGTCAGGGCCGCTTCGTTGCTGAGGTCCAAAGAAACGGCCTCCTGCGCATCGGCCTCTTCAGCCCGCTCGTAGATTTCGTCGATGAGCGCCGCATACGCCCTTACCGCCAGGTGTCGCTGTATGGTGCCTTTCGCTGCGCGCGGGAACGGAATCGCCGGGTCGGAGACGGCAATCAGCTGGCGCATGATGTGGCCGTGCGCGACCGTCGCCTCGTTCGCCTGCTCGATCAGCGGCCACAGGCTGTCGACCAGCGCTTTTGCCTCGACGTCGTCTTTTGGCGCGACATGTGGCTCCAGGATGACTGCCGGCTGGAATCTGTCCTGCCCGACCACCAAGGCACCCTTGATGGCAGCATGTCCCGTGATGGTGTCCTCGATGGTCACGGGGTTGAGCTTCTCTCCGTTGGAAAAGACAATGACATCGTCAGCGCGGCCGTGGAACATCCAGTGGTCGGGCAGAGATGGGTGAGCCTTGTAGAGATCCCCCGTCGACCACTCCTCCAGTTCCGGGAACGTGTAGAAGACGGGCTGGTCGCCGGGCCCGCGCGCGTCCTTGCGATGGAGGACAAGCTCGAAGATGCCTTCTTTTTCGTCTGTACAGCGCCAGACTGCTCCCATCACCTCGCTGTTGAAGATGAAGTACTGCCAGAGCTCCGGCCTGGGCTGGAAGTGGAGAGCGTAGGGCAGGGCTCTTGAGCGCATGGTCAGTCGAAGGCTGCACGAGAATTCCAAGACGTCGCTCACTCGGTAGTAGAAATGATATTGTGGAGGATCACGCCGTTCCTCACGAGGGCATCGCCGGCCGCGCGGGAGAGATTCCCTGAGAGATGCATCAGCGGAGCCCCATCCCGTACTTGACGCAGTGCTCACCCCCGCCGAATGCCACAAACTTGAGCTTCTTCAAGGCATCCAGGCTCTCCTGGCTCTGGGCAAGCTCCTCGACGACGGATGGCGGGAACACGGCGCAGTCGACGTCCGCATGCGCCAGACACTGGAGCGCCAGCCCAGGGCTCAGGCGCTGATCGGGCATGCCCAATGCGAGCGGCATTCCGTAAAAGATGGCGAACAGGCCCACAAACGCCAGGCCGGCCCCGTGGAAGAGCGGCATGGGCATAAATATCTTCGTCGCACGACGCATACGCGGCTTCCACGCGCACTCGGCGCCGTGGTGGTCGGGCAGGTTTCGGAACCCGTCGGCAATGGCCAAGCTGCCCTGGCGCAGGACGATGGGCTTCGGGAAGCCCGTGGAGCCGCTGGTGTGGAGGACGGCGAAGGGCGCCCAGCGGGCCTCGTCGAACGGCCGGACGTAGGGAAACGGCTGCGGCGTGGCCTCGAGCCATTCCTCGGCGCGCGGCACCACCTCGACCTGCATCGGCCGCGCGCGGATCCACGGCTGGACCGCGGAGCGGAACGACGCCGTGTGCCAAAAGTGGCCGCAGTCCGTCTCGTCGAGGAGGCGCGTCTGGCCCTCGACGCTGTTGCGCGGCGAGACGAACAGCGCCTTGCAGCCGGCCTTGATGCAGGCCAGCACGACGATTCCGTAGCGGACATCGTTGGGCCCGACGTAGGCCAGCGTGGGAAAGGGGTCGCGGGAGCCCGCCTTGACCTTGGCCGCGACCATGTGCGCAACGTGGTCGACGGCGTTGGCGACCTGCCGGTACGTGACCGGCGCCCACCCATCCTCGGGCTTGCTGGACCGCGGCTGGAACACAAAGGGGCGAGTAGGGTCTGCGGAAGCAACCTCGTCGACCACGTTGGGGGCCAGGCGGCGTCCGTAATCGGGCTCCGAGGAGTCGCTCTTAGTATCCACCGCGGCCATGTTGGGCTAATCGCTCGGATCTGGGACGCTGTCTCTGCAGGCAAGAGCAGGCAAGGTCGAGGAACTGGAAGATTCAGCGATTGCGTGTAGCTTAAGCCTCGAAACGGGGCGTTTTCCCCTGTGCTACATGTACGTGCTGTGCCTGATGCCTGCTGTTGTGCATCGGGCCGCTTGTTGGCTGAGCTGCCAGCGCGAATCCGAGACCGTCGACGTCCGCGGAGAGGGTAGGCCGGGCCGAGGCAATGGCCAGTGTCGAGCTCCCCGATAACCATGGCGTCGCACATGGCACCTCACCGACGTCGCAATGCATATCTTGGCTGCTACGCGAGGCCTGATACAAGGGCTTTTTCACCGAAAAAACACAACGCACGGAGAATCTATCAAGTCATGTCATCTGATTCAAGGCATCGCGTGACCTATTGCGCATTCGGCGGCGCCGCGCTCCGCAGATACTACATACAGGGGAGGACGGGAGGTCGCTTTGTTTTATATGGACATACAAGGAACATATGGAGCCGTGGGAACGGCTTATGGCAACCAGAAGTCACGTGCGTAGCTAGGTTAGTGGCATTCCTCTTGAAGGTTTTTGTTGCCTTGTTCCTGTCTCCGTCAGCGTTGTTGTTTTGTTCGTTCTGCTTCGACAGATGGCAGATTCGATGACGTTGTGTTCATGTGTATCATGTTTCCAGTGAAATCGGGCGAAACATACCCTTGAGCGCCTTGGTCAGGAAGCCGGCGTGGCCACTCTCGACCCTCTTTACTCTGCCGTGGCTGATTTCACATCCCGGACGTGATCTGACCACGCCCGGAGCGTCACTCGCGTCTCCTTGCAGTCGGGTCGAGGTCCATGTGTGCGAGCGCCAAGAATGCAGTGATTCTCAGTGAGCACGATGGCCTAAGCAAAACTTCCCGATCTGGCTGCGCGGATGGGGAGGATTGGGCATGGATGATCAGGCACGCAGCCTCTCGGCGCTATGCCTGCGGCCCGGAGCCGGGACGCGACTGCCGTGTGGGGCCTCTCCACTTCGGGCCCGAGCCAATTCCGGCTCCCTGAGGCTCCGAGCCTGGCACGGCACGCCGTCGGCAAAGGAAGAGGGGAACAAGGGTGAATCGCTGGAAACTACGCAATGAGCCTCGATGAAGATAAATAGACCTAATGATCTGAGCCCGGCAATTGACTCGTGAACCTACTTCTAGTTCCTAGCTCCTGTTCAAAGGCATGACTTATTGTGTCCTGGAATGTGGCCCGTTCGGACAGAGTCGACAGCTTGTACGACGAAGGCTTCTTCAGTGAATCCTCCCAAGGCGACCACAGCAGAGGAATCGACCTGCGCAAGCTTCGTGCCGTCATTCGAACTTTGACCGCGCGTTCAAGGCGGTCATGATCTTGAAAGGGCCAACGGTGGAAGATTGAATAGAACGATAACCGCATCCGCATTTCCGCATACTCCAGAGGCATTGAATGCTTGGGTCAATCTGTTCAAGGTGGAGCTGTCGATGAATGCTTTGAACAGCCAGGGGACGCATTCCTGCATCACTCAATGACGGCTCGAGACTCGACCTTTTCCGGGACCAGTCCCAAAACTGGAAGGACAGTGCAAAAAGGCATCTCGATCTGGTCACTGACGTCACGAAAGGATGAACGCGCCACTCCATTCATATGAGCGGGGTGGATTCAAGGGCCGTGGAGGTGCTCTCGGCGCCGTGGTACAGCGGCGCCTTGGGTCACCGAAGAGCCCCATTGTCGGCCAGCGGAGTGAACGGCGTTGAAGATGTGGGCGCTTTCGTGGGCCCGTCAGGAACAGTCGCGCAAGCATGGCCAGCATGGCCAGCATGGCCGGGCGACGGTAAGCTTGAAAGAGTAGAGTGTTCCTCGACGATCAAAAATAAGACATTCCCACGTGAGATCCTAGTGGCTGCAAGCATTTGCCAAATGGCCAAAAAGAGAATCTGGTCCAGGAGGGGCTTGAACCCTCGACCTTCGCATTACTTGTAGTTGAGGTTACACAACTTATTAGTACGACGCGCTAACCAACTATGCCACCAGACCGGATTGATCGCCGAAGCGCTATCTGTATATATGAAGGCTACTCAGGTTTCGCGGACAGAGACAGGGCCACAAGTCGTTTCTGTTGGAAGAAGCGAACGATACGGACTACTTATGATTGAAGGCATCACCCATCCAACCTAACTGCATTACCTTCATTACATGCAGATGATGTGGCCGTCGCGGACAGACTTGTTCATCCTCACTCCCACCATCAAATCTCCTGCTTCACGGCTTCAAAAGACCTTGAACTTTTCAAAGAAGGCCTGCATCGCATCTGCAAACTCCTGCTCATTCGTCTCCAGCGCGAAGTGGCCTGCGTCGACGAAGCGCACCTCGACTTTCTCAACGTCCCGCCTGTAGGCTTCCGCTCCCTGCGGGACGAAGATGGTGTCATTCTTGCCCCAGATCGCCAGCACGGGCACCTTGGACTTGCGGAAGTAGTCGTGAAAGGCAGGGTACAGCTCGACGTTGTTGCGGTAGTCGTAGAAGAGGTCCAGCTGGATCTCCTTGTTCCCCTCGCGGTCCATGAGCGCCTGGTCGAGGTAGTACGCCTCGGGCTGGATCTTGTCGGGTTGAGGCGAGCCATCGGTGTACTGCCACTTGGTGACGTCCATCTCCAGCGCGCCGCGCAGGGAGTCTCGGTCCTTTGCCCCAGACGCCCAGTACTCTCGTATCGGTGTCCAGAACTCGGCGCCAAAGCCCTCCTCATACGCGTTGCCGTTCTGGCTCACAATGGCGACGACCTGCTCGGGGCGCTTGAGCGCCAGGCGCAGGCCCGCCGCCGCGCCGTAGTCGAAGATGTAGATGGCGAACTTGCGGAGCGCCAGCGCGGACACGAAGCCGTCGATTGTGTTGGCAAAGCTGGCGAAGCTGTACGTGTAGGTGTCGGGGACGGTGGTGAAGCCGAAGCCCGGCAGGTCGGGCGCGATGACGCGGTAGCCCTTGGTGGCGAGCAGCGGCATCAGGTTGCGGAACTGGTGCGAGGAGGAGGGGAAGCCGTGGAGGAGGAGGACGGTAGGCGCGGCAGCATCGGAGGGCCCGGACTGGCGGTAGAAGATGTCGGCGCCATCGACGGCGATGGAGGCTGGAGTTGCGATGGATGCCATGACGAGTGCTCGTAGATGATGTGCGATTGAGAAATGGAGGCTGCCTGGTGTAAGTGTGGTGGTTTGTGTTGCGAGGCTCGTCCACAATCTACTCAAGGGGCGGCGAAGTTATATAGACAAAATCCATTGCTTCTGTGGTGTATTTCGTCACCATGCTGCAATCCCTCCGCATGTGCCGGATACCAAATTCTCGCTGCAGCAAGTCGTCGCACGCCCTACGTTGACAGCGAATGTGGAATCAGCGCGTCATTCGGGAATTGCAATCATGACGCCAGCCACTGGAGCCAACGAAAGGCCTGCAGCCCGACGCAATTGAAAGAAGCAAAAAAAACCGACTGAAATCCGTGTGAATAGTGCCTAGTCATTATCCGACACTCTAAGGCGACGTTGGAAAACTGCAATATTCGTACAAGTACGGAGTACATCCACCACTTACACGGGGATGTGGGGCCGCTTTCGGCCTCAATGCCGGCATCGTCCGTGAATGCATGTCTTCAGGGTTCACTAAATAGGGCAACGACCATCTGCAGACAACACTTCGTCACGGTCGATGTCAATTTTCGCCAATTTAAAATCGGCGCAGGCAGAGAAGCTGCGGGTGCCAAGTGTTACGGCTGCCTTCCGACAGGGCAATGCTCCGTGCCGCTCGAGTTATCCAGGTTGCACTTCTCTCAGGGGTTCCTCCCCGGTGTATCGGGAAAAGTGGTCTGGGGACAAGGATTACTAACGGCTTGAACTTCCCGTTTTGCTCGTGTATCCCCATAAAGTACTCTGACTACTCCTTTGGCTTGGGTTGCATCCACCGGCCCGTTGCTTCAACATCCCGCGAAGCGCTTATGCCCAAATAACGTCGGAAAAACCAACTTGGTCTGGTGGCATAGTTGGTTAGCGCGTCGTACTAATAAGTTGTGTAACCTCAACTGCAAGTAATGCGAAGGTCGAGGGTTCAAGCCCCTCCTGGACCAATTCCTTTTTGCTCGTTGCGGGATCCGCAACTTTTTGGTGGTGGTGTGGAGAACCGTGGAGTCGCCGCTGAGTAGTCTTTTCACCCGTGAGTTTCCGTTGCTGCGCTCTAGACTGCTGTAGTTGCTTTTCCTTTTCCGAGGGATTGTCGATCACTGCGAGGATGAGTTGAGAGTTGTGATAAAATAACCGAATATCTAAGATTGGCATCTATATGGTCTAGGGTGGGCCACGCAGCTAGCTTGAGCGATACGCCGGCCACGACAAGCAGGGAGTTGAGAATCCTGTATCCTGCGATACCACGCGGTCGACTTCTTTAGTGCCACTTAGCGACTTCGAGCTTGCTGGCGTAGCGGTCGGCGAGTGCCTGCGATCGACGCTGGCCCTCCGACGTTTGCGTCCCCTCCTCGGCGATGGTCCCCAGCCGGGGGTGCTTGCGCTTGCCGTGGGCGACGTCCGTGTTGACCGTTACGTCCGACTCGACGGTGCGTATAAGATTTCCGGTACGTCCTTGCCGATTGACGTTACCGTGCCACCCGGAATTACATACTCCGTGTTTCCGTACTAGAAGGATCTATATAACCGCGCGAATAGCGTATTGCGAAAAGTCTGGCCCCATCCTGGTTACGAAACTTACGAAACCATAATCGCGTCTAAGCCTCGGGTTGATCCTAAAGAGGGGGATGCCGTTAATGGCCTCGTCATATAGCCAGCATCGTTAATCTTCGGCACCATTATATCTATCGGTCCAGATGGTTTCTTCTTGTTTTGTACGACTTTGGTAGCCCTTCGCGTCTGCGCAGTCGGTCGTGCCTGCCTGACCGGCGCGGTTTTAGTCCCATCGTGTTACCTAAGACTCTCGCCTCTCGTCCCGGATTGAAAGGTCGTGCTGCAGCGGGCGCAAGGAGGGTCTCAGATCTGTAGATTCGGAGGTTGATGTAAGAGTGAAGTGTAAGAGTGCAAGGAGCCAGGCTCTCACCGCCCGGCTAAATTTAGGTATACTCGGGTCGATCTCTGCCGATCCGTTGCCGTGCGGGGTGGAGTGGGTATCCACTACGGGGTATCCAGCGGGGCCGGCTTCCAGCGCCTAAGCGCGCGGGCGCGGGCGTGGGTGAGATCTATAGGTACTCGGCAGCTTCGACATACATGCCTGGGCACCACATCCAGTCCCTAGCAAACTGAGCAAGAGTCGGAAGTCACGCCAGCCAATCATAACACTTTGATAGGTCCTGAGCCTATCTCTGCCAAGTCGTGAATTCCCCTTAGCAAACCGTTGCCTTAGTCCACCTCTACGTCAAATCGACATCTGTGACTTCGTGCTATTGCCAATTTGTATGATTATCTATCAAGAAATCGTGTCAAACTTCCTCAGCTATTCATCCATCTCTCAGTCCCCCCATCGGCTACACCCAGACCCCCAAGATGTTCGTAGCCTGTCATCAACGTGCGATATACGTGCCGGCAGCTACCTTTGCGCAACTGCATCGACAGAAGCATCAGTCTCGCAATCTCGTTGCCTCGTATCTATCCGGTGGCTGTCAGTGACACGCAGGCTCAATGTGTCTTGCGCAGGTTGCTCGCGTGTGCCACAAACGCCGCGCAGACCGCCACCGCCGCAATGGTGGTCGACGCTCCGAAAGCGTAGCGAATGCCCTCGTAGTACACCTGTCGGGCCTTAAGCTGCACATCGGGCGGCAGATCCCGCAGAGCATCGACCGAGTGCCGGATTTTGTCAATCATCTAAGCCAAGTCAGCACCGGCGCAATTTACCCTTCAGCGCACGCAAAGAAGACGCAATGACGAGACGGTGTAAAGAAAGGGGCTTACTGTCCATTTGTCTGGTATCACGCCCAAAGCATCTGATAAACGGACGCTGAGCGAGGTTTGCACAATGGCAGAGGTGACCGAGATGCCCCAGACGGCGCCGAGGGAGCGGATGAGGTACACCGTCGACGCCGAGACCGCATGGTCTGCAGGAAGCATCAGCAAGACGTTTCGGTCATCGATGAATCGCTAAGCATACCTGCGTGGTCGAAAGAGGCGAGCGACGTAAACAGAATCGACGGGTACGCGATGCCTTGGCCGAGGTTGGCCGGGAAGATGTACACGAGGTACTTCCAAGCAGAGTCGGTGAATCCAAACGACGTGACCAAGGCGTTGCCGATTGTCATCAGAATGACGCCCAAGCGCATGAGGGGAATCAGCTGTCCCCAGCGAGACATGACGATTCCTGCTATCAAGCCACCGATTGGCGTGGCCAGCGAGGGGATGGCGAGACGCGCACCGGCCTTGGTGGCCGAGTCTTGCAAAACCACCTGGAAGAACAGGGGGAGCATGAACAGATACTGCACAAGTCAGCAAAGGACTCTGGAATAGCAGTCTCGGGGACCTACCCCGTACGCCGCCATGCCAGCGCAGACATTGGCGATTTGCGTCGCGGTGGGCAGCCTCCCTTTGAGCATCCGCAGCGGAATGACAGGAATCGCAGTCGTCGTCGCTTCCACCCGCAGGAAGAGCGCAAACAGCAGCACGCTGCCCAGCAGCGATCCAACAACCCAAGGACTGGTCCACGGCAACTCGTTGCCGCCGAGACTGAGCCCGACCAGCTGGACCGAGATGGCCACGACGAGCAGCAAGGAACCAGAAAAGTCTATCTTTTTCAATACGGCGCCCAGGCCGTCATCGAGCGACAAGGCTCCCGTCTGGTCCCTCAAGACGAGCCACCCCACGACAAACACTATGACGGATATGGGGACCTGCAGGAGGAAGCACCACCGCCAGCCAATGTGGTCGGCGATGGTGCCGCCAAACGAGGCGCCGGCGATGGCACCAAAGCCGGTGACGCCGTTTTGCATTGCCTGATACATGCCGCGCTTGCGGAACGGGATCATGTCTGAGTTGACGATTGTTGCTGTGACAGAGTCGGTAACTGAAAAGTACGTCGAGAAGACCGAGGACTAACCCATGGTTATGAGGCCGCCGCCGCCGAAGCCCGCCAATGCCCGCATAACGTTGAGAAGGACGACGTCTCTGGCAAGGCCGCAGCCAAGACACCCAGCCGCAAAGGCGGCAGTGGACGTGAAGAAGCACACGCGGCGGCCGAAAATGTCCGACACTCGACCATACAGGGGCTGGAACGCAGCGGCCGGGATAAGGTACGAGGTCGTCAGCCAGGACGCGGTGTTGGCGGCGTCAAACTCGGAGCTGATGACGGCGTACGTGGCCGCGGTGATGGTGCTGTCGAAGCCATTGAGGAAGACGTTGAGCATGACGGCAACCTGGATCCAGGTGAAGCCCCGTGGCGGCTTCCACGCGTCGTCGTCTGGCGCCGCGAGGAGGGGTTGATCTGGGCGGGAGTCCTCGGCGTCGTCGCTCAGTCTCTGTCGGTCGATATGGGAGTCGTCGTCATCTGCCCAGGCGTCGACGCCCGAGGCCGACGCTCCGTCAGTGCATGTCATGGCTCGGGGAGACGTCGTCGTGGTCTAGCGGCTGTGTGCAGACTTCATCCAGTGCCCAACGACGTCGAGACGAGGCGTCGAATCAGGTTTGCAAGACTTGCAGTCGTCGTTGTCGACGACATCGTTGGGTGAGGAGCACAGGCGGAGAATGCACGATCTGAGCCGATAACGCCATCCGAGATGACTAACACGGAGAACAATAAGCGTTAGCGACATGACGCTTACCAGAGAACAATGCCCTAGAAAGATCAGGTTTGACTTCATCTGCTTGCACTGCTTTCCTAGCTCCTCGTGGTTGGCACTTGGCGGGCAGCGTTGGCACTTACAGCCAGCGCCATTGCGAGGACCCTACGCGACAGCAAGCGCCAACAATCTGCTCACGAGGTTCCAAGCTCACAAGTTACAACCAGGGTGCTTACTCGTCGTATATGCCTCAACTAACAACCCTGTCTCCAGTCCGCAACGACACTGCCGTGTGAATCTGGCGCTACGTTCAAATACTTCTACGCTGTTGGCTTCGCGGGCCAAGATGCTCCGGACTGCGCGGCTTCTGCTCCTGATGCACCCATCCTGCACCTGGCAGCGTCACGATCGGGGCAACCCTTGCTGGCGCGATTGGTGGCGTGATGGAGCCAGATTTCTAAGCACGGCATTGCGAACGGGCCGGGTGGATTACCAAGCTCGGACTGCAAGCTGGCGCCGTCGAGGTCACGGAGCTGCAATATAAAGACGCATCTGCAGTCCGTTTCACGAAACAAGGCCGCCTCGAGGAGACTCGCCGTGACGTGACATATCGCCTCGAACAACCAGGCAAGCAGCTCGTCACCATGGCCACCAAGACCGACATCACGCTCTACACGGCGCCGACGCCCAACGGCATCAAGGCCTCGATCCTGCTCGCCGAGCTGGGGCTGGACTACAAGGTAGGCAACGAGACATGTGCTCGCAACATCGTGACTGACACGCGCGCAGACCTACACCATCAAGATAATAGCAAACGAGCAGAAGGAGGCGTGGTTCCTCGACATCAACCCCAACGGCCGCATTCCTGCCATCATGGACAAGCTCCCCGACGGGCAGCAGATCCGCGTCTTCGAGAGCGGCGCCATCCTCGAGTACCTGGTGGACCGGTACGACAAGGACCACAGGCTGTCGTACCCCAGGGGCACGGCCGAGCACTGGGAGGTGACGAGCTGGGTGCGTTGAGGCTTCACGTTGCTCCGACTTGGCGTTGCCATGAGTGAAAACGCGTGTCTGACTGTCGCAGTTGATGTGGCAGATGAGCGGCCTGGGGCCGATTCAGGGGCAACTTACGCACTTCAAGAGTCAGTGCATCAGAGTCAGTGATCTAGGCTCGCCTCGACTAACACCACGCAGGATACGCCCCCGAAAAGATGCAGTACAGCATCGACCGCTTCAGCAACGAAACGCGCCGCCTCTACCGCACCATGGACACGCACCTCGCCAAGTCTCCCTCGGGCTACCTCGTCGGCGACCGCGTCACCATTGCCGACATTTCCTGCTGGGGCTGGGTCGCCTCGCACAGTAAGTCCTCACTGCTCAGCGTCGTGGATGTGGTCGCTGACACTGCTTGCACCAGGCTGGGCCGGCATCAGCCTCGACGAGTTCCCGCACCTCGACAAGTGGCTGCAGACGCTGCTCGCGCGCCCCGGCTTCGAGCAGGGCCGCCACGTGCCCCAGCAGCACACGGCGTTTGAAAACGACCAGCTGACCGAGGAGGAGCTGGACAAAAAGGCCGAGGAGGTGCGGAACTGGGTGCAGAGCGCGATGAAGGAGGATGCCAAGAAGTGAGACGAGTGACGATGCGATGATGAGAATCGACGTTTGAGATGAATTTCGATGAGAGCCACATGAGATGGAGTTTTACCATTGCACACACGCATACTATCTATATTTGCACTCGCCGGCGTCGAGCCGAGGACTGTTTCACCCACGGCGAGTGCAAACAGCAACAGTAAGACTCATTAGATGTTGTCAATGAATCTGTACGTGTCCACGGATTAACATGTCTCGAGAAGGCGCTATCGCCTCGGCTTCACCACCGCAAGCCTGCCCCTGACGGGCACATTCACATCCCTCCCAATCTTGGGAAACCCTTCCAGCCGCACCCCCTTCCTAAACAGCAAGCAGTGGCTCGACCCCCCGAAGTGGAACATGCCCAGCTCCTGGCCCTTCTCGACCCTCTGGCCCTCCTTGACGGTAATGTCACACGTGCTCACCTCGTCCATGCCGATGCCGATAAACGCCATCAGCCCGATGTCAGCATTGTCCGCCTCGATGAAGATCACCGCCCGCGTCGCCAGCGCAGACAGATAGCCCTGCCCGTGCTTCAAGCCCTCGCTGTCAATCTCCTCGGCGCCCAGCTCGCCCACGCCCTGGAACAGCGGCTCGGAAAAGTACGTCCCCTCGGCGACGAAGGCGCGGCGCACGACGCCGCCCACCGGCGCGTGCCAGCGGTGGTACGACAGCGCCGACAGGAACGCCTGGTAGACGGTGCCGCCGGCGAAGCCCGCATGCGCGAGGGGGTCGTGCGCGAGCATGTCGATCGGCGAGTAGGGCTGGCCCTTGACGAAGAACTTGTCGCGGAGGTGCACCCCGTGCACGACGTTGTACGGCTTGGACTCGCACGCGTTGGCGATGACGGCCGCGTCGTCGGGGGAGGCCACGGGGCGGGCCGCGTCGTGGACCCGGCGGGTGAAGAAGTCTGACGCGAGTGAGTTCATGGACTTGATAGATGCACAGGGAGCACCCAACTCGGTCGAGGGCGTCTGGGGCACTCACCATCCCAGGACTTGTAGCCGCAGTACTTGGCCGACGGGTCGCAGACGTACATGTCCTCGAACTTCAGGGACGACTCGTACGGCGCGTTGGCGACTTGCATCAAGTCGCCGAGTCCAGTCCCTCCAAACCAGCCCAGCGGGTGGTCTCCGAGGACCTCGGCCGACTCGGGCGTCTGTACACATCAGCCCATGCACCCATCACGCGTCCAGGCCGCTCAGCGACTCACCTGCAAATACCTGCCCCATTCGTTCAACACCTTCTTGAGCATCCTGTTCACGTCCGGGTCCAGAAACGCCGCATGTCCACTGCGTCTCATCAGCGCAATCCCGCAGTCCCAGAGAACGAACTCGCCTCGCCGTCCCCATCGGATAGTCGAAAATCGCATTCATGGGCACGCCCACGACGCCCACGCTCTCCGCCGCGTCCGTCCACTCCGGCGCGCGCGTGACGATGTGGTTCAGCACCTGCAGCATGTGCGCGTAGTCGCGGATCTGCCGCGTGCCCGTCACGTCCCGCCAGTACGGGTGCTTGCGCGGGATCTCGTCGAACATCTGCACAAAGTACATGTACACCCGCGGCGTCTCCTCGATGAAGCGCTTGAAGTCGGCCATCGCGGGCGTCAGCTCCGCCGCCGGGTGGGCGTCGACGTGGGCGGTTACGCGGCGGAGGTACTCGCGGTGGACGCGATGGTCCGCGGGCAGCCAGGCGCCCGGTCTTCACGCCGTGTTAGAGAGGTGGCGTGAATCGACGAAAGGGTGGATTTGGCAAAAGACGTCTTACTTGTGGATCCGGTACTGGTGAGGGATGTCATGCTCGTCGCCGTGTTGGTGAACCATCGTGTCTGTCCATCAGCTCCAAGAGCCTTCAGTTAGAACAAGTCGGTTTTCAGCTCAATGAAGCAGGAAAGCTGCCGTGCCAGGACGAGCTCTGTCCAGCTTTAATACATCATCGGCCATCATCAATCGACAACGATGATGTAACCCAAACGCCAACGCCAACGGACCCCTCGTCAGCTCTCCCAGTTCAACATCTCCGCAATCGCCCTTGGAGCAATTGCGTCACGGCCTCCGCTCGTTGCAGCTCCAGCTGGCTCGGTTCGATGCATCCATTGCGCGGGGTGCATCCACCCATTCATCATCACACACCAAACGCACCGTGAATGCAAGTACTGTAGGACCCTCGTTGTTCTCGACTACTCCTCCGCCAACTCCCAATCCATCCTCGCTAGAGGGGGTATCTACATCACAATGAGCCTCAGCTCCCTCCATTTTCGCGGCACCTGCCAGGGCAGTGTCCCTAACCGCCTGGCGAGTCGCAAGGACTCCGAGTTCAGAAGACAAGGGGAATGTCCGTCTTCTCCATCTCACGCCAAAACCAAGGCCCCTCATCCTGAAAAGTTGATCAAGAAACACCAAGCTGGCTGCCAAGAATGCGAATGAACACAGGCGCAGAAAGGAAGTGTAGTCGGGGAGAGCACAAGTCGAGTTGCATGATTACAATGCATACAAAAAGGCGGGCCCCGGAGAGCCTGAACCGGCATCGAAACGGCTAAGCGGGCATGCGATATGAGAATCCAGATGCTTGGCGCTGTATCTGACCTGCGCGTGGTCAGACCCCCCGCGGCACGGTAAGCTCGACAAAGGAAAGAAGCAATGCGCCGCTAAGCTGACAGTTGGCTGAGACGATGATGGGGTTAAAGTAACACAATGGCTGAAATCAGGGGTCGGGGTAGTCAATGTCAATAGTCGTAACGTCGTGAATGGTTGCTGGGAAGAATCGTCGAAATATCCGTTCACTGCGTCTCGGTCCGTTTCCAGTTACAATCCGAGACTTGCTGATTCTTCTGAAATGCAGACCACGGGCAGGGCGCGGCCTCACATGACCACGCAGCACCCGCAGCCGCCCTTCTTTTTGTCTTCATGCGGCATTGGCGTTGCCGGGGGGTTTTTCTGTATATGAGGCGCGGGCGTCGGCTGGTGCGTGACAGGACTTCGCGGGTTCGTCATGGCGCTGACGGGCGGCTTGTCGGAGATCTTGGGCATCGTCGAGTATGAGCCCTGCCGCAGATTCGGGCTCTTGGCGACGCTTGGCTTGAGTGGCCACTCGCTCGACTGCCGTCGGTTCTCCTCTTCGACCGGGCTGGTGTTGTCGGGTTCGGGTTCCGGCTCCGGCTCCGGTTCCGGCTCGGGTTCGGGTTCGGGCTCTGGTTCGGGCGGCTTCAGGAGCTCGTTGTCGTTGAGTGGCCGGAACTCCTTGTCATAGACGTCGCCAAACTTGCCCTCCTTTTCCCACTTTGCCTGCTGAAGCCGTCTCGCCACGGTAGGGAGCAGCTGCTGGTCGGGAGGTAATCGCGGGTCGGGTTTGTACGAGTTGAACATCCACGGCGGGTCGCCTTCGGGCTGCTTGCTCGCTGCAGAAGGCTCGCCTGCTCTGGTAGAAGGCCTGGTGCTGGACGAGTCCTTGCTGGCCCCCGATCGCGTCTTTGGCGGCCCAGTGCTCGTGCTGTTCTTGGAAGCATTCGACGTCTTGCGCGACGAGTTCTTCCTTGGCGATGTATCCGTCACGGATCGCTTCGCAGCCGTCCGTGGCCCAGCGGCGGTGCTCGCCTGGTCGCTGACGGAGAGACTGGCGCTTCGGGATCGAGGCTTCGGGTAGGAGATCATGTCACCTTCGGGGTTCTCGTTTTGTTTCCGTGCCGCGGGCGCTCCACGTTCGAGATAGTCCACGGGAATGGGCGCAGGGCTCGTCTTGGCCACCGGGATGCGAGATCCCCCCTTGGCGCCGTTGGAGGCAAAGTAGGCAGCTGCCTCCTCCTCGGCAATCTCCTCTGGCGTCCTCAGATCCCAGATGGGCGTCGCCGGCTCCGGAACTTCAACTACCAGCTGCTGCCCAAACGTCGCAGAGTCCTTCCTGGGTCGAGCATTGCCCACGTCGGCGGGACGACTGCTGCCCACGTCGGCGGGTCGACTGTTGCCCACGTCGGCGGGTCGACTGTTGCCCATGTCGGTGGAATCGCCCCCCCGGGTGAGGCGGCTCTGGCTCCGCTCTCGCCTCTGCTTGATGGGGGGTCTGGATTTGGGGACGAAGATGCCCGCGGCTTGAAGCTCCTCGCTCTCAATCTTAGCCAGCTTGTCGCGGTGGATCCATTTCGAGTCGTCCTCGTTGCGGACCTCGAGCCCCAGGGTGTGATGTATCGGCCGTTTGCGGTCGTCTCCCATGCTATTCTGCTGGCCGTGCGTGGGCCAGTCGGAAGAACCTGCCCGTGCCGTCTTCGGCTCGATGGCCAACGGCGGAGACAGAACACGGTCGTCTGTGGGCTTGTCCCATCGCGCTGCGCTCAGGTTATCGACCGAGTGCATCTTGCGGGCAGCCAGGTCGAAGCCGTGGTGGCCGTTGGAGGGTTGGTACGAAGACGAAAGGACGTTGCCGTTTTGCGAGCCGAGAGGGCTTCCGTGTGTTTTCTCGGGCCGCGCAGCCGAGCCGGTCTTGTCATGAATCGCGCCCTGCAAACAGTGCGGTCAATGGCTGTTCACCCGTGCTGCATGGACCCACGACAGCCGCATTGTTGGGCCGTCTCTAGGGTGCCGACGTCAGGGCAGCTCACCTCGAATTGGACGCCAGAGTATTCCCACGGCGCCTCCTCCCCATGGCTGCTGCTCGGAGGCGTCAGGGCCGTTGCAGCCGATGGAGCTGTCGAAATGGCAGCCATGGCGATCGCGTCGGCGGTTGGGGCCCCCGCTGCCCCTTAATGCGTGACGTCCACGGACGCGGCTACAATGGTGAATAGGAAGCAAGGAGTGGCGGGTGACAACGGCGTGCAAGTCCAACGGGAAAGAACCGCAAGTGATGCCCACGATGGGGTTCAGATGGAAGAAAAAATCTCGTCGCCAGCACCGGCTCACGTCGAATGCGGCCGCCGTGCGTCCGTGATGCGTTTTGGATTGGCGGCCGGGATTGGATCCCAGCGAGCGAGGAGGCAGCCGGTCAGGGGCGCAATTTCGCCGCTGATGGACGCACTAGGTGAGGGACCGAGCCGGCCGCGGCAAGTAAATGAGCGGATGGAATCGCCGCCGGAAACGCCGACGAAGCTGTCGACACGTCGGCGGCGACAGAAAGGACACAGGAATTGAGTTGGAGGAGAGGGGGAGGCGAGCATGGAACCGATGTCGCTGCGGTGGTGCGGTGGTGCTGGAATTTTGGAAGAGGCTGGGCTGCCGTTTTGCCTTCAGTGCCGCGCAGCGGTTGGCTGCCCCGTGCCCACAGGGCATGGAGCGTTGCGCTGGGAGCCTTTGGTGGCGGCCTCGGGAGCTCGTCAGTGGCCCCAGCGCTAATGAGGTCGCTGACTGGGCCCGTGGGACTGGACCCCATTGGCCCACCTCCGGCGTGGCCGCTTGGCACGTACGAGTGAAGGCGCGGTGGTCACTTTTCGTTCGTGAATCGTGATGCTTTTCATTACTCGTACGCAGTATTGATTCAAGCCTCTGCCGTCGAGGGAATAGCCAGACTGTGTGACTCGTGAGTGGTGCTCCCTGTCAACGGTTGGGCAGCGCGCTCACGAGCTCGGATTGTTTCTTTTTACCTCCGTACTTCGTACCTTGTGCGCTGTGAGTCTGTAGAAACAAGGACCCCCAGCGCCGAGTCTTGTTCCGCCTGACTTGCTGCCGGCCGGGAACGCAAAAGGACCAACAAGTAGCAATGAAGAAACGAATCGAGCCCTCGTCCAACTAGAGACGCCAGAAGCGCCATGTTATTACTCTGCTGCGTGGGCCAGCCAGCGCTGCGAGTAATCAGGGGCCACAGCTTCTTCGTCGGGACTACAAGTATTTATATCCGCTTGAATTCTCTGCCCTCGACGACTCGTCGTGGCCGCCCAGCTTCGACAGCAAGTGCTTATGCAAAGCAATAACGCGGACGGTTTCCGTTCATGCACATGTCCCCTCCGCGCGGTCCGAGAATCGTGTGAGATTGATGATTGTCTGGGGCCATGGAGCCAGACCAGGGCCAGCGCGGCCTAGTGGCATCGCACTCATCTCGCCTCTCCGGTCCAGCAGATCCATCAGGCAATTTGCTGCCGGCGGTCAACAATCTGTGGCAGAGACATTGGCTGGCCATTGGCGACTCCAGCAATAGCCGTGATGCTCGGAGTACAGGCGGGTCCATGTGTTGTTGGCCTAGCTTAGACGGGCACGACGGCTCTACAGGCCAAGAGCTCGACATGACGCCGCCTTTTCTAGTCCGTGCTGTTTTATAACCAATCATTGTCTCCTCTAATACATCTCGCCTACCCGCCAAGATGCATGAACCTGCAGGGACCGTTGATCTCGGCAGCTAACCGAGCAATCGATGCAGCACTTGATGATGCCTAGTCCATATGTGTAGCTCAAGAATCGCCCATGCTTGATACTATCTGATGCTGAATACACCAGCGTGAATTTGTTTGCCGTTTGAGTGCCCGAGTTGTGGATGTCAATGGATTAGCGTTACAATACCACGGTAGCCCACCGGCTCTCAATGATACTGATGATTTATGAAACCCGGTTCTTTCACTCAAGACCATATGGATTGACATTCCATAGCTCATCCAAAGATGAGAATAATGTGCATACAAGTTCAAGATTATGGCGCCTCTTCGTGCGATGCCGACAATCAGATGCTACCCTAGACTTGCAGATTTTGTGAACCGCAACGCGGAAAATCCCCCGTCTCCATGCCACGCTTCACGTAACTCCTGGATAACGCGATGTTAAATAACACGCCTACCTGCCCCCAGCTGCATCTGCAAGAATGCGTCGCTGTTGACGCTGCCGCAAGAAACGCGCGACCAAATCATGAGAGCGAAGTCTCACCCTCAATTGACTAGGACAGGTCCCTCTTCGCAACCGGTCCGACGCCATCTGGACTCACGCGACGGAAGTCTACGTCGAAAAGGACCAGTTCTGCCACGCTCTGGTGCCCCTGCTCGGGACGAACTGCCAGTTGCGCGCGGAGAAGAATGAGGTCGTCGCCAAAGTCGATGCCCTGTCGTACGTCCTCGACGCATGGCTGTCGTCGGCATGCTGCCGACGTGGATCTCGTTTCCCGTGCTGCCGATGAGCGTGCCGAGCCGTACGATGAGTGTCCCGGCCTCCGCTTCAAGACCATTGCCCTGTGCACGCTCAAGGACGTCATTATTGGTGTTTGCACGATCCCACCGACGCCGACGCCAGTGCCGGCCACCCGCAGCGGGCGGCAGCGCGTCTCCCACGACGCGTTCGGCAACTCAATCCTGGCAAGAGGCGACCCTGGCCGAGCGCTGGCTGAAGCCTTGGGGCGAAGCCAACCTCAAAGTCCGGCCCGCGCACAAAGTCGCCATGGCCATGTGGCACGGCATCAGCCAGATGAAGGGGATGGAGCCCTTCCGGCTGTATGGCGAGCTGTGGTACAAGAACATGGGCGACTTTGATCCGCGTCGGTGTTCCGCAACACGCCGACGCGTGTCAGGAACGACAAGGCGACTGTGAAGATGCGGAAGGGACATAGAACGAGGCAACGTCACGCACCTCAAGCGATGGTGGTTCCCGGACTCTGAGGACGATGAGTGAGACTGAGGATGAGACAGCGACTTGAGGCCTTGGACTGGACATGCGCAGCCATACTGCGCCTCGATCGATTGCCGTACATGTAAAGCTACCGAGATTCACAAAGACTGACGTATGACAAGGCGCCTCTCAGAACGCGATTTCTAGTTGGCTACCTGAAAAGACATTAAAACTCTCGCAAGCTCAAAGTTGGAGCCTTCTTACACTAGAGAGACGGATGGCGTCGTCCGACCTCCACGCCAAAAGGCGCGTCCCAAGTCCCACTTCCAGCCTTCAACATCGTCAGCTGAAAGTCTGAAATACGATAGAATACGCACCCCGCCCTCAACATCTCCGGGCTGGGAGAAACATCTGTTCCAGATCCGCGGCCAACGCATGATGACAGTCCCTCCGCCATTCCGGAGGATATTGTGGCATCAACCCCGCTCGCCGTGCCTGAGACCGCACGCAACTGTGCCTCTGGTGCATTCCCGTCGACAGCTTTGAATCGACGGTGAAACAAGTGACGAAAGACGACCGGTGGTGATGGCGGCGCCGAGGCGGCGGCGGACGAGGATCGTCTGCATCTCGGATACGCACAACTGCACGGTTAAGCTTCCGAAAGGAGACGTCCTTATTCACGCCGGCGACCTCACCAACCAGGGCAGCTATTCAGAGGTGAGCCTCACAGACAGTGAGGGGGAGCAAAGACTGATACTTGCTGCAGCTGTCAAAAACAGTCCAGTGGCTCGAGGCCGCCGACTTTGAAGCCAAGATTGTCATCGCCGGTATTAATATCGCCTCCGCCAGATGTCAACACCCAACCAAGCACAGTCTAACACCTTGATACAGGGAATCACGACATCACTCTGGACCCCGACTTCTACAACGACCACGGGCCCTCCTTTCACAACCAAAATCCTCAGTCCCCAGAGGCCTGCCTCGAGCTCTTCACCTCCTCTCCGTCCATAACCTACCTCTCACACGCCTCCGCCACCATCCGCCTCGCATCTCCCGCCGGGCCACACACCGAGTTCACCGTCTTCGGCTCCCCATACTCGCCCCGCCACGGCCTCTGGGCATTCTACTACGACGCGCCGCGGGACCCGACCAGCGGCCTGACGGCGCTCTGGGAGCGCATCCCGCTGGCGACGGACATCGTGGTGACGCACACGCCCCCGCGGACGCACGGCGACGAGACGGATGAGGACCGGGCCGCGGGCTGCGAGGCGCTCAGGCGAGCGCTGTGGCGGGTGCGGCCCAGGCTAGCTGTCTGCGGACACATCCACGACGGGCGCGGCGCGGCGCGCGTGACGTGGGATCTCGACGGCAGCCGGGGCGTCGCGTACGCCGAGGAACGGGTCCTCCCCTGGACGGACCCCGGCGAGGGGAACAACAAGCTCAGCCTCGTCGACCTCACGGGCAAGCACGCTCCCGCCCTCGCCAACGACGGCTCCGACCACGCTCCAAATCCCTCAAATCCTGAGCGAGAAGCACGCTCCGCCTCGTCCCCCGTCACGACCGACCCGGGAATCGCTGGCAGCCCAGTCAACGAGAGTCACGTCCGCGGCACAGTCGGGATGGGGGATCCGGGCTCGCCGCTCTGCGATCGCGAGGCCCTGGTTGGGAGGATGGGCAGGAGGGAGACGTGTGTGGTGAACGCGGCCATCACGATGGGCCGGCATCCGCACATCGGGGGCAAGCGGTTTTATAAGCCAATTGTCGTCGACGTGGACTTGCCAGTGTGGGAGGAATGAGTCTTTGCTCGCGACACGTTGTCCCGAGTCTATACGACGTCCATTGATGCCCAACTGCGGCGGATGGATGTTGCTTTGAGTAGAGGAATCGTGTTACACGCGATAAGGGCATAATAGACTCTGGGCATTGAGCGTCTTTGTCGGCACCCAAGGGAGCTGCTGTGCGCCGAGGCTCACATCCGGTGCCCGATGTCTCCGAGGTGCGTTTCGGGCATTCACCTGGACGCGGCAGCATCGCAAACCAAGCAGAACGACATCAATCCAAACACGGAGAGCCTGTCGCCCGACAATGGAGCTCCAAACCAACCAGATGGAGACTTGGCTCTGTGCTCTGGTCGCTTGTCAGCCGGGGCTTCCCTCGGGGATGACGGGGCCCGGCCGGCAGGCATCCAACCCGCTTCCGCGTTTGGCGCCCGCAGGACAGCTCCCACCCGCAAACCACCACATCAACAGCTGCAGCCGCCGTGCCCCGATCTGGCATCGTGGTTCACTGACGTGGACTGCCCCAGCACCCAGCACCCACCGCGCGCAGGCCGGTCACCACACGCAGCGGCCCAAGTGTTCGCCTCCCGCAGGCGGCGCGAGGTGAGCCGGGGATGGACTCTGCCGACAGGCCATGGGGCAGACAGCAGCTGGCAAGCCGGGCAACGGGACATCTCGTGCAGCTTGGCGCGTAGACGGCTGGGCGGCTACCGAGCAGGCAAGCTCGGCAATGCACGGGCTGGTTTGGTCAACGGGCAGTCGTCGTCGCAAGCTCCGTGCCTTTGCCTCGTTCGGCAGCCCGCAGCGCCTGCCAGGCAGCGAATTGATTCGTCGTCGAGCAGAGCCATGGCCAGGGCGGCCATTTGCTGACCTGGGCTGGCAGTGGCTGGCGCACACGCAGCCGCTGTCGTCTCATCCGACTGCCCCGTCGGCCCAATCACGTCTCGAGCGGTGCGTGCCTGCTAGCGGCGTCCGGCTCGGCCGCTGTCGAAAGCCGTGCCGTGAGACCGTGAGACACGTCCGCCAGAAGGCAGCCTGGTCGTGGAGGATGGCCCGTGGCCGAGCTGCGTTGACCTGTGCTCTGCTGGCCCCACGTTGTTCCCCTCCTCCACGCATGAATCCCTGTCTGCTCTGCGCGTCTGACCCCTCCATCTGTCGAGACCGGTGCCGATGGGGACGCAGACGAGGCGAGTTGGGCGGACGGCGCGAGCGGAATACGGACTCCATGCCGTCAGCGTGAAGCTGTTTGCGGCAAGGCGAACTGAGGCGGAGCGCCGGTCATGGAAACGAGAGCTGCGCATCCTTCATAGGCCAGGCCCCCTCTGCCAGACGGTGTCCTGCAGTCCGCCTGCCGCGCTGCAGGTCCATCACGCACGCATGGCCACTCCCCTGGAGACCCCTGGGCCCTCGCTCCTGCGGCCGCCTGCTCGCCCCGTGGAGCTCTGCTTCGTGTTTGCCGGCGCCCTCGCAGCTGGTTGGCCGAAGCTCCATCGGACGGAAAGCTCTGGATCGGGGTCGATGCCCTGCCCACGGAGCGGGGAACAACGAGGCTTCTGGGGATGGCTGCAGACGCAGGTGACGAGGCAGCAGGACATCAGCCCGTGGCTCGACGAATGAGCTCGTGGTGGTCCCTCACCCAATCTCCAGCTGCAAATCAATAGCCAGTGCTAGAGCGCAGCTGGAAATCCGAGCTCAAGCATGCAGTATTTCATTGGCAAGGAACTTGCTCGCCCCGTCCATCCGCCGCGCCATCAAACGTCACCAACGCTATGTCCGTCCTGGTAACGTTTCCGCCCGGATAGTCCCTCCCTTCTAGTGTGCGAAGGCTCCAACCTTGTATTTCCCATTTCCTTTTAGAAGTTGCAGTTCTTCGCCATTGCTGCCGTTGTTCGCTGTTATATTCTAGACTCGGAAACTGGGGTGCATGGAAGACCGTGTTAACCACTATCGTTGCGGCCCCCAGGTCCTCCCTTTTATAGTCAACCTGGGGAGGAAGGACAATCAGGATGTCTTGGTGGAAAGAATCTTATGCATACAAGGTGGCACTTGAAGATGGCAAGTTTGCTCTTTCTCTAGTTTGATGCTCGAAATTGAAGCTACAAAATGCGTCTGTCTGTCCTTTGTCGTTCTCCCCACACCACAAAAGGGCGCCTCCGTCTTGGCATCGTTAACGCGGCTGCTTGGGTGACTGAGAGGGCAGCTGTGTTTGCCTTTCCTTTTCTACTTACCGCTCTTATATCCTTAGCAATGATATTAGCGATTATTTTTGGCTGCCCTTTGGAGTAAGGCCTTCAATATTTTTTTAAGATTTTTTTTCTCGATCCGGGAACAGTCAAAAGCGCGTTGACAGTGATGACGCCGATGTCCTCTGCCTCGCGCTGGATGACCGGAAACATGGGCATGGGTTTTTCGGCATTATCTCCGCCCGGATAGTCCATCGGAGACAACTATTCCTCTGTACGAGTGTCGACCGGTTCCAGACCTGCCTAACCGTCTCAGCTGCATCTATCTGCTGGAGAAGAACTTGGTGGCTGCAACGACGGGAGGGTTACGTTTCGGATTCTGAAGTATTACTCTGGCTCCTTGCGGACGCGACTACCGCTGCCCGCAGCACTTCGTGCCATGCCGGGCGTTGCTGCTATATTACCAACCGAGGTACGTAGCCTGGCCCGGCGAGTTGGGCTCACTTTTCAATGCCCGAGTGGCTGTTTCGTTGATATTCGGCCATGTTCACTCTCCTGCCCCCCTAGGCATTACGGGGCCTCAACTCCTTCAATCTCACGACCTCTCACCGTTCCGTCGGTTACAGCCAAACTGCCTTCGGTCTCATGGCCGCTCCTTGTTCCGTCGGTCATCGAAAACATCGCCCCTAGCTGCCACAAAGGAAGATGTCGGCCACTTCCTGGCAGCTGTCGTTGCGTGGCATATGTTCCCACCTTTGGGGACAGCCTATTGGAATTTGATGGGGGCAAACATTAACACATGGGGAACTTGAAGCTGCCACATGGATTGAATAAAAAATCCCATCGCAATGGTGTCTTTGGTTCGTTCGACATTGAAATTTTCCATGTCGCGTGCAAAAAGTTCTATTTGTACGGCCGGTGGGTCAGGGTGTTTTGGCCCAGTCCCACAGTGGAGGCGCCTGGCCCGTGGTAGCGCCCGCCGTGCCAATTGGGGTCGGCGATGCAGCCGCATCACGAGCCTCCGGGCAACAAGAGGCCAAGGGGTTCAGGGGCATCACCGGCATCACCACAAGCCTCACAAGGAGGCACCCAAAAAAGCACAGGCAGGCAGGGGCAATTAAGGCGCACCCCGGATCCACAGAGCTTTTTGGCTGTATACGGTCTACTCGTAATCCGTACACAAACAGCAATCCTCCACTTACGATGTGTCAAAGCTTGACGCACCCGCGGACGAACCACGGTACAGATGGGTTGGGGACGCAGTACTCCATACCTTACCTCTCATCCCCGCCATTCGGACACTATTAATACCTACCTTACCTACCTTGTTGGGTATATCAAAAATATACCAGAAAAGGGACATGGCGCCTCCACGGCTGGATGTGCCCCGCGGAGTCCCCCGCGCAACGCCAGCGTTATTCTGGAATACTCCGCCTCGTGGGCGTGCGAGGCTGCCTGGGCATCTCATATCAACCTTTACTTCCTTCAATATGCCAACGGTCTTGCAAGGGCTATGGGTCTCCATATGCCCACGTGCAGTTTTGGGCAATCCCCTTGACGTTTTTCTCCTATAACGTTGGCCGAGGTGGGCTTGTTCCGCGTGTTCTGTCACGGCCCGCACATGGCATTCTGCTTCGCCTTGTATCACCCCTTAAAGTCGGCGGATTCGACGCGGAACGGCCCATCTCGCTACATACCTTAACCTGCCCTGGCCTTTGTCCGTGTTGGGGCTCTCACTTGGAACGCTTGACCGAATCAGCAACGACAAGCGTCCGGCCTGTCCGGAGTGTGGTTCTCTCCATCTTTGTGCATGTACCGGCACAGTACTGGCGTATTGTCAAGTTTCAGCGCCCTGCCAGGCTTGGCCCATCTTTGCGTAATGATGCATAGAGCTGTCGCGAGGCATCGTCTCACCGCTTGTCTCCGCAAGGCTTCGCGTCCGTCACCGGGACAATGGCGGGCCTGGCCCGAAGGCTGCGGATCTAATGACAGCCTGCGCGTCCGCCCATGCTCCTGCTGCTCCTCGTTGCATCGGCGCCTCGTTCGACCAGGCGGAAGGCATCTCTTGTCCGGCGAGGCCTGCGCTGCTGGCCAACCGCCTCCCTCTGCTTCGGTCGGTGCGGCCTCGCCAGCAGTCGCGTCGTCGCATTCCCCAGCGACATTGCACCGCCCCGCGAGCCGTCCCATTCCTCCAATCTATCCCCAATATATCCCGCGCCAGGCGGGTCCCTCTGCCAGGGGGACCTGGGCTGGTACATCTGCAGCCACGCACCTGCCCCTCACTGCCTCGTACCCCTCGCCTCCGCCCCTCGGACCGCCACGCCACCTCGGCACCTGGAGAGAGTCGAACGTGCTCGTACCACGGGTGCTACGTTAGCACATCATTGGGCCTGGACTGCTGCCGTTTGGCCCTGTTTTGTTGCCGTCTGTCGAAGGCACGGGAAAGCACGGCTTGCTTCTGGCAGCTGCAGCAGGCGCCGGTCTCGCGGGCTGTCCGAATCCCCTGGCCGACATCTGGCGGGCAAGGGTTGGTCATCATGCTGCGAGTACGGAGTACGCCATACCTGCTTGATGCTTCTCTCGCCTTCCCCGAGACGCGACACGGAGGCGGCATATAGGTACCGGCTGGCTGCGCCTTTTGCGCCTCGCTCGCCTTCGACCTGTTCCCCTTCGCAACTCGTCCCGCAACCAATCGATCGCCCATCAGCTGAGCCCGCACGCCGCGGCACGGCACACGCACCCAGCGGCCAGCCCACAGCCAACTGTCACACCCACCGCCAGCGCCGCCAACCACCAACCACTCGCCACGGCCCAGGCCCGCTGGCCTGGCTTCTGCGGGCTTTGCTTGCCCGACACCCCCATCACCCGTCCGTCGTCCATCGGCCCTCCACGACCCGCAGGCCACCGACCGCGGCCACTCACTGGACCGACTCGCCCCGCCCCGTCCGCTGGTGTCTGATCCGCCCATCAGTCCCCCCTCCCAGCCCCCGCGAATCAGCCGCCCCTACAACCCCTGGAAGCCCGTGACCTCATCCCTCTTCAGCAGGCCACCTCCCAGGAGCGACGGGACACCAAGCACCACCACCGCTGGGCCCGGTTGTGCGACTTGCAGCCACGGACGAACGACCAGTCCGTCAGGAACCAGTCTTCCCTTATCATTGCCAGGGAAGTTGCACGAGGTCTGAGAAAGGGCTGCCTCGGTTTCCCCTGCGGTATTTTGTCCTCTCTCCGCCAGACTCCATTCACGACCGACCTGGACCGCACCTCGCCCGCCCCAGCCAACACAGCAGAACCACTGCGCGCAGCACATCGTCGCCTGACAGTCGACGAGCAAGGCCTGCCAGCCCTTCCATTCCCCGGTTTTGAACCGCGTCGGTCCTTCGAGGGCGTTGCCAGCCTCGACAACTGAACATGACTCCCCTTCCACCCGATCCGTACAAGATTCTCGGCGTCTCCAAAGATGCACAGATTCCCGAGATTCGCTCCGCGCACCGCAAGCTGGTCTTGAAGTGCCATCCCGACAAGGTGCAGGACCCCAAACTCAAGGCAGAGAAGCAGGACGAGTTCCAAAAGGTCCAGCAAGCCTACGAACTCCTCTCGGACGACAACGAGCGCCAGAGATACGACGACCAGGTCAAGCTGGCCGAACTGCGCAAGCAGTTCCAGAACAAGGCCAACATCTCGACGCCTCGGTCCTCACCCAAGGAGTACAACGTCTACACCGCCGAGCCTCCGCGAGCGACACCGCCGCCTCCAGTCTCCAAGACGTACACCTACTCCCGGTCGTGGGAGGACGACATCGGCCGTGGCCCTCGCATATTCGACGCCGGACCTTCGCGGTCATCCAGGCGGGAAGCGGGCTACGTCGAAAGGCCCTTGAAGCGGGAAGTAGAGAGGGAACGAGAAGCCAGAGATCGGGAAAAGGAGCGGGAGCGTGAACGAAGGCGAAAAGCCGAAGATGCCGCTCGACGCGCCGAGAAGGAAGCCAAGGAAGCCCGCCGCGCCGAGAAGAAGCAGCGAGAGAAGCAGAGGGACAAGGACATCAAGCGGGAGGCGGATGAAAAGAAGCGCTACGCCAACCCTTACATCGAGTCCTTTGACGACGAGTCCCCGGCCTCGAAGTCGGACAAGAAGAAGTCGACCAGCAAAAAGTACGACGAGAAGCGAGACCGGTCTTCGGGTCGGGAAGATGGCCCTGCTGCCATGCCCCCGCCACCCCCGCGTTCGCAGCGGTCTCACAGCCGGCTTGACTACGCGCATTCCTACATTGAGGCATCGAGAGCCAAAAACGGCGGCCTCCAGCGATCAGCGACGTACCACTCACGGAACGTGCAGCCGCCCGCTCCCACGCCCCCGCCAGTGGTTGGTCAATCATCGCCCTTTGCCCTGCCCGACGAGGACGTCCACCGCTCCTCGGCCAAGCCACGCCGTGGATCTGGGGATGGCCCAAGGCTGTCTCGGGAACGGTCGTACAGGGCGTCCTCGAGAGAACCGCTGGACGACCCCATCGTCGTGAGCGCATCGCCAACAAGTCGACACACGGCACAGTTCCAGAAGTCGGCGGCGACGTCGCCCGTCACGTCCGGCTCGCCTCCTCGACGCGAGATGCCTCGCACGAGCACCATGCCTGTCGACGCTGCGTTTGCGCGGCCCGTTGCAGGCGTCACCAGAGCGCAGACCTTCAACTCCTTCGGCGAAGCGGCTCCTCGCGGCCGTGAGCGCTCGCGCATGCACCCTCAAATCGAGGAGGAATCGGACTCGGACGATGCATATGATCATCGTCCCCGCAAGCACCGGAGCACCCGGCGGCACCGCTCCCCCGAGGGTGCGCGGCCAGAGAATGTCTCCCGCTATCAGGTCGATGGCGGGCGGGCGAAGCTGCAAACTAGCTACTCGCGTCGTCTTGACCCAGAGGCGGAGCATGTCCGCTACTACTCTACCGCTGGAAGCGTTCCCATCCCCGTCATGGAAACGCGTCCGTCAATGCCCGCCCGCGAAAGCGGCTACACCGCCTCGGGGATGAAGTTCCCCAAGGTAAAGACGTCCAAGGCATACTCGTACGACGACGTGCAATACAGCAACTACTACGACAAGCCGTACCGTGAAGAGTACTCGGCATATCCATGATTGGCGTTGGGATGCTGATTTGATGCTCTACGTTTGAGAGCCTTTTCTTGTTTCAAACATAGGAAACTATAATTTAGCGGTGGCGAGGCTCGTGTATCCTGCCGTCGGGATCTTGTTTTATTGATTTGGTTTTGGTTCTGCTTTTTTCTTTCATTCCTGGTCTTAGCTACCACCGACGAAACGAAATGTATTGACGACGAAATACGACGCTGCGCGCGAAGCGCCACGAGGCGCCCGCAACGCTGGATGATTACACGACCGAGTTTTGGGGGTGCTTGTTTTCTGCATTTGGATTGGGCGGAGGGCAGGGTTGAGGCTACTCTGCCTGACAAGGAGCACGTCTATGGGGCGGGAATCACTCTCGCCTGCTGAGCAGGGCTTGCTTGTCTCGGCAGCAGCCACTGGCTGTACAGTTGGAGATGGGAGTGTCTGGTTGGGCTGCATGCATACCGCGGGTGCGGTTTTGCGTCTTGCGCTTGCGCGGAGACGGGCGTTTGGGTTGGAAGTGCGGCGGCGAGGACACCACGCTCTTTTGCTAGAGGATAGATGTCGCTTGATGCAATGTGAGAGCTGATGCTTGTGCGCTTCACGGACCTTGTGCAGCCTGTATTGAGGGCGATGCTTGTGACGCCTGACGGCTCGCCTGACAGACGCATGTGTCGAGGGCTCGGGACTTGGGTAAGGCAATTGTCTGCCTGGGTGCACTGGACAATGCGCTCGTCGCCCGTGCCGCTCGGTGATGGCCTGCCTCGCATTCACCGAGATTCCTCGTCGTGTCTCGGGTCATGTCCAGGGCTGACTCAAGGCCTCCACGTACGCACAGTAGATTCGCCCCAGGCTAGGCAAGCCATTGGGAAGGACGCCAATCAAGACTGCCTCATCATGCGCCACTCAAGAGTCCAGACAGAAAAAGAAGAGGTGGCATTGTGTTACACGCGTGTCGGGTGGCTCATGGCTGTGCCGCTCCCAAGCTCCGCCTCCAGCGCCGATGCGGCTCAACGGGTACTCACACCACATGGAGGCAATTGAAGAGAGAACTGCGCGGGACGAAACGCTGGAAACGAATCTCTGCCCGTGGCATCGAGGACTGCCGAGGCGTCGTGGAACGAGAGCTCTCACTCGGCAGTCAGAAGGCAGCAGCAATGGCACGTCACGAGAACATCAAGGGGCGAGATGCACTCGCTGGCATCACGAGCGCCCGGCACAGGACCGCGATATTCGGCACCGACAGCCTCATCATCGGTGATGAGAACTGCCGCGGGAGACTACGAGTATTATTACAGAGCGGCTGAACTCTGGCGCCCCAGGCTGAAGCCGTCACCTGCAGTGGGAGCGCCTCTTCCAACGGCCCTTGCCGCCCCCCATCCTTCATCTTCCTTAGCGCCCGCCGTCTCCTTTCCCCATTCATCCGCCCTCCACTCCATCCTCTCAACTCCCGTCCCCAGGATCTCGACGCGGCTTTTCCAGTCCCCGATCACGACCATTGCCAAGGGCCCGCTGGGGCCATGGCAGAGACGAGCATACGCTTTGCGCCCTCGTAAACGGACCTCGATCAGGTACTGCGACTCCCCGGCACAAGGCCCCTGGTTCGTTTGAAGCTGACCTCGTATATCGCAGCCTGGACCGCCCCGAAGCCCTCGCACGCGACGCCGGCACGGAACATGCACTCCATGTACGCACCCGCAGCCTCGCAGAGACGCGGGACCAGGAGATGGACGTCGTGTACATACGCTCCTACCCGTCACGACCACAAGACGTAGACGACTCCTCTGCATCCTCGGCCGGCGACGCCGCCAACCTGCGCCGCTCATGGCGCGTGTCGATCCGCATCAACGACCACGACGCCGTCGCGGCCGTCATAGCGGACCCCTTCCAGGAGGTCCAGTACCGCACCATCCTCGAGGCGTACCTCCGGAACTCGGATCGCCCGCGGTGGAGCGCCCAGAGCCTGACGGAAGCGGACGACGGCACGGACGAGGCGGCGAGGGCGGAGGGCCTTATACAAGAGTACGGCGAGAGTCTTCTGAGCCAGCTGGAGCTCGAGGCAGGGCTCTTTGGCGTCGGCGCGACGGAGGCGCAGATCTACGTCGTGGAACACCATGACGTCGACCCGACCAGCAAGACGCTCGGCGGCATCCACTGCCTCGCCTGGGAGCTCCTCGAGGCCGTGCAGATGGCCCACCTCCCCAAGCTGCGCCTGCACGTCACCCGGATCAGCGACTTTCCCGCCCGGCGCTTCCTCTGCCCGCCCAGGCCCTCGCCCCTGGCCCTCACGGCAATCCAGGCCGACCCGAACGCGCAGTTCAGGATCCTGCTGGTGATTGCGCGGGACTTTACCCGCACGGGGGCCGAGCGCGACCCGGAGCCCGACCTGGCGCAGTGGCCGCTGATGAGGCTGCAGAAGAAGCTGCGGAGCAGGCTGCTGCTCGAGGTGGTGCGGCCGGGGAGCAGGGAGGAGCTGGAGCGGCACCTGCGGATGAGGGCGGCGCAGAGGGTGGAGTTTAACCTGGTGCACTTCGACCTGCACGGGCGAATCATGCGGGACGAGTGAGCGCTCCGCGACCCCTATCCGGCGGGAAGATGCTGACTGCTCGAGCAGGCACGGGACCCTGGTGCCCTGGCTGCTGTTCGCCAAGCAGCACGTCTCCAAGGGGCACGGCTACTACCACATGCCCGAGACGCACCTGGCCAAGGCGGAGGAGGTGGCGGAGCTCCTCGCGCGATACCAGGTCGAGAACGTGGTCCTCAACGCCTGTCTGTCGGCGTACAATCGGGCCGGGCCGGCGACGAACCTGGCGCACATCTTCCTCAGGCACGGCGTCCAAAACGTGTCGGCCATGTGGTTCTTCGTGCACTGGCAGACGGTGGCGACGTACCTCGAGGCGTTTTACGAGAAGCTGCTCGTCAAGTGCGTCGGCTTCCACGTGGCGGCGCAGCGCGGGAGGGACGCGATCCGCGAGCAGCCGACGAGCCGGACGGGGAGGGCGTACCACGACTTCTTCCTGTGCGTCAACTACGCGCGGAACGTGCACAGGACGCAGAGCATGCTGCGGGAGCCGAGCCCGACGCCGTCGGCCGGGTCGTGGGAGTCGTCGACGTCGACGTCGAACAACTCGATGAAGAGCTTGCGCAGCGGCGGGTGGAAGCCGTCGACGCCGCGGCTGGGGGACAGCCTCATGATGGGCGACGAGCCCATCATGCGGCTGCAGCTGCACCTGCTGGAGCTCGAGTACAAGCTCATGACGTTCCGGGTCGTGTACGCGAGCGACCTGCGGCAGGCCGGGTCGGACCTGAACGCGACCATGGACAAGATGGTCAACATGTGGCTCGGCACCAACCTCGTCGACGAGGTGCTCTACTACAAGGCCAAGGACTTTGCCAAGCGCAAGGTGCTCACGGGAAGCGTGCCGCCGCGCGAGCGCCGCACGCGCGCCACCAACGGCGGCTATCTGCAGCTGCTCTTCCCGCGGCCGGTGCGCTCGCTGCGGCAGACGCTGCACATCGTGAGGGAGGTGGACCCCGTCGTGGACCCCGGCTGGCAGGCGGACGACCTCGAGAACCGGCGGCGGGAGGAGCGGCGCTTCCTGGCGCAGGAGGGCCTGCAGCGGTTTGCGGGGAGGCTGCACGCCGAGCAGCACAGCTACATGCTGTTCCTGGGCAGCGGCAACGCGCAGTGGTGGAGGACGTATCTGCAGCACCTGGAGGGCGAGTGGTGGGTGCACATGCCGTGGGGATTCACGGTGCACAGTCGGTATCTGCGGGCCGAGGGCAGCAGGCTGGGCGTGTGATGGGCGTGTGATGGTGTGGTGGGCGTCATGGATCTGTGATATATAATACTGTACATTATTATCTCATGGGTGCGGGGACGGCGTTGCTACATCTGCATCTGAGGGCCACATGGTTTGCCGATGTAAATATTCAGCTAGTCCGCATATGGACGGGTGTTCCTGAACCTTGTGCATGACGATGATTTGACTCTGAGCTACGGAGTCCCTTTCTCACTGTAGGCGACGTCCGGATGCCGCGCCAAGGCGGACGGGGCTGGATGCTGGCCGGCCGCGCCGACCATCACGTGCGCCCGCGGTGACGTATTTTCGGCGCCTGGCTGATTCAACTCTTAGGATGGCCAACGCCCCAGCGATCTCCCCGTCTCCTTTCCTTCTCCTACTTCTTCTTCTTCTTCTTCGAGAACCCTGCGACGCGGCCGATTGACGGCGATTGCCATGGTCTTTTGCGGCCGCGGCCTGCTCTGCGCTGGGACGAATTGACGATTTTCGCTGCGCCCGGGAGAGAACATGGCCGACGTCCTGGCGAATGGCCACGACCATGAGCACGCCCTGCGGCCGCGGCTCAGGAAGCCGCAGCACGCGCAGGTGTCGCAGCTCTCGCGCAAGTCGTCGGCCGAGGGGGATGCGCAGCTGGGCGTGCCGGGGGAGTCGGACTCGGCGAGCGGCATGACGAGGTATCACCACCACCACCACCACCATCGCGGGCGTCCCCAGCTCCGCGTCCGCTGCTCGCATCGCTGACACTGCTCCCAGCGGCCGCTCCACGCCCGTCCCCGAGAACGCGCCGCCCTCGACCAAGTCCCTCTCGTCGGCGCGCAAGCTCGCGCGCGCCGAGCAGCGGCGGCGCATCTTCCCGACCATCGAGTTCGCGTCGCGCGTGTCGCACTTCGACCCGGCCAGCGACTACCGCGACTTCCACGGCTTCTTCAACCTCTTCTGGATCGGGCTCGCCATCATGGGCATCACCACCATGCTGCGCAACCTGCGCGACACGGGCCGCCCCATGCGCTTCGAGATCTGGTCCCTCTTCACCGTCAAGCTGTGGCACCTCGCCGTCGCCGACTTCCTCATGGCCGCCGGCACCGCCGTCAGCCTGCCGCTCAGCCGCTGGACGCGCGCGAGCCCCGCCGCCGGCCCCTGGACCTGGAAGAGGGGCGGCATGGCCGTGCAGAGCGTCTACCAGGTCGTCTGGCTGGCCGTCTTCATCGGCGTGCCCTTCTGGCTCGAGTGGACGTGGACGGCGCAGGTCTTCCTGCTGCTGCACACCATGGTGCTGCTCATGAAGATGCACTCGTACGCCTTCTACAACGGCCACCTCTCCGAGACGGAGAAGCGCCTCCGCGCCCTCGACGGCCCGTCGCCCGCGCCCGCCGACCGCGCCCCCGCCTACGTCTATCCCACCGCCGCCCTGCGCCGGGGCAGCGTCTCGGGCATCCCCGCCGTCGCGGACCCCGTCGCGGACCCCGTCGCCGCCGCCGCCGCCGACGACGACGACGACGCCGGCAGCCGCGGCGCCGACGAGCTCGAGGCCCTGCGCGAGGACCTCGCCCGCGAGCTCACCAGCCCCATGGGCAACGTCACCTACCCGCGCAACCTCACCTGGGCCAACTACCTCGACTACCTGTTCTGCCCCACGCTCTGCTACGAGCTCGAGTACCCGCGCACCCCCTCCGTCAACTGGACCTCGCTCGTCTCCAAGGTCGTCGCCACCTTCGGCTGCATCTTCCTCCTGACCGTCACCTCGGAGGAGTTCATCCTGCCCGTCCTCGTCGACGCCTCGCGCCGCCTCGACGCCGTGCGCGCCACCTCGGGCTCCGTCTCCGACGCCCTGCTCATCCTCGCCGAGAGCATCTCCTGGCTGCTCTTCCCCTTCATGCTCACCTTCCTGCTCGTCTTCCTCGTCATCTTCGAGTACGTCCTCGGCGCCTTCGCCGAGATCACCCGCTTCGCCGACCGCCACTTCTACGCCGACTGGTGGAACTCGACCGACTGGATGGAGTTCTCGCGCGAGTGGAACGTGCCCGTCTACTCCTTCCTGCGCCGCCACGTCTACAGCGCCTCGCGCCCGCACACGGGCAAGATGGCCGCCACCGTCATCACCTTCCTCATCTCCGCCGTCGGCCACGAGGTCGTCATGGCCTGCATCTCCAAGAAGATCCGCGGCTACGGCTTCGTCTGCCAGATGCTGCAGCTGCCCATCGTCATGCTGCAGCGCACGCGCTGGGTGCGCGAGCGCCAGACCCTGAACAACGTGTGCTTCTGGTGCTCCATGATCATGGGCCTGAGCCTGGTACGCGCCCCCCTGCGCCCTCTCCCCCTGGACGCACGGGGCCCGCTTTGCTGACCGACGCATTTGGCAGATCTGCGCGCTGTATGTGCTGGTTTGATGGTTTCGAGTTGGCGCGAGCAGGCGCTTGTATGCTACGACGAGGCATGTCGATTGGGGCCCCGTAACTGTGCCTACTACTAGATGGGGAGACTTGTCTGTCGAAACGGAAAGATGCCCATGCGTTGATGCACGCCTTGAACTGATCCGTCTCGTCGCGCAAATGGCGTCAGCTGCCCGCGGACACATGCATCGCCGTGGCAGAGGCTGCGTGTGCACAATTCAATTGGCGACGCCCTCAACACCACCGAGATGGGCGGGCAGTGGTAGAACAACTAGCAGCATGCGTCCGTGAATGCGCAGCCACCAAGTAGACGATGAAAAGATGTAGGGTGCGGGGAACACTTCATAATAAACGCAGACTTCTGCGGGATGGTTGCAGGACGTGGTCCAGGTATGCTGGTGGATGATTGCAGCCCGACACTAACATCGCAAAAGGGCACGCTTTGGTTCTTACGCTCTTCCATCTCGCATCTACTTCATCTGCTTCATCATCATAGAGCTAGCTAGCTAGAATACACCCCATCCTCCCCTTTCGGGACAAGACACCAGGGAATTATCGTATGCGAAGCGCGAGAAAGAAGACGAAACCTTAAGACCAGAAATAACAAGTCCAGACCGATTGCTCTAATAACCGTTCAACTCCGTGAAACTTTTGCGTTTCTTGTATCCCGATTCTTACCCGCCGGGCAGGCCGTTTAGTCAACCTCCTCCATGGCGCTGTCGCCAGCGGCCGCGGCGGGCGCGTCAGTGGCAGCAGCGGCCTCGGTGGGCTCGGATTCGTCCTCCTCAATGTTGAGGCCGAGCTGGACGAGCTTGTGGATGCGCTCGGCGAAGCCAGCGGGCTCGTCAATGGTGAAGCCGGACACGAGCAGCGACGTCTCGAAGAGCAGCTGGACGATGGACTTGACGGTGCGGTCGTTCTCGCCGTCGGCCTCGACCTTCTTCTTGAGCTCCTGGATGATGGGAGACTTGGGCGAGATCTCAAACGTCTTCTTCGACGACATGTAGCTGCTCATGGAGGTGTCGCGCAGAGCCTGGGCCTTCATGATGCGCTCCATGTTGGCGGACCAGCCAAACTGGCCGGTTCGGATGGCGCAGGGGGAGAGGCCGAGCTTGTGGCTGACGACGACCTTCTCGACCTTCTCGCCGAGGACGTTCTTGAGGCTCTTGGCCAAGCTCTCGTACTCCTTCTCCTCCTCCTCGCGGGCCTTCTTCTCCTCGTCAGTCTCCTCGAGCTCAAAGTCCTTGGTGATGTCCACCAGCTTCTTGTCCTCAAACTCCTTCAGCTGAGTCATGGCGTACTCGTCAATGGGGTCGACGAGGAACAGGACCTCGAAGCCCTTCTCGCGGAGCGTGTCAAGGAAGGGCGACTTGGAGACGGCCTTGATGGACTCGCCCGTGATGTAGTACATGTTCTTCTGGTGCTCGGGCATGCGGGTGACGTAGTCGGACAGCGAGGTCTGCTCGTCGCCAGACTTGGTCGAGTTGAAGCGCAGGAGCTTGGCCAGGACCTGGCGGTTCTGCGAGTCCTCGTGGATACCGAGCTTCAGGTTCTTGGAGAAGGCGCCGTAGAACTTGTCGAACTGCTCCTTGTCCTCGGCAATCTCCTGGAAGAGCTCGAGAGCCTTCTTGACGATGTTCTTCTTGATGACCTTCATGATCTTGTTCTGCTGGAGAGTCTCACGGGACAGGTTGAGGGGCAGGTCCTCGGAGTCGACGACACCCTTGACGAAGCCCAGCCACTCGGGGATGAGGTCGGTGGCATCGTCGGTGATGAAGACGCGGCGGACGTAGAGCTTGATGTTGTTCTTGGTCTTCTTGGTCTCGAAGAGGTCAAACGGAGCGCGCTTGGGGACGAAGAGGATGGCGCGGAATTCGAGTTGGCCCTCGACGGAGAAGTGCTTGACGGCCAAGTGGTCCTCCCAGTCGTTGGACAGCGACTTGTAGAAGGAGGCGTACTCCTCCTGGGTGATGTCCTGGGGGTTGCGGGTCCAGATGGGCTTCTGCTTGTTGAGTTCCTCCTCCTCCACCTTGGTCTCCTTGATCTTCTTGGTCTTCTTCTTCTTCTCCTTTTCCTCCTCGTCATCGACCTCCTCGATGCGGGGCTTCTTGTCGTCGCCCTCCTCCTCCTTGACCTCCTCCTCGGCGTCCTCGTCGGGGACCTCGGTCTCGGTCTCCTTCTTGACGTGGAGGTAGATGGGGTACGAGATGAACTCAGAGTGCTTCTTGATGACCTCCTTGATCTTGCTCTCATTCAGGTACTCGGCCTGCTCGTCCTTGAGGTGGAGGACGATGGCGGTGCCGCGCCCGAGCTGCTCGCCCTCGGTGTCGGTGGTGATGCTGAAGGTGCCGCCGGCGCTCGACTCCCAGATGTACTGCTCGTCGTCGTTGTGCTTGGAGACGACGGTGACGCGGTCGGCAACGAGGTAGGCAGAGTAGAAGCCGACACCGAACTGGCCAATCATGGAGACGTCGGCGCCAGCGGACAGGGCCTCCATGAACTGCTTGGTACCGGAGCGGGCAATGGTACCCAGATTGTTGACCAGGTCGGCCTTGGTCATGCCAATGCCGGTATCCCGGATGGTTAAGGTCTTGGCCTCCTTGTTGGGGATGATGTCGACGCGCAGGTCCTTGCCAGAGTCAAGCTGGCTGGGGTCCGACAGCGCCTTGTAGCGGATCTTGTCCAAGGCATCAGAGGCGTTGGAGACAATCTCTCGCAGGAAGATCTCCTTGTTGGAGTAGACCGTGTTGATGATGAGAGAGAGGAGCTGAGAGATCTCAGCCTGGAACTCGAAAGTCTCGGCCATTGTGGCGGGTATCAAGGGTTGTGAATCTGGGATGGCGTTAGCGAGTTGCTGGGGAAGATGGCTGGAATGTGTTGCAGGTGGCAAGCCGAGCAGCTAGCAGCTCTCCACCCTAGAGGGAAGTGGCAGGCTTGGCAAGGCAGAAGCTGTCTGCCGAACCAAGCTCACCCAGGAACACCCTCGAGGGCGGAATCGAGGCGGGGGAGAGCAGAGCAAGCTTACCTAGACGCTGCGATGATGATTGGGAAAGGAACAAGCTCCAGAGAGATCAGCTGTCTCGGCGCGGGAGTGTTTGGGGGAACGGATTGTGATGCGGGAGAGATGGAGAGAAGAAAAAGATCAGAAGTCGAGGGGTGGAGGAAAAGTGGTGAACCTAAAAAGGGTCGCTCTGGCCGTGCTGTGCCTGGCCAGCTTTCGTCGCAGTCGAGATTCCATGAGATTCTATGGCCGGTGCCTTTCCACGGCAACCAGCTGCGCGCGCGCTGATTGGCTGCGGGCGGGTGCTGGAGCCCTACCTAGGTATGGAGCCTTCTAGAGCCAGCAGCCGCCTGGAGCAGCAGAGTAGCCGCCCTCATTTGCAGGGGCTCGGAGGGTTCCAGGCCGTTCTGCGTCTCTCGACTTTGCACCCTTGAGGCCAGACCCAGCTGCAATGCGTACCTACCTACCTAGGTACGAGACGAGCATCAATTGCGTCAGGCGAGGCTGAGGGCCTGAGGGCCCCGGAGATTCCCCGGCTCTACGAGCATGTCAGGGCAGCGCCACATACGAAGTACCAACCGTCATGATGTGCCATGCATGCGGTTCTCACCAGCATCCGTCAAGGCTTCACGTATTCATGTGCAACACTGCAAGTGCGCTTTGTGCTGTCATCTCCTGTAGCCCAACATGGCGGCTCGTGCAAGGCCCCGCCGGCTACATGGACGCCCAGGGCGCCTCACTTACACACGCTTACAAGAGGCGCGATGCAAGAGCAATCTGCTTCACAAGTTGTCGGATTTGAGATTTGGTCTATGCCCCGGTATCACACAGTCTAACCCATGTAGGTAGTCTATATTATAATACACCTCGACTTGGCTCTATCAAGTTCTCCCGACTCCGCTAAGTCCTCCTGATTCCATCACGGATGAACGCTGAGTTCCTGGCTATAACATCGCCAACCTGCCTGTACCGCCGATCCGCATATGCGAGCCCAAACTCCTCCGTCTTCCTCCTGGGTATAATCTCAACCACCTTGCCCACTACGATGACATGGTCCCTCACCTTCACCAGCCCCCCCTCCGGCCCATCCTCCAGCACCCTGCACCGCAACACGCGCAACACGCCCTCACCACCCAGCACCGGCGCCTCGCCGTCCCCCTCGTTCAGCGTCGCTAGACCCTCAAACACGCCGTCCACGTTCCCCCGGGTGAACTGGTCCGCCACCGCCGCGCCTGCCGTGTCGCCCGCCAGGACGTGGATGTTGAACGCGCGACTCGCGGATATGGCGTCGAGCGTGCGGCTCGGCGTCGCGACGTTAAAGGTGACGAGCGGCGTGGGCTCGAGCGTGAGCGATGTGAACGAGGACATGGTCATGGCACGGGGGACTCCGCCGTGGGCAGATGTGCATACGACGACGGGGTTGGCGAGGAGGCGCATCACGGCGCGGAGCTGTTCGGGGAGGGAGGTCTCGGCATCGGGGTCGGCGGTTGGTGGTTCGGGGGGGGAGGTGTGGAACGAGGGAGTGGCAGAGGAGCTTTGGAAGCGTTGTATGGGGGGTTCTGTATGGTGGTTAGCTCGTGGCGAAGGTGAAGGTGTGAGGCGGAACTCACGGTGATTGTATGAAGCAGGTGACGTTTGCGGTCGTGTTTGAGATAACGTCGAGGAATATGGCAAAGGCCTCCTCCCGCTCAACCACGCCACGCTCGTCAAGCTCAATCCCCTCCGTGGCGCACCCACCGCCGAACTTCTCGTCGCCCTGTTGGCGATACCTCCGCGCAACACCCCAAGCGACGCCTTGCGCATCGCTCTGCAGTGTATCATTGGAATCTCCAGACCATTGTGCAAATTTCTTCTAGCTCAATTCCGTCCGAATTGTCGGCAGCGGCGGTGGTGATATCGGGAATTCGTTGCGCCTCGGCAAGGTGCGGCGACTCGGCGAGGGACGTTGAAAACATTTATCGATAAGGCCAATCCGTGTCTGGGAGCGGCCCGGAAATTTTGCGACGCTCTAGGCTATTCTCTCTCTATCTCAACTACAGACTACTCGAGCTCGAAATCAATCACCATCGAGCATCCATCCTGCGAACGCGCCCCAGCAAGCAATGGCGAAACTCCCCTCCCCCCCCCTGGCCCTCGCGCCCTGCCGGACCATCCTCACATCCTCGTCCACAACATCACGAGTCTCACCACGGCTATCCAGCCAGCAAATCCGCCACGCAACCTTCATCCCTCGCCCCCGCCGCCCCTACACCTTCACCCAGCTCGTCCAGCTGTCCGACGGCTCGACCTACACCCTGCGTACCACCTCCCCTGCGCCCCTCTACCGCGCCGCTAAGGACACCCGCAACACCCTCCTCTGGCAGCCCAGCGAAAAGTCCCTCCGCAACGTCGAGCTCGACGAGGCGGGCAAGCTCGCCGCCTTCCGCGAGCGCTTCGGCCGCGGCTTCGACGCGAGCACCGATGGCGAGGAGGCCGCTGCGGAGACGGCCGCGGACGAAGCTGTACAAGGTGATGGGTTTGCCGACTTGATCACCGGGTATGCGCCGCAGGATGCCAGTGCTATGAAGGATTCCGGGCCCAAGAGGTCGCCTACGAGGAGGAAATAAGAGGCAATCGCGAGACGTTGGGGGGGGACCGATGGAGGAGTGTACGAATCGATCAGCATGGGCAGCACTGGAGGCAGTGCATGTTCAATATGTACAGCAATAGAGCCCACCGCAGCTTGTATGATATAAAAGACGCGTCCCTGGATCACAAGTCACAGCCGCCGCTAGTCGCCGCCTACAACCGTGATAAAAGTACAAGTACCGGGGCTCCAATGACTACTCTCATAAAACAACCTAGTCCGAGTCGTCCATATTTGCCCGGGCGCGATCAATGGCCGTGTTGCCGGGCGGCTTGGCCTGCTGCTGGTAAACGGGTGGCCGGTAAAAGGCCGACTCGTCGTCCTCGGCGTCTAATTGCATCAGGAACGTCTCCCACTTTTCGATGAGCTGGCGAATGTCAGTATCAGTCATGGTTTGAGGTGTGAGGGCGAGCTGGCAGCCTACCTCTTTCTGAGCCTCCACCGCGCTCTCCAGGAACGTCTCCACTCCGCTCTTAAAGTCCTCCACCTTTTCCTTCTCGAACCGATCGAGCTCGGTCCTCATTGACCGGCCCATCTCCTCAAAGAGCAATCTTGCCTGGTGCACCTTGCGCTCCGCCTCGCCGACCTCGGCGTTCATCTGGCTCAGCCGGTCCTGCTGGCTCTTGCCCTGGCGCAGGAGCTTGTCTTGCGTCGCTTTCTTCTTCTGCAGCTCCGACTCGGCCGAGTGCCACGCGTAGAAGCCCTTCTGGCGCTGGCCGAAAGCTTGCTTGACGGAGCCAATGAGGCGGATGTACTCTTCGATGATGATGCCAAAGGTCAGGACGTCTTGCTGGGCCTGGCGGTCGTATACGTCGCGGATGGTAAGCTGCAGGTCGGAGAGGGCATCGAGGGGGCCGGAGAGAGAGGGGGAGAGCTCGACCGTAGAGAGGGCGTGAAGGGAAGCCGAAAAGTCAGCCGCGGCGTCGGCCATCATCTTTCGCTGGCCGACCATGGTCTCCATGGCCTTAAGTAGCCCACGTAGCTGACTTTCCAGAGCATCGAGGTACACCTTGCGGTCGTGGAACCAATCATCCTGCTCCACAAACTTATTGCCGCCTCCCACGTTGATCCCCAGCGACCCCAGCACACCCTTGCTCTCGGCAGGGAGGGGGTCCCTTCGCTCCTTGTGCTTCACATCGACATTGAACGCCTCGCTTTCCAAAAAGAGCTTCAGGTCAGCATCGTGCTGCAGCGTCGGGTGCGCGGCAATCTTGTTGAGCATCTTCTCCAGCGCGGCTCGCCGGGCCTCGACAAAGTTACTGTCGAATCGGCCCACGGCCTGCTTCTCTGGCGGAGGCGGGACAACGTAGCCGGGGTTGTTGCCGTGGAGGGTGGTGTACAGCCAGAGGAAGTCGCGGTACCGTCGCTTCACCTCGAACTCGGGTAGCTTGTACGCCCTGGACGAGGTCTGGAGAGGAGTCAGCGCCCGGCGACAGCACAAACAGATTGCAGCGGGCCAGCACCGACCTTTGTCCGCACAGAGTAGACAATGTGCGAGCTCGTCAAGTCCCCAATCTTGACCGGGTCTCCAACCGTAATCTGGAAGCTCGGCTTGGAGGCCTGCTCGACGCTGACGCTCGGCTGCGTGTTGCTCCTCACGCTGCTCGGTCGCGCCGCGTCCACCGGCGGCGGCGCCCTCGGTCCCTTGGGTCCGTCAAACTCGTCGTCATCGACGCGGTGCGGGTCCGCCGGTCGCCGCGCTGGCTGCTGCTGCGGCATCGTCGTGCGGATCACCATCTGCTCCTTCTGGGGCGGAACGGGCGGTGCAGCCTCCCGCGCGGGCGCGTCGTCATCGCCGCCGGCGCCGCCGCTGAGGGGACCGAGGGGATCTTCGACGGCTTCGAGGCGGGTAGGCTGGGCGACGAGGCGACGGGGGCCGCGCGCGGGGCGAGGCGTCGAGGTAGCTGGCTGCGAGCTCGACGGCTGCGAGCCGGGACGGTCGTTCTGGGACGTCTGCTGGGAGCTGTTGCCGGAGTCGGCCCACGGCGACTCCTCGACGTCCATGGCTGCGGTGTTGTGCCGTGCAAAGGACGGCGTCGAGGACTGAGTGAGGCTGGGGCTGCGGCCGAGGATGAGGGCGACGGAGGATGGATGGTCGACAATGTAATAATAAGTCAGTGGTCGGCTGCGGTGGGTTCCAGTTGCGCAGGCTAACTCGTAGGCTGCAGGTGAAGATGTGCCCCACTTTGCGACAGCGTGGTGCTTCGTACCTACGTACTTGCCAGTACGAGTAAGTCGCATGTAAGCCACTGCACCAAAACATCGCATCACATGCTGGACACAGCACCACGACTCGACAGCTGCGGGTAAGGAAGACGCCAATGTGGCTCAGCTGATATTCTCTATCCTGGTATTCCTATATGTTACAGGCGCAATCTGTAGCATTATAAGTGCGCCCGTAAATGGACGCATATATCGCCAAAACTCCGTGACAACCACCAGTCGCCGTTACGCCCTGCCAGCCGGTCCATCGTCTGCTTTTCTCTTCTTGGATTTGCCATTGGTTCCCTTGCACGGCTTCCGAAACGGCCCACACGCATGATTCCATTTCTGCCGCCTGAGCAGGCACTCCCACGCCTCGGCGCGCGCCATGTGGTCGAGTTCCTCGCCCTTGTCACGCTCCTAGCGCTCGGGGTCGTAGCACCCTCCCGCAACGACGAGATTCATCCTGGTAAACTTGACCTTCATGGCGGGCGTCTTCTTTGTCGGGAACGCGCTGATTTGGTCGGGCGTCACCATGACCTCCTTGCCCTTTTTCTTGTGAGTACCGCTGCCCGTCGCCGTCCCTGACGACTGCCCCGCGGCTCCCGGATTCAACTGCGAGGCGCCAGCGGTTGCGGCGGCCGCGTTTGCTCCCTCTGATCCAGCGGCGGCGGCATCCAGGCCGACCTGCTGGGCTACCTTGTGGGGATCGGCCGGGGACTGGACGTCCCATAGCCTGACAGTTCCATCCTGGCCGCCCGACACCAGCACCGTGGACTCGACGCTGAAGCTGAGGGACCAAATGCCTCCCCGTCCGTGACCACGCGAACGCTTTATGCGAGTGCCCTTGTTGATGTCCCAGAAGAAGATGTTACCCGCGCAGTCGGCGCTGGCCAGAATCGCGCCGGTCGGGGCACACTCGAGCGCGCTGATGTAGTCGGCGTGGCCCGAAAAGACTCGTACGCACTGCCCCGTCACCACAGACCACATTCGGATCGACTTGTCCGTCTCGTCAGACGCCGAGAACACGTACATGCCGTTGGGGTGCCAGGTGATGGCCGATATGGCAGTATCGTGTCCCACCAGCAGGCGCTGTGGCGACGCATGGTCTTGCATCCAAATCCGTACCACCTTGTCATAGCCGCCGCTCATAAAGTAGTGGCCGTGTGGACCCCATATCGCGCGATACACGGGACCGTCGTGCGACTTGTACAGGCACAAACAGGTCCAAGACTCTAGGGACCACAGTCGTACATGGCCGTCGGCGCCGCACGACAACAGTAGCTTTGGCCTGCCGTCAATGGGCACATTGTGTCGACCCTCGTCGCCAAACAACTTCTGGGGGGGGCCAGAAGCAGATTCCGAAAATGACACATCGTAGACGGGTCCGGCGTGCCCTATCAGCTTCCTGCTGTTGAACTTTGTGTCCTTTTCGTGGCTGTTCATTGTGGGGAGCTCCGTGCCGTCGAGAGACCATACACGAATGTACGACTCGCCCGTCCCGGCAGCGACGAGACGGCCGTCGTCCGAAAAGTCCATACAAGTCACGCTGGAATGAGTGTTAGTGCTGCCACATCAGCTGTCATGAGGAGTGCGAGACTTACCCTCCGAGGGTGTTGTGAAAGGTGAACATGCACGAGCTCACAGAGGTGCCGACACCTCCAGTTCGGCCGTCGATCTTGAAGCGATCTCGGTTCTCGCGCACCTTTTGCATCTCAAGCATAATGTCTCGCGGCCGCGACGGCGGCAACGGGAGATCGGTTCGGCTTGGCGCGTCGGCGCTCTCTTCTCGCTTAATCTTTTGGTCAAATTCCTCTACCAGGCTTGTGCTGCCCTCGGCTGGTGGGTTTCGCCGCTCCTCGTCCTCAAGTTCCGCCCGCACGTCGTCGCGCAGGTCAGCCTCCATAGGCATCGGCCCGAGCTTGAGCGGCGCCGCCGGATCAAGCACGTCCCTGTTGGACAGTCCGATGTTGACGCCCGGGATGCCCTCTCTGGCATCCACGTCTTCGATGTCGGCATTCTTAGTTCTCCGAAAGACGGCCTCGAAGCTGAACGGCGTGATGGGCCCGCGTGCGGTGGAGTCGATTTGGCAATACGTAACGAGGATCTGTCGAATGACGGAGCCACCCTGCTCAGACTCTCGCTCGAGGAAGTTGAACAGATCGCCGGTTGCATGTTGATTCAGCGGGATACGGTATTTGTTGTCCTTGTAGAGCTTCGCCATGGAGTTGTCGGCGACATGCTGCGGCAGCGTGATGGTCGAAAACGTCTTGATGTCATCGGCATGAACTGGCAGGAAGTGGTGGCCGAGGTCCTTAAGAAACAGTTTGGAGTCTTCCGCGTACCCATTCCCTACCAACTCCAAGAAGGAGTAGACAAACATGGGCCAGAGGAGCTTTGACAACTCGAACTGAGGCCATGGAGTTAGCGGTGCGAAGTGAAATATCCCAGAAAAATGATCCTTGCCTTGTACAGATCAAGGTTATTGTCAACCCAATCCTTCAACAGCTTGAATGCCTTTTGATACTTCTTCGGGCCCATGTTGGCCAGCTGCTGGATAGGCTTGCCATCTGGACCCAAGTGTTTGGACTCTGCACGAAACACCTCTTCCGTGCGATTGAATCCTCGCTTGAGCAGATAGTCAGTTACCTGTGGGATAGAAGTCAGCATCAAGATTAGCCATATGTGCTCAGCAAAGGGGAGTGGTCGAGGCGGTGAGAAGGGCATGAGGCAAGCAATACTGATTCATCCCTGGCCCAGTAATGGGCGCAACAGAGAGCGGGCGAGTGAATTGACATCTGAGCTGGCAGCTCCGCCGCGTTCGACTGCATATTGTCAAGATCCTGCAAGTGTGCTCGCGATGAAGTACGTGGATCAGATGGGGAACGCCACGCTGCGGTGAAGAAGTTGAAGATGAAGATGTTGAAGAAACTCGGGAAGGGACGAAAGATACAGGCAAACGCAAACAGAACATGTGCCTCAGGGGGGACGCCTGTGTGTAGCCGTGAATGTAGCGGGGAGCGGGCTCGAGGACGCCCTGCCACCGCGCGGAGCCCACGCACCAGGCGGGGGCGGGCGAGAACAAAGGACGGGCCATGGGCCACCTACTATCTGATTCAAGTTTTGATTCGACATGGCGCCGCCGGATGATGTAGAGGCGTTGGCGGCTGGGGCGGGACCGGTTGGTGATGTTGCTGGTTGACCTGAGTAGTTGGATGCTGGAGCAGCCCCTTGGGCTGGGGGCTGGCCAGACATGTCGGCAGGAGATGATCCGGCTCCACGGCCCTGTTCTTGGGAAGACGTTGGTGTCTGAAAGCTGTCCCCAGCGACCCTCTGCGCACGTCGCGCTGCTGTGGTCTTGACTCCTGTCGCAAGGAATGCGCTGCCCCAAGATTCGCGCCCAGGCGAGGGCAGCGACGGTCGGCCGCGATTTTATCCCAGCTCTCTAGATAGACTCGCCGGGTGACTTGAGCGAGGCGGCGAGAACAAGAGGTGTCGCGTGCGACGTTTGACGACGAGCTGATGAAGAACCTGATGAGACGAGTTTGAGGTGATGGACGGCGTCGCGACTGATGGCGGGCCTCCACTGATCTGGTAGCTTCGGGGACAGCCGAAGATTAAGCGACCGAATTGCCCAAGCCACTTCTGCACCTTCAAGGTATCTTTGAGTTGAAATAACTCTGTGAATTTTTCTAATTCAATATTTCAACTATTCCTGAGGAGATGTATCTCCCTCCTTGAGTAGAGGGACACGTGGACGTGAGATGTAGACGTTTCTGGATGTACAAGGTAACAGCACACAAATCTGCCTTTGCGAGTGGCGTGACTGGACCTGCCTGCAAAGCCGCCCCTTCCAACCAACACATCAACGTCAAATCAAGACAAACAAGTGACATCGTTGCGGCGAACTACTGGAGAAGAAGTGCCCGCGATTTGGTTCAAACGGGGCACGTGCGACCGACACACCCACACGGTTACAACATATTTGTCCATCATACCAGGTCCGTCTGTTCTTCTAGAGCAAGGTTTAGCTACCATGTCCACGCCGGACGACGTCGTCATGGGCCAGGGCGACACCCCCGAGGACCCCCGGGCCCGGCAGCCCTTCACCGTCGAAGAAAACATCCACCAACTCAACGCCATCGACAAGTCCATCGTCCAGCTCATGAACCACACCGCCACCGCATTAAGTGCCCTCACCACGCCCGCGACCTCATCGAGCGCCAACCCGTCCCCAGACGCCGTCGCCAGAAAGCCAGCCCTGGACCCGCCGGCGCAAAAGGAGGCATTCCGCTCCGCGACGGACTCGTTCCTCGCCACGCTGCACAGCGTCGACGTGCGGATGAAGCGCCAGGTGCTCGCGCTGGAGGAGGCCGGCATCGTGAACCTGTCCAACGCGCCGCGCCAGGACACCAACGGCGCGGTCAAGGCGTCGCTCAAGCCGAACGGGGTGGGCACCGTCGGGGGCCTGGATGTCGGATGGCTGAACAGCCGGAGTACGGGCGTGGAGCGGGACATGGAGGCGGAGCTGTGGCAGGAGGCGCGCGAGTTTCTGGAGAAGCAGGGCGAGAAGGTCAAGTTGGTCGAGCGGAATGATACATGACCGTCACGAGAGCGAAGCATGCATCACGGGTGCGACGAGGCATTTGGCATGTGGACTCGCAGAGAGTTCATATCCTCGATTGATTACCTGCCGGGCCATCGCCAGTAGTCCCTGTTATTCTCCTGGTTTGCTGGAAAGTTGCAGAGCTTATTGAAAGCGTGCGTCAGCTCGCGCGGGTCCATGTTGGGACCCTGGCGAGGGACGATGTTTGCGGGCTCGATCCTGTCCTGAGGTCAGTAGAAAGCTTGACATGGCGAGCGGCCGACGTACAGTGTTTCGAAGAAGTAGCACTCAAAGTCGCCGATGGTGCCCTTGTCTATAACATTGTTAGTTCGCTTGTCGCGGGAGAGTGTGCCGAACGGAGGAGAAACGTACTCTCGTATACCACATAAGCCACGCAGCCTGGGGTCCCGTTGCAGCTGTACTGGCACTTGCTCTTTGCGTAGAGAGCATAGGTGTCGTCAATGAGCTGCAAGCTGTCAGTTCTGCATGGAAGCGAGGCTGTTTGGCGTGGGATGGGACGTACGACACTGTTGCCGGTCTTGTGGGCCTTCATCCAGCCCGGGTCGATGATATATCCGGTCGTGCTGGTATTAGACGCCGGCGGGACGATCTTGTAGTTGATCTTCCATTCCCCAAACCGTGTCAGCTCTCCGTTGACGCACTTCTCGCCCGTCCTGTCGTCTCGAGCTTCGTCACTGTGAGCGACGGGTACCGCAGCCACAGCCGCGATGACGGCGGAAACGACGAAGAGGAGCGTGGTGAGTGCCATTGCGTCATAGAGAAATGTCGCAGAGGAATGGCAAAGGGGAAAGGAACAAACGAAAACCGTGTCCTGCCAAAGGGCTATTAAATTGGCATTGGAAATTAATGGCTGCGTTAGCTCCGAGTCCTATCACTGCTTCGAGACAGGATGATTTGACTGATACGCTCTTCGCCGTGCCGAGCCTCATGTTTGGCGGTGATGAGCTGCTTGGAAGCCAACCAACACGAGCGATGAACAGAACAAGGCGTCATAGAGGCTGTCCATTTCTCGTGAGAGCGGACTCCCGTACCACGCCATGACCAACCAGGCCGCGCTCCCGACAAAGTTTATACGCGCGACCCTAGAGAAGGCCGATGGCGCGCGGGGCTGTAGAGGCTCATCGAGGAGTGGCCACGAGGCGTGACGGCCGACACTCAACTGGCCCAGTCCTTTGTCTTTCCGCAACGGGTGTGGCACGAACATCGCCATCGACTCGAGATTAGTAACATGGATGTACACAGAAGGGAGGCAGAGGCGAGCATTGGAAACTAAAGTTACGACGCTCGCGCTCACAAGTTTCCATCGTACGCCTCGACGCTCGACAGCACTTGCCTTCGCGGTCTGCCAGGCGTGATAGCTGGCCGACGGATGCTGTCGATGGCCATCCCGAGCACTGGCGCTTTCACGGCGACTAGGAACGACCATGCTCACTGTGAATTTTGGCAGCCATTTAATCAATGCATCCAACCTCAACTCCATCACAGCGGGCCCAGCTCGTCCAGAATACAGAATGCCTCCCGAGCCCACGCCGTCCCCGCTTACAGCGCCCCGGATGCCATGGGCTCCTCTCCTTCCCCGGCGGGCTTTGCCGCTGCGTTCCCTTCCTGGCCAGGCTCGAGCTCAATGATGCCGTCGCCGCAGAGTTGTCTCTGAATCTTCAGGTACTTCATGCGCCAGTGGCACATGGCGATTGCGAAGACGCCGAACAGCACGAACAGCACGCCGCAGGCGACGGAGAGTGCAATGAGTGTCGCGCCGTCGGCTCCAAGCGAGCCCGTCGCTGCGTTTTGGCCGGCATCGTGGCAGACCTCGGTGGTCGAGTCACAGTTGGATGAGTGTCCGTTGGATGCCATGGTTGTTCGAGCGGATGTGGTAGGGAACAATGGTCGCTGCTGGAGGAAGGAGAGCTGTAGTCAAAGGAATCGGTCGTTTTATCGTCCTGGTCGAAGGCGAACATGTTCTGAGTAGCAAACTGAATATCGTGACCGAAGGTGGGCATTTAAAGGACGACCTGTTTGCTACCTATGAGTTGCAACGCTGCCGCTGTTCGACGTACTACCACGAACACACCGCAAACTCGATACGGACACCGATACAACCGTTGCTCATGCCCTTGCTGCACCGTTACGCACTCAGCCATTTCTTATACAGGCAGCATGTCCTTGCAACTACCGTGGCAGACGACCCAGTCCAGATATGCCGGCGCTGCCACGGCCCGTCGCCGCGCGGTCCAAAACCATGTAGATGTCGCCGAGCTCGTAGTCCATCTGGCGCCGGGCGGCTAGGTAGCGCATGCGCTTCAAGAGGACCATGAGGAAGCAAAGAAATGCCATGCACCACATTGCGCGCTTGGTGAGGACCCAGGCGTAGTCGCTCTCTGTGTGTGACGCCATCGTGAAGGAGGCCGTTTGTGCGAACCGGCTGTAGGTGTTGCGACAGAGACAAGACGATCGGGTGCGCAGGGACTTGGATATTGTGAACATGGACGAGCTGGGAGATGACCGCGGAGACGGTGTAGAAGACACGGCCCTCTGTTGGTGGTTTTATTCCTCAGGTCTTGTACGCCCATCACCGTCGGGTGTTGGGGCTGAGCCGCGTTGGGTCTGCTTGCGGGCTGGGCGGCAGGGGTCATTCACGGATCTGGCGCGCTGGCAGATATGACGGGCTCCAGGACAGAGACGCATTGTTGGAGCTGTATCTGGGAACTGGAGCGGCAGGTGACGGGCGCATCCATTCCCAGTGACGCGATGCCCACGACTCGGCCATCGGGGAGTGCTTGTCTTCCGTTTAGCGGCGACACGAATCAGTCTTGCACTCCTCGGGCGACGCGCCACGGCGTCTGTTTGCAGGCGGGAAGCATAACAGCAGTTGTCCAGAGGGCCGACGCATGGCTAGATGGAGGATGCATTACCTAGGTAGGTGTGCATTGAAATGAGATGCATGTGGGCTGGAGGAGGCCACTGACTACTATTACCCAGACCCACCCGAGAAGCATCGTCCAATCATAACGTGCGCAATCAGCGCCCTGCCGAGGCCTCCGCTAATCCCATCGAGCAGCTCCCATTCCAGTCTGCGTCAGCCTCTGCTCGTCCGTCCCCTCATTTCGACATCCATCGTCAGCTTCACTTTCCCCATCGAGCGCGCAGACATTCGGTTGTTCTGCGTCGAGTTGAAACCACCGCAAACAAACAAGCACGTCGCTGTGATTCGTCCGAGCGAGCCCCGATTCTGTGACAGGAGGCCCGCCACGCTAGCGTCTACGGATAGCCCCGAGGCATCAGCCGACGTTTGAAGCGCAGCCATGGCCGTCAGTCGAGCGCCAGGGGCGGCGTCCCTTTCCCTTCTCTGCGTCGCAGCGTTTGCAGAGATGGCGATGGCTCACGATCACCACGAGGGCGTTAGCAAGATTGTCGACGGCGACGCCGTGTCCCAAGAGCCAATCGTGGGTGGCACGCCATCTTCGCGACGCTGCGACAGGGAGTGCTGACAGAAGACGCAGGACACGATACTATGGATTCACATATTTATCCAGATGTTTGCCTACGGCGTCATCTTCCCCATCGGCATGGTCCTTGGCGTAAGACCCTACCCCTTTGCTTGGTGAAGGGCTCGGCTGACTGTTGCGTAGATCACCAAGTCTCGATGGCACGTCCCGACGCAAATACTCGGCTCGATACTCGCCCTCCTCGGCTTCTTCCTCGGCCACGCACACGGCGGTCGCGAGTTTGTCGGCGGCAACGTTCACTCGGGCTTTGCCAACATCCTGCAGCTGCTCCTGATCGGCCAGGTCGTGCTGGGGCTCTACCTCAAGGGCCACTGGGAGAAGGGCTTGAATGGCAGGATCAGGAAGCTCATTCGGCCGTGCCACTCTGTAATCGGAAAGGCGATGCCCGTCCTCTCGTGGACTCAGATGATATTCGGCGGCATTACTTCTCTCGGCTTCTGCCAAGGCGAGCACCTCGGCCAGTGCTTAGCGCACTTCATCATGGGTAGCGCATTCATCGCCTACGCAGTTCTTCTGACCATCATCCTCCTCGTCGGCCAGGTCTGGATGCGCCGCTGCGGACGGTCCCAGGAATTCTTCGACAGCGCCGTCATCGCCGCTTGGGGCTGCGTCAACACCTTTACTGAGCATCGCTGGGGCACGGCCTGGGTTAAGAACGACTGGCAGCACACCACCATGGGCATCATCTGGTGGTGTGCCGGCCTGGCAGGCATGTGGCTCAGCAAGGATCGCGATGGAAACCCGAAGCGCAACTTTATCCCTGGTTTTGTCATCTTCATGACTGGCTGGGCCATGTCGGCTCACCCGCAGGAGCTCATGGTCAGCGCCATGACGCACAGCATGTTTGGCAAGACGCTGATGGCGGCCGGCTTGACGCGTATTATTGAAATCGCCTTTGTCTTGAAGGACAACCAGTCCACATCGGAGGACGGCCGCTCCTGGAACAGTTTCCAGTACATTCCCGTCTTTGTATGTTTCCCCAAGGCGGCGGGGGTGATGATTTGCTGACAACCCCTAGCTTTTGTACGCTGCTGGTTTCCTGTTCATGGGAGCCACCGAAGAGCAAATGGCCCTCGTCCACAACTCGGCCCTCGACGGCGTCTCGTATATCCTCATCCTGTACTCGCTCGCCTTCCTCGTCTTTCTGTTTTCGAACATGCTTATCCACCTCTACGACCGCCTCGCGAACCCTGCCATCGACATCAAGGACCTTGCCAACAGGCACGCCCGCGCGAATGGCCGCTCCGTCGAAGAGGGCCAGCTCCGTGACGCTGAGGAGTTTGAGCTGGATGGCCTGATGAGCGATGATGAAGGCGACGAGAGCCGCCGAATGCTGCGGAGGAGCGTGGACCGGACGAGCCTTGACACGCCGAGTACGCTTGGCAAGAACCATGAAACCTCGGTGCACTAGCGGTTTTGGAGTGAAGAATACAGATGGAATCATGGTACAATGCGACGTACAATGGTGAGGGTTTTTGGCATATGGATCGGCGTTACGGCAGAAGGTTTCGAGGTAATAAGTTATTCTTTCATGGCACGCCGGAGAGGAGCCCTCGGGAGGTGTTGTGGCAAAAGCATATTTTCGGAGCAACAATCTCCATGTCTGTTGAGTACAGTCTTTTTATTAATAGAATTGTACGCGGTGCTTGGCGTTGGAAGCTTGCATCTCTTCTGGTGTGCGAAGGCTCACAGTTTTGTACATTGCAGTTATAATGTACTGTAAGGTAGCTAACTAGAAATCACGTTCTGAGAGGTATCCCGTAATACCTTGGTACTCGTGGAATCTCGGTGTAGTCCGAAGAGGAACAGCAGATTCAGGAATAATATTGAGGAATAGGGGCAATAATATGGGATAATACAAGGTTATTGTGGCGGCGGAGACTCCCGCTCCATGCAGGGTCAATGTGGGGGCAGATCTTGGTGGGGGAAATATTTTCTGCAGAGCGACGGCCTCTCGATTACCACCATCTCTTCCTCCTCAACAAGCCCATCGCGAGCGCGTACGTCCACGATGCCATCCGTCAAGAACCCCAACGGCCCGTCCAAGAACCGCCTAGCCGCGCGCGCCACTAAGGCGAAGGCGCAGCGGCAGAAGCGCAACGAGGAGGCCAAGAACAAGATCAGCAAGGCGGACTCGAGGCGCGGCGCACGACCCGGGCTGCTGCCGACGAGCGGGCCGAGGGCAAAACTGAGCGCCAAGAAGGCGCGGAAGCTGGAGAAGAAGATGGGACACGCGATACGGAGGAGGATGGAGGCGGAGGGCGAGGCGGAGATGAAGGGTGAGTTGCGACCACGGAGAAGGGATTGGAGACCAGAATGGGGAGTGTTGGCTAACTTTAGTAGATGCCCCGGAGGTTGAGGGAGAGAAGAAGGCGGCTGAGGAGGAGATGGAGGTTATCCAGTGAGAATATGATGCTGATGGGAGTTCGGCTCTGTATGGAGTGAGTGTAGCTCTCAGAGGGATTTGTTCGGCTGCTGACGGTTGAAGGATCGAGACGATACGAACGAGGTTGCGATTCTTTCCGAGAATACATGGGGCGGCGTATGGGAGTTGAATCGTCATGGTTTTGGCTGCGTGCATACGTCGAGGCCATAAGACAAGGCAGGCCGTTGGAAGTCTGCAGGCATGATGCTAGAACGTCTTCGGGAGTTGATATGGATCAAAGCGATTCATTAGAGGCCTTCCCAGATGCAAACGGCAACGTGGGCATCCACGTGGATAATTACGGGCCTGCACACATGGCTACGATGGAGCTGTTCCTCAGAAAACTGGCTCATAACAAGGCACAGAGAACACGATGTCTGGTGTCACTCAACGGCCAAGGCACTACCGCTAAATGGCTTGCGCAAGAAAACACCGGAAGCCTCGCTTGTTTGCTGCTGGGAGGACTCGTCTTGGAGTAACTGTGGCGTTGTCAATGCTATTGTCCTGTGCCTCCTGCAGCGGGCAATAATGATCTATCGTCCGATCGTGCTCGCGTTTCTGGGCAACGGTGAAACGGCTCTCTCTGTTCTATTATTCCGCCTCGACAATGGGGCCGCCTTCACAATGACGCGCTGCAGCAGCTTCTTCACCTCTACCTCTTCTGCTACCATCTCTTCTCCTCCACCGTCTCCTCTTCCTCTTTTGCAACGCCGTTCTTGCCACTCCGTACATCGCTATTCTTACTTGCTTCATATCCCTTCCAGGCGTCCCGACTCTGCTGTCGCTCATGGCACCGCATCCGATCGCAAGGGGCAACTACACCGATGAGCGTATTTGAGCAGTTCGCCGAGGAACAACCCTCGGACGAGCAGACGTGGCTGGCGCTCTTCCGCCGCGAACTTCAAGCACCCGCCGCAGATGAGCGCGCCCGCGAACGTGTGTCTCCAACTCCGCAACCAGACCTAGGCTCATTAACTGAACCTGTTTCGAACAGAGGACGATGAACCGGCGGCAACTTCGACTGCCGTCGGAGACTTTGCCGAGTTCCTGCGCAACACTGTTCCGACGGCGTTCATACCGCGCCCGCTCTTCAGCTACCTCTACCGAGAGGCCAACGCGCGTCTCGATATGGCGAAAGCGGAAGGGGTTGAAGTCGCGGATCTCACTATCAGTGAAGACTGCTTGCCAACTTGGCCAACGCTTCACTGGGACCCGGATGTCGAGTCACTTCATGCGTCTATCCAGAACCGCCTCATTGACTTTGACGTGTCGCGGGACCTGGGCGATCTTGTCCAGCGGGATATCGTCACCAAGGGGAACTTGAAGCTTGCTGAAGCACGGGAGCTGGGGGTTGATGTCCAAGATATCGTGATTGGCTCTAACCTCCTGCCTACCTGGGACCCTGAGCCGGACGGCGAACAGGAAGGTCAGCTGCTGGTTGTGGAGGACGACGAGTCGGAAACCCTGGCCTCGCAAACGGACAACAACTCTTTGACAGCGCCATCCGACCTTACCGTCATTACTCCCCTCACCGACGTATTCGACAGCAACTCGTTTTCCATGTCTCGGTGTGGAAGCCCGCTTTCTACCTGCGACAGCGACGACTCTGAGGAGTTTGACGACATCATCGAGCTGCAGAATCTGCTCGGGCTGCAGCCCACCTACGAAGAATACGAAGGAGGTGCTACCAACCGGAACATCGTTCACAGTGTGGACATGGTTGGTGGTCCAGCGCATTCTTCCGAGGTTGACCTCGAGGTCTATCTGGTTGAGGACGATGACGAGGTCGCGGACTTGCCAGAGGTTGAGCTTGCGATCGACAGAGCGGCTTTTGAGTACCACTTTGGGGTTGACGACGCCGTGGACGTGGAGGTTCCGGGCACGCAGCTGTTCTGCTTTGACGGTATCGAGGAAGTTGGGAGCGATGGAGACGAGCAAGGCGACGATTTCAACACTCCGTCGACGCAGCCCAGAGCTCAGCCACTGCCACTTTTCGACAACGCGGAACTCCAAGAGAACACGCGTGCTGCTCTTGGCACCATCAATGAGACGGATGACTCCTCGGAGCACTCTGAGGAGCTTACGACCGACGAAGATCGATCTGACGAAGATGGCGAAGACATTGAGTAACTTGGTGCATGCGGAGGACACATGGGTTGAGGGATGCGAGGACACATTTCATTACACTGGCTATTCGCGGACTGGGGTACGGAAAGACATACACCCAGAGTTTCATTGCGGAGGAGACAGGGACAAGGTCAGGTTATCGCTTTGGAGGCCCGGGAGGAATCAGCATGGGCGGCTAGCAGCAGTTGTTCCTCTTATTTTTCTCGAGGCATGGGGATTTGGGACTCTGGGATACGAGGCGTTTGGAGGATTTTGGTGATTTGCTGCTTTCTATTTATTCACATCAGATAGACGAGGTAGTAAATTCTGGCTGCTTTTAGGTCTTGAAGGGGTGGGCGTGGGGAGGTTGCTCACGTGGTGAAGAGCGGTGCACACGTGGGTAAGTTGTTGTTCCCCCTGCCTCTAGCCACCGGCTTCTTGATTTCTCCAGCCTCTCTCTTTTTATTTTCGTTCTTGTGCAACCTGCCACAGGCTTCACTGCATTTTCGCAACTGAGCCTTTGCCCTGCCTGTCAAAATCTCAGGCAGCTGACTGCTGAATTGTTCAGTTCTTCTCTAGCTGAACTCTTTTCTTTCTTTGTCATCCCTTGTCTACCGAATTCAACCACCTCCAGTTTACCGCAACAGAGCAGCAACGCTGGTTGTTCTGTTTCGCGCGATCCTTGCGAATACCCCTCCATTTACCTTCAACACAACAGGGAAGAGTTTCAAACGTTCAGCCCCGGTACAGTAAAGGTCAGCTTGGAACATGATTGCATGATGGAGGAAATTACCCACACCATCGATCCTGATGGCGACGCGATACTCATACTCGAGAATCTGAATGCGCCGTTTGCGGTATGGGACGATACAGCAGTGACCAACTCTAGAGAGGTTTCAAGCCAAGAGGACGAGGCTGAAAACACGGACGGCATGGAGGTGGCAGAAAGCGACGCTGAAGATGTTTTAAGCCAAGAGGATGAGACCGAAAACGCGGACGATATGGAGGTGACGGAAAGCGACGCTGGAGATGTTTTAAGCCAAGAGGACGAGGCTAAAAACGCGGACGACATGGAGGCAGCAGAAAGCGAGGCTGAATATGTTCCAAGCCAAGAGGATGAGACCGAAAACGCGGACGATATGGAGGTGACAGAAAGCGACGCTGGAGATGTTTTGAGCCAAGAGGACGAGGCTGAAAACGAGGACGACATGGAGGCGGCAGAAAGCGACTCCGGAGATGCAGATATTGACAACCAAACAGCAACGTCGAATTTGGCATCGGAGACCGAGGCCGACCCCCCAAAAGTGCGGATGAGGGTGTCTTCAAAGCACTTGGCCTTGGCATGCCCATACTTCAAAACAATGTTCGAGGGGCCATGGAAAGACTATGCAGCCACCATCGATTCCCTCGTGGTCATCACCGGACACGTGCACAGTTCATGCTGGGAGGGCAGTGCTCTGCTTGTCATCATGAACATTATCCACGGGCAGACGAGACAAGTCCCAAGAACAGTTTCGAATTCCTGGCTAAGCTTGCTCTAATCGTTGACCACACTCAGTGCTATGAGGCAGTCGAAGTCTTCTCTGACCTCAGGCTCAAGGGACTCGGCGATGAGTTGCCGACAGAGTATGGGCGCGAAGCAGTCTTGCGACTCTTCGTATCTTGGGTATTTTCAGACGAAAGTTCGTTTCAATCCATGACTCAGCTCTTCCAAAACCACTGCCGTGGACCGCTTCACACGCTGAATCTGCCAATCCCCCCAGCTATTGCCGGTGAGCTGGCCGACTTGTGGTTTCATTTTGCGTGCGGTCAGCTAACATTAGAAGCAGACAAGATTGAAGAGAAGAGACAAGAATTGGTTTCCTGCATCATCGACAGCATCAACGAAACTCTCAAAGAGTTCTCTGAGGGAGAGCCGGCCTGCTCAAAGGATTGTTCATCCATGAGTCTTGGAGTGCTGATCAGGCACATGGTAAATTACGGTCTCTATCCAACACTCGAGGCGCCTTGTGTCGGAATCAGTTTCGACTCCCTCATGAGGTGTATCAACACATTTAGAGAGCCGGTTTGGTATGAAGCCTTATCACCCAACCTACACGAGCTTCACCACTTGGAATGCGGCCAAAGGTTGGTTCGAATACCCTCGTATCGTCAAGTCGCCTTCGCCAGCGGCTGTTCAGAGTCGGGGGGCATAAGTCGAGTATACGAGGTGGCAATACGACGTGGTGAAAAATTCGGGAAACACAAATGCAGCGTGATGGACTTTATTATTCCAGTGGCTATGGAAGCCAAATTGTCCATAAAGAGCCTCAGTTTGCACGAGTTCCATACGGAAAATGACAGGTTGAGGGCCGGTGTCTTCAGTGAGCGATATTCCCAATGAATCCTGTCACTTTGCTATGGAGCCTACGAACATGAATTCCAATGTGGCTGGTGTTAAACGCCATGCTAAGGAAAAAAGGTTTCTGGGATTTAGACCTAAGATGACAAATATTGAGTAAGGGAAGCCTTCTGTTGCTCGAACTGACGTGGAATTATGTGTGCCATCTAAGCAGCCAGTCCGGTTGCGAGACGCCTGTGATTCACAAATCTCGCCGCTGGAACTATAGAATCGTAGCGGTTGACGCCACCGTCTGTAAGCTATCTTCCAACAGGCCCGAAGGTGTCAGAATTGAGTGACTCGCTGACTCTTGGGCGTTGGCGTACGCTTGAGTGCCCATGCCAACGCCGCACAGCTATTTACAAACATGAACATCCATGGCGGCCATGGTCGTGCTTTTGTGATTCATATATTATATACATTGGAGCGTCAGATATCTTGTATCCAGAGGCTCCAACTTTGTACCGAAGAGTGACCTCGTAATACATTGGCCGTAGTAGTACCTCGACGAAGCTCGAAATAATAGCAAGGAACCGCAAAAACGGAAGAGAACGGCAAGGAGCTGGGGAGATATAGGAGAATACACGGTGGGAGCCTTGGCATACCGGATGGGATGAACCACAGTTTCTGCGAGACTCCGGTGTGTAACTGCCATGGACGCCGCGAGATTCACTGAACCACGGGTGCTTAAGCGCAGGCTTCTCCCTTCCTGCTTTCCATCTTTATCAGTGGCTTCCTTACAAGGGCATGTTGCCTGAGGAAAAGTGCTCTTGGACGGTGGATCCACGAACTCAAGGGCGGTGATCGTCAGGGAGCTCGTGACCATCTAGGTAGTCAGCTACATGTAGTAAACTGAAGCACAGAGAAACGAGCGTATCCATTTTCCTGGCGTCTTCTTGCTCGCGGCTGTTCCTTACGTTAACTGTCTCGTTGACTTACTTATCCATTTTGCTGCCTCTGCTGTCTTATGATGTGGCAGCAAACGCGCCGTCCTAGACAAAGAGAAATTGTCACGCAGCATCTCATTCGGACCATCAAGTGCTAATTTGTTACAGATCCCTCGTCCGCTCCTCCGCCGCGGCGATCCATTCCCTCAACTGGGCCTCGTTGCGCGCCTTCAGCCCAATCTTGAACGGCTTCGGGTCCGTGGTCAGCGACGTCGGGGTGCCGTTGCACTCAATCGCATCCATGACGGGCGCATCGGCCGGATCCCGCGCCGGCAGAATCTCAAAGGCCGTGATGAGGCGGATGTAGGCCGTGAACAGCTCGCGGTTCGCTAGGTGCGAGCCTGCGCACATGCGGGAGCCCGCTCCGTAGGCGTAGTGCGGCGTGCCGGTTTCTTGGTCGTCGAGGAATCGCTCGGGGACGAACTGGTCGGGCACCTTGAAGCGCGACTCGTCGTAGTCGGCCGCGTACGCGTTCTTGGGAGGCTGATGTTAGCTCCAAGGACGAGCGGAGAGGCATGCGACGTACCATGAAAAAGGTGGTTCCGGCTGGGATGACGGTATCCCCGTAGGGAATGTCCTTGATGCTGGTCCGGGGCAGGCAGATGGGGATGACGGTCCAGTATCGAAGCGTTTCTTTGACCAGGGCAGTGACGTAGGGAACCTTTTCCTCGACCAGGCACTTTTCCCACGCATCGCCGTCGGGATAGACCTCCTCGATGGCCTTGAGCGCCTTGGCCTGCACTGCCTGCCCCTGTTCGGTGGAGAGGTAGGCCAAGCCCATGATGAGGTTTCCGGGCACAGTATCCAACCCTGCCGCCACCATTGTGACGCAGATGGACTTTAGCTCAGCTTCCATCAGGTCAGCCTCGCCATCGTAAGTAGAGACACGCAAAAGGGACGAGGGTCTCACCTAGATTGAGCTTTGCCTCTGGGTCCTTCAGAATGTTGCCCGTGATACAGGGCTTGTCCGTGCCCTTTGCGATGCGGTCTTTCAGATCAGTCAACATGTCCGTCAGGTACTTGTCTCTCCTGGCCCGATACTCGTGCGCGGCCGAATTCTGCCCCCAGAGCCGCAGAAGAGGCACGTAGTCCTGCCAGTTGTTGCTCGTGGAGCGAAAGTTGGAGATCTCGCGCTCCACATGCGTTATCTCCCTGAGCAGCTCGCTGTCGACGCCGCCGCCGATGCGGAAGCCGTAGTTGAGCGTGAGGGACGTGTTGAGGGCGAAGCGCTGCATGTAGGCGTTGGGGTCGACGTCCTGGGTGCCGCCCTGGCAGTCCTGGAGCAGCTCCCTGATGCTGACGGTGGACTCGAGGTCCAGGATGGGCATGTACGACTGCGTCGCCGGGCGGTTGAGAGCGGTGGCGGCGGCCTTGCGGCGCTGTTTGCAGGAGTCGTCCCATGGGGAGGTGCCGATGGTGAGGCCCTGCGACGTCGAGACGACGGAGTGGAAAGTGTGGAAGGTTGGGCGCGAGATGAGGGCCGACTGGTGCGCGATCCAGAAGTGCTTCACGGTGTCGTACGAGTTGACAAAGATAATGCGCTGCTCTCAATGTTAACCCTGTTCTTTCGCCGAGTGTGGCTCTGGGCCTCGAGACTGTCTCTCGGCGCTCTCCACGAAGCCGCAGTGACGCACCTTGGTGCCCAGGCGGGTTTGGAAGACGGGCCCGTACTTGCGAGCCCATTTCTGCGTCACACGCGCGTGGTCCCCGCCCAGCTGCAGGAGGTTGCCGAAGATGGGGACGCCAGGGATCTCGGGGAGGCCCTTGATCTTGGGCACGTCGGTCGCGCTCAGGAATCTGATCAGGGCGTAGACGGCCGCCACGATGGCGATGCCCAAGACCTGGTAGGACATGTTGGGGTCGTGTTGGCTTAAACCACCTTCTTGCAAGCGACGTCCGGGACTCCTGGTCAACGCTGGGGCGACACGAACATCCGTGACCTCGACTCAGGACTGTTGTTGGCCGGTCAGGCCGGCGCGGGGGATGACGCGGGGAAGGCTGCATCATGAGATCATGGATGGAGGCATTCGACGCCAAGTGCATCCGTGGATTCCGATTCCGGCTCCGATTCCGATCCCAGCGACATCGCGACGAGCCGTTTTATATCATCCTGTGCCCGGTTCATCGAGCTATTGCAGTGTATTATTCGACTGAATTGGACGTCTACTTGTGACAATTTGCTTTGTCCTGTCTTCGCCGAGTTGGTCTACGCCGTGAGTGTCTGTCCCAAACGACTGTCTTCAATGTTCCACGCCATCAAGTCTCATTGGAGAGTCCATGGAGATTCTTCCAACGCCCGACGGTGCTTGAGAGCGATGATGCCGAAGCAGAGCGTAGAATGAGATAGCCATTTTATGAGGTGTCTTCCCCGCACCGCCGCCTTCGGGTGTCGAACTCTCGACTTCAGCCGCGAACAAGCCTCTTTCTACTGCCAGCGGGCACCCTATCCTGGCCTGCAATGGGCTGAAGCGGACTGTGCCCATATCTACAATCCATCCGTCCACGAGTTCCACACCGGCGACATGTTTGCTTAGCTGGTTGATGAGAACTCAGCAAGTCTGCAGGGTTTCGGGCGACAGCGGCTCGAACGAACTCACGTCATGATGAACAAGTTTGGCGACTCCGGTTGCAAAGACTACGAAAATGTCTCCAGGAAAATTGAAGAGTTTGTCAGAAAGATTCGCGGCGGAACTCCACTCGAGCAAGCGGACGCATTGATACGGAACGAACACTACAATACAAGCAGGCTCAAGATTGAACGGCTCTCCGGCGAGCAGTTGCCAATGAATCAGTGCTACATCAATCTTGCCATTGTGGAGCAGTCACAAGGAAAGGCGCATCAATCGGACACAGCTCAGTCCTCCCCGTTTTCCCTCTTCGCTCGACAGAAGGTTGAGACTCCGGATAAGTCGATCCAGGTCGAGTTGGAAACGATCTTTAACCAACGTGAAGGACGCGACGGACGCGCGATACAACCAAGAAGAATCTTAATTCGAGGTCGCGCCGGCGTTGGGAAGACTACCTTGTGCAAAAAGATGGTCTACGAGTTTACGCATGGTACTCAGACGGAGCTTCATTGCATATGGACAGATTTGTTCGACCGCTTGCTCTGGGTGCCCTTGCGGAATCTAAAAGGACGGTCAGCCGGGGTTTATAACCACGAGGACTTGTTTTACGATGAGTATTTCTTTGCACAGGGACGCAACGATGGCCGCCGCCTTGCCGAAGAATTGTGGCGGGTAATTAGGGATACCGACAGCCGAAAAACTCTATTTCTTCTCGATGGGTTGGACGAGGTATCCCAGGACTTAAGCGGCGATGGTGCCATGGCCCGTTTCCTCGAACTTCTTTTAGGTCAACCCAACGTCATCATTACATCGCGGCCAAACGCCAGTCTTCCCGCTGGCCTTAAAGATATTGACCTTGAGTTAGAAGTGATCGGATTCTACCCAGATCAGGTGAAAGCCTACCTCGACGCCGATCCAAAAATGAAGCCAAGAGCCGACGAGGTCCAAGCCTTTCTTCAAGAGCATTGGCTAATCCAGGGTCTTGTGCGGATCCCAATTCAGCTGGACGCGCTTTGTTACTCTTGGGAGGAATTCAATTCCGGAACAATACCGAATACCATGACTGGAATTTACGCAGCTATCGAGCGAAGGCTATGGAAGAAAGATGCCGTTCGATTGGACAAGATGTCCGAGGACCATGCCCGACAAGCTTATCCGCTGGAGATCAGAAGCATTGTCCAGACTGAGATTGCACTTCTTGAATCCCTTGCCTTTAGCGGCCTGCGCAGCGGCGTAATAGACTTCACGCGGGTGCATCGAGGCGAGATAGTCAGCAGATTCCCACTTCAGTCGCCGCCGCTCGATGACAAACTCTCCAGGTTGTCTTTCCTACGGACATCAGACTCATTACCAGGGGCTGAATTCCGGGATTACCACTTTATACACCTGACTTTTCAGGAGTACTTCGCGGCGCGGTATTTTGTACGGCGGTTGCAAGCCAGAGAGCCTCTCGAACATCTGTTTCTCAGTCGCGAGAATGCAGACGCCGATCCTGCCACTGACCCTGTGGTGTTCATCCGAAAGCACAAATACACAACACGCTACGATATCCTATGGCGATTTGTCGCCGGCATGCTTGACGAAATTGGGGAGGCAAACTGCTTCATCGAAATAATCGAGGGGGAACCGCTCGACCTTTTGGGTCCTATGCATCAACGACTGGTCATGCATTGCCTGAGCGAAATATCGACAGTCTTGCCAATTCGAACAAGCCTAGAAGGAAGGCTATCGAAGTGGCTGCTGTTTGAATGCAAATTTCTAAGAAGTGGCCGCCTAGCAAGCGAAGTGGAATTTCCCGAAAAGGCCCTGGATGCCGCCTTCCGGAAAGGGTCCAAAGATATAAAGAACGAAATTCTCAAGTCGCTAACAGGACGGGCATCAATTCCGCTGAGTATCCTTAAACAGGCAGCTTGCTTGCTAGAGGATAAGGAGTCGTCGGTCCGGCGGGCCACCGTCTGGGCCCTAGGGTACTTAGGTAGGCGATCGAACCTACCCGAGGAGATCCTCCAAGCCGTAGCAGCGCGGCTCGAGAACGAGGAGCCGACGGTCCGGCGGGACGCCGCCGAGGCCCTACGAGACTTAGGTGGGCGATCGAACCTACCCGAGGAGATCCTCCAAGCCGTAGCGGCGCGGCTCGAGGACGAGGAACCGTCGGTCCGAGCGCCTGCTGAGGTTATACTGCGAAGGCATGGAAAATTCTACTGCACCCTTCTCAACGGCCCTTACGCGGCATCCCTATATAAGGTTTCACTCCAACAAAGTTTCCAGGAACAATTAAGTTGGTATATTGACGACGGCCACTCCTGCGTTAACATAGCAGAGGATATCTTGAGGGTTCCAATTCACAATCAACACAATGACGTCAGGGCCATGATCAACGAAGCGCGGCCAACAGAATTGCCATCAATAGGCAGAGGGGATAGCGAGCTTGCTCATGCTACTGAGCCCCGTAGTGAATGAACATTTCGACAAGCTGGCACTTGGATACGATGAAGCTGCCACGGCACCACCTCCCCGCCCACCACCTGTTGCCACTTTGCACTTTTGCACTTATATACTTCAGGAAGTGGCAAATATAACACCGGAGGAATAGAGGGATGGCTCCACGTTCGCCCACTGACGTAGACAACCCTCCTGGATGCGAGTTTTGGCTTCCAGTTCCCACCCACTGGCTCCTCTCAGCGGTAGCCGTAGCGTCAACAAAAAGGGCCGCGTCGGCATATGGAGCGTTCGCACACCACGATTCTTTCCCTCGATGTGTCTCCTGCTCGTTAACTGCTCGTCCACACAGGAGTTCTCCCGTCGAGGAGATCCCGGCCTCCCAGGATAGAAGGTCCCAAGGTCTCCAGTGCCTGGCTGATACCCAAGGCCCTCGTGGGGATCAGGGTCCGTAAGGGGTGCAAGGGCCGCATGAAGAACATCAGTGGACGAAGTGGCTTTAGCATTCGCCGAGGGAAGAGATGCCGAGGGGAGGGATGATTTGATATAGAGTGTGGCAAGTAGTTTATTCAAAAGTGCCTGACCGAAGTGGCATGTCAAGCAAAGGCAACGAACCCGCTTTCTTTGATCCTCTCCATGAGTCGTGGGCCCAGAGGCTCCTCGCTCACCCACATGTCCTCCCTCCACGGGCGGCCACGTCAATTCAAAGATATTGACATGTCCTAGCTCTTAATGGAGTTACCAAAAACGTCAACGCCCGCGTCAAATTTACTAAGCATCAATTTATCTCAAGACAGGGCTCATTGGCTCCTAGGTAGCAGTAGTAGGTTTAATATTAGACTACTTCACTAACAACGGTGCTTCCCCAACTAAGTAAGCAAATAATCTTATAAAAGTCGGCGTTCTAGCTATCTAGGCTATTTAAGCATGCTTTCCGTGCGCAGCTTAGGTAGCTCTTTATAGCTCTAAGTCTCGGATAGTAGACTTTCTTTGATAGTCGGTTTGTTGGGGGCGATCTAATACCCCAAGGGCCGAGAGCAACAACGGGAAGTTCGCAAGGCTATTTGGAGAGACAGTAAAGAAGAGTCTGCTGAGGAATAGAAATTGTGGCACTTCTAAGTAGGAAATTCTGTGCTAAATCTTCTAAGCAAGGCGAAAAACGGAACTTTTAAAAAATCTGAGGCAAAAACGTTAGACTCGGTTTGTGACTGACTGGTGTGAGGGGCCTTCTGATCCCGGATCAGGTCGTTAACAAGCCTTATGGACATATTGGCGAGCCCCGTGCCGTACGCCCACCCTGCTGACACCTATGTACTAGAATTTCGCCGATCATACGGGGTACCGCGTCGAACAATTATGCCCTTGTGTTGCCGCGGCGCTTTTACTCGAGACTCGGTAATTAAGACAGCGGGCTTGTGGCACAGATGCAAAAGTTCCTCGGCAGAAGTGAATGTGCTTTCACACTCGCAATTCCCAACCTCGCTCTTTCCTTCTCAAAATGGCTATCAATATATTAGGAACCCTCAAAAACGTGGAAGATAGCTACCAGCAACTTGACAAACCCAGAGAAAGAGTTGTAGAAAGAGTGGCCTAGCCAAGCTCGAAGTCAGCTCCCAAGTCTTTTTTATCTCCGTGGACAGAACAGCTTCGAAATACGCTTCCTAAACGTATGCTCTAACTCGCGTGAAACTCCAGTTGGAAGGACCCCAAGAGCAAGGGGACCTCTCCAACTTCAAGTCAAAGGCGCTATCCCGTCATGGGCAGCTAGCTCCTTGTAGTACTCCGTAAGTTGTATTGACCAGGGTCCCGCAACGCCACTGTCGCGGATACGTCCAGAGGAACTCGCGACGTTTCTCACTGGTTTGATGGACTCGCCCATACCCAACAAGGGATATTGTCACTCAAGAGGGGGGTGTCGAAAGCACCGTCGTCTACTCGTCGCGACGATAATCAGAGAACATGTTGCCGAGATCAAGTTGGGTTGGCACTGCCACACCTCTTTTAATGGCGGATCCCTCCTCGGAGCCTTCGCCTACAACAAATCGAAGACTTGACGCTTTCATTCTCACCGCATACTGAGAGTCGCCAGATATGCTCGCATTTGAACGGGTCCTTTCGGCAGAGGCCATGTTCGCACCTGCAGAGGAAAATATCTTCTTACACTCGGCAGCCATTGCGGGGATTGGATGTCAATCGCCATTTTCGCTACACGATGTTACTCGGAGTTAAGGTATTTACCAGGCATAGGTACTCCGTACGGGGTCGACCCACACGGATGGTTTCCGAGCATCGTATCACTCTCCCTTGCCTAGCGAATCTTGGAATCGCTAGAGCTAGGCCGAAGGAGTTATTAATGCAGAAGTCCTTCGTTTGTTTTGCGACCTAGTAAATGCATCCTCGCCGCATGACGGACTTGTCGGACATGCTGGACGACATAGATCTCAGGACATTGAGCTGAGTGAGTGATAACGGTAGATCGGACGTAGGACTATAATGTACAGAATCTCGATAGACCTCTCTCGCTAGTTGTCTCATGAATCTCAGGCAGGTGGACGAGTCGACCTCAGCTCGCAGACGAAGTATTTCCGCCATTGCCGACTGGCTTCATCCAGAAGCCAAATACTGCTGAAAAAGTATTGAGTTTGGGTCCGATAACTCGGCATGTCGAAACGGTTGACAAAAGTCTCCGAGAACTTGAATTTTGTCTTGTCGGGTTTCAACCAGTTTCCTCTAGTTTGGGTGCCGTCGACATTCTTTGCATGCCTTTTGCATGTTAGTCCGGCCTAAGCGGGCAGTCATCTTAACCCTTTAGCGTTGAAGGTCGTATTCAAGCCCTTCACGATTTTCCAACCCCCTCGAGAGCTGCGAGCGAAGCACGGCGATCGGCGGATCAAATACATATATTGCCGTTGAAGAAATTATGTTACGAAGGTTACACAATAGGCTAGATTTGCGCAAGGGCAATAAATAGTAGTAAGATTTCTACATGGCCTGCCCTGTTAAGATAACTTTCAAACATAGCCTTCGTATTACTATCTATATTGCCCCTAACTTCGAAGTAAGCGAGAAAAGAACTTGTGCTTCTTCTCCTTTTGTTGATCGTGCTTGTCTTGTTCCTCCTGCGGATCCAGCTGGGTGGTGTTTTCATCCATGACTTGCTGCGCGAGTGAGACTGAGTCTTGGCCGGCCTGCGGTGCCTCTCCTCCTTGATCCTGTACCTCCAGCTTGGGAAAGAGGTCCATAATCTTACCAGGACCAACAAGTCTTTCGTAGACGGCTAGGGTCGTGCCAAATTCCGTCTGTCCTCCGGCCTTGATAGCGTCAAGCAGCTGCAACGCGTAGGTTTGGCAGTTATTAGTGATGAGGTTGTACACTGGTTGCCTCTCTCTAATGCCCTGAATCACAGATTCCCCTGAGTCCTCGATTTAGCGTGCAAGGAACTCTAGCAAGAGTGCAGCGTAAGTAACACTGGAGAACTCACCAGCCCGCCTAGTCGCATCGTCATTGAAGCGCGTCTCGCCCACTTTGAAAGTGCGCCATTCCTCCCGCTTAATCTTCTCGTTGGTATAGATGACATGAAAATCCTCATCCTTTTGCCGCGTTCTCTGTCAGCGAGGCGAGGCCGATCAATACTCCCACCATTCCCAACGTTGCCGAAACTCACCATCCAGAGCTGATGGGCATACTCGCCAACGAGTACAGCCCAGTGCTGCGTGGGATCCGGGTACTTGTTGATGCGGTCCGTAATCATCTTGCCTAGCCCCGTCTCCTCTGCGAACCATTTGCCAGCGAGGCCTCCGATGGGATGCCAGCCGACTTCGACTAGCCGAGGTGGTCCATCGAGCACAGGGTCCGCCAAAGGGACCGCATTGGGTTGATGTCCTAGGCCGACAGCGTGTTTGAGGGCTAGTTCTCCTTTGGTGAGGTTCTTTTGTCTGCATGCAGCGGTTAGTAAACGACCAAGAGATACGCCATTGGGTGGGACGATGGGGAGTGCGTGAGGCGATTCATGACGCTAGGTATGCGGGAAAAAGGCGCATACAGAAACTCCCCAAACCTGTCCCGCTTCCTCTCTCCTTCTTTGTCGGGTTCCGGCATTGCAACCGACGAGTATCAATAGCAGTGCTTAAGGAAAGAAGCGGCCATCTACGTGACGGCAGTCCGGAGCTGCGCACTGGCAAGTTGGAGGGTTGGGGTTTGGCGATTGATGTGGCTGTCACGTGATGCGTTGAAGCAGCAACCGCGGACAGTATAGATCGGCCGCTAAGCGAGCAATACAATGTTTAGCCATGGAAATATGGTGAGACTGACCTTTGTCCAACCTTCCCCTTGACTTGTCTTAGATGCATGAAATGCGTTGATACCCTATGGGGACGTCATCACCGCTCATCATTACACAGTGCCCTCCTGTCATCCGCAGTGACCGATTGTATATTCACATCAAATGCCGCCAGCGAAGCTGTGGGGTGTCGCATTCCTTGGTGGTGCCGAGGCCAAACGCGACGATGCCACGTCCTGCGCCTGCGGCACCTTTGTAGTCCGGCGTTCGCGTTGACTCGAGATATCATACACCTCAGCAGCACAGTTTCAGGGGCAAAGACCAGATCGGGAGGCCGAGATGCTGACCTATTTATGACAGCCGGCACCAACAAGCAGATAGTACGAGTCGCATCAATCCGCATCTTAACAAGGCTGCATGTGGGTAGAAAGCCCAAGAATATGGATGGTCAACGATCGCGGGATACCAACAATCTACGAAGATTGGAGTTAACGGAAGGTAGCTGGAGTCCACGTGCAAGCATGCACGCTGCTGACACAACTAACCTGTCTGGTCACTTCTTACGGAGGCGCCGTCAAGCCTCACGATTAGCTTCGGTGCTAGTTGCTATGCTGACAGATTTTGTAATTGCGGTTTGCTCAGTCGACTGCGCTAACGTGGGCTTAACCGGAATGTAGAAAACAGACAGTGTACATTAACTAGCCCGGCCGTTGCGTCTTCTACTACGAACTTTATCTGAATTTCTTCAGATGCAAAGTATAAACGCCCAGAATGTAGCCTTCACCATCCCGGCCTTGTGCCAATCTCCGCGTCAGTGGTCACCTGTCCTCTTGATTCCCGCCAGAGCTTTAACAGCGATCATACGCATAAACGGGATGCTTCCTGCGACTTCAACAGTGACGGAAGTCGCCAAAGCCCTGTCCAAGCAAATACATGGCGAAATGGGTTGGCGTTTCATCCCCCACGGTATCTCTCGCATTTGGTCTAATAAGCGTGGTGTCCAGTCCTCGGCACAGGGGCCAGTCCCAATAGCTTCGGGGCCGCCTCTGCAGCGTCATATTGATACGAAGGATTCGCGGCGTATGGGCGATCGAAAACGGCAAATATTAACTTTTCTGTACCTGCTCGACAAACTCGACAAACTTGCTGATGCTGGCATTCTCGCCTTAAGTGTTCATCCAGGAAGAACGCATTCACCGGTTTCTGCAACCTCGTCCTTGCAGTTCGCGCTGTTGGTAATACGTACGATAGTAGTTGGGACAAGCCTCGGCGCAACATAATGGGCCCCTCCGCAATCCCTCATGGGTGCTGCAGCTCTGACAGGCCACTACAGATTAAGTCTAGAAAGCGTTATTGCGCTGGCTAGCTGCGGGAGGTGCCGCGGTCTCGACACTGACAGTGGGCAGTTGGCGGGAGGTATTATTTTACACTGTACTGCGTAAATTCTAATAATTATTCGACGACCAATCTCAGCAAAAGGCCAACAAGTAAGCACGTAGCTTAGTTTTAGAGCCGAACGTGTTTTGATCCCGATTAGATTCATGTTCGTGCAGATTTGCTCTCTGAAAAGTCTCTCAGGGCAAACGGCATCCTCAGCAGCGATACACAAGTTATAGTGTCGGCGTATCTCGAGATTTGACAGATCCCAAGCCCTCCAACATGGATGTATGCCCCCAACCTTTCTTGGTCCCTTTCCCATTTCCCACAAGTCTAGCCAGCCAGAAGCCCGTGATTGCTAATTGGCTGTTTTATGACTCATGTAGCATGGTGTATCCCATCCCATCCTGGCACGCACCGAAAACAGAGACTGGAAGACCTCGAAAGATCGAGACATACCGCGATCTCGAATCAGATACGCACGTGACTGGCGAAGGTGCGGGCCCTCGATCCGATGTGCACCGGTAGGTGGAACGATTTTGGGAGATGTGTAGGACCATGAAGGGATTAAGAAGTGACTGACGCCGCAATCGCCGAGATTGAAGGGAGCGAGTTTTCCGGGTGCGGCCACCCGGCTCCGGCTCGTATGGCCCGTCATCTGCGTCAATCGTACGTGCCCTTGTCCAGCTGTGTACACGACGTTACTGGCGTTTAAACAGGAATCTACTTGAAGGACTGCAGTGTGGGAAGACCCGCTGCTCATGCAACTTGTTTGTTATGGTCTGAGAGGCACTTGTGACACGGTGTGAGCACAGTGCGGAGGCTTGCGGCAGGTGGATATGCGATAAAGTGCGACCCACCAGAACCAATGTGACTTCAGCAACCCCTTTCCCCATTTCCAAGCTCGTATTTCTATCAAGTGGGGATAGAACAAAGAGTATTAAGTGGTGTGACCGAGGGAGTGGGGGCGAAAGCTTGCTGATGTTGACGAAAGAGGTATTCCACATACGGCTTCAAGTTGACGGAGAAATAGCTCAACCGAAAGGATTCTGGGATTGGATCCCGTTGCCGAAGGCGAGCTGGTTGACAGCCCCTTGACCATTCGATGGACATGTGGAAGGACATGGCTGGTGAGGCGTTAAGCTGTCCCCTTCCACCCTTTAGTTGTTGTCTTCTAGGCACTGCCGACGATCACTAAAAAAGGTCGCAGTCTGCTTCGCCGAGCTTGCCATTCTCTCCGATGATACACGCAATTCACGATGGCTTGTCGCCGCGCGATTTTGCATCCCCGGCCGCCACTCACCTTCCCCTTCCAACGTTACTTGGCAAGCCAAGGATATCTCAACGCCTCGTACCATGTTAACCCCGGACCGGTAAGCGGAACGGCTTGTGTCACGAGAGTGTTAGCTGATGGCGGCAGGAGACGTGTCAGATTTGAAGTCATAAAAACCTGTTTGCGGCACGCGAAATGGGCAGTTCTCCTTTTTGGTGCAGCGGGGTAATTAACTTCTGGCGAGACAGGACAACTTGGCGTGTGGCTCGCCGTGCAGTAGCGGGAGGTACGTGTGTTCGCTGCCGGAGGCTTGTCTAAAGAATTGTAAATGCGCTGAGCGGTTGCGCGAACGTCGACGTCTTGCGTTCGCAAGGTCGCAATCGGGGCTCCCACCAGGCTGACTTGAGAGCGGGAGAGTTGAGAACAGAGAGCCAAGGTCAAGAAAGCTGAATGATCTTCCCAGTCCAGTCACATGCGTGATTTGAATCAAAAACAATGCGATCTCTTGGAGTTGCATTTGGTGAAATCGCGATATCGGCCAATACACATCGTACATGTTGCTTCATGTTGCTTTGTTGAGGCAAGAATCGGGCTAGGGTCCCTCCGTACCCCCACCCTTCCCGGAGCTGTCAGCCCACTTCATCGGCAGGTGGTGCGGGCTGGGCGGGCCAGATGGGCCTTCGCCCCCAGTGACTGCACCATGTAATGAGTCGTCGGCTCATCGCGTCCAATGGCTTTCGTTCATCTATATTAATGACCGGGTAGCTTGAGTTTGCCGCTGTGTCTTGCTTACTGCCCGTCTCAGCCTCACACGAGGCGAATTGCTTTTGCATGGGCAGCCCTGCCAAGCCTGCCTCCCACGAGCTGATGAGACTGATTCTGCGTTCAACGTTCCGGCAGATTGGAATACAGATCGTACGAGTACTTCGTAGCACGACATGAATGAACCGGAACAACTACATAGAACACAGCACTCGGTATAGAGCACGGAACCGCGAATACTGCACTGCTGCCGCTCGGCGTTATTTCCACGGTACAAATGCATTTGGGTGGCGAAGTCTACACAGAGGAATGCTCTAATGCAGGCCCAAGTACCGCGGTGATGCCTAACCGACCTGGGAAAGACTTGGAACATTTGAACTGCGGTTCGGAGGAGGCTGCAGGAACCCCCCTGTGATGACGGGCTCGACTTCCATTTGATTGGATTGGCCCGGTCGGTTATTCTTGCAATACGCATGGGGCTTGTTCGATGGGCTTGACGGCTAGCTGAACGGACCCCCTAATAGCTTTGATAGGAAGGCTTGGACGAAGACCATCGATGCCAATCCGGCACCGATGACAAAGAGAATCCTGATACTGCGAGACCTAGACGGCTCCTTGTCAGTCATCAACACGCCCGTCCCGAACGTGTATAAAGACCCCCGATTCCACCTCAAACTCATCCAGGCAACAATCAGCATCAGCATTCATTCTCACAACACATCCTCCATTTACCCAATAACCACGAGCTCAACTCATCCCCTCCACCAACATGAAGTACACTGCTGCTCTCTCCATCTTCGCCCTAGCTGGCGCCGCCATCGCTGCTCCCGCTGACGTCGAGGCCCGCACCGGCGGCTCCCCCTGCTCCAACAACGGCGAGAAGCAGGTCTGCTGCAGCGGCCTCCTCAACTGCGTCGTCCAGGTCCTTGGCACCAACTGCAACAACGCCTACTGCTGCAGCACCGATGCTCCCATTGTAAGATTCCCCCTCGATGTCCTTGTTAATGCAGAAAGTAACCGTTTGTTGCATCCAGGGCGCCCTCATCAACATCGCTCTGCTTAACTGCGTTGCCCTTTAAATGGGAACCCTTGTGATATAGGGACTCGTGTGCTGAAAGGTGGTGATGGCTGTTTGGGGGTCAGTTGGATATCGGGGATCCAAGTGCTGTTGCAGGCCGGTCCAGTTGTGGCGGCTTCCGTTCTTTTCGTCATTGTGGACTGGGGCCCTGTTTCGCAACGGCTCATGATAACTCAGAAAGACATCCCGAAAGGAAACGTATTCACGCCACGCACATTGTGCCACTGAAGTGATTTGCTTGTGAGATGAAGAACGCCAGCTCAGACAAGAGTGGCAACTGGGCTTGACGTAGAGTTTCCTCTATGGGTCACACGGCAATAACCCGAGTGATTGAATTTCACCTGCCGTAGTGCTTATTATTCCGTCACACAGTTCTTATGTAGGGGAAATACATCCTCCGCTCCATGTTCGATCGGAAGTACCTCGAAGTTGTGCAAGAATAAGAAAGCCATCCCAATGCTCCTCTATATCAACTTATATATCATTGATAGTAGATTGCAGGTCGTTATGGTCCGGTCTCGTCCATCTCACCAACCATGTCGTCTTCGTGATTGTCAATGAGGGAGCTATCCATTGGCGGGAAGTTGGATGATAGCAGCACACCCATTCCAATCACAGAAATGGCCTAAGACGTGTATTGGTATAATCTAACAGTGCTGCTCTGGATGCCTTGCTTACCGCGTTGCAGAAAAAAGTGGCGTATGCCTTGCCCACCTCTGCCAGGTTTGCAAATGTGAACCCGAACAAGCCCTGAGTCGCCAGTCTCGCAATGTTTTCGACGAGCGCAACAGGTTTTAATGCATCTGCTCGTTGAGATTCCGAGCACATCTCTGTTATGACTCCCTTCGCCGCAGGTGCAGATCCGGACCCAAAGGGCAGGAGGAACGCGGCTGTTGAAAAGGTCAGGATAAGCCACGTTCAGTTGCGTGACTTGACTGTTTGTCATACCAACATATACGTGCCACCGGCGGGTAGCAAATGCTGCGACGGTTGTGAGTGCTCCGTCCACCAAAAGGCTCCATCGCAGAAACACAAGATCGAAGAGGCCGCCATCGCGCCCAGCGACATTCTTTGGAAGTTCCACGGGTTCTTCGTCCGCCGCCACGTCGAACCCTCCGGGATCAGTCGGCAGTAGAGCCGAAGCCTCCTCTGCGTCAGATCGTTCTACGGGAGGCGCAGACGACAGGGTCAACCTCCGCCCCCAGGTGATTATGCGCGGAAAGAGGAGTATGAGGAAGATGCTTCTCATAAAGGCGAACTCGGACATTAGCCAGCCGTTGTCGGCTTGGTTGAAGTCGAATGCCGCAGTGGCATACATCTGGATGAGGAGAGGAGCATAGCCAGTTGCGAGCTGGGCGTCTTCGTCAGCACGGATTTTGTGCTGCACAGAAATCGGAACATATGACTTACAACTCCGAGGAAAATGCCGCCGCACAGAAATATCACTCCATAGTGTTTCGTGACTTTGCCGTTGCCGAGTCGTAACCGCTGTGGCACAAGAATCTTCAACGGTGCCAGGAATCCCGAAATGCCTTGTTGGCCTGGCTTGCCATCAGACATGGAGTCGGGGGATATATAAGGGAGCGCAAGTCTCGCATATATCCCTGCGATGATGAATGAGACGAAGGCAACGTCAAATGGCGCTCTAACGTTGATGGCGTCGCCAATCATGCCGCCAGCTGCAAATGGTCAGTGACATGATGTCTTCCCACCCACTAGGGGTTCGTACCCAGATACCCAATTCCCTGCCCCAGCATAATGCATCCTTGGAGCTGTCCGAAAACGGCGGTTCTTCGAGCGGGTTCGACAACTTCTCCTGCGATGATGTTTACGACGAGACTATCAGATTAGCGATTTGGCCAACCCACCAGGTCCGGGGATTTTACATGCAGCCTGCCGACCCGCCCAAGATGGTGATGATCTGGGTGCTCTGGATGATGATCATGCCAGTTTTCTTCCCAGCCATGACGCCGAGAATCTGTGTGGCGACTCGAATCGCTGGCACAAATGTCTGGGCCATAAGTGCAATTCGGGGTCCAAATTTCTTGACCATCCACCTGGCCACAAAGAGATTGAGCGTTCCTTTCGAGTGTTAGGGGTGTCCAAGTCTGATGGCGATTGCATTGCCTACCACAAAGCGTTGTGCTCATTCCGAGAATGCTAAACTGCGTTGCCGTCCCTGCGGTAATCTCGTCTCTGCTGCATCGGTCCCCAGTGCCTTCATACAGCGGGTGCGAATCGTAAAACGTATCGCATTCCATAAGGTGGAAAACGTAGAATAATCTAGCATATTTTAGACAGTTGGGTTTTTCGGCGGGATGTAGACGTACGGGACCTGGGTATAACTAAACGCCAGCGTGGTGAGGAACCCAGCGAAGAGGAGTCGGTTCTCGACGCTCAAGGCGGTCTGCAGCCATGATGTGAGGCTCTTCCTACCGGTCTCCCCTTTAGGAATCAGCGGCGTCCGTTCGTTGGTCGGCATGGTTGCGATGCAGCATTGAACCACCCTCTGGAGTGGCAGAAAAACAGAAAGCAGAAGCAGAATGAAGCAAACGGCCGGAACGGAGGCGAATATCAGTCCCCCATCAAAATGGGGATCCGACCCATGGTGCCGCTGCCGTCTGGTCTGTCAGGTCCGACCCCGGAGCTGTCAGAAAGGCTGTAGGGAAGGATATCACATTTGCACACCTTGTGATCTTTTGGCACAGTGGCTAATCCGACAGGAGCCCACATCAACTGCAGCATAGGTAATTCCGTCCATGCCATTCTGCTTGTCGTGCATGTCAATCTACAACCGCGGTCAAGTTGAACCTTGAACTGATGGCTCTTCTAGAAGGTTCAATGTATTGGCTATCAAAATAACACGATTAGTCTGCTCAATTGACGCACTTGCTCGCCGTGAGCTTACACTAGCAATCTCTCTCAGCATACGGAGTATCATAAATCATAAACTGACAATGTGAGTTATCCACCTCGTAAGCAGCCATCTGCGTGTCTCATCAACTATCTCCGCCCTGATACTACGCCATCCCGAACACCGGCCGAAATTAAAACGGCTCTGGCCGACGCTGCGCTAGGTCTTGTACCACGCAGTGGGCAACATGGTCCTTTAGTTGAGATGAGTAGATATTGACATCACCGGGATGAAGGCTGTCCCCTTCTTCAATGCTAATGATTTTAACAGCGACGGGTTGCCCCGGCTTGGTTCCAGCCCCCTTGCACACGCGGCCGAAGCTTACTTTACCGGTGAAATCGGAAAGCACGTAGGGGGGGTGGGGTCCCTTTGCCAGCAGCGGTGCACTCTTCCACGACGGACGTCTACGCTTTCCTTGCATCTTCAATTGCATTTTCCTCAGTCTTCGAATGACCGACAGCATCAATCTGCGGTGCTGACGTCACCATTGCTACATCTGGGAATGTGAGTTGGAGATGGCCGCCTCAGAGTCGTGTCAATCAATGATGTAGACTTGGCAGATTGCGCCAGGACCGAGCGGGAGTTCACATGGGATGAAGCAAGAATAGCCTCAAATATGGCGACACAAACGTGCCTCGAGGGTAAGCAAACAACTAATCTAAAGCAAAACATAATGCCTGGAGATATGCGATTGCCTGACCTTTTTCTTCAAAGCCATGGGCTCGAAATAATCCAAATAGCCTTGCGACTTCGATTGAACGCCGATCCTCTCCTGAAATATTCCCAATTTCCCCGTAGAAAGTTTCCCAGAAACGCTCCCGGAGGTCAAGATGGTTAGGATGGAAGTGCCAACTAGTCAGAGTCTGGACGCCAAGTACAGTCTCAAGGCCGCTGAGAGAAACGCCAAAAGGGGCGATGATAGCATCGGGCCAATCGACGATACCCGTAATACGACCTGTGGCCTCATCCACGTGGATGTTATTCTCTAAGAGGTCGTCGTGTTGGAAAGCCATGGGATAGCTGGGCCGGAAGAGAAGTGGAAGCCCCTGCCTGACCTCGTCCAACTTAGCTTGCAATTGTTCAGGCAGGCCCTGAGAAACTTGGTCGAGGATCCCATAATACTCATCGAGTAAGCCAGGAGGCTGCTTGATGGCTGGCCCGTTATTCCACGCCGAAGCAAAGAATCTAGTCTTTTGGTTAACGAGAATCTTAGTGGAGTATGTGTTAATAGACAGACCTTGCAAAGTCCTCCACAGTTTGATATAGACACTGTTCCATCCTAATATCAAGAAACTGACGGCGGACTCGACAAAACGCGGGCCCGGGGACAAGATCCCACACGTAGACGTGGACGTCCCCTAACATCGTGCTATGGGGCTTGCAGTTAGGGACGAAATCCCCATAAGATTGTCTTGCAAGTTCGAGGGGTTCCATATCCAACTTTTTAGACCGAAATTGGACCACCTTGGGCGCCTGATTGGAGTCGGCTGCTGCCCGATTGAAGTCGGCTGCTGCCACAGTATAGCTGGTCGCACCTTGGACTGGCGTGGGGGCGACAGGGCGGCTCAAAATATCGGCGGCAAGGCGGCCGCAGTCGTCGCTTGTGGTAGGGCCATGCCGTTCGAAAAACCGTGATATCTGGAAGGCGGATAATCTGTCATAACTCTCCGCCTTTGCTGCGTACTTAAGAGATATCCATACGAAGTATTGCTGCTCCCACCTAGTTGTCCCAAACCCTCCTAACCTTATTCTTAAGTCCGTGTGCGGCTACGGCATTACATAAGGTAAGAAGAAGATTCTTCCAGCAGGCTAAAATCGCTTGCAATACTCGTAGGGTGTCAATACCCCTGTTAGAATAGAGCTATCGCCTGCGTACGAAGTAGGTACTCGGGCCTAGCGGTTAAGGGGCCTAGCGGTTAAGGCGCCCACTAGATCGCGCTAGGTATTCCATTTAAGGAATGGCTTCTAATACTCCGTACCTATGAGTAATAGCGTTGCTAATCCATTCTAGCTCTTTCTTGCTAGAGCGGACCGAGAGGGGGGGAATACAGTGTACTTCATAGAAAATGGTTCTATTAGCACGGTAGTAGGGGCCCCCTGTCACTGGTCTACTTTATTTTCTTCTGTCCCCGACCTCCAGACGAGTACGGTGAAACGTGGCTCATCCTCTTGTCTCACCAGGTGGGTCTGTGATCTCCAGCTTCGAGCTATGTCTTGCTTCTGTGAGAAACTTCGCAAGGAGGAATTTTCGTCAATCACACCAGAGGAGGCCAGTCTTCCCCTTCGACCCGCGTACCTCGCAACGAGAACACCACACTGACTCTCCGCAGGCAAAGCTTCTGAAGCAGGCATACACGAAAGCAACCCATCTGTTCACCCCGTCCAAGGCGCGCCGCAGTCGTCAGAAGAAGTCGAAAAACAACGAAGCATCGCAATCGAGAGCCGACACCCGAAGGCCATACGCCCAAACACAACTTGAACTGGTCCCGCACAAAGAACAGGTCAAGGAGCTTGAAAGCACGTACCCTTGCGCAAATTTACTGCAACTTTTCGACTAGGACGGCCAGCAGCTCTGCACGCTGGGGCTTGTTGACCAAGACGACGTTCTTGTTCGCATCTTTCTTGCTGTAGAACGATCCGATCAGGCGATCGAAGTCCGACAAATATCCAAAAGATTCCATTGCTACGCATTAGCTCAGCTACATCCGAAAGGGACATCTGTCGACTCGATCGTGGAACGTATCCAATCGGCTGGGTACAATGTTAGCAATATCAAGCAAAAAGTCTGCAACATTCTGTGGGCTGGAAGGCAGTGGGCGGCGATTGTTGCGCTGCTTGACTCGATCGTCAAGGCTGCCAATGACTCTGCTGGCGTTCCATCGCTTCTCGGCATTCTCTGCATCCTCGGAACAGGATCCACGTGAGTTCAAACGAAGTAGTCGCGTTGCCCGCTGCTCATTGGGGTCTAGTTGGGAGAGAGCCAGTGACGAGGACCGTTGGGCTGCGCTCAGCAACCTATCTGTGACGACAGACATATGTGCGCAAGCAAGGAAACAAACTGAATTCGCAAGGGCGACGTTAGACAGAATATTGTGTAAGTGACCTCACGTTCATTCTGGCGCCATTCTAATGCTTGCATAGCTCAACAGTCTTTTGCATCCCCTTTTCCGTCCTCAACGATCGTATCCTCCCCCAAAGTGGCAGCAGTAACGCCTGCCCTGCAATTCCATAGGGAGATACCAAGAGCAGGCTTGGTGCGACAGATTAGGCAAATATCGTCAAGCACCAGGACGGACTGGATCAACATGTCTGAGATTTCTATATCAGAGGTCCTTCCTGCACAGCAACAGAGCAAAGTCTTGTTGATACTGCTCTGCTTCCTTGCCGACTCTGAAGTGTCCACGGATTTGCTCCATCGTGGAGCGTCACCAAGGAAACGCTGGACTATCGAAGGCGGTATCGAAAGCACGAACCCGCCCCACGATCCCATTCTTCGGTCACTGCTCTCCAACAACTCGAGCTTGAGCGATGCGTTCCTTGAACTACAGCGGTTGTCGGCAGTTTCATCTAATGTCTGTGGGACGTACACTGTCGATCCTAGCGTCAAGGCAAACGTCCTAGAAAGACTGCCTCCCGCTTCTTGTCCCTTTTGGCGGCAACAAGCTCTGGCTACGGTATATCGGGCTATTTCGTGGAAGTATCTTGAGCCTCTGTGAGTTAGCAACCAGCCAACTCCTCGAGCAATGCTGATGATCGACAGGGACTTGCGCTTGAGGGACATCATGACACCTCACATCGCCCACACGATGGCCGCTATCCGGGACCACGATGGTTACGCAAGTCTGTCTGTGGGTGACAGAATCGATGTTGTCCTTGCACTCATCGAGGCATCTCGCTTCCCGGGTTTGCGGTGGAAACGCCTGGCTATTGCTCAAGCAAAAGCCACCATGTGCGATTTCGAGGACCGGTACCTTGAATCATGCATTGCACAAAGAGAGTCTCTGCTGCAGCGACTTTCTGGGAATGCTCACACGGCGACTCTGATCGAACGGTTTCATCAAAACCAACCGGACGATAACATCAACAAAAGGACCCACGTCGCAGTGGGATTCACTGTTCTCCAGAGAGCCTTGGATCTCTTTCAAATCGAGAAATTGTCCTCGGCAATGGACGCGCTTGACAAATGGCAACCGCTGAGCTATCCGAGCCCAGCTGAAGCTGCCGTTCTCTTTCGCATGGGCATCCTGCGTGGAAAGATGTTGCGGTTTCAAGGCAAGTTTCATGAGTCACTTGACTGCCTAAATAAGTCGTGGCATGTAGCAGATCAATTTCAAGAGCTCTGCTTCGACGAAGATATCGGCGAGTTATTTTGCGAAATCGCTGATGCGATGCGAGAACTAGATTCGACCGGAGCTGAAGAGTCCTTGAAAGCACAACTTCATCGACAATGCCACACATCAGCTACTCGTGCACTCCTTACTCTATCTCTCGCAGAGTGCCTATTCGCCAAACAGTCATTTTCTGAGGCTTATCAACTTTGTCAAGATGCTGAATCTCAGCGACTATCAAAGATGGCGAGCTTACGACTATGTATTACTGCAGCTAAGCTGCGACATATGAACTCTGACTGGGATGGCGCTTTTTCGTGGTGGACGAAAGCGCTCGGCGCTATCAACAAATTTCCCCCGACCAGCGGACATGCAACTCGCATTATTTACCTCTCGCTTTGCGATATACTGAGACGCCAGGGCCAACAGAAGCTAGAGGCAGAGTCCCGCGCGGAAGTGGTGAAACTGGAATCGCTTTCTAGGAATACGGAAGCAACACATTGGATACCTGGTCTTCGACATTGGCTTTCGTACCTTGAATCTCTTGGCGTGGCAGATATGTAGGCGAGCAAATGCAAGAGTACGTCATCTAGATGCAGGGACTCCATGCTCATCCAGTGTCTCTATAATCATCAAGTGATATTAGCCCGTCATGTGTTTTGGAGAATGGGGAGCCGGTTGAGGTCGGGAGTCGGAATCGGAGTCAACAAATGTGGATCTAGGCTCGGGGTACTGAGCACTGATGGAGGCGATCAGGTTACTTGGTGCTTGCCATTGCTGGATTGAGACAGCTCTTTGAGTGGTCGCGCGGTGGTGTGTTGGACAAGATCCCAACTTGAAGCATCTCCTGGACGGGGGTTGAACGGTTGACTGTTGGTGGTGGCAATGCCACCAGCCCCCAGCCTCTCTCATCTTATCGGCGTGCCGACTGCGCAGGATAACTTGGCCAATATCACCAGAGTGCGACAGCAACACCCGCTCATAACACGATCTCGCCCCGTGGAGCGGCGAGCGTTCAAGGCAACGGTGCAGACCGGCCCGGTCACTCTGCGGCACCACAGCAGCTGCGCGAGCCAGAGCACGAGGCGCTCGGCACGGCGGAGCAGCTGCTCATCGCGACACAACTGGGATATCGGGGGCTCGCTGGGGACTGGCTCTAGGATTGCCTCGCTTGGACCGATGGGCAGCTGGGGCGAGGTGTAGGCATGGCGAGCCATGTACATGGGCACTTCACGTCGTTGTATAATACGGAACGTATCTTTCTCCAATATCTCGGGAGTACTCTGGGCCTTGGTGCTTGATGATTGGAGCCTTTTCATTCGCACAGCTACACCTACACATAAATAGCACATGCATTATATAATAACACACGTCGTGACATTCCGCATCGCCGTTTCAGCGCTTGCGGAATGCACTATCCTGTTCATGCCTGTTGTATCATGCCGTCGGATGTGCAAGCCGGCGCGACGAAGCGTGAGCCAAAGCCGGCGTCAGCGGTCTGGTGCCTCCAGCCAGCCAAGCCAGCCAAAAGCAGGCTCCAGCCGCGCATCCATGGCTTGCCAACTGGCCTACGAATCATGATAATGACGCAAAACCACACGGATACGCTGTCGAACGAGCTCGAAAACGTCTTCGGCAGCGTCATCGTCGAGTCACTCCCACGCACAAAGGTCACAACCCCCAAAGCAACAGTCTGGATGCCTTCAATGCCCAGCCGTTTAACCACGCGCCTCGTCGGAGCCTGGACAAGTATATCCCAGAGCTGCCGCTCCCGCGTCCCCCGTAAAGGCTAGTGCTAGACGCGGTGCAGTCTTGTCACGCAAGCGCCAGACGTGCGTCGTGCTGCACTCCCTGATGTGGTATGATGACCCATCGAACTTCGTTCATGCCTTTCCAGGACGACGCGGCGTGAAGTGCCGATCATCTAGTTGCTGGTGCCAAGCGTCCTGGCTGGCCAAAGAACGCCTCACATCCGTGTTCACTCATGCTACCGTACGGAGTAATGATAGGCATGTGCCAGCTGCAGGCTACATTGCGGCGACACCGCCGAGTTGGCCTAGCCCTCGTTTGGTCGAAGCCTTCACGCCGTAAAGGATTTAGACTGATTGGGAATAGCGCTCTTTGACAAAGCCATGTTGTTTTGTATGTATCCTTATACGAGTACGGAGTACGAGTACTCGTATGTGCATGTGTGCAAGGGGCACCGTTGGTCCTGTTACGCTACGCGGCGGAATGATGTCACCGTACAACAGGTTCTGGACTGAAACCCCGCTACACCTCAAGGATTACGTCGCTTCCAAACACCGACGCCTCGGTTCTTCTTTTCGCCAGGGCTTCCTTTTCCATTTGGGAAATGGCAATGCGATGCAGGTGAGCCAACAAGTGACCCAAACCTGTCTGATTGTTGGCCATGACATGGTTATGGCCAACGGAGAATTTTCCCCTCGGAACTGAGCTGAGGCGTAGATGGGCTCTGACCTATGAAACACCTTTAGCTTACCCAAGCCTTTTTTTTCTTTGGCTTCCTGACTCACTTCACCATGCAGCCCGACAGGATGATAAGTTCGGGTCGGAAATGTGGAATTGCGCTTACTGGGAGAAGCTGGGATCACCGACATTGCAGATGCGGAGGAACTTTGTTCAGAACAAGGGATAATCCTGATGGTGTACCATAGTCACATTGTCAGCGTTGGCTTGGCAGTTAACCTGGGTTATACTCAGGGTCCAGTAGTGAGGGGATACAGCTCATAATGGAAGTATATATAGAGAGTAGATGAACAGGTTTGAACTCGCCTTCTTGGCCCAACGAGCATCACTTCGATAACTTCACGATTTCCTCCAAAGTATTGCGAAGAAGCTTAGATTGAGTCCCGTTTATGGTATGTGTCCTCACACTTGCATTTCCCTGGCAAGTCCTAGCATTATCGTCATCGAGCCCAGAATCGCTGATCTATCCCCTGACAGAAATCTAGAAGAACTATGGCTTGCTCCGAGATCCAGCCGCTTACGAACCACTGTGAGTGGATCACGAAGCATCGCAAGGATGGATCATCATACAAAGTGAGAGCAGTGGACTGCGGAGAGACGACTTGCAAATGGTCCAATAACTATATCCCACCACGGCAGTGAAACCGTAAGGTGCCCGTGCTCCAGTTTATAGCCCATGCCCTAACATCCCAAGATAGAAATGCCTTACAGAGAAGGTAGAGCGAAGGAAGAGATAAGGAAGGGCTTGACGGTAAGGACTCGACGGGAAGGACTTGACGGGTTGGAATAGGACTTTTCTTACTGTCGGGTAGGAAGGACAGATCCAGGGACATGGCTAAAACCGGAAAATTACAAAAAAAAAAAAAAAAATTAAAAAAAAAAATGGAAGGAAGACAAGGGGCTTATTACTATACATAGGCATATAAGGGACATCTGGGTCCGTATGATCGGATGATTCCTCACGGCCGTCAGTCAATATTCAAGCCTTGCGTTTTCTTCCCATTTTTCAGGCCTTTATTGCCTTGTCTTGGATTGTTGTCTTATTAAATTGCCACACAAGAGTGTTGCCTTTTTGCTAAGCAGGCTCTTAGTCTCTTTCTTTCTCTTTCTACGAGTCCTTCCCGTTGCTCTCGGCCCTTGGTTTGTTCGCCCCGCCTCAACAAATTACTTAGTAATATCATTTTGTACCAACTAGAATCAACTCAATTCCGTCAGGGCCGCTCGTATCTTAGACAGGCTATAGAAATCATTCTCTCGCCTCGCGTACGTTTCATCGTCCAGTGCCCACCCATCAGAACCGGCTTTCGAGCCAAGTTCATCCCCTTCTCGCTTGCATGAATCAAAGTCAATAATGACTGGAGTATCTCCATCCATCATAATATTTGATGGGTTGAGATCGTTATGTATAAGTCCCAGATCATGCATATGACTCATACCGGCCTGAATTCCATCTAGACAACGACTCCGATCAAAAGAATTCCCATCCTTCAACATCTGCGAGAGGGTTATAGGGTACTTGACGAAACTAAGCCCTCTGATCCTACCGTCCTGAACAATACAGCCTAGGTATTGTGCAATATTGGGATGTGGGTGTTGTCTCAGAATCTCGCACGCTTCCACCTCGGTCAAAATCTGACGATGGTATTCACGATCACCGGGGGTATTTTCATAATGCAAAAGTCTGGGTCGCTTAAGGTACAAGGTAGAGGGAAGAGGGCCGGAAGCTCGAGTGAACTTGGGATCAGCCAAAGGCCAGACGTGGTCCGCAGGAATTCTGATCGTATCCAGCTCGTTGATGTCGATGGGAGAGCCGAATATGCGCTGTGCGGTCTTCGCGTAGAAGTATTCGCCGTCGACTCCTCGTAAGATGACCTTTGCGTGATCAAAAACTAGATCGTCATCTTGTTGGATGTACATTTCGCCTTTTTCGCAAATCTCCATATCTGCCTGGGTGTTAGTATTAACGTGATAAAATCAAACGAGTAGAGCTACCTCGTTTAGATTCTTGAATGTGTTATGGACGTGGTTGGAGGAGGGAAACCTTGGATTTTGTCAGAAGATGGGGTCTTCTGGTACCGTCGAACAGCCGGCCTACTGGACAGCGAAGAGGCCACTTATATATTTGCTCGGTGCTCAAACACATTGGGTGGAAACAGTGGGCTGCCGGCGATTTAAGCGAGCTTCACAGGTGGGGCAATCCCATTACAAACACTAATACAAATAGCTGCCAATGTACCTATCGCACTAGGACCTGTTATCGCTGTGCATAACTCTTCCGTGTAACGGGTAGATCACAAGGTCTGCAGTCAGGTAGGAGCGAGGGTAGCCACTGTATTGCGAATAAGACTACAGCTTAAGGGTCTCAAGCTTCGGTGCCGCGCGGCTACCGAAAAGTCAGCGCGCCTCGCATCACTCGATGCGACGTATGGGCCTGTGTGCGGCGGATGCCCGTGGCCGCGTACTTGGCGGCGACGCTGCGGGCTTTGAGAACTACGCCGGGAATGCAAGCGGTGGTGGGAGAATGGCTATACCCTTTCTCGCCACGCGTCCAAGAACAAGGTGTGTTACGATATAAGTTGACGGCGGCACATCCACAAGACGGAACATCTCTATTTACTGATGACCTAGTTTTTAAACGCTAATAGGTCCACCAGGTCTTCGAGGCGGCAGCAAGACTGCAGAAACTCGTGGGCCAGCAGTTCCTCCACCGTGGCACGCTTCTGCGCATCCACACAGAGACAGACGGAAAGGAACTCCTTGAGCGGCCGGCTGAGCTTGCCAGGATCCCTCAGAGGCGGGCCGGCCTTGGTAGTGGCGATGAGATACAGCGCCCTCATGGGCTCCTCGTCCATGTACGGGGGCTCCATCTCAACCATCTCAATGGTCATGATCCCGAGAGACCAAATGTCAATCTTGGTGCCGTACTTGTTCTGCTTGACTACCTCGGGGGCCATCCAGTACGTGGTTCCGACCGTGGTCGCGCGCTTCGACCGCCGCTCTGTGAGCTTCGCGCAGAAGCCAAAGTCGGCTGTCGGTGTCAGTGCCTGGGGGTCGGTGCGATGTGCACATGAGAGGACTCACTGATTTTGACGTTGCCGTTCTTGTCCAGGAGGACGTTGTCGCTTTTGATGTCTCGATGGACGATTCCCTGGGCGTGAAGATGGCGCAGTCCTTTGCACGTCTGCAGATGCATCAGCCGCGCCTGTCGTCACACATGCACCTGCGAACACATACCTCTCTGCAGATGGTAGCAATCTGCTGCTCCGAGATGGAAGGGTTGTTGTCAATAATGCCTATCAGCGCGCCGCCGTCCATGTAGTCCATGACAACCCAGAGCTGCCTGTTCTCATTCAACAAGAAGGCGTCGAGAAAGTTGATGATATTCGGGTGCCGGCTCTCCTTCATAATCATAATCTCGTCCACCAGAAGCTCCTTGCGCGGCTGGCGAGCAAGGTTCATCTCTTTGATGGCAACGCGCGCCGTTCTGCCCTGCTGAGTGAGAATGTCCCGGGCTATTCCGACGGCCGTGTCCTTGATCTTGGCGACATACACGGAGCCCGATGCGCCTTGGCCAATCTTCTTTTGCCGCGAGTAGGAGAGGTTCGGATCGCCAATCGAGACGACAGCTTGCAGTTTTGCGATAATGTCGGCATCGGACGCTGTCAAGCTGCGTATGGCCTGTATTCGCTTTGACGGAACCGCGATGGCAGTCACACAGGCCTCCGGTTCCCTTTTCTCTGCTGGTTCCTGCTGTCTTGCAGCGGGAGTCTCCCTGCTGGGCAGGCTAGCCGGGGGAGCTTGCGGTGGCTGTTCGGGCTTTTGCACTCTCAATGGCGGCGGCTGTTGCACAGTCTCGACGGCTTTCGGAGGCGGCGGCGGAGGCCTCAGAGCCTGGATGCCTTCAACTCGACGCAAAGGAACCTTGGGCGTTGGTGCTGGCGGCTTGATTACAGGAGGAGGCTCCTCCTGCCTCGGATCATATGCGCCGGGTCGCTGGGGACGTCGGTCCAGTTCAACAAGCCCCTCCCTGACGTGAGTCGGCGACAGAGCAAGGTACTCGTTGGGATTCTCCGTTCGTTTCGTGAGGTCGGAGTAGAAGTCGACGGCTTCGATGACCGCCTGCGGGTTCCGCGCATAATCCTCCTTGGTAATGGCAGAGGCACTGAGCAGCGATATCCATTGGGGCGGCAATCCGACAAACTCTCTGGTGGCGGGGTTGAAACCGACATGGACAGCGTGAGAAAAGTTGGTCGGGTTGCTCACGCCGCCCAAGCAGGGACAGGCACTGTAGATGAAGTCGATCCAGGTGTACAGCTCGTCTTCGGTTTTGGTCCTGACCTGCAGCGTGCGCGTCTGGCCGTCCTTTTCACCCGGGCTGGTGGACGGGCCGTCGAGCTTCCGCTTGACCTCAAACGTGGGAGTCGCTGTTTCGACGCGCCCGATGCCCACCACATCGCGCAGGAAGAGCGTGTAGGCCGGCTTCTCGCCCTCGGCCTTGGAAAAGTCGAGCCACTCCTTGCGCATGACGAGATGGCGTTGCTTCCAGGGCTGCAGGAAGCCGCCCTCGCGAACGGCGGCCCAGCCCCGCCTCCTGGAGGGCGCGGGCTCAAACGCAGCAGCGTTGTTGTGTTTTCTGCGCGCCACGGGCAGCGGGACCGTCGCGCCGGTGTATGTCGACGTGGTGGTGCCGGCCAGTGGCAAGATGGCGGGCGGTTTGTCTGGACGAGCATGGCCGAAGGGAGGCCTCGGTGCTGGGCCAGGGTTCATGAACTGCCCTGGCTGGTAGGGGCTGGGCAGCGTCAGTCCGACGTCTCATTGCAGTCTCGTCGAGAGCTACACGGGTCTCACGCATGGGATGGAGTGGAGGTGCGCACTTTCGCTCAGCCATCTTGCCCATACGCAGGTATTGCCACCATTTGCGTCACCGGGCCATGAGGCAGATGCTCGATGAGATATCTCAGCTCCGCGCACGAGGGGACGGTGAGGCCCGACGGGCTCAAGCGGGCATGTCTCGACGCTGGGTCACGAGTCTCGAGCGCGGCAGAGATCTTTAAGCTGCGTCTCTGCGGACTGCAACAGCCTGGCGTTTGCTCGGCGATCTTTGGACGCAGCGTGGTGGTTGAGGACAAAGCTGAGGGAGGTGGGGAAGCCACAGCCTCGTGCGAAGCACAGAGTACAGGTCATCTTTGATCCTTGCATGAATACGCCCAACGCAGCATGACAAGATGCCAACAGCCACCAGCCCAGGGTATTGTTTCACGTGCCGACAGCAAGCTTCAGTCAGGCGCCCTCGGTCGCGAACGGCATGTCGAGCGGGAGCAAGCCCTCAGCCGCCCACAATCTGGCGGCTCAGGCCGAGAGGGGCGAGCCAACCGTGCGTGGAAGTACTCGTAGGGGATCGGGGACTTTCTCTAAATGCGGATAAGAATTAAAGATCGAAGCTTGAACCGACAACCGACCCAGGCGACAAATGACCTGCGGGGTCGGTCGCGGCAATTGAAGCTCGCCGACGAATGGGAATGGCGAGAGTTGCAAACGCCGTGCCTCGTCGGTCGCGAGGTCGGAGCTCCGTGGACTCTCCATCTCGTCGTTGCGTCTCATATTCTTCGGCATCCGTGGACAGCGACGGCATCTTTCCTCTTGCCTCCGCCGTCGCGCAGCTCCATCACTGCGCCAGTTGTGTCCTCCCGTTGGCTCTGCTGCGACTCGAGAAAGTCGACCTCAACCCAGCCGCCTTGCCATGTCCTCGCAGCGCGTGGTCGCCTCCGTCTTACACGGCGCCCGCGACCTCCGCCTCGAGGAGCGCGCCCTCCCGCCGCCCGCCCGCGACGAGGTCCAGGTCGCGGTGCAGTCCACCGGCCTCTGCGGCTCAGACCTGCACTACTTCAACCACTTCCGCAACGGCGACATCCTCGTGCGCGAGCCCCTGACGCTGGGCCACGAGTCCAGCGGCACCGTCGTCGCCGTCGGCGCGGCCGTCGCCGGGGCCCTCGCGCCGGGGGACCGCGTCGCCCTCGAGGTCGGGCTGCCGTGCGAGAGCTGCGAGCTGTGCGGCCGCGGGCGGTACAACATCTGCCGGGCCATGAAGTTTCGCAGCTCGGCCAAGGCGTTCCCGCATGCCCAGGGGACGCTGCAGGAGAGGGTCAACCACCCGGCGCGGTGGTGCCACAAGTGAGTGGCCGTCAGCGCCTGCGCGGCTGTTCACCTCCGTGGCTGACCAGCGCAGGCTTCCGAATGACCTCTCCCTGGATCTCGGCGCCGTCGTCGAGCCCCTCTCCGTGGCCATGCACGCCCGCGCCCGCGCAGCCCTGCCCGCCGGCTCGACGGTCCTCGTCTTCGGCGCCGGCGCCGTCGGTCTCCTCGCGGCCGCCGTCAGCAAGGCGGCAGACGCCGAGGCCGTCATCATCGCCGACATCCAAAAGGACCGCGTCGACTTTGCCGTCGCCAACGGCTACGCCCACGCGGGGTTCGTCGTGCCCATGGCGCGGCCGCAGACCATCGAGGAGAAGCTCGCTTATGCGCAGGACGTGGCCGACAAGATCAAGGCCACCGAGGTCGGCGGTAGGCCCATCGGCGAGGTCTCGGCCGTGTATGAGTGCACCGGCGTGGAGACGTGCGTGCAGAGCTCCATCTACGTGCGTGCCCGACTCCCGCGCCGTCCATACCCTCTTCTCCAGTCTGCTGACGTGAGACCACAGGCCACGAAGCCCGGAGGCAAGGTCATGATCATCGGAATGGGCACCCCCATCCTCACGCTGCCCATGTCCGCCGCCGCGCTGCGCGAGGTCGACCTCATCGGCGTCTTCCGCTACGCCAACACGTACAAGGAGGCCATCAAGCTGCTCTCCGACCGGCCCGCGTCGATGCCGGACCTGTCGACGCTTGTCACGCATCGCTTCAAGGGCATGGACCTCATCAACGATGCGTTTTCCATGGCCGGCAGGGTCAAGGACGACGAGGGGCGGCTGGTACTCAAGGTTGTTGTAAATATGAAGGAGGGGGCGTAGATGGCGCATCAAGAGCATGGATCGATTCTGAAAGGCATGCAGCTTCTTCTCGTCAATGCATCTGAGATCAGCTCTTTGTCTTCTATTTCATCTACTGAACCGCCGTCTTACGACTTGTCCGGGAAGCCAAAGTCCACTCCGAATGGCGGGTACACGTAGCGCTTGAGCTCGGCCTTCTTTGTCAAGTCGTCAGAGTAGTCGTCCAGGAGCTTCATGTCCTCGGCGTCCAGCTTGACAATCTCCAGATTCGACTTGATGCGCGCAGGGGTAACGGACTTGGCCAGGACGGTGCTTCCGCGAGCAACTAGGACACGTGATGAGTAGCCATTCGACGAGCCGTTCTGGCCTGCATGACTTACCGTGGTAGCTGAGTAGCACCGTGCCGGCGCTGACGCCCCTCTTCTCCGCGACCTTGACTACGGGCGCGGCGCTCATCAACGGGCTGCCGGTGCTTCCCAGAGGGCTGTAGGCGACGATGTGGATGCCCTTTTGCTTGCACAGGTCGACAATCTCCTGCTGGGGCAGGCTGGGGTGGTTCTCGATCTGGTTGATGGCGGGGACGATCTTGCACTGCGGCAGCAGCTCCTCGAGGTATCGCTTGCTGTACTATTTGACGGAAGAAGCGTCATGTTAGCCATCGGATGCTGGAATGCGTCGTGGCTGGCTGCGGGCGTACGTTGCAGACGCCAATGGCCTTGGCTTTGCCGGTGGCCACGAGGCCCTCCATCTGCTTCCACGCCTCGACATGATTCCAGGTGCGGAGGATGTCTCGCGAGCCGTCGGCCAGGGTCGGGAACTTGTCGTGGTTCCCTGAGAATTTCCGTGAGCCAACATCCACCTTTGTCCGTTAGAGAGCAGGTACCTTCAGGGTTCAAGAGAACAGGCCAGTGCTGTATAGCTGGTCAGCATCCGCACTGCCTTGTTCCGATTCAGTCGCAGTATGAAACTCACAATCAGGTACAGGTCAACGTAGTCAACACCCAGGCTCTTCAGGCTCTTCTCCAGCCCCTCGGCGACCCTAGTGTTGTACGTCGCCCACACCTTGGTCATGATGAAGACGTCCTCGCGCTTCACGCCGGCGTCAAACGCCTCCTTGAGGCCCTGCCCGACCTCGTCCTCGTTGCCGTAGCAGTACGCACAGTCAACCAGCTTGTACCCGTTCCTGAGCGCGTACGAGACGGCGGCCTGGACCTCGCCTGGCTTGGACTGCCAGGTTCCTGCGAGCGCGAAGCCGTTGTGAGTTTCTCGACCCGGCACTGCATTGGCGGGGTTGTAAGGAGGATGAGGGTCGACGCACCCAGGCCGAGGGCTGGGATCTCGGCTCCCGTGTTGAGCTTGAAGTTGGTGTCTGCCATGGCTGCGAACTGTCTGTTTATCAGAATCATGCAGTGGTGCCAATTGGCGACGCCTCCCAGAGCAGTATGCCGCCCATTATGGCTCCTCGAGAGGGACCGCCCCAGCACATACGAAGGCACGGCGTATCATAGCCGACCTACAACCGGAACAGGTTCCCGTCGGCGATTGACGCTTAATGGAGAGGTGCGTGGGGGAGATCTGGGACGCCCCGAATCTAGCCATGGAGAATTAAGACCGACGTCGGGATTGTGGAGGGTCAATTGTTAGCGCCGGGGGCGTTTCGGCCTCGAGTCCGGGTGACGGCGTTCAACAAGCCAGTCGCAGCACCAAGAAAAAAAAGATTACACATCAACCCTCAAAGGTGAACGTCATGAAGCTGCCAGAGGACTGGCCGTGGTGAACATCGCGCATCTGCTCTAGGCTGCGAGTCCAGCATTAACAAGTCTTATCTAGTCCCCGATTCGGACGCCTCTAGAACGAAACACAAAGATCCCACAAATACACATACAAAGAAGAATGCCGTCGTCCAGTGGTGTCCATCGCGAGGCGTTGCGCCGCACGTGTTGCGTCGAGAGCACGGCGCGTCGAGAGCATGGCGCGTCGAAAGCACGGCATGCCAATGCTCCGGCCATCAGCTCAACCCGAAACAAGAACCCAGAGTCTGCAAGTCGAGTCAGTAGCAATACACCACGATGCGGACGGGGCCGGCTTACAGGAAGAATATCATCAAAACGCCAAACATCTTGGCTATCAGCCACCGGTTGCTCGACACGCGCGACCAGTACTTCAGCAGTTCTCTTTGCGCCCCCTCGACGTTGTCCACGACGTCTTCTGTATTGGCGTCGATTCGCTGAATCATGTCGCTCTGCTCAGAAACCATCGTCGCCAGCTGCCCAAAGATGCTTCCCAGCTCGCTAATCGTCTTTTCGATCGCCTCGATCGCCTCTCCTCTTTGTTGGATGTAAGTGTTGGTCGGCTGTGCCTCCTCCATCATCATCAGCTGCTGTTCGCCGACGGGGTTCAGCGAGAGGGTGTCAGGCCCGGGCGCCGGAGACGCACGGTTGGGCGTGCCGTAGAGCGGCGATCCGGATTGTTGCAGTGAGGGCTGCGCGTGCTGGGACACGGACGAGATGAAGTTTTCCGTCCGTGACCTGGACGCTTGGATATTCTTTGTCCGGGCCTCCAGCACATCCTTGAAGTTGACCGAGACGTCGGTCAGCTTGCCTTGTAGCAGGTATACGACGTTTTTATTGTGTTCGCCTTCTTGGTCGGCCTTGGGGTGCTGCTGCTTCGAGAGGGTCTGGAGGGCGCCGATCTGCTGGTTCAACGACGACAGATCTTGCTTGATGACAAACGTGAGCTCGTTGATCTCGACCGGCCGGTCGTCGAATAGCGTACGGCGCTTTGCGACTGCAGCCATGTTAGCATTTTGCCCTATGTGCGTCCAAGTCCTCGCTCAGAGGCAAACCCACGTTGCGCCAGTTTCTCGAGCTTCCCCATCGTCCCCGAGATGCCGCGCCCGATCTCAGCAGCCTTTCGCGCAAAGTCGGACCGGCGGGGCTTTGCGTCGCCATCAGCGGCGGCCTTTTGCGAATCGCTCAAGAGGGATCTCCTCTGCGAGCCGACCTTGGCCGAGTTCTGCCGGCGCTGAGCCTGCGCCAGGACCGACTTGAACTCGGCGGTCCGGTCTTGGATAGATGCGACAGCCATGGCGTCCGATTGTCGCGATTAGACGGCTAGCTGCGGCCAACGCAGCTTCGCAACAAGGAGGTGGCGTCCACGGGTTTGTCTTTGGCGCAAGCGCAGGAGTATCGGGGACGGTTGGGTCGTTTGCTCGGAGCCTCGTCGCGGCTGCTCAGGATCCAGGGGTACGGAGTAGCGCTCGGTGAGGTGATTCCGTAGACGTACAGCAGTAGAATCGACAGAAGCCGAGTGCAAAGGACGCGGATCAAGAGGTTGAATGTGTAAACAGCGTTGTCGTCGTCTCACCTTGATGGGTTGATCGCGGCGACACGTGGTGCATTCCTTTCAATGGCTTGGCGTCTCCTGTCGCTGCTGACTGTGCAACGCCACTACGTAATGCCAGTTGTGCCACAGTGGCTGAATTTGTCAGAACCGCCACAAACCGCAGCCTCGCACGGAGCATCATCGTCGGCCACACGCTTCCCTAGGCTCATAAAAACACGGTTGATATTGAGGCAATGTAGTATTGCGAATATACACCGAATATAATTCGGAGACGCACTTCGGGGGTGCATCTGTGGAGCGGCAGAGAGTAGCGCCCGTAAAGTTAAAGCATTGAGTGCCTCAGAGCGTTTCATCGGACTCAACATCTGCGGCAGGACCACAGCCGATAGCCTGCCGACCCTAGAGCAAACACTTTGTTGTTATAAACGGAGAGCACGGAATTGCTTCTTCAAACCGCTTAGTAGCGAATGTCAGGCGCTGGGGGCGCTGTTTGTTCTTGATATAAAGTACAGGGTAGCCCGGCACATGTACGCATATGAGGTGCTGTTGACGTTTTCTGTTGCAACCCATTGTTTATGAAGATCAAACAGGGACTTTGGGCCTGAGGCAGCAGAGCTACCCCATCAGTAAAGACTGTAGAGAAAGAAACGAGGCAGCACGCGCAGGGTACAGACGAGGCCTAGAACACGCTGCGCCGTCAGCGGACCATGAAAAACAGTGTCTCCCGCATTTGTTGTCGACTAATGACGCTGACGTGGCAAATCCTCGTACCGTCCCTTCTCCCCAGCCTAGGTGGTTCAGCCATCCCGGCTACATCTTGGAATATCGTAAGAGCACAGCGGCGGCAATGACGGGCAGCACGCTGACCAGCTCGCCGAGTCCCGCAAACTGCGGCGGAATCCTGGCATTCACAAACGCCCCGCGGCAAGAAGCACGGCGAGGATGTTGTAGACAAAGCTCCACGCAAAGTTAAACTTGATGCGGCCGACGGACCGCTTGCTGGCGTCCATCATGGTGAGGACTCCCGACAGATCAGGGCGGACGAGCACCACGTCCGCCGCAGACTGGGCAACGTCGGTTCCTTGGTTCATGTGGACGCCGATAGTCGCCTGCGCGAGGGCGACGGCGTCGTTGGTGCCGTCTCCGCAGAAGACGACGACCGGCTTCTTGTCGTTGGGTGCGTCGCCGAGGAGGTTTCTGACGTAGGTCCGCTTGTCGGCTGGGGAGCTGCGAGCACGAACATTGTTTTCAGGGATGCCTAGCCTTGTCGCTACGTTTTGGACAGCACCGTCGTCGTCACCCGAGACTAGGTGGACAGAGATGTCGCGACTTAGTAGGCTTGTGATGACGTGCGCTGCGTCGGGTCGGAGTGAGTCCTCGAGGCCATAGACCGCGGATAGTGCACCGTCGATGGTGAAGCAGAATGCGGTATAGCCCTGCGCCAGCACCGGCTGGACAATGGAATGGCACGACACGTTCAACCAGCGAGAGTTTCCAGCCCGCAGTGTCTGGCCGGCCACCCTGGCCTCCAAGCCTCGGCCGGTCAAGCTCTTCGCGCCAGGGATATCCGCCGCCGTGATTCCCTTGTTTCTGAGGTGAATTGCTACGGCCAGAGACACGGGGTGTCGATTGTTGCCGATCAGGCTCAAGAGGAGTGACAAGGAGGCTTCCTCACCCGTCGCGCAGTGCTCAACTGCCACGGCAAGCTTGCCTTTAGTCAGGGTCCCCGTCTTGTCGAAAACCACGTGGCATGTCCTGTAAGCGACCTCAATCGCATCCGCGGACTTGAAGATCACTCCTCGTTCTGCTGCCACACCACTGGAAATGACCACAACCATTGGTACGGCAAGGCCGATAGCACAAGGACAGGACACGATGAGCACCGTGATAGCATAGGTTATGGCTTGAACAGTCGCCTCGGACCCGGTCTTCCCACGAACGGCTATCCCAACGGCCACCCAGCTGACGAACGTGACGACAGCTAAGGTGACAACGACGGGCACGAAGAAGGAAGCAACTCTGTCGGCGAGTTCCTGCATCTTGGGCTTGGACAGCTTTGCTTCGTCGACCATGGCGGCAATGGCATTGATGGTGTTGTCACCAGGAAGTCGAGTGAGACGGACGACTAAGGATCCGGAGCCGTTGACAGTTCCAGCAATCACCCGCGATTTGGCATGCTTCTGGACTGGGAGCGACTCTCCGGTGAGCATAGACTCGTCGACTTCCGACGAGCCTGCAACCACGGTCCCATCAGTGGGGACCCTTGTGTCGGGGAGGACCTTGAAAAAGTCGCCGTACTGCAGCAGCCGGGCGTCAATCTCTCGTACCTCGGAAGCGCTGGGGCTGTCCATGAGAAGGGCAGTCTGGACCTGGAGCGATCGGATGGAGATGGACTCGACCGCCTTCTGGCGGGCAAGGGCTGCGACATACCGCCCAACCATGATTAAGGTAACAAGAAGAGTGCTCGTCTCGAAAAACTGGCCAGTCGAGAGCGATTCCCCAGCAGCGAGATAGCCAAAGGAGACGACAGAAAAGACAAAGGCCGCGCTGGTGCTCAGGACAATGAGCAGGTCCATCTCGATGACCCGGGAGAAGACAAGAGCCTTGAGCGCCTTGGGGTAGAACGGCCCTGCAACAAAGACCTGGACGGTGGTGGCCAGGGCGAGCGACGCGGAGCTGTAGGCCATTTCTCGTTCAGGTATCGGAGCCCATGCCATGACCAATACGGGAATAGTCAACGCTGCGGAGAGAACTGTCCTATACCCGACGTGACGGACGTGCTTGCTGCCCGCCCGAAGCGCAGGGTCGCCGTGAACGGGAGCCAGTCTCGCAGACTGGCCCCAATGCTTCTCCATGAGATCTCGAGCGCCGACCAGCTTGGGGTCAAAGGTAACTCGGATAATATCTTGATCGCCGAGAGACATATCCGTTACTCCCTCTGGCCAAGCCCGGTTGATGAAGCCAGACGGATCACCGGGAACAAGGATATCGATCCTCGACCCGTCGTTGGAGATCCTCTCACACTTGAACTCTGTAGTGCGTTCGAGGTGCTTGATAACATCGGCCACGGCGGTGAGGTGGAGATTGATATCAAACTCGGCCCGAGACAGAACCAGGCTTGTTTTCAAGTTCCTGACGGCGGGCACCGTTGCGAGGGTTCTATTGAGCTTGGTCTCACAGCCGGTGCAAGTCATGCCCGAGATGCAGAGAACGACATGCTCACTGCCGGCGGCCTGGTTTTCCGGATCGCTCACCTTCACGATTATTGGACAACTGGTGTTGTCCTCGACAACATTTGGCTTTTCGGAAGCGTAGCAAGCACCGGCGCAAGCCCCCTCCAAGGGGCTGGTCTCTATAGAAATACTGCAAGACGGCACCCCAGATGTGCAGCAAGCATCAGCACAAGCGGATTTCGAGGCGGCCGTGATGGTTTTGCGACAGCATTCACTAGAGCAATCCTTCTCGGCAGGCGCCTTATTAGCCCCATACAGACTGGCGGTCTTCTGCAACCGGGATCTACTCCGAGCCGGTGATGAACTCGTGGAGAAGCCGCTGGCGCAGCACGAGTCCACCGAAACCCGTGAAAGCGACCCATCAGATCCCTTGAAACACTTCTGCCGGTCTACCGAGGGACGCTTGCGAGTCTCGCAGCAAGATTCTTGCCCGAGAGCAAGAAGAGCACGGCAGATGCAGCCGAGAGCCTCAAGCTTGGCACCGTACTGCTGATGAATAGAGCGTCGATGATGGCTGCAGGCACCGCCCGTCGACGCCCCGGAGCACGACGAGGCCAGCTGGGAGCCAGAGGCCGCGCCTGGATCACGGTTAGCAGCTGCCGAGGAAGCCGGTGTCTCCAACACACATACATTTTGCAGACTTGCCGAGGCCAGTTGCGGTTGGGACCGTCTTGCACTCACGGAGAGCTAGGCGATCGAGACAGGAGTCGTCGCAGCAAGGCGATGTCTTGCCCTCGCAGCAATCGGGCACCTGTGAGCTGCCCTTGGTGGGTAATGCCTCAGGGGGCGGTGTGCCACAGCAGGCCTTTGCGCAAGTTGCAGCAGAAGAGACGGCTGTGCCGCAGCCGCCAGCAGCATTCGGTGCGGCGACGAGGGCAGGCTTGTCGCCGCAGCAACGGTCCTGGCAATGACCCGTGGTTGCGGCGTCGAAATCACGGCTTCCGCCCTGGAGTTCCGCTTCGTGACTGCTGCAGCGGCTCTCGGGCGAAGCTCCGTGCGCGTCGACTACCGGGCTGGCGGCCTCGCTCTCGCTGTCGACCTGGGCTGCTCGAACATGGCCAAGTTGCGAGCCGCCGTTGCGCTCCGCAGAGCCACGCGTGTCGGGCTGCGATGCAGTGGGCTGGGGAGACGGCGCTGGCGGCTTGCAGCAAGAGCATGCCATGATTCCGAAGCGGCGAGTTGTTTCCCTCTAAAGCGCCTTTGGAAGGTTGCCGTGTGACGGAGCAGCTCTGGAATCAACCCTGTCATTCATCCATGCACTGGCTCACTCACCACGAGCTTCCCACATTGGAAGGGCTCCGTAAGGCAGCTAGGTACCTAGGTACCTACCTACCTACCTAGGTACCTACCTACCTAGGGTACCTAAGGTAGGTGGTATCTTAGGTACGGACACGAAGTACCCAACGCAGCGGCAGTGTAATCCGTAGTATCACGAAACTGCGCGAACGTGCTTCAAAGACGCACGTCGAGGGTCTATGAGCAGTCGTACTGCGGGTACTTTCTCGTGTGCCACATGGAGCTACGGGCATCATAACGGCCACCTACCAAAGCCAAGTCTCAGCTGCTGCGCCACCAGCTCCTCATGGCCATTGGGACGCGCACTCAAGCGTCGGCTGTCAGCCAGCACCTCTACTAATGGGCTTCAAGTCATGTTTTGTACACCCTCCGCAGATATACTGCGGTGGATACCCAATAGGGCGGCTCCGCTGATAGCATTGGCCTGGATCATACCCTGGTCTGAATCCTTCAGCCGACGCCCCCGATAATCTCCAACGAATGTCCTGCCCGCCACTGCCAACACAGTCCTGTCATCAGCGACACCCGTGTCCTTTTTTCTTGTCATCGTTGCGCTTTCGTTTGCATCGTTGGCCTTGCCTCGCTTGAGTGGCGGGAGTCGATACGAGCAGTTCCTCTCTGATCGTCGCGTGGTTTTCAGCACCACCCAGAGGTCGTCATTGCTGCAATTCGGCTGGCGCCAGCAGCGCGGTCCTTGTTCCCCGAAGCATGATCGAATAGCAGGCTGCAACAGCGCATCTCGCCATGGACAGCCCTTTCAACCAGGGCATCGGGCGTGGCCAATCTCTCCTGTACGTGCTCTCTGACCGGCATCGGGCTTCCTGCCGCCTCGATGCTGACGTTGTGTAGGTCCCCGCAGACGTCGACGGGAAGCAGCTCCTACCAGGTCAACGTGAACCGGACCAAGACGAAGAAATGGGTTGAGGCCAAGGTCCATAGTTACGACGGCGACGACTGGGGAGCGGATGAGTATGACGACGAGGAAGATCCCGAGCCGGAGCAGCCGCCAGTCCCGCAACCACCAGTCCCGCAACCGCCTACGAATCAGCCCGCTGTCAGCATGGGCGCAGCTCCTCTGGCCTCTGACCGACCCGTCCACGATGTTGCCCCGGGCCCGACAGCCACCGGCGGCTTGCCGTCTCTCCAGGCCCAACAGCCCCCGGCGGCGGCGCAGTCGAATCAAACTCGTTCGGTAGCCATCGCGTCGCCTGTTGTGTCCGACCCTTCAGCCATCGGGAGCCCACTCGGCCATGAGAGGGTAGTGTCTCCCCAGTCCATTGGTCCCGGCCGTGCTTCGGCATCTAAACCGGCGGAGACAGTCGAGAAGTCCGATGGGGACGAAGAGCGTCGTCGCCTTTCTTACAGCCCGAAACTGCCAGATGTTGCCCGCATGTCGACATTTGGGCCAGACTTGTTTTCGTCTACGGCGACTGCATTTCCAGCTGGGCCGGCTATTCCAGAGAATGACAGCGACGGCTCGTCCTTGCTGTCGCCGCCGCAAACCAAAGCTGATGTAGTCAAGCCAGAAGCGCCTGCATTAGTGCCACATGCTGCACCCCCGCCTCCCGTTGCTCAAGAAACAACAACCAAGAAGCCAGACCCGGAGCCACCGTCTGCCCCGCCACAATCGGCCGCCCAGCCATCGGAAGCTGAGGAAGAGCAAGAGGCAGACATGGATCGTCACAGCGGCATTGACAAGTCTGCAGTCGAAACGACCAAGATTCCAGCTGCCGCTGGTGCTGGCGCACGCGACGAGCCGCGGGAGCGAGCGGATATTCAAGGAAATTCGCGAATCACTGAGCAGCATGAGACCGCTCCCAGAGCGACAGGGACTACGGCAATCTCGCATGCTGAATCGCAGCATTCTGCTTTGAAGCCGGACAGTGGATTACCTGCCATTGAGCCGCTGCGAACACCCAGTCTTCGGAGACTTACGGAGAATATACCCAGCCTGGCGGGTCCCCACAGAGCGCCTTCAAATATCAGCGACAGAAAGCCCGTCCAGTCTCTTGAGTCTGGATCGCGAGACCAGCCTGGCCAGGACTTTGAACCCAATCCCATGCATCGCGAGACTACGTTCAGCACCGTGACATCATCCCCTGTCAAGGACAGCGATGTGCTGAGTGACGAGATCCTCAGGTCCCTTAGCCCCGGCGGCACTGCCCCCGTCGATCCTTCGTTTGGAGATGGCGGCAAAACTCTCCAACCTGGAAGCCATAACGCAGCGAGAGAGAGCAGCTATACGCTGAGAGACTACGATAACTACTGGGCCGACACGGCAGACAAGCCTGAGCCCATCGCCCAGCGTGATGCTGATGCTGGGCCCCCAGTCCCCGTTGTGCCAGGTGACAAGCATTCAGCCAGCGCTCCACCTGAACCTTCAAAGTTGGACGACAAATCTGTCTTGCCAGACGCGCCAGGGTTGCGGCGCAAATTCTCTTGGGAGGCTGATGAAAGCGAAACGACGCCTCCACCACAGCCATCGACTAGCCATGAGCCTCCAGCAGCTGCTGCTCCAGTCGTGCAGGCCGAGATGACACCTGCCGTGCCCGCGACCGATGCCGGTGACGTGCCCCCAAGCACGGAAACTGAAGGCCCCAAGACTCAGGACGCGGGCCCCATACCCATCGTGGTTTCACACCAGGTACAAGGGCAGCCAATGGTGCAGCTGACTGTGCTGCCAACGGTGGCTGAACCGCCGTCTCCTGCATCAGCCGCGAGTGAGAAGCAGCCTCCTACGGTTCAGGAGAGCAAGAGACTGTCACTTGCCGACGAGAAGGCTCTGGCCCAGACCATGTCGCCTTCCCCGCCACCCGAGTCTCATCCAGCTCTCGCCGGTCAATCGCCAGAGGAACCTGCGGCCCCTCAGCCCCGTGGCCAGCCGGCTCCCGCGCAAATCATGACGTTCCGAGAGATCATGGGACTGTCTACCTCTGCCGACAGGGTCACCAAATACAACGAGACGCGAGACTACTTTGCGTCAACGGAGTCTGGCTTGGAGAAATGGCTTGCAAGTGTCAAGGACCAGCATCCCGAATTTGCCAACGGGCCGACGCCTTTCAGCGTAGCAGCCGCGCGCCAACCAGCCCAAGGAGGAAGCATCCCAACACCTGCTGGAGCCCAGGCTCCGGCACAGCAACCTTACTATCAGCAGTATCTCAATGCCAGCTCGCCGACCACCAGCACATCGCCATCCAACCGCTCACGACTAGGTGGGCTACAGATGCCCACGCAGGCGACGGGCAGCGCATTCGGACACTCCAGCAACCAAATAGGCACCAAGAGCAAGGAATTCATGCACTCGGCTGGAAAGATGGGCAAGGGCTTGCTGAGCAAAGGAAAGAACAAATTGCGTGGAAGCGGGGACAAGGTATTTCACTGATGCATCCTTATCCAGAACCTCTCGCAGTGAGTGAGATACCTCACGTTTTCCTTTTTATTGTTTTTCTGGGCGGGACGAGTGTTGGACCAAGGGCTACTTGATCTAGTCCTGTGTGGCTGGTGACGACGAGATGGGGGCATGAGATAGGAATTACACGACGCATTGTCCCCGATTCCCAACACATCGAGATGTTACCCCCGCACCCATGTCTCGATTGTGATGAATGGATATTAATCGTTGCTTTTTGTTGATTAGGGCGAATCATTCCCTCCTCCAGTCCAACCCAAGGCCAAGAATGAGCGGCGAAGGTCTTGGGGTCTGGGCTTTGGAGCGAGATCTCGTCCGGATGAGGCGGCCCCACAGGCCAACGCAGAGATCGGCCCTCGCGCCCCCAAGGCCCCCCCCGCGCCACATGATATCCCTCAACCCACCTCAATGCCGCCATTCAGTCCCTCTGCGCAGCACGGGCAGTCCTCTCAATGGGGCCCTCTGGCTCCTGGTCAGCCACATTACACGATGGGGCACGGCCAGCACCCGCCCGTGCAAGCTCTTCATCCCCCGAGCTCCGCAGGTCGAGCCACCGCCGGCCTGAGCAAGTTGGAGATTCCGGGCGGAGGTCCGATGGCGAAGAGTGCTGGGCTCAGCGTGCCTACGGGTAATGGTCCCACGCAACCGAAACGGACAGACGAGAGACCATGGCGGCCAGAGCAGTCAGGCGCCGCCGCCGAGGACCAAGCTTGGAATGACTGGGTCGTCGTGCCGCGCCAGCCCGCGTACCAACAAGCTCCAGCCGCCGAGCCCAACGCCTCAATGGCCCGTGCTCCCCCAGTCTCCGTCGCCGAAGACAGCGGCGTGGCTCTGCAGGCTCAACCTCAGGTCAGCGCAGATGTGCCTAAGCGAACCTCGTCGTTTGTTGGACTGCCGCCGATCAGGAGGAGCTCGACGTTTGGTCTCAAGTCCAGGGCCAAGAGAGCCAGTCGGCGCTTCTCTCTTGACGATGACGATGACGAAGGGCTTTTTGCTAGCGATGATGGCGAGAACGAAGCATCCGAGCCACAGGCTGAATCTGAGATGCCGCATCCACACGGGTCATCGCCTGTCACTCTGGTTGCTAGCACTGCTGAGCCACCCGCTGATGAAATGAAATCCGCCGTTTCTGTACCTAAGGAACAGGCGGCACAGGATGCAGAGGTCCTCGCGCCTCCTACTCAAACCGGCCCCCAAACCCCTCAACAGCCACTGCAGAATACTGTCTCTCCGGGCCCGCCTGTTCAACCTGCTCCTCCAGCGGCGAGACAGCAGACGATGATGAACCCGGTCCAAAAGCTTGGCGCTGGTACTTGGAAGCTCGAGGAAAGCCATCTGTCCGAACCGCTCCATCAGGTGTCCAGAAATCGTTCTGGGACAGGTAGGTCGCAGCAACCTGTACTCTACGGCTATGACAAAGAGACTGGGCTTTCGCCGGCTCCTTCCCCGACACCGACCAACCCGCGGCAACGGACCTCTGATGTGCCACCTTCATCTGCACAGAGGTACCCCGAACTCTTCTCCCGTCCTCCCGATGACGAAGGGCAGCGACCTCAAGCGAACTCCCGAACGTCTGGACAGCCGTACCCGCAGCCGTACCAAGCGCCAATTACCCGGGGAGATGCCATGTTTCCAAGAGCTCAGGGCGGTGAATTTGCCGTTGCCGGCGTTGTGCCGCCAGAGCGTGGACGTAGTAAGCATAGCTCGGGCGTCTTCAAGGATATCGGCAATCGAATTGCGAGGGCGACTTCCAGGGAACGACGACCTTCTATGGCTGAGCCCCGGCCGACCGCAAGCATTCGTGGCGACGAAATGTCTGAACGTAGTCTTGCGACTAGCGACTTTCCAGGCCGCAAGAAGAGACGACCGAGCTTTTTTAGCCTCGGCAGTCGCGCCTCGATGGACCAAGGCTCTCAACGAAAAGAAAGCATTGGACATGGCCGGTCAAGGTCAGACCTGCAGGCTCCGGTTACACCTCCACAGCCTCAACCAGAGCGTGGGCGCTCTCTTTTCGGAGCTGGAGTTGGCGGGAAGCTCATTTTGGGAGGACCTCCACCATCGTCGACTTCGAGCCTCGTGAATGACTCTAGCAGTGCTGTTGCGAATGCCAACGAAGAAGAGCCAACGCCGAAGAAGAAGAATAGGTTCTCGAACGTTACAAAGGTATCTGCCATCAAGGATATGTTCCGCTCTGGCCAGGACCACGGCGAAAAGCCAAGAGCCCCCCAACCACATATTGGGGCAATGAGACCGCCGCCTGCCCCTTTCCAAGGCCGAGGGCGCAGCAGCACGACTAGCTCTTTTGACCTGGCGCCGCCCCAGCCCATTGCCGGTGAAGGTGGCCCAGAGAAACGCGGTAGGAGAGGGTCCGCTTCGGGCTTGATTTCCGGGTTCCTAGGGCGAAGGTCTGACTCCAGGACTCGAGAGGGTTCCTCGGGGCATGGCCTGCCGACTACGGAGCAGCAGCGTCCAGACCAGCAACAGTTTATGCGGCCCCAAATGTCTGGAGACTTGCCGCGCCCTGATACGCAGCCGCAAGGACCTCAGGGGCGGAGGCCATCTGACCTGGCTGTGCGGCCTGAGCATGGCAGGGCTGCTTCGATGGATGCCAGCAGGCCCTCGCATGTAGCCGTCAAGCAAGCCCCGCAACCACCCGTGCAGCAGCCACGCCCGTCGCCGTTGGGCTTGGGGTCTCCCTTGACCCACGGAGACTCGCCCGCAGAAGGCACAGCACGGGGCCCTATGCTGGACCCGCGGGCTGCAGGGCAACCGCCGGTGGATTTCGAGCACGCTCGAAAGCTGTCTGAGCCCCTGGTACCACCGCATCACGATGCTACAGTTGCTGAAAAGGATCGGAGTCTGCCATTGGCAGGCATCGGGGCGCAGCATGATGCCGTTGGCAAAGTCGAGCTTCTGAGAAGGTCGACTGTATCGCCGGACTTGTCAGTAACGTCGGATGAAAAGGCTGTTGAACAGCAACCGGCTCAGCAGCGTGGTGAAGGTGAAGGTGAGTCCGGAAAGGACGAGGCTTCGGGCCGTCCAGTGTCTGATTTGGCTACCGACGGTGCTGAATCCCAAGCTCCATCTGCAAATAATCAGCAGATTCAAACCAAGGTTTCCAGCGATGTACCGAGCGATCACAAGAACGCGGCGCAGTTTCCGCATGGCATGGGTAACCAGCAACGCACTTCTGCAGGGTCATCGCTGGTGACGGGGGCACAGACGCAAGACACGAAAGGCCACGTTGGGGGAGTTGGGCCTCACGCGAGGAAACAGATGCCGTCTATGCCACGCGAGCAGCAGCAACACGGTGCCATGATCGCTCCGTCGCAGTCGCAATTCACTCAGCCTCAAGGACAGCAACCCCTCAGCGCAGTCGGCCTCCAGCAGCAGCAGCAGCAGCAGCAGCAACAGCCGATCCAACCGCTCGCGAGAGATCAGATGGCCGGCCCAGGGCAAATGCAGCTACCCATGCAGCCACCTCCCGCTCGGTCACAGGAATCTAGGCTACCCGCGCCGCCACGCCAGCCAGAACAACAGGGCGGCCAAGGCTCCGGCTTCAGATGGAAGGGTCTGAAGAACCGAGTGTCTGAGCAGATGGCACATATTGCACCACAGACCCAGAGCAAGCCGGACAAGGGAGACAAGACGCCTGGGTCGAAACTTCTTGGGGCGCTGGCGTTCAAACGAGGATCTAAAGAAGCACAGCCTCCTCAAGGCCAGGTGCATGGGGGACCTGAGCAAGGGCCTTCGAAGGGGCAGCAGCCACGCGTTCCGGGACAACCATCGCCTAGCCAGTACCAGCGGCAGGCAACAGTGCAGTATCAATCCCCATCCGGTGCACGGATGGCTCAAGGTGGAGTCCCTCATCAGGGAATGCGTGGCCAGCACCAGCAATCAGGACCGCCCCTGGGGCCACAGCAGCCTCAGGCCCCGCCTCAGCAAGAGCCAGTGTACGATCATGTTCCCATTCCGAGGGGATATCACACAGTCCGTGGAGAGGGCATGGTTGCTCCTACGGCGTACAACGTGGGGCGCCACGCGTCCCAGGGGCAATGTGCTCAGCATCAGCAACCACGAATTTCCAATCAAGGCTACGGCCAGCGACAGCCGCAGCAGACCCCGCCGATGGGACAAGGAGGGTTCACCCGACGTGACTCTATGTCATCATTCGGAATAGCCTCGTCACCGTCGCCTCCCTCGTTTGAGGGTCGCCGTGTGAGCGCCGGCCTGGGCGACGTCATGGCGCACCCAGCGAGCATCAACTCTCTCAACGCAGGCCAACCACCCAGACCGGATGAGAGAGCAGGCCGGGGCAGCCAACATGACATTTCGCAGCCGCGGCCGGGTGCTCCGCAAAGCCACTCCAGTGACGGTAGCCACGTTTCGGCGGATGCCGTCACGGTGTCGCAGCAATCTAAGTCGCCACATCTCAGTTTGGGAAATGGATCTGCGGCAGAAGGGAAGAGCCAACCGCGAGCGGTGAATCTCGGAGCCGACGCGGACAAGGCGAAGCAGCTCTCCGAGGATGACATTTACGACACAACGCCGCGGTTGAACATGGACAGCACTGGTGGAAGCCGGAGACCGGCAGAGATTTCGCGGACCGTGTCAGGGGACACCGTCAGCATGCACAATGAGCCTAAGAAGGCAACGCATGCGGACAAAAAGCCAGCCGCAGAGCTGGACGACACGGCCGACAGATACCAACGGAGTAGACGACTGGAGTCGCAGGAAGAGAAGATCCTGTACCACCCCGAGGACGACGCGCCCCAGATGAGTGCTACGAGCTATCCGGGGCAGGAGTGGAACCCGTACGGAGAGCCTGGGTTCGGCGACTGGAGGGACGACTAGAATTCTATGTAACATTTTGTCGAAGATTGGACGAGTGTATTTTGTGTATGAGAGCCATTGATGGGCGGTTTTTTGGATGGCCTTTGGCTGCGGCTTTGTGGGATACGAATTTGTTATAGCTTCTGCGAGGCGGCAGACAGGCGTGGTGTCGTGCTTCGTCAATACTTTACATATTGTTTTCTTTACCTGGGATCCTGTTGATAAATATCTGCCTTGGGGTTTTCCTTTGCCTTTCGCTGGGGCGTGTCGACCAGACGACGGGCTTGGGCTCAGGCTCAAACTATATGGATGAGGGCGGTGCACTGCCCGAGGAAACAGACCAAGAAATACAAGTAGGATAGGCCCCGACTCGGGCTCGAGAAGATACGCCCTCCACAACGTGGCTATTACTGTCAAACTCGTGGGCTACATTTGACCCGTCAAATCACCTCCTCATCCAACACATGAGTATAGTCCTGCAACAGAGCGTTGTCCTCAAAGCGCTCAGCGAGGTTCTCCGCCGTAGCCGAGCCGGGGTCCGACAACGCCAGGTCCAGGTCGACCATGAATGTCGCCCGAATCCTCCCCGGCACGCGAGCGAGGCTGTTGCTCTGGAGATCCCGCAGGATCTTCCGCGCCGTGAGGCTCGATATGTCGCCGTTCCGCAGCGTCATCGACAAGAGCCCCTTGCAGATGGCCTCCGTGACCCGCCAAGACCGACAGAGCCGTTCGTATCCGTACACGCAGAGCAGGAAGTAAAAGAACCATCCGTCTTCCTTGGTGTTGTGCAGCATCTCGTTGGCGACGTAGACCAGGGCCGTGTGCCACAGGAGGGTGTGCGTCGACGACTGGTAGTTGAGGCGGAAGTGGATGATCAGGCGCTTCAGCTGGGTGGCCGACGCGGCGCACACGACAGCAGGAGAGCTGGCGGGGCTGGAAAAGGTTCGCAGGCGGCGCTTGCTCTCCGAGAAGCCCTGGACGCAGGGCCGGAAGATGTCGAGCACGGCGGCGTGAAACCAGAGGCTGCAGCCGAGCGTGTCAGCGGCCGAAGCACCACCCGTCAAGGCCCGGGGGCGTCCTGACTAGCTTGGGAGGAGCTCACTGCAGTATTTGTACGTGGTGCGGGCTCTGGTCGTTTCGCGAGAGATGCAGCGGGAGGTTGTTGCTCCACGCAAGCAGCTCGCGGAACTTGTACTCTGCGAACCGGAGCGTGGCGCCGGAGTCGAAGGGCAGCCTGTCGTCGGCATAGTACGTCAGGCCCACCTCGTACATGATGCGCCAGAACTGACAGAGATGGGGAAACGTCCTTCCCATGTACGCTGGCAGCGCTGGCGCGCGGGCGTTGCTCGATCCGGCTGCTTCGTGCTCGGCGTGGCCGTCGGGTATGGGCAGCCGCGGCGCATGTCTGGGGCAATGCAGGCCAGGCTGGTGATAGAACAACGACATCATGCTGGCGGGTGCCGCGCGAGTCAGCAAGCTACAGAGCACTGTCCGCAACAGCGGGAGCAGCTCACCTTATCCAGTTGAAAACGCCCCAAGCCGCGTACATGTGCGCTTGCTTTGCCTCTCCCGTCAGTCTAGCAACGCTCGCCGCAGAGGCCCCATCCTCGACGCCGAACAGCCCCATCTCGGTGCCCATGCTGCATGCCTCTCCCAGGTACTGCAGCACGGCGTGGTCTCTGCCCTGGCCCAGATGGCCGAGGCTCAGGAACTGGGCCGCGGCAATGTTGACGGTCGAGCTGGTCCCGCGCTCCGCCTCCCAGAGCCGCTCCGCCTCGGCGCAGAAGCGAGCTGCCAGTGCGTCTGTCTGGGGATCGATAGCGCTGTACATCTGCTGCCAACAGGTTAGCGGTGCCCGGCTGGAGGTGTCGCCGGTTGACATCATACACATGCCCAGCATAGCAGCGCGTTGACCAGCAGCGACGAGCAATGCTCGTGCCGCTGCGAGGTCAGATGCAGGACGAAGAGCTCGGGATCGAAGTGTCCAAAGAGAGGGTGGTCTGTCTCCAGGTACAGGGAAATACACCGAGCCGCGACATCGTCGCTGATGTCGACGCTTGTCCAGTGTCGAATGCTCAAGTTGCGCAGGCGAGAGTCGCACAGCATCGTCAAGCCTGCTCTCTGGGACGCGTCGCCAACGGCTTGGCGACGAGTGTCCGCCGTTCCGAGGATCCCCTGCGCCGGGTTTGTGCTTCTCACTCATCATCAGCCTCCGACCCTGCGCCGCGTTTGGCAGCACTCGGCGAGCACAACGTACGACAAGAGGGGCGAAGTGCCAGCCGCGGATTCGGTCAGCCCGCGATAAGGGTCTCTCCGAAAGGCGCCAGTATCAAAGGGGGCCAGACTCGGGTAGGCGACCGGGTTCTGCGCTTCCAGCTCCAAGGCCTCGAAGGCGTTGCCCATGATGGCAGCCGCCGTGGAGAGGTCCGACGGCCGCTGCTTGGCCTCCATGCCGCCTCGCAGCGCGGACGAAATCGTGGACGCTCCGCCTTCGCCTCCCACGGCCCCCAGGACGCGCATAAGCTCCGTCCTCGGGAGGTCGTTTAGAATGCGGACAACGTCCACCAGGAGCGTATTGGACTCATCCAGCAGCGGGGACTTTTCTCGGTATTCGCAGGGCATGCGTTGTTCGTGGCAGGGCCAGCACGTCGGGTGTTGCCCATCGCACTACGTGGGAGGGTGTAAGCCAGCGACGACGCGGGTTCCAACAAAGACAACGCACGCGGATCTTTTTGCGCCTGCAGGCGTTGCACGCCACGGAAACGCCAACGCGGCGCCTCTTGGACTCCAGAGGCTCCAGGGACGAGGCGCCGTCTGGCTCAGCCCTATGCTCTGGCGGTGCGGGTTGGAGCTGCACATAGCGGGGCCGGTCCATGGTAGTCGTGGCCGCGGTCGACGGACATGGAGCCCTACAAACGGCAGTTCCGGTAGTTTATTTATCGAGGGCCATCTGTCGAATCCACGTGGTCTGCTTGATGTGGCGGCAAACTGCTATGACGGGCAATGATGTATTATTGGAGGGGTCAGGGACTGTCCCATATGCCAGTTTCCGTCCGTCCATCACAATCTACCTACAGTGACTAAGCGCCCAGACCTTGGGTATTGGAATATCAGACGAAAATATCACTGTATGCCCCTGTCTTGGAATGCCCGCCGATATGTACTTGGGCCGCTGGGTTGTTCAGCAGGTGGCTTGCTCGCAAACGTTGATGTGGCTGGCTCACGGTTACGAGTTGCAAGATAACTCGGGCACGACAAGAACAAGCCTCTTCGTCCACACTCGCATTTATTTTGAATATATACCTTAACAGCCTGCTCTGCGGCAAGCGTCCAAGGAGCAAAACATCTCGAGGCACGGCCGGCACTACGGTGCCACCGCGCCAGCGGTTGGGCATATGATTTACTAGAGCTGGGGTTAAACCGAAAGCACAGCCTCTCGCATGTAGAGATGCAGTGTACAACTTGCTCATGCCACAGACGTATCTGGCTTACAAACTTGTCCTCAAGACGTAAGGAATCGGTAATAAGGTGTCGCGACCGATCCCGTCGACGGCACGAGCACATAGTGAAGGCACGTCAGATTCCGGTTAGCGACACTCCAAAGGCTCTTGACTCTGCCCTAGCACATGGACACCAACAGGGGTTCCGCCGAGCCGTTCCTGACGAGCGTATCTTCAGCCCCTGATCATACTTCGTACTTTGCCACTTGCAGGAGCCCACCAATCACATGGCGCGCAGACATGTTGTCAATCCTCTTGGCCAATAAAGTGCTCCGGAGGCGGTCCGGCATCGGCGTCCAATAACACACGAATCTCGACATTAAGAATTTCCTTCCTCGGCCATGTTTCTGAGCCGCCGCTTAACCCCAGCAGTGCCTGAGCGGTGCCTGAGTAGCGCCTGAGTCGGGCGAACGACCACAGCACAAGTGGGTGTCTGGCTTCCCGCCCCCTCAATTATCTCGTCACCAGTGATGTCATCGCATAGATTGGTACAGGGCAACGCCGCGAGCTCGATTCGTGCGACAACCTACGAAAAGTCATCAAGGACACGAGCCAATGCGCAGGGGTGTGGTGGACGAATCCGCGAAGCCGCCGTGCTAGTCCTCATCGTCTTCAGGCTCGCCGTCTCCAGGCGCATAACCGTCCCAATCGTAATACCATCCTGTCCCCTCGGCTGGGGTATTGTCGTCTTCATCATCTTCTTCATCTTCTTCCTCTTGCTTCCCGCATTCACACTCGTGCGGCGTCCAAACGTGGTCGGCGTCGCGGCATTTTGCACCGTCACTCGCGCAGAGCGAGCAGATGAGGAAGACAGAATCGTCTCCCACTGTGCAAGCGTGGCACTCGTGCGACTGGCCGTGCAATGGAGTGGATGTGCTTCGCCCGCAAGCATCGCAATAGCATACTCTGTCGTCAAACTGGACCTCTTCGGTACCAGCGCCGTCCTCCAAACTTGAAGCATCGATTCCCGCGGCCTGGCAGTAGGAGACAATGATGACCCTGGTCTCGGGGCTGCCGCAGCGTGCTGCCCAGTAGAATACGGTCCGGCCAAATATGTCAGTGTCGCGCAAGGGGCCATCGTCAAGGCGAACCAGAAGCGATACTATGTCGGCATGACCGTTTCGTGCGGCCATCATGAGCGGTGTTGCCCCGTATCTGTCCTTGGTGTCGAGGACGGGACGGGGCTCTTGCGAGAGTAGAACTTGAACTGCGGCCGTTTCTCCGCGCATAGCAGCAAGGAGGAGAGCTGTCCGGCCGTCTACATCCTGCTGGTCGACGTCGACTTTTCCGGTGGCGAGCAGCCGTTTGAGGACGTCGACATGTCCATGCTGGGCTGCTGCCATCGCAGGTCCCTGTCCCGTCGAGTTGGACAGCTGGGCATTGGCACAATTTTCCAGCAGCATCTCGAGCACCTCAACGTGGCCGTTTTCCGCGGCGGCGAATAGTGGCGTGTACCCATGCTCGTTTGCCCTCTCCATGTCGGCGCCCAGTTGGAGGAAGTGCTCGGCAACGTGCATGTGATTGCCGGCAACGGCCATAAGTAGTGGTGTTCGCTCGTTGGAGTCGACCGTACCGACATCAGCCCCAAGCTCAAGAAGACGCTTGACGGCGTCCATGTGCCCGTGTTGCGCAGCACCGTGCAGAGGTGTGCGCCCACCCTCGCCGGCATCGGATACATCAGCCCCATGGGCGAGAAGAAGAGACATCATCTCCATATTTCCGTTTGCAGATGCCAGAGACATCAGTGACCAGCAGGACGTTTTGTCTCGTGCATCGGCTCCCCTTTCAAGCAGTTTCTTGGCAACAGCAAAGTGATCTCCATCGACAGCGATTGCCACTGGTGTCCACCCGTAACCGCACAAGGCAGCTACGTCGGCTCCCTTGTCCAGGAGGGCTTCGACTACTTCGGATCCTTTATTTTGCGCAGCACAATGTATCGCTTGCTCTCCGCTGCAGTTTGCGAGTGCGACGTTTGCCCTGGCTTCGAGGAGAAGTTTTACCAAGTCCAGGCGCTCACCCGCCGCAGCGTCTTGCAAAGCCGTTCTTGAACAGTCCCCATGGAACTGCGCGTTAACATCGGCTCCATGCTCTAGCAACACTTTGGCTACTTCGATATTGTCATTGCCAACGGCCCCGTGAAGCGGCATTGATCCTGATTCGATTCCGTCGTGAGGACTTGCGCCGTTTTGGAGAAGAAACCTGGCCATCTCGTCCGTGCAAGCATGCGCTACGGAGTGTAGCAGAGGCTCCTCATCGATCAGATGTGCTGTGATGTCTGTACCTCTCTGCAAGAGGGCCTTTGCGGTTTCAAAATGACCGTTCAATACAGCCAGTCCGAGCGCCGTCATGCCGTTGTCGTCGGTGAGCTCTTGATTTGCGCCGTGGTCCATGAGCAGCCTGACTATTTCGCTGTGGCCATACATCGCAGCTTCGTGCAGTGGTGTCCTGTTGTCCTCATGGGGGGACGTCATATCCGCGCCAGCCTTTACCAACAGGGTGGCGATCTCGAGTCTACCAAGGTGAATGGCTTCGTACAAGGGAGTTTCGTCGGTGGTGGTTGCCTCTGAAGGATCATCCACCCAGTAGTCGAGAGTTTTGTCGGTGGTGGCTGAAGGATCCACCCCGTAGTCGAGAAAGAGCTTCACCACCTGTACGTGGTCGTTGCGAATCGCAAGAGTCATCGGAGTCATTTGGCCATTCTCCCAGATGGAGGAGTCGAGTGTACAAAGACTGAGCATGGCTCGAAGAATGCTTTCATGCCCTCTCAGTGCAGCATCGTGGAGGAGCGGCCACCTGGTGTCGCTGATGACGGTTCCTGCACGATTGGCGTGATGAAGTATAGCTGGGATATTCTCTCGAGCTGCCCAGGTCAGGGCGGAGTCTGAGGAGAACTCCCGGTTGTGGCGGTAGAGTACAGGATTGACTTGCCCGTGAAGCTGCCAACAGGTTCGGGCAAGTCTGTTTATGTCTGGCTCTGAAGGTAGGCACCATGCGATTTGGGTAATCAGCTCGGTTGGCAATGTAAGCAGCGCCATACTGCCGCTGGCACAGGGTGGGAGGTTGTCAGGTAAAAGAAAGAGCCAAGAGGGCACAACGGAGTTGTGGAGGTGAAAAGGTTGAGAGCTGAGCCTGCATGGCGGGCGACGTGATCTTTGGGTGGGAGCCCACAGGCGCAACGCGCCAAGGCAAGGTACCCACGGCCGACCCGCCAATGTATGTGCGAAAGACCCTCTCTGCCTGGCTTGTGCTGATCGTGCTACGCCTCCTCTGGCCCAGGCCATGGAGTGTGCCAGGTATGCTTGAGCTGCCCGGCTGCCGCACACAACGAGAGTGTGGTCGAACCCGCACACGCCAGCACACTCGCAAGCCACGGCCTGCGTCCGCGGTTCAGTGCCTGGGCCGGTTCTGCTCGCACGAGCCATCATGGCTCTCAGGTGCAGTCTCCATCCCGTTTGGGTATCGTATTGACGAATGTCTTGATGGGGGACAAACAACTCGAGGACGGTGCGCTGATGGATGGGTGGTTATGCCAACACGTGTATGTACTGAAGGTACGGAGTACTCCATAGCACTGCTTTCCCGACATGTCGACAGGTCATGTTGCTGCCATCGAGGACGGGGTGTTGGGTGCAGATGCAACAATCCAACCGTCGAGTCGCCCCTCGCTTCACCTGCCCATCCACCCACCATCAACGACCAACGTATGCCCGCTCACATAGCCGCTCGCCCGACTCGCCAGGAACACGGCCGTGCCCTTGAAATCCTCGGGCGACCCCCACCGCCCGGCGGGGATGCGCGCGGAGATGCTCGCCAGGCGCTCGGGGTTGGCGAGCAGCGCCGTGTTCATCTCCGTCTCGATGTACCCGGGCGCGATGGCGTTGACGGTGACCCCGCGCGCGGTCCACTCGTTGGCGAAGCTCTTGGTCAGCTGGCCGACGGCGCCCTTGGACGCCGCGTACGCGGGCACCGTGAGGCCGCCCTGGAAGGTCAGCAGCGAGGCGAAGTTGATGATGCTGCCGCGGCGGGCCGTGGTCGGCGAGGGCGGCAGGGAGAGCATGTGCGCGCCGACGTCGCGGTCGAGGGCGAAGACGGCGTTGAGGTTGACTTGCAGCACCTGCGCGTCGGCGTCAGCAGCAGCTCTCAAGGGGGGGGTGCCCGTGGATGGGCGACGGGGCCCGGGGCCCGGACGCACGTCGCTGAAGTCGCTGTCGGGAAACTCCTCGCACGGGTGCCGGCGCTGGATGCCGGCGCAGGTGACGAGGATGCGCACCTGGTGCCCGTCGGCGAGCACCTTGGGAGTCAGGGCCGCGACCTGCTCCGGCACGGCCATGTCGGCAGCGTAGATCCACGCTCTGCGGCCGAGCTTCTCGACGGCCTCCTTGGTGGCCGTGCTGCTGGCGTCTCGCTGCCACGGGTCAGAGGCCATCCAGTTCATGCGCCCACCGTGGCATCTGAATCGTACCTGGACGAGGATCGTGTCCGCCCCGGCCTCGGCGAGCCCGATGGCCACCGCCTGGCCGATGCCGCGCGTGCAGCCCGTGATGAGGGCCGTCTGGCCTTGGAGCGAGAACATGGGCGATGCCATCGTGTCTGTCTTGTTCCGTGTGCTTGCGGCTGATGTTCTTGACGAAATGCGAGGGGCATTTGCCGATGAATATCGCGGGGCAGCTCAACGGCTAATGATTGTGGCGGTGCGATCGGCGCCTCTTGCCCCGGGCAACACGCGGTTGGATTCCGCCGTGGAGATGCCATGAAGACGATGGATGGGTTCTGTTTAGTTTTCCCTTGTGCTTGTATTCCAGGAAGTACTGATTAAACGGCATTATGCGCGCTCATCACGCAGCACCCGCCGCCTCAAGATTCGGCCGCAAACATCGCCCGCGCCCGCAAGCCCGCCACGCCTTCCCCGCGAAGTTTATATTTAGCCCGCAAAACCACTCAATCGTCCCAGCTTGGCAATGGAGGAACGCCATGTTGAACTTGGCTTCGCGTGGACATGAGCGATACGGCGGCAATATTTGCCTAAGCGGGACTTGACCGAACGGCACATCGCCGAGATGCTGCAGGGACAATCCGCATTTCGAAGAGGCGGATACGTCTTCCCCCGACCTCTGCTCCCCGCCACGCCAATAAATAGAGGCTCTCCTCACCATCGCCCGCCTCAACTCTGCTGCCTTGGTGTTTGGCCCATCTGTCAGTGGAAGAACGGCCATTCTTCGGCCCTGCGACTTCTCCTGGTGGCTTGTCTGACTGCCGCGATGATGCTGAGCGGGAGCGCTTCACCTGCCCCCGAGCAGCGCAACGGTGATGGCGAGGTTCCATATATCCGCACTTACTTTTATGCAGGAGGCGCGTACGTCGACGACGGACATGGCGGCCACATATTCCGCGACCAGATGTACGTCGAAAAGCTGCTTCCCGTCAACGGGGCCACCCAGGACACGCCCGTCGTCCTGATCCACGGCAAGGGAATGACCGGAACCGTAAGGCCTACGTCTCGCTGCCGCGGCTGCTCCCGTGCAGTCGCCGTTCCCAACGGCCGCTGATGGTGGACTAGAACTTCCTCAACAAGCCCGACGGCGGCCGCGGCTGGGCATCCGACTTCGTCAGCCAAGGCTACGAGGTCTACATCGCCGACCAGGTCTTCCGCGGCCGCTCGGCGTGGCAGCCTGGCTACGGCGCAGACCGCCCGTCGACGTACTCGGCCGAGCTTGTCCAGGACCGCTTCACGGCGACGCGGATCAGCAAGCTCTGGGCGCAGGCCGACAAGCACTCCCAGTGGCCTGGAACTGGTGTCATGGGCGACCCCGTCTTCGACGCGTTTTACGCGTCCAGTGTTCAGCTCATTGACAACACGACGTACACGGAGACGGCGATGCAGAACGCAGGAGCTGCGCTGCTGGACAAGATCGGGAAGCCCGTTGTTCTCATCGGCCACAGCCAGGGCGGCACCTTTCCGCCGCTCATTGCTGATGCTCGGCCTCGGCTGACCAAGGCTCTCATCCTCGTTGAACCTACCGGGCCGCCCTTCCGCGAGGCCGTCTTCAGCACAAAGCCCTCTCGAGCCTGGGGCCTCACCGACACGCCCCTCACCTACAGCCCTGCCGTCAACGATGCCTCCAAGGATCTCGCCAAGATGACGCGTCCAGCTCCCGAGCAGGACCTCGTCGAGTGTTTGCTGCAGGCCGATGAGCCTGCGCCGCGCCAGCTCCGCAACCTGGCGAGCAAGCCAATCCTTGTCGTCACTTCCGAGTCCGGCTACCACGCGCAGTACGACTACTGCACGGTCGAGTTCCTGCGCCAGGCCGGGTGCTCCAAGACGGAACACGTTGAGCTTGGCAAGATTGGCATTCATGGCAATGGGCACATGATGTTCCTCGAGAAGAACAGCCGTGACATCCAGGAGGTTCTCGACAAGTGGATCAAGAAGTTCTGAGGGAGCAGCAAGACGCCTTCAAGGCACGACGGAGCTTATAAACGGTAATATTAGTAGGCTAGCTTGTATGGAAATGGAAAAATGATTGTATAGAAGCACGGTCTCGAGCCTTCATATCGGCCGTTCCACGAAAGAAAGATGTTCACCCCTTCCCAGACGCGTTGGCAAGACGCTCAATCGCAAGGCTTCCGACGGTGCTTTCAGCGATGTGCCTCCCTCTCTTCCGACCCTCCCCTTTGCTGACAAGAACATCTGCCGCTGCGGCTCCCAGGCGCGACCGGGAAGCTTCAATGACTCCCGCAGCCGTCGCCGCCTCGACCCTCGTTCCTGGCTCGAGCGTCGTCTCGGTCGTCGTTGTCGACGATGGCTGCCTGCCCAGCATAGGCACGGCCATCCCGGTGAGCAGATCGACGCAGGCGTCTCACGATCCATTCTTGCCCTTCTCATACGGCTGCCGGTAGTTGTATTTCGGGCCTCCGTTGGCCTTGACGTAGGGGTCATACGTCAAAAGGGCAAAGCCCGGGTCGTTGGCAGCGATGCCCTTGGGCCAGCAGGGGTTATCCTCCAGGCCGTCATTCTTGGGCGGGTTGGCCGACTGTCCCCACGAGGAGATGCTGAACACGGGCCGCTTGCCGACTTCGACGGCCACAGAGATCTGCTCTAACCCAGGCTTCGGATTGGCGGGCGTCTTTTTGGAGGACTTGAGCTCCTTCTCGACCAGTTTCATAATCTCACCGTCGGACAAGTCATCGAGCACACGGGCGAAGCATGTGCCCTTCCACATCTGGCCGGCCTGCCGGTTTTGCTTGGCGGGCAGGTAGCGAACCAGTTGACCGCCGGGGAGGTCCTTGCCGGCGTTGATCCAGGCAACGTCTTGTTTACTCAAGAAGTACGCCGGCGGGTACTCGTCTCGGTCGCAGGCACGATTTTGCCAGCTTTTGTCACTGTGTTGCCTGCTCCATTCCTTTGTTGCCTCGGCCTCCAGCCGGTACTTGGTGGTGGCGGCTTCGGTGGGGCAGGTCAGCGTCGACCACTTCGGATTGTTTGAGATGACTGAGCTGTAGTGGAAACAGGCCTGCGAGTACGCCTGTAGACAGGTCTTGTCACCGGCAACTGCTTCGCGTTGGTAGCGTATTTGAGCGATGTGATGATGAACTCTGTCGTCTGGGTCTTGCCCGCCTTCGTGTCACAGGACAGCACCCGCACCGTGTTTTTGCCCGAACCCACTCGTGTGGTCTTCGGAGTACACCCAGTTGTACTGCCCAGGGTACTCGTAGGGCGGCGACTGGGGCTGCCGCTGGGGTTGCCGCTGGGGTTGCTGCTGGGGTTGCCGCTGGGTTTGCTGCTGGGTTTGCCGTTGGGGTTGCTGCTGGGTTTGCTGCCGGGTTTGCTACCGGGTTTGCCGCCGGGTCTGCCCGTGGCGACCAGCACCCGAGGGGTCGATTGATCATGCGGGTTGCAGCTGTCGCCCTTCCTGCCGCTGTTCTTGCGCACCTTCTTTGGCGGCCTGAAGCTCGATACACCATCTGGCACCCGGCTAAGGATGTCAAAGAGCTTCTTGATCTCATCCGGCACCAGACTGGTCCCGCCGCATGGGCTCAACCACCACGAAAACGCGCCCTCGGGATCTTCCTCGTTGGGGTAAAGGTATGAGGCCATTTGCGCAGCCGTGGTTGCCATATCTGCCCACTGCCATCAGTGCCTGGACATGGGGAAAAGAGAAGAGACAACGACATACCCAGGCCAGCATCAAGGGTCTTCCCCGGTCCAGGAATGAATTGTGCGCCTACATCGAGCACGAGCTTGAGGGATGACATGAGGATAATGCAGCCAATCTGGCATGGTCAGTGAGATGTCCTCCATGGGCTGGGCGGACCCGACGACATACCTGGGCAATCATGGGCATTGCCTCCACAACCATTTCGGCGATTTCGTTGACAAGCCAGTTGTCGCAGCTGCACGTTCCGGGGACATATAAATCCGTGCCTCCATCGATACTTCTCCATGGGATCTCCTTGTCAGTCGGGGAGATTTGGCCTATGCAGCCGTAGTTGGTCGTCCTGTCTTCTTCCTTGGCCTTGTCAAGTTGCTCTTGACACACAGGCCTACACTGGTTCGCGGATTTGTCCCTGTTCCGCGTGTCTTTGTAGACGTAGCAGTGGTGCGCGTTTTGCAACCTGGCGTCAGTGTAGTTGAAATAGTTAGCGTCGTCGCCGATCTCAACCGGCCCGTCGTCGCTCGAGTCGGGAGAGATGGTTCTGCACACGTCACTCGGGCAGGAGCCATACTTGCAGGCGAACTTGCAAAGGCGGTTCAGGTCCACATCAAATTCATCCCAGGCCATCACGTTGACCCCACGCACCTCGGCTGGAAGGTCTTCTAACGGGCCCGTCGCGGTGCAGGTGCACAGGGATTCGGGACAGAATCCCAAGCCGCAGGAAAACTCACACAGGTCTTCCGAGTTGACGGTGTCATCCTGTCCCGAGACACACCCCTCCCCGGATTTGGGGCTGCTAGGCGGGACATCAAAGTCCTCTGTCGTGAAGGACTGCAAGTCGACGGCCCAGTCGACGCTGCCAGCGAAATTCAATCTTTTCCAGTCTTCGCGCCGTGTGTCCTTGGTCGTCGGGGTCATGTAGCTGATATAGTCCCCTATCACGAGCCCCGCCAGCGTCAACACAAAGCCCAAGTTAAATCACTCCAGCCGAGAGAAGAGCAAAAAGGAAGGTGGGGGTGCTGACGAACCTTTGTAGAGCACGACATCCGTGTTTGAGTCGCCGTCATGGAATGCCTCAGCGCCGTCGCCAAGCTTCAAGATCTCATTGATCTCGGCATAAGCAACATAACCCCCTGTTTTTGTGCATCTTCCCGGCTTCGCGTCCGACTGAGTCCTGGAACCGGTAAATCTGCACAGGGTCCCCCAGCAACCATTCTCAGCCATGTGGAAGGATCTTCCATAGCTAGACTCGCCAACAAATATCTTATTGTTAGGCACACCAGCTTTGGTAACTGTACAAACTCGAGTCAACATAGATGTACATGTAGCGGGGGTGGGGGTAGACAAACGCATCGAAAGAGAATTTCTCGTCTCGGTCAAGTTAACTGGTGCCCACACGTCAGCAAGCAAACTTCTGGTTCGCCGCAGTTAGGACTCGCTCCTACCATGGCTTCGGATGCATGTTCCAGATGGACACATGTCAAATGCGTTTGCATTACCATAGTCCCACTGGCCGTGCAGGTCATAGGTCATGTAGACGATGTAGTCGACGACGGTAGCGATTCTGTCGATAGGAAATGCCTGGAGGTACCAGAACGACGCCGGCGCTGCAATCGACACCGACTTTTCCGAACCTAGTTTGCCTTTCAGGGCTATGAGGAACTCGAGGTAGTCGATGCCGTCGCGTTTCTGGCCGATGGGCTGGCCGTTGACGAAGATGTCCGGAGCCTATAATCACCTGTGTTCAGAGAGAGCGCCACTGTGTGAGGGAGGGGCAAAGACAAAAGGCAAGACTCACGCCCGGGTATTCCCAGTCAATATCAACTCCATCGATGGCCTCGTCCTTGACGAACTGGGCGAGGTTGGTGGCAAAGGTGCTCCGTTTCTCGAGGATGGCTGACCGGATGATATTGTAGGTGGCAGGCTCGGTCGAATAGGCCCAGCCGCCGAAAGACAGGATTCGCTTGACGTTAGGTAACTTCTTGAAGTCTTCCCATTGTCCCTTGGTGTCATTGATGATGGGCTTCCAGGTGTTTGGGTCAATCGCGGCAAAGGCCCAGTGGATGTGCGTGTAAGTGCCGTCAGTGTTGGCGTTCTTGGCCTTCAACCACAGGCAGTCGCGTTCGAGGCCGAAGGACTCGTAGTAGCCAACTCGCTTGAAAGCCGCAGGCGGCTCCGAGTTCTGCTTGATTTCGTTGCCACAGTTGGAGACGCAAGTGCTCTGGAAACCCTTCTCCTTGGTGCCCGGGCCGCCTCCCTCTGGCGCGTGGATGTCGCAGTGAGCTGGAAAAACGCCGCAGAAGCCCCAGTTGCTGCAACACGCCTTGAGAGGGCAAGGGTTGAGGTCAGCCAGCGACGTGGACTTGTCCTTCGGCGGCTGCGTGCCCGGGACCAGCGGGCCGCAGGCGACTCCGTTCTGGGGCGGTGGCATCGGCGCCGAGCCGTCGCTGAGACACATGTTGTAGCCGACTAGCATGTCTCGGCATGCCGTCCAGGCCCACGTTTTGCCCTTGTTCCACTTCTCCAGGTCGTCGGCCGTGACGCCATACTGCTTAGCCAGCGCATCGCACGAATCTCCGTTCTGGATGAGGTGTGTCGCGCAGGTGCCATCTGGGTTCGGCTTCGGTGAGTCGGGCTTGGGTGGTACCTCGCTTCTCCTTAGGAACCGGGAGTTCAGCTGAGAGGCCAACCGGCGAGTCAAGAGAGTTCCGTTGTTGCCGAGAGTGCTGTTGGCGCCGGCAATGTCCAACACCTTGACGCCGGGCAGATTCCCTGAAGACTTGAGATCCCCCTCTGCCGCGCAGATGCCCTTGCTCCACTCCAAGGCTGTCTTCTGAACTGCCGCAAGATCGCCCGTGGTACCGATGGAGATGCCAAAGACTCGTTCCGGTCGGCGCCCGCCGCCGCACAGCTGGGCGACCGTGTGGTTGGAAACAGAGCCGCTGGTCCGCAGGCTCCCGGCCAAGGCTTTGAGTGCCGACTGCGCGGTGGGTTTGCCGAGTCCTGCGCCAATGTACACGCTCGTGACGATCTCTTTGTGGTAGGCAAATATGAAACTCTCGTCACAGTTGTCTTTGGCGTTGAAGAACTTCTGCATGCCTTCCAGCAGGCTGGCGATCTCTGCGCCATCTCTGCTGCTGCTGCTGCTGCTTATAGCCAGCTCTAGCTTGTCGTGTACTTCTGCGCCAGTGGTGGCGCACGCCGGAGCAAAGTCGAGGCTCCCCCCCTGGTAAAGATTGCTCGCTTTCTTGGGATTCTCCACTGGCAACACCGCGGCCATGGAGGCTGAGCCAGATCCAAGCGTGCAGCTGCGTATGAAAATGTTGGAGTCCGGATCGTCTAGAGCTTGCGTGACAGAGAATTGCAGGAGCATGGGCTCCTGGCAGCGGCTCAGTCGGTCCACGGACAGGAAGGGAGTCCAACTGTGCATGTTTGAGTAGTCAACACACGCGAGCGGGCAGTCGTGCTGGTCAGGGTGATAGGTGTGAAAGTCGCTGATGGGCGAAGGGTCATGCTCAGTCGCTGGCTCCACAGCCTGGCTGCCGTCTATGTTGATGGCAGAGTGCACGAGACTGGCCCCCCACGCAAGGGAGACCATGGCCGACCTCATACCCAGCCACATGGCTTTCACGGAGAGACAAGGGATGGTGGGAGAGACGAGATCCGAGTGAATTGCCGTTCAACCAACAAGAGGAATCATGCAGCGGGCCATGGATATAAACATATTCCTAACTTATAAAACCTAGGAAACATCTGGAAAATACAACACGAGTAGGACAAGTCAAGCCCGATCTCGGCCGTACTCGTAGTTTGGAAATTGAGCGCCGGCCGTCGCGACGGCGGACATGGTGATTGACCAGGACGCATAATCGCTTTGGGTTCTCGAGTCTCGAGTGGTCTCTGCAGAGTTGATCTACGTGCCTTATCTTTGCTTCGTTACTCAAGGGAGGGACTCGCCCCCACTATTCAGCGCCCAACTCCATTGCCAAGCTGTCATCGGCCCGCCCTAGTGGATTCTTATTTCGACCTCATTGACCTGTAACCTTGGACGGTTGGACCTCCCGCAAACGCCCGAGCTCTCCGGACCAACGGTAGAGTCGGAGCTCCATTGCCAAGCCCCGGGTGGTGGTCCGCCCTCGCGACTCCTCTTCCCCCTCATCTCGCCACCTTTTGTTCCCTCTTCTACTTCGTAAGCCTTCCTTTTCTCTTTTTTGGCCTCTGCCTGTGGCTGTTCTTAACCATCCTGCAATTTCCCCAAGATGCCCAAGCTCTCCGAGATTAGCTACTCGCGCGACGCGTGCGTCTCCGCAGTCCGCGACTATTATGCCTTCCTCACCAAATTGTACCTCGACGAGTCCGACATCATCGAGCCACCGGAAGGGGGTTGGCCCACTATCACTGCCAGCAACATGCAAAGCTTGGGCAAGACGGAGGAAGTCATCTCGCTGCTCCGCCATCTACCATACATACGCGAGACCAACGACGGAGTATGCCGGGTCGAAGGCGTCCCCTCGTGCCACTTTGTTGACTGGCAGCGAGACATCCAAGCAAACATGGACCCGGAATGGAGTGAGACCCTCAAACTGACTACAGAGGGCGTTTGCTGGTACGAAGTTATACCTCCCCACGTCATCGGCCTCACGCATGGCAATGAAGAGCTTTGCATCTTCCTGCTCGACACAAAGCTCGGCATCGTGTACTGGTATGAGTGCCCCGGCGAGATCTATCATAACCCCTCGCGGGAGCTGATCGAAGACGATCCGTACGACTACGCGACCGAGAAAGACGCCGAGTGGCGCGCCGATTGCATTGCCTGGACTGTCGCCGATTTCTTCGAGATTCTCAAGGACCAGTTTCGGGAGCTGCACTTTGTGCCAACTAGCCCGCTGACGGTGTACGACGTTTACACCGGGTTTGGTCCGGGTGCAGACGGGATGTTGCCTATGGTGCAGGACATCTATCGGGAGCACGGCTGGCCCGACTTGGAGCGTTATCGCAAGCGAGAGTGCCTGGAGGCTGTGAAGAAGGCGCTGCTGGAGCGGTATCCTGATTACCCGCATCTCTTTCCCGGGGAGGATGAGTGAGAGACTCTGGAGGGAGAAGACGTGGACGGTTTGCGGTGGCAACGTGGGAGGGACATAATCTATGGATACTCAACAATTTGACCGAGTCTTGGCAGCAGGGCGCGGTAAATCGACCCGCGTTTTCGATTAATATTCCGCAATAGCTGAGATGGCACCGTTGGGCGCGGCACAGCTCACCTTGTACGAGTACGTGTTTGGTGTACTCTGATCTACGGGTCCTCCCGCACCCGGAGTCAGGGTTGACCCGAGTCCCGGACCCCTGACTCCTCTGTGTGTTCGTGGCTCTTAGTATGATCAAGATCATCACATCTTCCGTAGCCTTCCACACTCCCAGCCAGGCGGATCAAAGGCGGCCAATTTACTGAGCTAATACCGACTACGGAGCACGATCTCCGGAGTGGTCCGTAATAATAACTCCGCAGGCCTACGAAGTACACAAAAGCGAAATGCCCCCTTCCAGTATCAACCGCTCCACTTACACGCACGCCCATTCCGCTCTACGTACGAATACACGACCAACATGAGGGCAGCGACAGCGATCCTTTTTCTCCAGGCTACTGCCACTTTGGTAGTAGCAGTGCCCGAGCCAGTCTTGCCCACTGAGCAGCCGACCGTCACGAGTGATCTGTGGCAATGCACAACTGAAGCTTCCGCAATGCTTCGACGTGCCAAAGCCAACCGGAAGCCTGCGGGAGGCGCTTCAGTCGTACAACCTAGAGCTGATAAAGGATTGCACGCCCACTGGAACCAACGTATACGGCATTCCAGCATGCACCTTCCCCGAGCCGTCTCTCTGGTGCGCCTTCCCCGCCGCCGCACCATCGACCCTGCTCCCCGACTTCTCCTCCTGCGCCAGCGTGACCTCCTCCTGGTGGTCGGCGCACAGCTCCAAGGCCGTCGGCTGGTTCAAGGCCATGATTAAGACTCCCGGTGGCGCGGGGTGGCTGAGACCCTCATCTTGGGAGATTGCTATGCCGAAGCGCACACCACGACTGAAGCCTCGACGAGGACGACGGGGCCGACTGCAGCAACTGGGTCGGGAGCAACTGGGAGTGGCCCGAAGACGACGACGACCAATAGTGTTCTTGGTCGAGACGAGAGCGTTGAGATGTGGATGGTTGTAGGCAGTGGATTTGCTGCCGCCGCGGCGAACTCGATGTTGTAGATGGAAGGCTGGCGGACTACGTGAATGCATGCAGGGAGGAATGTATATACACGTCCTGTTTCTCAGTCTCTCCCGTTATTGAAAAGAGCTCAGCAGTGGCGCGAGTCACGAGCAACTGGACAAGCAAAGATGACCAATCGGCATGTCGGGTAAACAGTTCTATTGCGTATTCGGCGACCGCGCCTGAGCCCTCCATCAAATCCAACTCTAGATTTTGCTACCTGCGCCATGTCAACCCGAGAAACCCAGCATCAGCCTCCATCCAGTGCAGGAATGATGCTCGAGGACGCACAACAAGCAGGTTTCCGAGGCGGTGTATGCTGTGTGACAGGGAGAAACGGGCCTATTGGGGCTTACTCTTGCTGCCCTGGTAGTAGTGTGCCATCTGCAGGCCGGCGCGGCGGAAGCCGCACTTGAGGTAGAAGCCCTCGTTGGCGTCGCTGCAGTCGAGGATGCTCTTGTAACAGCCGATGCGCTCGGCGACGAAGTCGAGGGCCTGGATGAGGCGCAGGCCAAGCTTCTTGCCCTGCTGGCTCTTGGCGACGGCGATGTCTTCGATGTGCCCGACGGCGCCGAGGTTGTGGATGCTGCAGAGACAGGACACGTTAGCGTCGGCCCAGAGTCGAAGCCATCGCCAGACGAATGCATCGGGGAGGGCGTGGGAGAACAGCGACAGGGAGGGACGCATACAACTTGCGCTCGACTATCAGCGCGCCCGTGGCAACCACAGCGCCCTCGTCGTCCTCGATGACGACAATGTAATATCCCTCCTGCTGGGCCATGCGCTCGTACTGCGCCTCGAACTCGTCGCGCGTGATGTCGCCGACCGTCGTCAGCACGCGGAGGCAGTCGAGGAAGCCGCTGTCAAAGTCGGCCCTGCGCAGCGCGCGCAGCCTGTAGCCCTTGGGCAGCGCGGCCGAGACCTCGGGCGAGATGAGCGTGGACGGGAAGAGGCCCTCTTCGGCAGCCATTGCGGCGGCGGTGCGAGGCAGCGATTGGCGGGAGCTGGGCGGGCGAGCGACGAGGGGACGCGGACGGCTGGTAGCGAAATGGATGGCGCGTCTGGGAACTGGCTGCCCGAGATTGATGTACTCGTATCGTGGATGACGGATGGCGTGGGAGGAGGGAGGAGAGGACGAGGAGATGAACGAGCGGCCGCAATCAATCGATTGATGAATCGCAGCACGAGGCTGACGCCCGCTGCAACGACAAGCCCCTGCGCTGCCGTCAGCTGCTCCAGCCAGCCACTCGCAGCCTGCACAGCGGGCACGCCGCGGCGGATACAGGGGTCTTGCCGTCTGCGCTGCGCTCTGGGACGGGGAGATTGCAGAGATTGCAGCGGGCTGATGGCACTGCCCATCCCGTGTGTATTCTCGGAAACGGGCCCCTGGGACTGCCGGTGCGCTTAGCGTCTTTCGAGCCGGCGGCTGCTCATCGATGCATCGATGTGCACTGTAACCTCGCTGCTCTGCAACGGTTGCTCCGTCACCCGCCCCGTTCCTGAACATGCGGCTGCGCATGCCCGTCACAGCACTCAATCGCAGAGCACTGTTGTGCAAGAACCGGAGAATGTGCACAGGCACGCAATGCACGATTGCCCAGCGGATCGCCGTCTGGGAGCCCCGTTCGTCATTCCTGTCCCGACAGGGCAATACGAAGTACTCCGTCAATCACATGCAAGCACTTGTCAGCAGCATCCAATGCCCGTGTTGTTGACGACGTCACGACTCGAGGCCCGCTCGCCGCTGATGCAAGATCCTCGCGGCTTTCCCATCCGTGCCTTCCATCCTGCTCACCACAGACAAGGTCGACCTATCGCGGGTATGCCCAAATAATGCGTCGTCCTCCTGAAACCGTGACGCCACCACCGACGACCGTTTGCAGCAGCCCATGGCCATGCCCCGAGGCAAGCCTCGCGACGTCGAGGCCGCCCTCGCAACCTCCCACCACCCAGGCCCGACGCTGCTCCCCGCGCCCGTCGCCCACGCCGTCAGCCTCGCCACGCGCTCGACCAGCCTCGCCATCCGCGTCGGCTCCCTCGTCGGCACCTACAGCCTCGACGCCGCGCGCTTCACCACCCTCTCGGGCCTGGAGCTCGCGCGCGGCCTGGTCGAGGGCGTGCTCAGCCGCGCCGCGCGCGACGCCCTCGCCCCGTCGGGCTCGCCGCTCGCCGCCGCCGACGCCGAGACGGTGCTGGAGCGCAGCCTCGAGAGCCTGCACTACGCCGTCACCCAGGTCGTCTTCTGGACCGCCGCGAGCTTCCGGCTGACGGGCACGACGCTGGCCGCCGCGTCCGAGGCGTCGCAGCTGGCGCTGTCGTCGCTCGACCAGCTCTTCGGCTCCACCGACTCGTCGCGCGCCGTGGCCAGCATCGTCACGCTCGTGCGGCGCGAGTTCAACAACCCGGCCACGGGCGCGTGCGGCGAGCGCGTCGGCGTCGTGGACCTCGTCCTCGCGCTGGCCGCGCTGGCGTACCTCCAGCAGGCGTGTCGGAGGTCGGCCGCGGAGGAGCAGCGCCGCCAGGCTTACGAGGAGGTTATCTGGGATGTCGTCGTCCTCGACGACGGCGAGCGCGTCGACGTCCGGGATGCCGATGATGCGGGTGGCGCCCCGTTGTCGGCTTCGGCAGCTGTTGGGCCGGGACGCGACAGACACGGCGTCGAGGATGACGAGGCTGTCCTGGCGCGCATGAAGAGCCAAATCGTCTCGTCCTTGTCTCCCGGGACTACCGTGTCCATCTCCAACTCTGTCTCCTCCGTCCAGACAATCACCGTCGACGTCGAAGGGCCGGACCTGCCATCGCTCCCGACGCCCCCGGGAGCTGAGATTATCGAGACGCGGGGGCCGTCGTCTGCTTCAGCGAGCCGCCTACCATGGACGTCTCGCGGGCGGAGTGGGGCGTCGTCGTATCGAGTCGTCTACAGGATCGAGCGAGACAAGTTCCGGTCGACCTCGTTCCGTGGCGAAGACGAGGGGTCTGGTCCGGCAGTGGTGGAGTTGGCCGACGATGGGCTATCCAGTCCTCGACCCGTCGAGCCAGCCTCCATTCCCCTTGACGGTCCTCCCGCGTCCAGTCACTCATCGTCTGCGTCTCTGTCCAAACTCGTGCCCGGCAATTTGAGTCATGTGTGGAAGAGCCCTCCAAGCTCGTCACCTTCAACCCCAGACACGTCCACAGCCACAATGTCTGGCACGGCCGACGTCGACGGCAGAAACAAGCTTCGACGACTTTCACGGCTGACTCACACGTCACCCCCGGAGCCCACGGCAAACCAAAAGAAGCAGCGTTCGCCTCTCGCCGGGACAGGCTCGCGCGACAGCGTGCGCCCGGGATCAGACACCGGCAAGCGGTCCCTGTCCAGAAAGAAGGGAGAGTCCGCCCTGCCTTCGAAATCCACCGACAAGAGGGGCAGCCTGAAGCAGGTCCTCAGGGGCGGCAGCCAGTCCCTCTCCAACATCTGGAACAGGGAGCCGGCGTCGACCGAGGCGGGCCGTGCCTCCAGCAAGCCCAAGCCGCAGTGGAAGACGCCCAGTACCAGCGGCAGCAACCCATCAAGCTCTGGGCCGGGCAAGCCGAAGCCCTCTGTTCCGCGGAACCAGACCCAGAACCAGCAGACGCAGCGCGGCCTGGCCGCCCGGCGGCCGCTCCAGACGCCCGAGCCCATTCCGCGCAGCAGCTCGCGCGCCAGCTACGTGTCCATCCACGAGCGCCGGCGCGACTCCATCGTGTCCCAGACGGACGCCTACTCGATACACTCCAACGGGGACATCCGGCCTGCCTCGCCGTCGATTGTGCGGACAGACTACTCGACGACGCAAGAGTCGACGATGCGACCTATGGGCGACGTGTTCTCGACTGCATCTGTGGCCCCCTCATCACAATCACACAAGGGACACCACCGGTCCACGGCGTATGCCCCTAGCCTCTACAGCCTCGCCACAAACGACTCCCAGTCCTCCCTCGTCCTGGCATCCTGCCACCAGAAGAGCGCATACAACGCCTCGGACGCCCTCAGCACCCTCCGCCGCGAGGGCTTCGTCGACGGCACGTTCCCCGGCGGCCACCTGCTGCCCAACATCGCCCGGTACATGCGCTTCTCCTCGGCGTGCTACGGCTCGCACTTCCTCAGGTTCATGGGCATATCCACGCAGCCGCCGGCGCTCGGCGTCTGGGACGGCACGCACCACGACGTGCGCCACTTCGTGCACCACACCGAGTCCGAGGCGGGCAGCATCCTGCTGGCGTCGTTTGTCGACCCCCAGGGCGGCGCCGACGCGTCCGGCTCGACGGGCACCGGCGTGCCCCTGGTGCACTACGTCTCGCTCGACCACGAGGCCAAGGCCGTGGTGCTGGCCTGCCGCGGCACGCTGGGCTTCGAGGACGTCATGGCCGACCTGGCGTGCGAGTACGACGACATGGTCTGGCGGGGGCGGCGGTACAAGGTGCACAAGGGCATCCACGCCTCGGCGCGGCGCCTGCTGTACGGCGGCGACGGCCGCGTGCTCGTCACCATCAAGGAGGCGCTGCGCGAGTTCCCCGACTACGGCCTCGTGCTGTGCGGCCACTCGCTCGGCGGCGCCGTGACCTCCCTGCTGGGCGTCATGCTCGCGCAGCCCAACCCCGACGGGCCCGGCTTCGTCATCTCCGCCGAGCCCCACGTCCGCCTGCCGAGCACCGCCGCCGCCCCACCCGGCGACATCCGCCTCCCCTCCGGCCGCCGCATCCACGTCTACGCCTACGGCCCGCCGGGCGTCATGGCCCCCGCCCTCCGCAAAATCACCCGCGGCCTCATCACCAGCGTCGTCCACGGCAACGACCTCGTGCCCCACCTCTCGCTCGGCCTGCTGCACGACCTGCAGGCCCTCGCGCTCGCCTTCAAGACCGACGACGGCAGCCGCACCAGGGCCGAGATCCGCGCGCGCATGTGGCTCGCCCTGCAGGCCGGCCTCGCCGGCAGGTGGCACCAGCAGCGCTCCGCGCCGCCGCGCGAGGCCGACGAGCAGTGGGCGCTGCCCGCGCTGGGCGCCCTGCGCGACAGCATGAAGAGCGCGCGGCTGGTGCCCCCGGGGGACGTCTTCGCCATCGAGAGCACGCGCGTGCTGCGGCGGGACGCGTTCGTCCTGCTCGACGAGGGACCCGTGGGACGGCCGGCGCAGAGGCTGGTGCTCAAGTACGTGCGCGACGTCGAGGCGCGCTTTGGCGAGATGCGCTTTGGGACCGGCATGCTGACGGACCACAACCCGGCCAAGTACGAGGATGCGCTGGACAAGCTGCGGCTGGGCGTTGTGGAGTGATTTGACATGCGCCGAGATGCCGGGGCGTTGCGTATTTATATCAGTGATACCTTTTCCTTGTTTCGGGGGCATGTGATTGCACGACGTACGGGTTGATTAACAGGGGTGGACGTGGACTACGCGGATAGACTGACGGGCACGAGTAACGAATCCCCAGATGCAATCATCCTGCCCCAATGCTTGAATCCCTCCCTGCGGCAGTCCCCATCTGCGTCAGTCCGCCGTTGCCGCCCGGATCCTCCCCTCCCATCGTAGAACATCTCCTTCACGCTGACACGCCGCAAGTGGTCCACCACTCAGCTCACAGTCATGATAAAACAAACACGTCCGTCCCTTGGTCTCTCGCCTTTGTGTCGTCCGCATCATCGCTATCAATATCAATACCGGGCGCTCCCTGGTCATTGACGCCCCATGCGAGGATCTTGCCGCGGGTCAGGGCAACGGCGTGCATGCCGCAGGTCGGTTGGCGTTGTTCCGCTCGTCGACGGATGCCAAGTTGGGGTTGAACTCGATGGGCCTTGACAAGGATGACGTCATCAAGGATCGTAATCCCTAGCGTATACTTGCCCCAGTAGCCGTCCGTAACGATGTTGTTGTAACGATGTTGTAACGATGGGTGATATTGTAATCCTCTAGGTGAGTGATTTTTATCGGCTTGAGAATGGCCGCGTCGTCCTCACCGGCCTGCGGTGCCTTCGGCGGCAATGTTGACGCCTATGCTGGTGATGTAGATGCGTAGAATGGATGCTTTGCTTACTGTAGAGAATCAGCGCCATTTCCCTCCCTTAACACTACGACGAGTCATCACGATACTCAAGGAAGGCATCAAGTTTCGCACACACTGAATTCAATTGAAGCCCTCCAAGCTGTAACTCTGAGCCAGTTGCTCGTCGTGGCCCTGCGCCCAAAACTCCATGCCGCGGTCCTACTCTGCGCTAGAGTGTCGACCTGGATAAAATGCGCGTCCTGCCGTGGAAATGCTATTCGAAAACAAGAGCCAGTTCAGTGGTTTTTGATACCCCTTTGGGTATGCTTGGTGATGGTAGAAGAATATGGTGACAAAGCACAGCACACTCGTGTTGAACTGGGCGTGCTGCATCACATGGAATGCGCGGCGAAGCCAGCGCCAGGAGGGGCCTGCTTCTCCTTGGACAGCCGGTCTTGGACCTTCTTGCCCTTGTCGAGATAGCCGCCGGCGCTGGCCTCGAGTTCCATGGGAGTGACAGGGCCGGAGCTTCCCAGAGGGTCAAGTCTCGGAGACGCCGGCTTGTAGGGCGATGCTCCCGTGAACGACGCGTCCTTGAGCGGCACCCCGTTGAGCGAGACGCCGGCCTCAGACTTGGCCATCCTGGCAGAACCCCCTAGGGCCATGGCGGCTTGCGCAATCATGTCGCGTTGATACTGCTGCATCCTGCGCCGCGCCTCGACCTCGGGGACCTCGGCGCCGGGCGATCCTGGCGCGTACTGTGAAAAATGCGAGTCGGGCTTGGCAGACGACGGCAGGGTGTCGGGCGCGGAGGGACGCAGATTTCTCTGGCCCTGTGCGGTGCGCTGCTGCTGCTGCTGCTGCTGCTCGTAGTTGGAAGGATAGTACTTGCCCATGGGAAGGGGGTTGTCGTGGAAGCCTGGCGCAATGTACGACGAGACGGGCATGTTTTGCGCCGTCGAGGACTTGACGGCGGGGTGAGAGGTCGGCTTGCGGTCGGCCTGCATGGCGTCGGAGTGCAAGTAGCGAGAGAGGCCGGCGTCGGGGTGAAAGGGGTGAGGACGGTGGATGCGGCCCTTGGGGTCCTCGTGCATGGGAAAATATCCTCTGGGGTAGCGTGTCAGCGAAAGTCAACACGACGCGATCCACGCGCAATTTTGTCAACGACCTGGAGTGTTTTGGTGGCCTTACCCAGGGAGGTCGCCTCGCGCGGAGAGGGGCTCTGGAGGCGTGTACACGGCCGTGGTGTTGAGCTTCTTGTTGATCTTGGGGAGCTCGATGGCGATGGGGCGGCTGTGGCTGGACCGAGGGGAGGAAAAGGGAAAGGCCTCTGGGCTGTCTGCAAATGAGAGGCGGTTAGTGATCCATCATATATGTATGCATCAAGGACTGGCCATCGGGGCAAGACACGGCCAAGCAAGCGGAGCCGCGACGGAAATGGCTTGTCGGTCGGATCCAGGGGTGGCCTTGGCGAGCTGCAGCGTGACGACCCCCACGTACTCGGCAGCATCTGGTGCCCGTTTATCCCGCTGTTGGTGGCTGCAAATTGCCGCCATTGCTGCACCCCGCAAAGGGGCTGGACGGCTTGACGCTGGGGCACACAGACGAAGTGAGACGATGGTGATCACATCTGTCGAGACGGGCTAGCCGCCATGTCCGGCAGCGTTGGCATCGGACCTGGCGGGCTGGGCGTCTGCGCCACGGATATTCGGGGTGGATCGTTGGTGCCGGTTCCAGAAGGCCAAGGGAGATTACAAAGACGACGAACGCTAGGAGGGCGGGAGATGAAGAAAAGTGCATTCACGCCCACTCACTCTCGCTCTTGGCCGACGCTCCCTCTTCCGCTGCGCCCGTGATGGTGGGCGTGCCTGGCGCCGAGTAGTCCGGGCGGTCGACGTCGTCGTCGGCGGGAGGGTTGGACGTCAGAGACAGCTCCGACGAGTTGGAGAGCGTGCGGCCGGGCATTCCGGGGCGCCGGCAGGGCGAGAGGTATGCCGCTGGCGGCTTGAAGGAGCGCGCGAAGCTGGCCATGGCGGCGGCGATGGTTGGCGATGGGTGCTTGCTGGTGGGTTCGTCTGCGTCGTCGGGGGACCGTGGTCAGGTGATGAAAGGGGGGGGGATGTCGACGGCGATTGCAGGTGCGTGTCGATGCTCGGGCAAAGGCTGCGTCTTCAACTCACGCCGCGTCAGGTCGAAGGGGTCGTGACCGCGACATGAGATGGCCTCAACGACTGCGGTCGTCGAACTCGAGACGGTGAGGCGGCCCCGGACGACGTCGTGGTAATGCTCGACACGTCTGTCAGCTGGCGAGCGGGCGACTGCGCCTGCCTGTGCTGTCGCCGGCCGGGCAATGTCCGCCAAGGGTTGAATGCAGACGTGGAATTTCAGAAGAGTGGTGGTTGTGGTGAAAGGAGAAGAACAAGGCCCGGCGATGGTTTGGGAAGATGAGGAGGACGCGTCGAGATAAGGGTTCTCGAGCCGGCGAAACGCAGGGAGTAACCTAATAGACGGAGCGAGGCTGTGAGCCTGAGGCTGGGCCGGCGTCGCCACTGAGCGGCAGGCGGCACCATCATGATTCATCCCCGAGGCCCCCTGTGCGCCTTCAGGGGCGCAATTCCACCACCGGTTCATGGTTTAAATTTCTGGTGCTTGGGCAATGCCGTCATGACGAGGCTCCTGTGAGTATCCATTGGCTGTGTGCAGCTTCGATCACGGGCCAACGAGTCGACGACTCCATGCCGCCTGAATGCGGCTGCGGCCAGCGAGGCACGACGCACCACAAACCGCCGTCAGCAGGCTTCGTCTCCATTGGCCGAATCGAAGCTGCGTCGTTCCCTGACATGCGGCACGGGCTCATCCATTCCGACAAGCGCCATCCGTGCATCGACCGTCCTTTGCCAGACACAATGCTGGATGCCAATGGCGGCCAGGCGTCAAGCCGGGCCTGCCATAGGCTCACCCATCTGCATCGTGCATGGCGATTTCTGCACAATGCAGCAAGATGCAGACAACGGCGTAAATGCTGTGCCACACACCTCTGCATGCTTTGCTTGCTCGCCACTCCGGCGCCGAGCCTTGGCACGCGTCCCATCTCCAGCCGGCCCCACGGCGCCTTGCTGCCGCCGATGGAATGAGGGACGGGTGTGCCCATGGGGCGAAAACGGGCCGCACGGCCCAGCGTCGTACGCGTCTGGCCAGACGCTGTTGATCTGGCGTTGATCACCGCCGCGAGTCCGAGGGGTTTGCGGGCCGCATTGCATCAGAGCCCCGAGCATGCGCTCCCGGGCCTGATATCGACACGCGCCAGATAAATCTAGGCCCTCGCAGGGACAGCTGTGCCGTCGTCACCATTCCAGCGGCGTTGATGACGGTGCGTCGCCAGACGGCGCCCTTTACGTCACGGCCGTCTTTTACAGACGCGCCGTACGAAGTAGCGGCCCTTGGGACGGACTCGGTTTACTCTCCGTCGAAGATCCATTCCCTTTGCATCCGCCTGCATGAGCCGGCGTAGTGTCGCACCCATCCATAATTCACTCAGCGTCATACGATGGCCGGAATGGAGGCAAGAGGGCAACCTCCGTGTGCCTTGTCTCGGCACATTGGCGTCGTGTCATGCCGGGATACGTCTAGCCATGCAGTGGGTATTAAGTATTATGGCTCTAGCGTCTTGCTGCTTTCCTCCTCTTCTGCCATCGCCAACGGCCACGCGCGTCATCGGTTGCGTATACATCGCGCCGCCGAGCATAACCGTGGTGGTATCTCCAAAGTTGAATCGTCCCTTCGTGTCTCGCAAACAAGGCCATGCCAAACACGCTTCCGCCGCTCGCTGTCGTCCTGCGGCATCACGAGTGCCCTCGGCTTATTACACGTGCGCGCGTCCGGTGAACTGCGAGCGCGCGTCACGGTGCTTCCACCAGTGGCCAAGCAAAGCCAGGGACGAGATGAGCCAGAGCAGGGCATTGGCCAGGTCCACCCAGACGGCGTTCTTCATGCGCTGGATGCCGCTGTCGTCCTCGGGGTTCGCCTTGATGAACAGCTGTGCGCGGCGTCAACGTCAGTATAAAATCCCGTGTCCCTCTTGTTCACGCTCACGCACCGCGCCGAAGATGCCAAAGACGGCAATCCAGAGGATGAAGAGGACAAAGCTCCAGGCCGCGGCGACGACGCCGGCGAGGCGTAGGACAAAGGGGACAAAGTAGACGACGCACGTCACGGCGGACAGCGAGCCGACGACGACGGCGTACACCTGCGGCCGGTGTCAGTCGCACGCGGTCTTGCAAGTCAGCGACGACAAGGCTCACTTACCCATTTCGAGTCGGCATACTTGTGAAGGTGGTCCGCGGTGTTGAGATCCTTGCCGTACAGGCCGCACACGGTCAGCGCGAGTGCAAAGCACACAAAGTGCAGGCCGCTGAAGAGGAAGTAGCTGAGTGTTGTGCTGAAGAGCCCCATTGTGAGTCGTGGCTGTGGGAGGATGGTGTTGTCGGGGGAATAGTTGCGCGTGCACAGCTATCACCAGGGGGCCGGGCGTCGACGGCGGCCATTGTAATATCGAGCAAGGTCAATGCCATCCTGAACCTGTTTAGCGCCCGTGACGTCAAGGCGTTCTTGGGTGCGACTGCAGTTGTTTTCTTGCTTGACACCAGTCACATGATCGCAACCCCCTGTGACGACTGGCCATTGGAGCCCTACGACGCGACCCGGCGATGCCCAACGAGCTTTGCGACGACGATGGAAGGCCGCGGCGGCGCGGACCCAAAGTCGAGGCCGCCAGGGGATGGCGGTCGTTGACGATGGATGACTGGCCGTCAGCAGCGGGCATCCATGTTCAGTGATGGGTCCACGTCCTGGCGTCGTTGGTTGCGCCCCAGCCATCGATCGGATCCATCCCTGCCTGCCCGTCCTTCGTACGGAGGGCTGTTCGTCGCCCTGCTAGCCTGGCTCAGCCACCTTTCCGTTCAATTGGAAATGCCCTCCAAGCCCTCCTTGCGCTCACCTTGCCTACCTTACGCTCCAGGAGCCCAGAAGCAGGGCCAGAGGGTCCGAGCCAAGCCTAGGACGTTTTCGCCCGCCGCGCCCCAAGGCTGCCATCGTCTGCCATCTGCGTAGGCCTTTACCGACATAGGGCGCACCGAGCCTGGGCGAATCAAGGATCGGTCTAGTGACCGAATGCCTGGCGAGTCGACGAGTAGCGCTAGTGCGCCTGCGACAACCTCATACACAGCCATGGCCGCCTGACTTTGACGAGGCCCGACTCTTTATCGCACCGCCGGACCCGTGACTGCTGCTTGCCCTGGCGAACCGGGTCGCAGGAGCAATGTCCGAGTCTGGTTTCGGCTCCGCGCCGTCGCCTTGGGGAAACGGCTGTGTCCCAAGGACCATGGCTGCTCCTTTGCTGTCTCCATTGCGCAACGCCCGCCGTCGTCCACTGGCCGGGCCTCCTTCGAGGATGCTGCCTTGGGTGCCGTTGAGTCAGGGTATGCTATCCAGGACGGGGCGCGCCTTTGTTACCGACGGTTGACTCAACCTGAAGGCGACCAATTGCTGCCCCAGGCGGCCAGCTTCACGAAGCCGCCATCAGTCACGTTCTGCTTGCCCCCCCCCCAGGGCATTGCTAGGCGTCTGGCGTGAGGCAACGCACTGCCCCTTGTTGCCGTGACGTGAGTTGTGAAGACACGAGAGCCTAGGCGTCTTCGTCCAGAAGTCCTCGAAGACTGCGCCTGGGCTCCAACGCCGGCCTTATAAGGCCTCGTTTTGCTCCTTGACTCCTTACCCTGCTTCATCCTGTTCACACTCACACTCAACTCACAGCCATAGACTACAACACACTCCCGCCACAACAAGAATCGAATCGAGGCATCCATCAGCGCACCTGACTTCCCTGACATCATGTGCGGCACCACCACCAAGAACACCACTCTGGTCGATTCCGCCAGGCCGACCTACTGGCAATGCGTCCGTCAAGCCTTTTCTCGTGACGGTGTTGTTCATGTGCTAACCCAAGCAGTGCCGCTGCTCCGGTGGCTGGTTCTCGGTCGCCCTCGACTCGAGCTGCCCGAACTGCCAGAACTACCGCTGCGGGTACTGCAGCTACTCCCTGGACGGATGATTCTGCTGTCCTGGAGGCTTGCCGCGATGCTGGTAGTCTGACGCACATCTACACCCGACGACTGGCGTGTCACGCGGCAGACGACCAGTCGTAAGTTTAAGAGCAACGGACGAACCGCTGTACGACTACGATACATGGGCAATGGGTTTTGGCTCTGCATGGCAGGTTGGGGATCATAGAATAGATAGACACGACAGCAATGTTGGACGAATGGATGAATAGACGGGTACTGTTTTCACGGTCTTGGTGCTGCCTGTGATGTCTCGCTCTGTAGTGTCTCGCGCTCAGGCCCCCCTTGGGATCCACAGTGTCCATTGAGAAATGTAAAAAGACAAAGCACGGGGCTGCCAATCAACAAAATTCAGGCAGAAAGAAGCAAAAAGGAGTCAATTGACGCCGGCCGTGCTGTGACCCTGGTGGGGCCGGTTGCGGTTGTTGCCTTGGGGCCATGCCAGGCACCCACATCGTCCTTGCATGGTACGTACCCTCCCCTGAGTCCTAGGGGCGATGCTGCACGTCGGGCTGGCTGCAGCTCAACGATCGGTTGTTGGGCTGGGCGTGGTGGATTCGGTGCGCTGGCGATGGGTTGTGGCGGTGTTGCGGGTCGGTACGGATGGGATGGGAGAATGCGGGACGCCTGGGATTGGGGGTGGTTGGCTTGTGTTGGGCGGAATTGGCTGCTCTGCGTGAAGTGGACAAAGGCCTGTCGATGGAGTGCTCCGTGCTCCGTGCTCCGTGCTCCGTGCTCCGTGCTCCGTGCTCCGTGCTCCGTGCTCCGTGCTCCGTACGGAGCGGCGGGCAGTCCACCCCCACGGCCCGCCTCCCCGGTCCGACCTCCGTGTCCGCCCTTCCCGGCCCGGACGCCGGCCCCACCTCACGCCCTCAGCCTCAAGCTGCTCCCCCCAACCTCACCACCAGCATCGTCGCCCTTCACCGTCATGGACCTCTCCGCCCACGCCGCCTCCCTCCCCAACCTCCGCGACCTCACATCCCTCACCCCCCACCTCGCCCGCCACCTCGTCTACCGCTCCGCCGCGCCCACGCCCGCCGCGCCAGCCGCCCTCGCCGCCCTGCGCATCGCCACCGTCTTCGACCTCCGCTCCGACACCGAGCTCGCCCGCGCCCTCGTCGTCGTCCCCCCACCCCCCGGCGTCACCCGCCTGCACGTCCCCGTCTTCGCCAGGGAGGACTACACGCCCGAGGCCGTCGCCCTGCGCTGCGCCGCCTACGCCTCCACCGACACCGTCGCCGGCTTCGTCCAGGCCTACCGCGCCATCCTGCGCGCCGGCGGGCCCGCCTTCGCCCGCGTGCTGAGACACGTCGCCGCGCCGGGCGGCCTGACGCCGTGCCTCGTGCACTGCACCGCCGGCAAGGACCGCACCGGCGTGCTGTGCGCCATAGTGCTCGCCCTGTGCGGCGTGGATGACGAGACGATTGCGCGCGAGTATGCCCTCACCGACGAGGGCCTGCGGAGCGAGCGCGCCCGCATGGTGGCCCGGCTGAAGGAGGTGCCGGCGCTGGATGGGGACGCCGAGGCGGCGGAGCGGATGCTGAGTTCCAAGTACGCTGCCCTCTTGACGCCAAGCGCCCGGCATGGTGGGCTTGCTAACGCGCGCCAGACCGGAGAGCATGCTGGCGACGCTCAGGGCGCTGAGGGAAGAGTATGGCTCCGTCGAGGACTACGTCGTGAACGTGTGTGGGCTGTCCAAGGAGGAGATTACTGGCATTCGACGCAACCTTGGGGCTGATGCTCAAGCGCCGGCTTCATGGGCGCTGTGACTGATAGACGTTGTAGACGGTCCAATACAGCATTGTACATGGTTCTACATGTATTGTACAACGGACTCGATCCCGCTCATCCGCATCTTACATGCAAACCTCTCCAAGCAACGCCGCTCAAGGAACAGACGTCGGAATCTTGACCACGCCCCGCTTGCGGTCGTCAAACGGCGCTCCGTACCTCCACCCCGTCGCCGTCCTCGACCGCCCGTCCCGACCCGCGTCCTCGACGTTGACCTCCTTGAACCGAAACTCGTACCGGCCCGTCTGCACCCTCGTCGTCATCCTTTCCTCCTTCTGCTGCTGCTTGACTATCCGCCGCGCCACGGCGTCCTCCTCCCTCTGCGTCGCCTCCCTGAACTTTTCCATGCTCTCGTCGCGGCTCTTGCCTGCGAGAATCTCCCGCTCCATGGCGATGAGCTCCGGCTGCGGCGACCGCGCGTCCGCCGAGAGCATGCCGTCGTGGAACGCCTTGGCGGCATCCTCGCGCGTAAAGCGTCGCGACTCGGACACGGGCACGAAGAGTTGTTGCATCGTCAGTTTGTGCACGTGCACCTCGTTGACCGGCTCGTGGGGCACGTTCTGCTCGCCCTCGCGGTACGACGTCTTGGGCAGCATGCTCATGACGGCCTTGGCGTAGGGGATGGCCAGCTTCTTGCCCTAACGTAGTCATTAGCGCTGTCCAGCGCAGTAGTTCCACGAGCATAACGGAGCAAGGTAGCAAATCAGCGACAAAAGGTTAACCATAGGTTTGTGTCTTCAAGACTAATCGAAAAAAAAATGGTGTCTCATCATAGCATATCGGCGCCGGGTAATCAGCAGAAAAGGATGAACTCACGTCTCTCTGCCACTGCTTCTCCACCTCCTTTAACCGCACCACGGCAGCTACCCTCCGCACGTCAACGCCCATCTCCGCCGACACGGCCTTGAGCGGCTCGCCCCGCTGCGTCACCTTGTCCCAGATGAGCTCCCGCGTCTGCTCGTCCAGCACGGGCTGACTGCGGAACAGCGGGTTCAGAGGGAATGGCTGGTCCTGGAACGGCCCCAGGTACCGCGGGCCGCGGCCGCCCTCGGACAGCTCCCGGCCCTCGCGCGACTTGATCCACTGATACATCTGCTGCCGCGCGCGGCTCATCTTCTCGCGGCACGGCGTCGTGCTGAAGGCGCGCGCCAGGGGTGCCGTCCAGCAGTGGGCCGCGTCGGTCGCCAGAGACACCGACGGGGCGCGTATTCTGGGGGGCATCTTCGAAGGCGATCGGCTATCTGTGATGATTCCTCGTCGCGACGTCCTGCAACCCGCGCCAATGGCTTGGACGGACGAATTTGTCGTACTTTCGGATGTGTAGCTTGAGAGGATTTGAGGATGCACACAGCTTTTGGTGTGGCCTTTTTTTCCTTTGGGTGGTCGGAGTATCTGTTTTCGCGGCCCGATATAGCCCCAGTGGGTGGGTAGCTGAGGCTCCAGCCCGAGTTTCACGAAGCCAACGTACTGCGTGTGAGAAAGAGAAGAAATCAAACATAATTCCCATTTGTAGATGGTTTCATATTGTGCATCTTCCGGGAATTGCTGGCGTGGTCATAGATTGGCAACATAGTAGCTAACTTGTGTTGAGAACCTCAAGGCTACCACTCAACCTCGTTGCTGGCACAACCTACACCACAGCCGCCAGACAGAGAGTTTGGCTCTTCAGTATAGTCAACCACAACGAAATATTAAGTCCACCCCTCAGATACATGCGATATTGGTATCACCTTATGCCATAATTTCCGTCCTTCCCAAACCGCATAAATCAACGTGATGCAGCATCCGTCGGCGTGAATATAGGCGGGCTTCATCGATTCGTATGCCAGAACGCGACTGCTCTCACGACGACGACAGCGAGGAGCGATTCTTCTTGGCCTTGGCCTTGGCCTTCTCCTGCGCCTTCTCCTGCACCTTCTTGCTCGCCTCCGTCTCTTCGGCCTGCTGGGAGAAGTCCTTCCACTTGCGCCAGCCGTCAAAGTCGATGAGGGCCTGCATGCAGCCCCACTCCATCACCTTGCGCTCGAGCCAGACAAAGTTGACAGGCTACATTAAAGTCAGCGAGTTCACGCGGACGCATGCGAGATAGCCGACCTACCTTGGTCAAAAAGTCGTTGCAGCCGGCGGCCAGGGCTTCGTGCCTGTCGCTCTGCAGCGAGCTGGCCGTCAGGGCAACGACGATGACGGGGCTCTTGAACAGCGACTGGTTCTCCAGGCGGTCCTGCTCCTTGAGCTCATGGGAGGCACCCGTGTCCTCTGGCATGCTGCTCGGCGACGACGAAAAGACACCAATCGAGTTGACCCTCTCCAGCCTCCGAATCTCCCTCGTGGCGTCCAGGCCGTTCATGACGGGCAGCTGAATGTCCATGAGGACCAAGTGGAAGCCGCCGGTCCTCCACTTCTTGACGGCATCCCGGCCGTTCATGGCCGTCTGCCACCTCACCTTGAGCCGCTTGACAAAGGCTTCGAGCAGCTTCAGGTTGATGGGATTGTCTTCGACGATGAGCACGCTGATGGACGGAACGGTGTTGTTGAGCATGTTGGTCGTCAGGCTAGAATATTCGGCGCTCTTCTTGGTCTTTTTCGGTCGGGCACTGGAGGACCGCGGAGAGGCTGTCCGGGGCGGAGGGGTTGCGACCCTCACGGGCGTTGGCTCGGGTGCTGGGCCCGGCGATTTGGGCATGGGCGTCTTGACGGCCTGATGATCTGAAGAGCTGGAATGAGTTCGGGAATGCGTCACCCGCGCGGGGAGATGCTGCGTACCGTGGCTGGTGTTGGTACCGGCTGACCCCGGCGGGTGCCCGCCTGCTATCGTTGGGGACGAAGTGTGTCCCCTGACCAGCCTCGGCCTGTCCGATCGTTCTCTGTGCGCGCGCGGTCGGGTGCCGCCGGGCGAAGGTATGGGTGGGATGTGGCCGGTGCCAAGGACGGCAATCGAGTGCGTGACTGTGCCATTAGTCGGCGCTGGGACGGAATGCGGAAGATGGGGTGACGGTACGGCCACGACGGGAGGAAAGTATCCTTCTCCAGCCTCGGATGGTCGCTCGTCGTCCGTCGGGTAAAAGGTGTTGCTGTTGGCCGGGGGAGGCGGCGCCCGGGGAGATGCCTTGGGCGTGCGCCGCGGAATGTCGATGATGAGAGCCTCGTCGACAGTCTGGCCGCCGGGGAAGTATCGATCCAGCGTCCTCGCCATCGTCTCCTCGGGGCCCAAGACTCGATCCTTGTCCTGGTCCCTGGGGCAGACGCGGATGCTGAGGTCGGGAGGGTCGAAGGTGCGGCCCAGCGAGTTGGCGTATTTGCGCAGAATCAGGTCGCGGACGTCGTCGACGAGGTCCTCCTCGTTGACTGTGATGGTGGTGGCCGAGGCATGGGGCCGCCTCACCCAGACCTTGCGGGTCACCATGTTGGCGTCGATGGAGGGCCTCGGACCCGTGTCTGCGCCGTCGTTGGCTGGGTTCGAGTTGTGGAGGAGAGTCCTGATGAGGCTCGTCTGGCGGCTCGCAAAGAGGCTCTGGCGGCGCGGTGCCTCGGGCGGGTCGAGGGTGCTGGACGCCGGAGTCCTCGCTGAAGATGGAGCGCCGCAGCTGGGGGTTGACGCGGCGGCGGGGGACGGTGTAGAGACAGCAGAGGAAGACGACGCGGGGCTCAGATGGTCGCGGTCGCTGCCATGGCGCGGGTGCAAAGGATCGCTGCCCGGGTCGCCGCTGGCATCGACGGGCGCGCTGGAGGTGGAGGTCGAAGACGTCGCCGCGGGAATCGAGTACTCGTGGATGCTGCGCAGGAGGGAGCTGCCGGCGAGGGAAGGATGGAGGCGGCGGAGGCGGCGGCGGCTGCGGCGATAGCGGCTGCGGGCGAGGAGGGGCGGGCGCTGCCGGAGACGCTGCTGGGGAGGGTTGAGGCGAGGACGAGGGCGAGGGTGAAGCTCGACGTTCGAGGAGGCGAGGCTCCGCTGGCAGATCCCCTGGCTGCGGGTCCGTGGTCGGGTCCGTGGTCGGGTCCAGGCGCTGCTGCCCAGGCCCGCGCTGCAGGGGGGCCTGAGCAGGCGCTGAAGAGGCCGCTGTGCCCGCACCGTCGCTAGCGGCTGCAGCTGCCGCTGGGCTGGGGCTGCTGTCGGGGCCGGGGTCGTGGGCGCTCACCTGGCTCGTCGGGCTCGGCGGCGGCTGCAGGCTCGACGACGAGTGCTCGCGTTGCTGCAGCGAGGCGCCTTCGGCGAGGGCGCTGCTCGACGAGGCCAGCGACGGTGCCGCCGAGCGCCGTCGCCGCGACAGCCGCGCCTTGATTCGCGACGCGATTTCAGACGCCATCGAGCAGGCGCAGGCGTTGGCTGGAGCAGAGTTTGGCAGCAGCGGAACAGCGGGTGCTCGGGGAGAGGGCTGCGTTGCGGCCCGATGGACGGGGAACGCGCAGCATTTGAAGAGGCTCGCTGTGGCTGATATAGCCTCCATCTATCGATTATACTCGCATGGTCTACCGTTTCATTATGCTTTACACTATTAATATTGTCCGTGTCGCTGCGGCACAACCACCCAAGGGTCGCCAGCATGAACTGAAAGCTGGCAGACCTGTACTCCTGCTCGTGCGAGCGTGTCCCGTTGACCAGTTTGCTGTGCTTGTACATTTGCACGACGAGGGTGAGGTGAGATTCTGTCTCTCAGCTGCGTCTCGATGGCGCCGCGCTTGTAACAGCCACGCGCCTAGGACAGTTCACAGCCGGGTCTCCTGGCACGTCCGTTCTGCTCTTGCTGGGACGAGTCCAAGCTGTCGCTCGGTAGGTAGTTACAGCCATCTAATACCTACCTACCTATGCAGGTCATCACTCGCGCATATGACTGACGTGGGTATTCATAGGGTCTACTTCGTATTCACCTGAGCCTCGAGGATTAGTCGACTTATTAATAACATTCAGAAAGAACACGCGCAAAAAAGGGGCTACTGCGCAAAAAATCAGAATTGTCATGTTGCGTGAGCGAAGCGCTGTGAGTTTCGACGGCCCGCCGTGATTCGCCCCGCCACCGATGAACACAGTCCGGACCTCTGCTGTGGCTCGTGAATCGCACAGCAACTCAACTTGCCATTTTCACCAGCAACGTCCGCAAAAAACATCTCTCATCACGCCGTGGGACCATCACCGCTCTCCATGGCTGAAATGGATGTTGATGCCGGTCCTGGCGACGGTTTCGAGAAACCGGTCCCCCGGCCGCCCAAGTCGCCCAACAAGGCGGCACTGATCCAGGCCCAGAACCGTCGACGCGAGTGGCTCGAACGGAACCCGTCCTACTTTGAGAGCTTGGAGCACGAGCTCGCAGGTGTGTCCCATTTGTCGAACAATATGCACAAGCGAGGCTCGTTCGCCCCTGCATGCTTCGCTGTACGATCAAACGGATGGCATGCTCACTCAGTATCACGGTGCAGATCCCATTCTGTACGAGCGCCTGGTCAGGCGGTTCCAGACCGCCACGGAGCGCCAAACCGAGGGCAGGGCAAAGGGTTTCGGCCGCACCCTGGAGGCAGACCTCGCCCGCGGAGAGCAGCGTCTTTCCAACCTCGGCTCCAACGGCGCTGACGACGGCCACGCAGCCGAGCTACCCGCCAAGGGCATCGATGATCCCTGGGACAGCGCCGCGTCGGGGAAAGAGCACGGCAGCGAACTGTGGCACGAGTTTCTCAAGGAGCGCTTCATCCGCGGAGGAGACGGCGAGTTTGACTATGAGGAAGTGGATGATGACGAGGAGCTCGACGTCTTGGCGAGGCGGGAGGCCGAGGACGAGTGGTTTGAGGACGAAGAGCCGAGCTGGGCAGCTGGGGATGATGCGCATGTGCGTATGAGGCAGGGGGAGACGGGCGTTCAGGACTTTTGATGTCTTCCCGGCGGTGTTTTGCTGTCCGTAATGGTCGGAGGGCCCGTTTTCCTCCGGAGCCGATACCCGGCATCGACCCGGCGTGCTTCGTCGATGGCGGCCAGGCCTATCTCTACTTTGGCGGCCTCTGGGGCGGCCAGCTGCAATTCCACCAGGACGGCGAATCCTCCTTCGACGCGTCCTGGCTGGGCCCGCGCGTCTCCCCCGGTGGCAGTTGCTGTGGTTGAAGCGCCTGTGTAGTCGTCGCGCAGTGTGACTGCGGCAGACTCGAGGAGCCTCTGGTGTAGCTGGCGAGATTCGGGTCCGTATGTAGGCCATCCTCCACTCGGGAGGGAAGCGCCAGGCTGACGGCATTCTGGGGCCATGAGCTCCGCTGCCGTCACCATCGCCGTGTCCCCAACCCGCGTCGTCGACTCTAGTTCGACGGAGGCTATCGTATCGGGTCGAGGCTGCCGTAGGACCGCCGCCAACGCTCCGAGGAGGCCGACAGATGCAAGACAATAGGCAGAAGCAGCATGTGAAACCATTGCTCTGCCGCATCGCACGCCGTGACTCTTCTATTGTACATCACAAGGGTATCTCCCCAGCCAGAAACCAGCAAGCCCATACGCCGCCGCAGCCAGCATCACTCTGTGTCAACCACGCGCGCCCGCCAACCTTAGCGACACGTCTAAAGCCCTAGGTTCGCAGCCGCAAAGCCTCCCTTGCACATCTCGCCCTCCATCACGCCCAGGTAGTCCCCGTCGTCGTAGTCCGACTTGGCGTCGTCCTGTACGTCGCCCTCGGGGAACGCGTTCTCCTTGAGGTTGTCCGCCGACCCGTTGGACAAACCGCCAGCAGCGCCCGCTCGCGAGGCATCGACGAGCGAGGTGGCGGATGCGTTGCCGTCCTTCTCCATCATGGCGGCGAGGCGCGCAGCGCGGCCCTCCTTCTTGCGCGGCACGGGTGCTGGAGGGAGACAGGTTAGCACGCGCGCCTGGGCTTCACGGGGCACTCGCCAGACATACCTCGTCCGTTCTCCTGCACGTAGAAGCGGCGCAGCAGGGCCACCGCCTCGTCGCGCCCCCAGCCGCCCTCGATCTCGTACCCGCGCTCGACGTTGCCGCCGTCGCCGCCGCCGGGCGGGTACGACGTGCCCAGCGTGCCGCTGCTATCGGGGAGCTGGGACTGCTGCCGCGGGATGGGGTGCGACGACGCCGTCTGCCCGTCGGCCGTGACGGGCAGCGAGTTGGCGTGCACGCTGAAGACGCCGCCCGTGCCGCCAAACTTGTCGTTGACGGCGCCAAAGTACACCTTGCGGATGCCAAACTGGCGCAGCAGCGACGCGCACATGACGCACGGCTCGACGGTCACGTAGAGCACGCTGTCCTTGAGCACGTTGGGGTCCACGCGCTCGTCGGCCATGTACTTTTGCCCGTACGGGAACAGGTGGCCCTTGCTGCCGTCCTCGTTGCCCTCGTCGGGGCGCCGCGACTCCGTCGACGAGCCGGACGAGGAGCCTTCGGCTGGCTTGGGCGGCTGCTTGGCCTTGAGGCAGGTCGTCTTGGGGCCGCTCTTGGCCGCGACGGAGAGCAGCGCCGAGATGGCCATGAGCTCGGCGTGGCGGGTGCCGTTGCGGGTGACATTGGTGGCATTCATGCCCTTGGCGATGATGGTGCCGTTGCGGACGAGCACGCAGCCGACGGGCGTCTCGTTGGTGCGGAGGGCGAGGCGGGCCTGGAGCGGTCAGTAGAGCTCGTTGCAGCAGCCCGCGGGGGACCGAAGGAAACAAAGAGAGAACAAACAGACCATCTCGAGAGCCTCTCCGATGAAGCGCAAGTTCTCTTCCCTCACCCTGACAGCCTCAGGATCCTCATCAACCACCCGCTCGTCCTTGGCCCCCTTGTCCTGCTTCCCGAGACTCGTGGCCCCCAGCGCAGCCGCGAGGCCAGAGACGCCCGCATCGCGAGCAGGCGGCACGTTCTCCTTGTCGTTGTCCGTCGCGTAGTCACCCATGGCGGCGTCGGCGCTGTCCGTCTCCCCGCGGCGCTTGGAGCTCTTCTCGTGGGCGTTTGCTGCTGCTGCTGCTGCTGCTGCTTCTGCCGCTGGTGACGGCGTGTTTGGTGCTGGGCGCAAGTTGTCGCTCTTCGTGTCTCCCTCTTCGCCCGTCGTCGAGGCTGAACAGAACAGCCGACGGACGGCCCTGCGGGCAGCTGCCAGCGTGAAGCGCGCCATGGCAACGGGGCCAGCAGCTGTCTTCTGCAGCTGCCGTCCTCTGCAGCTGCAGCGTGCCTTCCGTGGGTCCCTTCTTTTGGCTTCTTGGTTCTTCCGTCTCCGAGTTCCGGTCGCTCTCTGATCTCGCTCTTTGTTCCCGTGGGATTCAAGCCCGCCTCACTCGCACTTTGCCCACTCAGCCCAGTCCCATCCGACCTGCCCTCCCGGCCCGTCCTCCTCTTTGCCGCCTTTGGAGACCTCTCTCCACCGAGTGAAATTGACTTAATCGTCTCTTCGTATGAAAATTCGCCGAGAAGTCGAGCATGCCCAGGACCGGGGCTGGTGACGGCTCCCACGACGTCCTGAGGTCGTCGCCGCGCTCACACAAATGCGTGCAGTGCCTTGTGAAAGGCCGCTCCTTTGTCCCCCGTGTATCACCAGCTCGGCCCAATCCACCTACCACACGTCCAGTTTCTCCGATTCGGATACACGGCTCCGGCAGCGCCCTCTCGCTGGAGTTGTCGAGGTGTTGGATTCACTCACTGCCGCCACGCAATGGCAAATTTTATCCCCCGTATTCGGTCTAGGCAAGGTCGAGCCCAGTGCAGCAAACAACACAGCCCCAATTAATACTTTGCTTCCTCTTTCAAGATTTCAGCGCTCCTATTTTGTATCCAACAACCACCTGCCGAGTATCGAGAGTTTGCTTCATCTCGACAAAAAGCCTCGCTGCAAGCTGAAGTTCGACGTCACATGACCACGCCACGGCCCACTCACACAGATCGTATCTCCCCTCAACGGTCGTCTGTCACTCAGCTTTTGCTCTCACCCACTAACATCTACATTCACTCTCCATGCACGATGGCATGTAGACACTTGACTTACTTTCAATGGAGAAGCAAAGTAGTAGTAATAATAATACAAGACGTCAATTGCCTAGTTTATTCTACAGAGACTGGCAGATCTTCGTATCCGTCGCGACGCCGCTCTGATGCTCTGCTGTTCACTGGCCGCAACCGAACAACGCCAAAGCAAGTGGTACCATCAAAGCCGTTCGCCTTTTTAACGACAAATCGCTTCTTCCTCTCTTCCCATATGCGTGTTTGCCAGCGGCAACCACTTTTGCCGCTTCGGCGGTGTCGTGATGGGGAACGCTCTGGCGGATATCCGTAGGATGGACCGAGACACACGGCTGCGAACTGCTGCTAGTGTCCGCCTAGGAAGGTCGAGTATGGAAGACATAGTCTCAGAGAATCGAGATGGGCGCGTCTTGATCGACGGTGATTTTTGCTTCGTTTGTCTCGACGCTGTGGCCGACGCTGGCGTTGGTGTGGTTGGGGCCGAGGCCGTCGTCTTCGAGGCGAACGCCAACATGGCGCCGAGCATGTATGTCGAGGTCGAGGCAGATGTCAACTCGCTGTGCATATACAGCACAAAGGCTGACAGGATGGCCGCAGCGACAAACGCCAAGGCGGGTCCGGCCGGCACAGACTCGCTGCTTGTCTGTGCAGCATTGACTTGTTGGTTAACTGCCGCCACGCTGAGGAGGCGAGTCTCCAGAGACGACGCATCGGCCAATGCAGCACGCGGCGACCACTGGTCAGAGACGTGGCTCGGGTTGGATGTGGTAGAGGTGGTGGCAGAGGTGGTGGCGGAGGTGGTGGCAGAGGTGGTGGCAGAGATGGTGGCAGAGTGGATGGCAGGGTTGACGCCGGGTAGCCCGTTGAAGTCGACCGTACCATCGCTTGCAGACGACCCTACTGCTGACGGCACCGTCTTGTCGACGGATTGCTGAGTGGAAGAGTGGTTCTGGTCGGGTGAGCGAGCGACGCGACCGATGACAGCATCGACCAAACGGTCGACGGACGAAGTCTTGATGACTTTGGGAGACGCCAGGGAGATGGGGCGTGCATTAGCACGAGAGACACTGGGCTGGCCGGGAGACTCAGCGACCGACGGTTCAACGAACGACTCCCTTGTAGGAGCGACGTGAGACACGGTTACCCGCTCAGGGCCGGCAGCAGTGACGTGAGACTCGGCTACCCGTTCACGGACGGGATCAAGTCTTTGGAGGCCAGACTCGGTGCCATATGATGGTACGGCCTCGGAGCGGTGAGTTGCTGGTCGCGAACGAAGGTCTTGTTGATACAACACCTTTGAACGAGTTAGATGGAGCTTGAGCAAAGCAGATGGATCATGTCGACGTACGTTCACAGAGGACTGATCGTGCCTGTGAGCACTTGCGGCTGTTGCAGCCACGTAATCTTGAACGGCAACCGCTAGAGATTCCTTTTGACAAGTTAGTCGCCGCGTTGGATGTGAGGCGGCAGCGGGCAAACGTACACTGCGATGCCCGACGGGGGTGGCAATGCGTCCGGATTGAGCGTCCGGGTGAGCCGGTGTTTCCTTTTTCAAAGTTAGTCGCCGAGCGGCATACATCGTCATAGCGGGCACACGTACACTTGCGGCCGACCTAGACAGGCCGGAGCCAGAAACACTGAGGCTGGTTGATTCCTTCCGAGAAGTTAGTCGCCGTTCTATCAGGAGAAGAGAGGGGCACGATGGACGTACGTTGTCCAGGATGTGGCTGTTAGAGCTATCCGGAGTCAGCACCACCGTGCCTGGTGCACAACAAATGACGACTCGGCCACCGAGCGACTCTGAGGACCCGGGCGTCGGTTCTACGCCAGACGAGCTGGCGCGGTTGCTTGATTCCTCTCCTTGGAGACCCGGATCATAGTAATCGATGCCGCCGAGATCATCGCCGGCGCTGAACTGCAAGGCTTCTGCCGACGCAACTGCGACGTCCCATCCGCCAACTTCACCGTCGCCGCCGCCCCGTACATCATAGCCGGGTGGTGGACATTCGGAAATCAGTGACTCGTTCAGACTGGGCAGGCTAGAGGACGACGAGCCGATGGGGAGCATGCGATCGTCCTCGGAGAAGCTCGATTCTGGCGAGAAGAGGTTGAAGTCCGCATAGTCGCTGCCAGACGAACCAGGTTGGTCGAGGAAGGGATATTGGGGAGACCTTGTTTGCAGAATCTCATCGCCACCATTGTCTACGCCAGGAGGCGCTCCAGGCTCTTGTTGCGATTGCGGCGTGAACGCCTTCAAGGGCGACGCCGACGACGACGAGGCAGAGGATTCGGAGGAGAAGCAGTTCTCCGGGTCGAGGAAGAAGTCGTAGTCCTCCGTGACGTCCATGGGAGGGAACTGGACAAACTCCTCCCACGGGTCGCAAGGGAGCGTACCTGCGTCCAGGGACTCGAGGCCAGGGAAGTCAAAGGAGGAGTCGAGGTCGATTGAGCCCGAAAATGAGGCCAACTCACCCACCACTATTGCAGCAGGTGGCGCGCTGCTTTGCGTTTGTGGAGGCGGCGGCTGCGCTTGAGGCAGTGTCCTCTGCTTCTTGCTAGGCTTCGGGCCTACTACTCCCGCTGCTGCCGGCTGAGCTGACGCCGGGGCAGCAGCTCGCTTCTTATGGCTGGGGTCGCAGCGGATCTTCTTGCGTCGACAGCTGTCGCAAGCCTTGATGATGCGCATGAGGTGGGCATGGTCACGCTGTTCCTTGGTCTTGGAGCCGCGGGACGCCGAGTTGGTGACATCAATGCCGTCCTTGGTCAGGATCTTCATGCCAGGCAGGCTCGAGAAGTCGATGGCAGTCTGATGCCGCGAGGAGGGGCTGGTGGCCTTGGAGTGCCGCCGACGCTGGGTCGACGAGCGCGACGAGACGGAAGGGGCTGCGCTCCAGTCCCAGCTGGACGTGACGGGAGAGACGTTGAGGGAGGATGCGGCAGAAGCCAGCGAAGGGCTGGCGGCCACGGGCGATGCTGCAACAGAGGCGGCAGCGTGGACGGGGTAGAACTTGAAGGTCTGGCCGGTCAACTGCGCGTGCTCGAGGAAATCGACCGAGATGCTGGCGCGCTTCTCGCTGATGGCGGCCGGGCCGGGGACGTAGGCGTTGATCAAGTCATCGAGCTGCTGGGAGCCGAGAGCGGGGAAGAACTGCAGCTGGGCACCGAGAGCAGGCTGGTAGACAGAGAAACCCTGGGGGAGGCTGGACTGAGACGAAGAGGCCGCCATTGCGCTGTTGAGACCTGAGGATGCGAGTAGGCGATGGCGATCCAGGGTGACGGTGTTGGGCCGAATGTCACGCGATGAGGGGCTGACACGACTCGAGGGCCATGGGGATGTGAGCCAAGGCCAACAGCAAAACTGGCGGAGTTGCTTGGACCGGACTTACAGGGGGGATGAAATCTTCTCGACAGTCGTCGCTACAGACGTGAGACTGTCGTTTGCGCGCTGCGGCGGAGTTGCGGGAAGAGAGTGAGGGGAAGCCGAAGCCTGAGGATGTGACGGGGCTCAAGTCGGAGGCGCAACAAGCAACACTTGGCGGCTACGGAACAAGAGCAGTGTCCAAGCGAGGGAGACTGGGAGAAACGAGAGATCCAGAGGAGGCCTCAGGCGCATCCGGGAGGGAGTCATGGACGGTATTTCACTTGTTGAAGCCCCAGGCGCCGCGACCTGGCGCAGCGGTGGAGGCTGACTCTTTTCGGCGTGCTCAATGGGGCATAGCGCGCACTGCACGGTTTGGCGCGGCAGGCCAATCAGGTGCGCAGGCTGCGCCCGGGGTCAGCGTTTCCGATCTCGCCATTGGCCGGTCCGCCCCGCCCGCTGCACCGCCCGCCGTGGATCTTCGGCGTGGACGGCGGCCGCTGATTGGCCAATGGGCTGCGTGCGTGGGTGACTCAATCGCTCCTGCCTGCCGCGATGAAGGGCGAGTGACCTCCAGTTTTACCCCGGACTCCAGCATCAGCCAAGTACATGTCATGCCCTGCAGCTGAGTGCATCGATCGTCCTGGCGCTTGGCCACGGAAAATGCCTCCATGTCAGCCTAACGAGTACGCATGTGCTCCACAAGCAAAGGTATGGCAGGTGTCGAGATGGAAGCGACGCCACAAGGGTCCGCAGAGGCTGATAAGGAGGAGTTGTCAACGACAAGCCCGAGGGTAATACTCGTACGAGTACGAGTACATATGTCGCTCCATCCCACCTAACCCCCCGGTGTACAGCCCTACGACTGGCCCGCGTCGGGGCCATTTGCTATTCTCGGGTCCGGATGTCCTCCCTCACCAGAAAGGACCCTTGGGTAACACAGGGCCGAGATGCCGTACGAAATACGAATACACGTGCTGACGACAGCGGACTGGTCCACAAGAGACGCCATTTGGGCATCGCTCACTTGTCCTTCGTTCGCGAACAGCACGGAGAAGTCGATTTTCGGCGATTAAGATTGCCATCCTCGATCACAAGACGCGATTCTCTGCCGCACACGACATCGCCGTTACACGACTTCCGTTCACTGTGATCAGGCCATGCGTCGCGGACATCGATGGATTACTTCGATGTGACGGCCATGCTAATTCTGTGTTGGTCGGGAGCCGGGGCAAGTTCAGGAAGCTGCCGTTTATCGACGGCCCAACGACGAATGTTCCCCGCCGTCTTCCCCCGAGCGCGAGCCGAACACCGCACCGAGTGACCAGCTTATTAGTCATTCCTTTCCAAGTCGCCTCGATCGTCTCGTCTTCTCAAAGCGGACTCATGACCTCTTCGAGAAGCCAATCCTTCAACTCGACCAGGCGCGCCTTTTCGAATGACCACTGCGACTTCGAGTCGGCGCCCCGGATGAAGTCATCTAGCCGGAATTTGTCCATCTGACGGCATCTTTCGGTCCACAGGTCGAAGATCTCGGTTGGGATTCTGCTGGGGGCCTGGTCGTACTTGACATTCCAGAGACCAGGCATCTCGTCCACAGCTATTCTTAGCTGTATGAGCGATGCACCGACCATGCCGTTCATAAAGTGACAGAAATATAGTACTTTATACCCCTTATCCGCTCAGCCGCCAAGTAATATTGCGCTAGTGGACCTTGAGACTTGCCCAGCTCGTGTCACACTCTAAGTGAGGAACCTAGTCCTTGTTCATCGTGGCCAGCAACCCAGTGTAGCATTAACGGCGCCAAACAGCAGGCAAGATAAAGAACCTCTTCAAACAGTAGCCATAAGTCATTCATTCCAATATGTCGTCACAGGACGTAAGTCCAACCCGCTCTTCAGTAGCACAGCGATCACCGCTTCCCCGTCGTCGGCCGCCCCATCCCCAGCAAGTCCTCCGCATGCCTACTCCACGCGCCTCCGTTCGCCGCTCTGAACCCCGGCAAGCTGCCGTTCTGTTTCGTCTTCGGCTCGGCGGGCGTCGCCCGGGCCACGCGCACCGACGCCGCCGGCTCCATAGGCACGAGGCTTTGCGGTGCTTGCCCGGCGGCGTGCTCCTTTGTCGCGGCCTTTTTGCCGCGTGTGGCCGGGTTGCTGAGTTTGGGCTTTGGGCCGGTGTCTTGGGCGGTGTCTGCGGTTGGGTTGTTGGCGGCTGCTGCGTGGGGAGGGCGGTTCGTCGCCGTGGTGGCGGGATATGCTGGTGCATCTGCAGATGGGGTTGCAGCCACGGCGGTTGGCTTTGCCAATGCGTTGCCTGAATCGCAATCCAACTCCAACGATGAAACTGCTGCATCGCTGGGTGCTTCTGTTGCCGCCTTGTAGGTAAGTTTCTTGGCAGTTTCTGCAGCAGCCGTCGGAACGGTCGTAGCAGCAGCAGTAACGGGAAGAGGCTTAGTCTGAAGTCCAATGCGGCCCGTAGCCGACGCAAACGGCGCCGGAACGATGCCAACCCTTTCAGGCGGTATAAAGCCAATAATCTCCTTGCTCTTGACGCTCTTCCTCGCCATTTTAGTGATCCGCGGACCCGACCGGGCCGGCTTTGCCGCCTCCTGCACCGAGTGTGCATCCCCATTCTTCTGTCTGGTAGATCTCTTCTTTGATGACGACGGAGGGATGTCCCACTCGTCCTCGCTCGTGACATGGGCTGAGGTTCTTCGGCGCCGAGTCTTGCGGGCCGGGGGCGAGTGACTGCTTTGAGTGCCCGACTCATCATCGCTCTCGAGTGCCTTTGCCTTGGTATCTTTCTGTCTGAGATTCACGGGCGGTGCTTCGCTCTCGCTGCTGGAATCGTCAAAGACGGGATCAACGTGGGATTTGCGTGCATGCTCCGAAGGTGGCTCATCACTTTCACTGTCAGGCTCCGCGACAGGGTCGATGTGACTCGGTGGCTCTGGCTCTGATGGCTCTGGTGTCGCCTCAATGGCTTCCTGCACCTCCGGCTCCTCCCTTCTCCCGCTTTGCCGCTCTGAGTCTCGTTTTGGAAGAGCCTCGGTCTGAAATCCGGCTCCGCTAGAGCCTGGTGTTTCCAAACGTCTCTCCACCACCCTCTGCTGCTGCTGCTTTCTCTCAGACACCATGAGCAGCCCTCTCCTTTGCCGCGACTTGATCCGCAGCTCCGTCCGGGGCTCCCCCTTTTCAGGGGGCACAGGTTGACCTCCTCCACGGCGCTGTATCGACATGTCTTTTTCCTTGTCCGGTGGCGCCGCCTTCTTGGACGTCGGCTTTTCGGCTTGCCTTCGACGTACGCTGCTGTCCAGCTCTTCCGCTTCATCCTCTTCGTTGTCTGTCCGTCGCCTAGGTGCGGCTGGTCTTTGGTCTTTTGTTGTAGGCTTTGCGCTCGCCTTGTTGTCATCAGCTGCCTTTCGCTGTTTGGGCATTTGCGGCTCCATCCCTGGGGGGTCATTCAGTTGTTCAACCCTCTGCGTCTCTTTGTGTGAAGACTGTCGTTGCACATTTTTTATAGTCTCCCTCGCATTCGCAGCCGGTTTCGTCGTCTTCGAGGATGTTTCTCTCGCCGCTACAGCCGAGTTCGCACTAGTATCATGCGTCGTCGTAAGATGCGTAGACTTCGCCGTCGTGACCCGCGGTCTCGGCGGCCCATCCACCATGACCACATCCTCATCCCCCTCATCGCCCTTCTCTCCCGTGTCCTTCTCTTCGTGCCTCTCCTGCAAATTCGTCCTCTCCGGCAGCGCCCTCGCCCTCGCCACCACCGCCCCTCCCGCCGGACACGGCGACAGCGTCAGCGTCGTCCCAAACAAACTCCGCGCATACCCCGCTTTGCTCGGCGGCGACACGCCCACCCGCCTCCTCTTCGCCCTCTCCTCCCCGCCGCCCGCCTCCGCCCGCCGCGCCTCAAACGGCGAGTGGTTCGGGATCGCCGCGCGGCCAATCGGACCGGGACTCTGCGGCACGATCGCGCTCAGCGGCCGGTGGTTCAGCTGAAAATGCGTCGGCGCCTGGCCGTCTTGTCTCCGGGCAGCAACGACAGCAGGCGTCCTCGCCGCCGCGCTCGCCCGCCGCTTCTCGACCTCCCGCGCCCGCTTGTCCAGTATCTCGGTGAGGTCCTGCTCGCGCGACCCCGTGCAGTCGGCAACCTGCACAATCGCGGCGCCCCGGTCCAGCTCCAGCTCCTCGCCCTCGGCCAGGTCCCCGCCCGCCTGCCAGTGCGCGTCGCCGATGAAGTTGCCGCGGTCGTCGTACACCATGACCCGCTTGTTGAACGTATGGTACTTGAGCCGCCCATCCTGCCACCGCTTCTGCTTGCGCCGCAGGTCGTGCGTGAAGAGGCAGATGAAGTCGAGCACGGTGGCCGTCGTTGGCGGCGTGTCGCCTGCGGGGGCGCCCGACCGCGAGGGGTCGGCGGGCCTCCTCACGGCGTAGGACATGGTGGCTTTCGCGGCATGTCTCGTGGGAATGCAAATATCGTGATTTGTCGGGGCGCAAGGCGTCGTTGCCAAATTCAGCGGGTGTGAACGCCCCGCGTGGTGACGCGACGGACGCTAGAGCCTGGCTCACGCGTGACGCCAACTCACGTGCGTGCTGTGGCACCCCGTTTTCAGCTTCCCTGGTCCGTATACACGGGTAGCAATTTGGGAGGATTTCAGGGTCTGGCAAAGCCCTTTTCTCCCCTTTTCCTTCTTCATTTTTGGTCTGGTATCCAGATTAATTGGGCGCTCATTCTTTCCGTGTTGTTGGAGGCCTGCAGAGCATCTTTCCAGAAAGGGGCTGACGGCTGTAATAAAAGCGTGTCCTTGAATTCTCATTGTTTTCGCCCGGACTTTCTGAAGCTCCCTGAGTGGTCCCAGATGACCCCAATAATAGTAGTCCATAAATTCATACCTTTGACCACTGCCTCAGCTCGACTTCATCGCCGAAAGGGTCTGGTCGTGCTCCTTCATTATCTAGCTCCGACTCAGCTGGCTGTGTGGCTGGCGCAATGGAAGAACTGCCGTCAAGGCTGGCTGCTAGCTCCGGTTCGACGACAGCAGCTGGGTGAAGGACTTGGCGGGAGCCTCTGTAGATCCATAGTGTTGCCATCGTCGCGGTAACCAGCTGTCTACGAAGGTAGCGAGGGCTTGCGCTCTGAACACTCTGCGGGGCACAACAAGCCATCAACGCGTCGGGATTCCGGCAGCGAAATGACGAAGTGATCAACAGCCCAGGATAGCGTAGGCGATTCAGAGTCATCGGTCCGTGCTCAAGCCAGGCCTTGCACTTCCTTCCACTTACATGAACTGACAGGCTCAAACTGTCGACTTTTACATCTCGGCCTGCGCGACTTGGTACGGTTAAATGACTTGACCTGGATTCCTGGTGTCTGCTCCAAGCGGGATCGTGCCCACTCCAGAGCCCTTGTGACAAAACCGTGGTGCGTCATGAACCCAATCTTCAGGGAGACGAGTTTGGTCGCGCCGCTGAGGCCAAGCCTGTCCAGCGAGTCGGAATAACGCAAGGACCCTCCAGGTATTGACGGCTTTGGACGTGAAGAAGTCCCTATCCCGTACATGGGGCTCGTGGAGCACAGAATATCCAACGTCTCGGGCGCAGGCTGGATGACGGGAAGCGTTCTGGACGCCATGGTGGCGGCGCTGTGTGCTTCCAAGCTGCAAATAAAATTGTGTTGTTGCCTCTAGTTCCAATAAGCGAATAATAGGGGCGCCCTTGTGCGGCCCGGTTCGGGTAATGCTCATTTATTGCCCCGCAGTCTCATCCCATCTCTGTGTGTCGCACCGTCAAAATGTGAAGTTATGATTAAGCTTGGGTTGCCCAGTGTTACCTCGGTACATGTACGAATGTGCGAAGGAACAAATAAATAAATGCCGTGCCCAAGCTTGACTTCGACACCACCGCCGCACATCACAACAGCCGCCTCGCGTCATTCCAAAGGACCCCCAATAGTTCAGACAAAAGATCCCCTTCCTCTAGGTATCCCAAATCACCCAACGAAACAAACCTTAAGCAACCCTTGCGGGGAGGGGGGCACTACACAAACGTAGACTCGAGACGGAGCGGCCACGAGATAGTAGGTATAAATAGGTCCGCGTGATGCCCCATCATCCTGTAAATCCCTGGAAGACGCAACCCCCGACAATGCAGGCCTTCAGATCAGCACTTGTCTCCCTCTGGAGCGGAATCGCGAAGGACACGGCGGCAGCCCGGCAGCGGCCTCCAAGGCCACTGCAAAACACCAACTGCGCGGTGCTCAAGCTGCCTCCAGAGCTGCTCCTTCTGATTTCGGAACAGCTCCCCCCTTACAGCCGCGTCCTTCTCGCTCAAACCTGCCTCACTCTTCACGCAGTCCTCCACCACCTCTGCGGCGCGGCAGCGCGCCTCCCGTATAAGGAGCACATGGGGTACCTGGCCGGCATCGCTTACGATCTGCCGACTAAGTGGGTGTGCGGGGAGTGTGTGACGCTCCACGACTTTGAAAAGGGCGATACTCCCACGCGGCCGTGGTGCACATCTTGCCTTTCGCGACGGCGGCTGCTGTGCGAAGGCGACGCCTCTGTTAGGCCTGCCGAATTCTTCCTCCACCATTGCCATGTGCAAATTGCTCTCAAGCACGTCCGCCTAGGTGCCGGCAACAAGAGGCAACGGCAAAACGTCAAGAGAATACTGGCCCCCCATCACGCCGGCTTCGCCATCAACAGTGGAATGCCCAACATGTTGCGAGCCCGCTACTCGGCCTTTCCAAAAATCGTGGACGGAAGATTTCTCCTCCTCTCCGTCTGGCGCTACAAAAAGGACCGTGAGATGGTGTCGATCGGTACCTTGGGCTTCACCAGCATCTGCAGACACCAGCGTTGGTGTCCCGATGACTTCGACCCTTCTGACTATGACTGCTGCAATAGGAATCAATATGACCTGGTGGCATACCTGGCTCTCGTAGACGCTCGCAGAAAAGCTCTGGAGGCGCAGGGCGTTACAGTAAACGGCTTCTGCTCTCTGTGTGCCACGGACTTCTCCGTGCGGGTGACCCCTGAGGCCGCCACCGTGATGGCCTGGCACGATCTGGGGGCAGAAGGCTCCTGCACGCAGCCTGCTTGGATGGTGTTCGTCAGCAATTTTTGCCACAGAGATGCCTGCGAATTGCACGGCCTCGAATATGGCGCCGATGGCCTTGTTACTGGACCGGCTGTTGCCCACGAGCCTGGCAGTGTTCGGGAGCTATACCAGCGGGACAGTGCTAAATGTGAGTTGAATTGACGAGCCATCCCAAAGCCTTGACACCCATGTTGACGAGAATGTGGTGGGCAGGACGTCTCCGGGCCGTCGCAGCCAAGGTGCACGTTCAGCCTCTCAACAGAGAGGTGCTGGACCGACACGAGTACGTTGACGTGGGTTGGTTCCTTACTGGCAAACTTGATCTTCACACTTGACGGCTTTCTCATACTGGGAAGACGGAGTACTTCTTCTTCAAGGCCATCAGCAGTGTCATTCGGCAACTGTTGAGTCATGTATGTTGTTGTCCTTTGGCCATGCCCGCGTGGCGACTAATCTTCGAGAAACTTGGAGACCAAGGTACGCTAGATAAGAAGGAATGCCCCTTGGCAAGACGGTGGCCGACCTTTGCGAATCCAAGGGATAATAAAGTACCTTTTCGGGAGACTTGAGCATGTGGATGAGGATGTGTTTCGTAGGAGTTGTGTGGTGGTACAGCTACATTGAGCACTTGCTCGCGCTGGCTGCTCAGAACATTGCCTCCCACCTTGCTGGGCCACGACTCCATGTCGTTGGCGCAAGACATGGCCGCCTGGGAATACGGAGTACATGATTTGAACCCGAGCAGGCCAGATCCCACATGCGTTGAGCCTTTTGTCAGCCGCATGGACGGGAGCTGGTAGCGCCCCATCTGAACCATCCACGACGTTCTGTGGCGGGCATCAGCAGCAATCTGCATCGAGCATCAAGTCATTGCTTCCCAGCTACGGCAATCCAGCTCGCTCGCCGTCACCATCACCACCCACGACAACACCGCGCTCTCGAGCCCGCCATGGCCTTCACGCCAGAGCCGTACGACGCCAGCGCCATGGCCGACTGGCTCGTCTGCAAAGCCTGCGGCACGCAGTTCCCCACGCCGCATCGCAGCGCCGTCAAGACGTGCCACATCTGCGACGACCCGCGGCAGTACGTCCCGCCCTCGGGCCAGGCGTTCACGACGCTCGCTGAGCTGCAGAAGACGCACCGCAACGAGTTCACGTCGTACGCGCCCGACCCGCGGCTGACGTGCATCGCCACGACGCCCAGGCTTGCGATCGGGGAGCGGGCGTTCCTGATTCGCACGCCCGCGGGGAACGTCCTCTGGGATTGCATCGCGCTGCTGGATGAGGAGACGGTGGCGCGGATCAACGGGCTCGGCGGGTTGAAGGCCATCGTCATCAGCCATCCGCATTACTACACGACGCACGTGCAGTGGGCGCGCGCGTTCAAGTGCCCCGTGTATGTCGCCGCCGAGGACCAGCCCTGGACAACCATGGACTCGGCGCACCAGGTCCTCCTTACCGGCACGGAAACGGACATTGCAGGCACCGGCGCGCTGGCCATCAAGCTCGGCGGGCACTTCCCAGGCTCGCTGGTCCTGCTCTTCGACGGGCGGCTCTTCGTCGCCGACACGCTCGTCACGACGCCGGCCGGGCTGGGCAACTGGCACGTCGACGGGACGGGCGCGGCGCGGGAGAGGCCGCCTGGGCTGAACACGTTCTCCTTCCTCTGGAGCATCCCCAACGCGATCCCGCTGGGCGTGGACGAGCTGGCGCGCATGTGGGGGATCCTGAAGGCATACGGGTTTGAGGCGACGCATGGGGCGTTTCCGGGCATGGATATCGAGGATGGGCTTGTGAAGCGGCGGGTGCTGGACAGCATGCAGATCCAGGCGAGGCACATGGGGTATGAGAAGCATGCGTTTATGCGCGAGACGCTGTAAGCTCGAAATTGCATGAGAGTTGAGAGTGACCGCTGTGCCGATGCATCGGCATCGTGAACTGCATGCTCGTGCAGCGCCTGCACATGACCACGGCGACAGGAAGAGAGAGTACCTGGGTATACAAGATTGCGGGGATGCTCTATCGTCTATTCTAATGGTACAGGGAACTAACAAAGGAAGCCATCATGGCGCCCCGGTGCTGCGCTCAAACGACCGCACCGTCTCCTCCGGGACGAGCTGCGACAGGATCTCGTCCAGGTGCCGCGCAAGCGTGAAGTGGTTATCGTCGTACTCGCGTAGGTCGCAGTGCGGCAGGCGCTCTGCCATGTACCGGATCATGCTCAACGGGGCGTTCACATCCCGTATGCCATGCCACACCTGCACCTTGTCGTAGCTCACGTCCTCGAAGCTGAAGCCCCAGTCGCCGGTCAACAAGAGGGCTTCTTGCACGCAGGCGTCGGCTCCCTGGGCGAAGCCCGCAAGGCCATCTCCAGCAGCTGCCGGGCCTCGTTCCTTGCTGCTTCGCTGTCGCGGGGCCTTGACTCGTCTTGTGGCAACATGCTCTTCTCAAACAGGCTCAGTCCTGGGCCGGTGCTGAGGGCGCCCTTGGCCATGCGCACGAGCAGATCTGTCACTGCCGACACGCCCCCGGGCCACACGGTCGCGGCCCAGCGGAGGAACTTTGCGGACAGGAGCACGTCGCGCGCGCCGCCCTTCCACGGCGGGGCGCTGGCCATCATGCCGACGGCGGACACCGTGTCGTGCGGCAGCGCGTGGGCACACGCCAGGGCATACGGGCCGCCGCCCGAGCCGCCCAGGACAGCGAACCGGCGCAGGCCCAGATGCGACGCGAGGGCCTCGACGTCGCCGGGCCAGTCCGTGATGCGCCGGTTGGGCTGGAAGGTCGAGAGCCCGTAGCCGGGGCGATCGGGGGCGACGACTCGCAGGTGGCGCCGTCGCGCCGACGCGTCCAGGCCGCGGGCCTCGACGCGCGACCCCGGGAAGCCGTGGAAGAAGAACTGCGGGTAGCCCGTCTCGGCGCCGAGCTCGGCGAAGCCCAGGTCGCGGCCGCCGGGGAGGCGCAACGTCTGGTCGAAGCGCGAGCTGGTGCCGACGCGCCTGCGTTGCCCTGCTGCAACGAGCCGCAGGCGGGTCATGCGTGACAGCGGCCGAGCGGCCGAGGCGAGCGCTACGCAGGATGAGAACAACATGGACATGGAGGGACGGCCAAATTCCAGTTGCTGGGGCAATTATTGTGGTTTGAGACCCCACTCTATTAATCCCTTATGTTCCGTATGGCTGGTGATCAATGCGGCTTGGCATTCATCTTGCGAGTGACTCTATACTTTGCCTGCGGCGAATGGTGAGGATTGTTTGCGAATTCGAAAAGAATCCATTCGCGCAGCCATTGCCCGAAGGAAACCCGCGGTGACAACTCGAGGCGCCTGGTCGACGCCTGGCACTTCGATGTGTCGACCTGAGTGCTGATACTTCGATATTCGCACACCTGAGGCCTCCCTCTGCAGCATGGCTTGCCGTAGTGTCGGTCCTCAAAAAGCATCATGGATTCGCAATTCACCACGCTACCATGTTGCTCTCCCAAAGCTGTTAAGAGGCAGCTAATATTCTCAAAGGGAAGACCCTACATCATTCCAGAAGATGCGATGGCCGTTCTCCTTCATGTTGTCTCTGGCAGCCCAAAACGAGACAAGCCACGCTTCCTGCTCATCGCGGACGTGCGGCGAGAAATTCACCATCTGGTATGACTTCGCCAATGCATCACGCCTCTCCAGGCGGTCTGTGATCTCGAAGCACGCGACCAAGTGGGCAAAGTCCGCAGATGGAGGTGGCCGCCCTGTAAGTTGGACCACCATATCGAGCTCCCTGAGGATGGCGTTGGAAATGGCGAGAGCCTTGTGATCTCGGCTGCCATAGGCGTAATGCAGGCGATGCATAATAAGCAGCGCTGCCAAGCGAAAGACTTTGGCCTGTGCAAGCATCCGGGCCACCTCATGCGGCGTAAAGTGATCAGCGAGGTGGTCGGCTGATACCGTCGGCTGCCATTGTTCAAGGGCTTGTTCGATCCTGGCCCGAGTTTCTTGGATATTTCTGTCGAGCAACACTTGGCCGCGCCTGCGGCGGCAGAGGCGAACTCTTTGAGCCAGCTCACAGATGTCGTAGAAGTGAGTCAGCAAGGGTGCAGAAACCCCATAGAAGCGGTCGACAAGTCGGTCGAGGTCACCCATACGGATTCTGATGGTTGGTAGTCGGCATCGAACCAGACACTCCTTCGTCTCAGTGGTGACTAGGCAGGTGAGAAAGGCAACGCCATCGGAGCCGAGTCTTTGCGCCAAGTCGTAGCCATCGTCGTACAGTGACTTGGCAAGGCCGAGAAAGTATCTGCATAGTGACGAAGGATCGCTGGAATGGTGCAGTGCAAAGGTAACTATCGCCACACCTAGGATCAAGACAGTGGTCAAGTCTTCGTAATGGACTTTTGAAAGGCGAAGTGAAGAAATCGCAGCCGCGGCTCTCTTGTATCCAATTTGCTGGTTCCTGGCGAGTTGCTGTAGGTTCTGGTTTCCGACGATGAGGGACGCACAAGCAATGAAGGCGTCCTTTAGAAGAGGCATTCCGGAATTCAGGTGATCTGCGAATGCTTGCAGGTGTCGGTTACGGAAGCTGGGGCCAATCAGATACTTGTCGACTTCGATTTGCTTGCGGAGCATGACATCGAGGAAATGCATTTCCAGGAGGCTCAGGTCTGGGAACAAGGCGATTCCTTGCTGGATCTTGAGCTCATTACGGCGGCTGGGTCTGGCGGGAGGGGGTGTAAGTTGACCAGATGGTGGCGCGACAGCAAGAGGACCTTGCCAGACGGCAGAGGAAGCACAACGTTTTCTTCGCAGCGACAGGCGATTACCCGCTGCCAGCTTGGGCTTCCTGCCCGCTTTGCCCACGGGGCGGTTGGTCTGGCACTCAGACTTCACGCGAGAACACCTCTCGCACACATCTACCTCCTCTCCGGGCCAGCGGCACTTTTCCTTGACGGCATGGCAGCGATCGCACGGTCTCCTTTGAGGAGCGCGGGCAGAAGGGCGGAGGGAGGCCGTCGAAGGGGCAGGCGGCGTTTTCAGCATGGCGGATGGGTGAGTTGACTGATTGATCCCAATGAACGAGTCATGTGAGTGTTGGTCGGCTTCGGCCGTCTTTATGACTTGCCAGGAACTGGCCCTGGGGCATTGCCCCACCTGTCGCATAAAGTAACTATCTACTAGTGTCAGATTGAGGGCTCCACACAAAGTAGCCAGCACGTGACCCACGATGCAGAATTTTCACCTGCACAGCTGCAACAGCTGCAGAGGCGGTCAACGCAGGCACAATCAATCAACACCACCATCATCAATTCAATCATGCATTTTACCCGTGCTAGGAGCCCAATCAGAGCCTCATTTCGTGACCATTCGACAGCACAGAAGGGTCGCACCTTCTGACAACTAGCCTAAAGTCTAATCTTTGGCAGTGAGTCTAGAACTTTCGAGAATTCTCCACCTCCGGCGGTGTGGTGCCCAGAGAAGTACAGCGTTTACTTGCCAAGTACAGAAAACATCATATTGTTTGAGGACCAGCCTTATAACAGCACACGTCGCGAGTGTGAGAACGTTGCTTCAAACGTCCCGATGCGTTGGCTGCCGGAGCGCCATTGCCTGGTACGCCTTTGCGGAGGCGACTCTGGCCTTCTTGCCCCAGATCAGCAACGGCACAGGTATGAGCAGGATCATACAGCAAAGTGCGGCAACTATGACGTGCAGCTTTAGGAGTCCCATCGCGTTGATCCACGGCGTGAGCACGAAGAGGACAGCCACTGAAATGGCATTGCGCGTAAAGATAACACCAACCAATGCGTTGCCGACAATCTGTCATTCAACTGTCAGTCCAAGTACAGTCACAGAACAACGGAAGTTTTGACAGAGGGTGAACAAGAGCATTTGAGCGCCTTGATCGTAATCAACGTATGAAGGGCTACTCACATCATGATAGCAATCCATGGCATATGAGAGTGCTATATCGCCGGCGACAATAAGGCCAAAACCAAAAAGTCCGAAGCCGACAGCGAGCAGCGGCCAAGGAGCCTCCTAGAGATACGGGTCGTTAGCGCTCAACAAGTTCCAGGCCGTGGAAACAACGAGTAGAAGAGGAAAGCAAGCAGTTCTCACGTACATAGTACAACCCCACTCCGAAAGCGAGAATGCCGGCCGGTGTTATGACTGCCGCGGGTAGAGAAAGCCAGAGACGCATCTCCGGCTCGTAAATGCCACCGTTGCGCTTCGATAGCCACACAATTGACTTGTCGTTCAAGTAACCGCCAACAAATGTGGCTGGAATTGTGCCGATGAACGGGGCAATATTCATCAGGCCAACGCCAGCAGCGGTGAAGTTGTACGGTGGGTTGAAGAGGTATATCGCTTGGACTGCAGTCAGAATGGCAAACCAGGCCAGAAGACTGCCGTAAGTCAAGGCTGTATAGGCAATGGCTGGGAAGGTGAACAAGAGCACCGCAGGCTGGTAAAGGTTGTGCAGAATCGAGCCATCTGTTATTGTGACAAGTGCAAGGCGCTCCCGGTATGACTTCATCCTGATCGTGTGGTCGACCTCAAAATTGGTACGAGTCCTCTGAAGCGCATCGCAAGCTTCAGCTTGCTTGGCATCTCTGGCGAGCCGATTCAGGCTATTTTCTTGTCGCACCTCTTCTATCTGTCCCAAGTTGTTGGATTGAGTCTCGCCTTGGCCTTCGATGATGGGGACGTATTTGGACTCCTCGAAGAAGAGGATGACGAGGACCAGGTTGACTGAGAATAAGATGACGCACCACCACCAGATCCACCTCCATCCTTGGCTGTTGACGATGTATCCCGCTGCTACTGGGCCGAGAAAGGTGCCGGTGAAGGTACCGAGCAGATACCAGCCATTCATGGCGGCATGGTGGTGCACGAAGAAAAGGTCTGCAATGGTGATCTGCACAACCGTCTCACTGATGGCGCCTCCGAGACCGGATAGTAGGTTGCTGCCGATGAGGTCGACTTTGGTATACGTCATTGCAAACCAGACACAAGACCCGAGCTGGACTGCTGTGCTAAACAGGTAGAGCGGACGACGGCCGTACTTGTGCACAAGGGGAACGAGGAAAATGCAGCCGACGGCCAGGCCGCCATAGTTGGCAGCTACGGAGGCGTTGAGGAGGTCGACGGAGAAGTCCAGCTCAGTCTGGTATTGTTCCCAGGCTGTAAAGGAAATGTCCAGCTGGACGAACGTCATGAGGACATAGAAGGAGACCAGCCCGAAATTGACGGTCTTTCGCCACGTGCTCCAATTCAGGGGATCATTTGGATCCGAGGTGGGAACTGGATGCAGAATCACATGGTCGGAGGACCGATGCACTGTGCAATTCAAAGTCAGCCCACCTGAAAGAGCGAGGGAGCATTGCTGCTGTTTCGTACAGTTTTCGAGGGCCACGGTCCCCGGAGCCCAGAAGGAGGGACCTCGATCAGGATCACGGTCATGAGCGGAGTCAGGGGACTGGTCCATGACGATGAGGTTCGGTCGTCTCGCGCTGCTCGTAGTCGGTCAGGTGGCACCGGCAGAAGGAAAGTTGAACAATGCACAATGAATAGAATAGACCCGTTCAGCGGGAGTTCCTGGCGGTGGACCCTTCTTTTCTATATCCCCAGCTAAATCGAAGCTGGTGCGAGACTAGACGGCCGTCGGCGATAAGCCATGCGCCCCCAAGAGCTCCGCATCCCCCGCAAAACTTCAGTAGGTACGGAGAGGTACAGGCAGCGTATAGCATTTCCGCTCAGCCGGCGGCAGCTCGATTGGAGCATGCCTTGATTTGAGACGCCATCCGGCGCAACGGGCTTGGGTCCACCATCCAGCGCAACGGGCTTGGGTCCACCATCCAGCGCAACGGGCTTGGGTCCACCATCCAGCGCAACGGGCTTGGGTCCACCATCCAATATGCGTATCCGTGGCGCGGAGCGACCAATTACGCTCGCTCAATTGGCCGGCTCGGCGCTTTAGACGGCTGAAGAGGCTAGGCTCCGGCTGCGGAGGCGGGAATCCTAGTCAGGTTCCCTGACTCGGCGACTTCGAGACATTCACGTTGCGTTGGCCACCAGCCTTATCCAAGTATCTGTAGGACACAGCACTCGAACGAGTGGCGGCAAGCTGGCATGCATGCACGGCCGGGCTCCGAGGCCACCGAATTGCCGGTTACTCCTCCTCTGGCCGTTCATTTCATGAGCGTGGATAGGACTTTATACGAGCAAACCATCATTACGTACTCCGTAGAGATGGCCCCTATGATATCGGGCTCCGATGCCGCCGATCTGGGCAGGGGTATATCAAGCGTAACCTATCCACGGTGTGCAAGGTAGATGATAAAACACTTTGACCATTGCAGTACATCGAGCTGTCTAAACCACTTATCTCGAGGATTACTCTCCCCGCCAGTGATAATGGCAGGGCAGATACCCGCAAGCCTCCTGGCTGAGCTCCATGCACAGGCATTGGACGATCCCCAACTCCCCCGACCTCATCCCACGACGTCGTTTTGGCAATTGCCGCCACATCCTACTCTATCTGACGTCCAGTCCGCAAAACTGCCCGCCACCACAGATTACGCCATTATTGGCTCAGGCGTCACGGGATGCAGCATAGCCAAGACGCTTCTCGATCATCCTTCTCCATCGCCCTCGACCGCGTCTTCGGTGACGGTGTTCGAGGCTCGGACTCTCACCAGCGGCGCTACCGGCCGCAATGGAGGACTCCTGACAACCTTTGTGCCTGGCGATTACAAACTACTGAGCGAGCGTTTCGGTCACGAGCAAGCTGTCAAGATTGCAAGGTTCGCCAACAGGACACTCGAGAAGATGCATGAACTCGGCAACTCTTCGGGGGAGCTGAAAGACGCCAGCGAGGTGCGGAGACTCCTTGAAGTCATCTGCTACGAGGACGAGGCGGCTTTCAGCCAAGCACGGGAGTCCCGGCAGGCTTACGAGGAGCATGTGCCCGAGGACCGAGGGAAAACTAAGATCTTGAGCGCGGAAGAGGCCGAGTTGGTAAGTTTTGCACGTTTCTGACCAGACCGGTGTTTTCCTGTCGCCATTGACAAAGGGCCATTAGAAGTACAATGTAAGAGCAAAGGCTGGTGCAATCGTGTTCAACAACGGTGCATTCTGGCCATATAGGTTGATTACCAGAGTCTGGGCTCAACTATACGCCAAGTTCAGGCCACGACTCTTGATAGAGACCAACACCCCCGTAACAAGCCTCACACACGATCCAAGCACGAACGCAACGCACCCATACATCCTCCACACGCCGCGAGGCATCGTTCGCGCGTCCCGAGTTATTCACGCTACCAACGGATACGCCGGACACCTCTTGCCAGAGCTCCGCGGCAAGATATACCCCCTCCGCGGCACGATGTCAACGCAGAAAGCGCCGGCGGAATTCGGACGCCATGGCCACGAGTTCTCTTGGAGTTTTTTCAGCAGTGGCGACTTTAACAGCGCGACCAACACGATGGAGGTTGGGCTGTACTACTCAAACCAGAATCCCAAAACCGGGGATATATTCGTAGGCGGGGAAAAGGCAAAGCTCAGCGAGCTGCTTGTCAGTGACGACACGCAAGTTGGGGAGCCCTGCGTGGAAAACATATCCACAATGCTTCCAAGATACTTCACGCGAGGCTGGAATGCAGGCGAGGCCCCTGAAGTGAGAAATGTGTGGTCTGGCATAATGGGATTCACTGCGGATCGTCTTCCCTTGGTAGGGCGCTTGCCGCAGAGTATTTCGCATCGCGGCGAAGATGGTGGCGAGTGGATCGCTGCCGGTTTCAATGGCTTCGGCATGCCGCTATGCTGGTCTTGCGGCGAAGCAGTTGCGAAGATGCTACTCGGGGTGGATGTCAGCGACTTTTTGCCCGAGGTGTTCCTCGCAACCAAGGAACGTCTAGAAGATGGTCAACGCATGGCGACTGTCCCGGCGCTAGAGTGTCTGTTTAGCGGACATCCATAGCTGCGATTTCAGTAATAATATTTGGAGTTCAAGTAAGCTTACCAGTTACATATCAGACATTGAGAAAACGACTCTCGGCCCCCTAGTAAGTTTGTCAGCGGTCTGCGTCTTATGAGAAACAAAGCGGATGCTTCCTTCAAATACACTAGGCACCCACTCGGCTTCACTCTACTTTGCAATAGACATGTACCTGTGATTTCAATATCCGTACGCCTTGGAATAGAGCTCAAAGGCTTCACACAACCAAGCTCCTCCAGAAACCGCGGTACGTATTGGGTTATACTTCCGACCCATGCTCGGCAGTATAGTCGGCCTTACAGAACTTCCAATATCTGTATACCAGCAAGATTGTTGCCAGTCTACTATGGACGCGATAAGACATGGCGATTCTAGAGACACCAGAATGTTACTTGGATGGAGATCGGAGTGAGTGAAGACAACGGTAGAGTTGTCTGGTAAAGGTGTCGGCATGGTTCCGGAATATGAGCGCTGTCACGCCCTGGCCAGTGCCGTTCCTTCCCTCTTTTTATCGCAGAGAGCTTATCAGAAACTCTTTGACGGAGGAAAACGGGCCAGCTCGTGGCAAAACTCCGTAAACACAACGTCGCCGAAAGGGCCGCGGCCAATGTCACATATGGACTGATTAGAGAGTACAAAACCGCCTCGAATGGCTGATCGTGCCTAACGAGAAAGGTCCCTTGGCGCAGGTGACGTAGTTCAACGATCATAGTTCGCAGTTGCTCTGTTGCGCTCGCCTTGAGTAAGAGAACTCCACCGTTCCTCCAACGTGACACCCTGTACGAGTTCTATGAAAAGGAATGTATGATATTCATCTCGAACCAAACCATAGATTTCCGGGACAGGGATCCTCCCAGGGATCTGGAGTAGAACTCGGCAAATGGCCCAAAGGCGTTGACCTTCGCTAACAGTCGCCTTTGGTTCTTTGACAAACTTGACGAGGAGACCAAGTTCCTCGAAACGAATGGGGGGGGGGGCGTTCTTTACGGTCGCGAAAACGTGGGTCTTGTGTTGCACTCCTTGCCAGAACGAGGGTAAAGGAAACACAGCGTCATGCCCCCTGTAGACAATGCATTTGAGAGGTTTATGGAAGGATGCGGAAGGAGAAGAGTTGGGCCCAACGCGTGCATGAGTGTCAGAATTTAGAAACGTACTTTGGCGGGGAAGACAGACACACCCCACGACAGGGGCAGTGTAGAGGGGGACATGGGACCCTGTGTATATAAGGGAAGCCTCTCTCCCGCTGTCAAGCAAAGAAGGGCACGCTCCTTGGAATCAACAGCTCACGGGCGCCTTATATCCTTTAGTTATATCAGAATTTATGAGTGATACGTGAGTAAGACTATCCGGTCCACTACTATGCGTGAATATGAAGTGAGTAAACTACGTCCGATACGAGGCCATAGACTACTGCAAAAGTTATCTAGCCTTATATTTAGATTCTCTAAATAAGAAAACCCTAATTGCGAGTAAGTGACTGACACCCGGAGACTTATATGTATATTTAGCGCAGAGCGTAACCGCTTGTCCTTCGGACCGCACGTTTGACTCCATCAAAGTACCGGTCGATAGAGGAAGGGAATTCTCGAAAAGCGAATCTGGAACGCACTACAAAAATTCTTTGATATAGCAAATGAGAGGAGGCCTAGTTAGACGAGCTGTTGGCGGCACAACGTGAAAGGGGCCAGAGAGGGGAAGGGAAGTTTCTCAGACTGTGGCCAGCAGCGGGATTGCACAGGTAATAAGGCCCCTCCAGGCGCCGGGGTATGTAGAATACGATAGAAATCTATAAATTACAGGCGGTGCATGCGGGGAATTTGCGTTCTAACTTCTTGTCAAGTCCACACCTGGAGCCTCGGAGGCGGCACTCAACACCAGGGCGATGCTCGGACATGCAAATATAGGTAAAAGCCAAATAAACCAATACTTCAGCTTGTTCCATGCAAACGCTTGTGGACTCTTGAGCGTTCTCGGGTTCTGTCTATGGTCTGTAATGGACGACGGGCTAGCTTGGGAGTCCCAGCATCTTGAGCATCATCCGCTCAGGCATTAGCTTCTTTGGAGGCAGCTTTCCTGCGGCTTCAATTATGATAATCGTGACTGGGCCAACGGACCCGACCAACATGAGCCAACCAGTCCAATCATAAGACTGTTCATCAAGCGTCATTCAACAACTGGCTGATAGGTTGCCACCCCCCCCGCCCGGACCGACTGCCTCAAACGCCGCGAGATTCTTGGCTTGTGAAAGATGTGCCGCTACGAATGCCGAAAGTGCGGGCCTTCTCATGTCGAGTTTCAGCCAGGGTCACTTCATTCACCGGTCGATCATGGCTTGTAGGGCGGGGTTGTGAGTTGGGCTGTTGGCTCTAGCCGCTCACGCCAGACATTGACATGCAACTACCCCTGCGTGGTATGAGAATAGCTCCATTGCTCACATGATGTGTGTGATTGAAACTGGGCTTGGGCCGGATACGGGCGCAGGATGGCGCCGAGCGCAGGCGGATGAATGTAAGCCTAAGACAAGGCTTCTTTTTGGGGGCTATTATGTGTGCTTCCCCGCATGAGAATGTGATATTACAAGGGTTCCATGTGATATTACAAGGGTTCCATTGGGGGCCTATATGGGTGTTGTCAGACATGTACTTGTAATTCTTCCCCTGGCTGTGTTGGCTCGAGCTCTTGCTCCCCATTAATGCCTCGGTTTCAGCGACTTCACCTTCAAACTCCAGTGAAATCCACTCAAATACGACCTTGACTGGGAAATATAAAAGACATAATGACGTCGGCGTGATCAGCCAAGACATAAGTCATTGCACTTTATGGTTGTGCTGACAGGCTGCAGATTGTGAGAAACTCTTGGGCAGTCTGTGCCACGCAGTGCTATGTGAGTTGTGACCCTAAGGCTGTTGGTTGGACTAACATGCATATGTGCCTCAACCGGAGGAGCCTTGCCTCACAATGCGTCCCTAGGCCCTGCAGAGAACTGCCGTGTCTGTCTGTTCCACTATATATCCGCTTAACTTCCTTCTAAGCTGGCTGGGTGCAGTATATCAATTGTCTGCTTCGCCGTCTATGCTCATATTACTCCGCTGCCCGCCACAGTCAACATGTTGTGGCATTCAACAATCTCCTCGATCTGCCTTCTTAGCCTCTTTGCTACTGCGACTTCGTCGGAGGTTGTTGTGAGAAATCTTCCTGGGAGGTCCTCCACGGACACTCTGCTGGAGATTCGTCGCCGCCTTGACAGAGCAAAGCGTTCTGATAACAACGTCTTGTTCAATAACTCCACGTCATTGGACTATGGTTTTGATGGCCAAAAGCTATTCCAATAGTACGTCTTGTCTGTCGCTGTGCCACCGACAGCTTGCTAATCTGAGCGCAATATCAGTCGAAACGACAATGTCAAGAATGCAGCATCTGCTATCGACGTCACATGTACCAAATGCTACATCAAAGGGTGCGCCAGCGCAAAGCTCACCGCCAATGGCTCATTCAACACCAGTCGATTAGCCAATCAGGCCAAAGACGGCATCGAGAACACCTGGAACAACATGACGACCTATGCCCAAAATGTCACCAAGCTCATCTCCACAAACATCACTCACCTAGATAATATTAAGATACCGCCTCCGGATATTGACTTCAACGTGAATTTAGACTTCCCGGACTACGAACTATGTGTCGAATTTGAGAATACGGAGCTTTACGTGGAGCTCACGACAGTTCTCTCATCGGGATTGACCTACACAATCCCATTGTACTCGTCCAAGGCCCTGGGGTTCAACATTGACAACTCGCTGTTCTTGGGCGCCGTGTTCTCAATTGATCTGATCCTCAGCGTGGACTCTGCGATTGAGATCAAGAATGGGTTTCACATCAGACTCGACGACAAGGTGGTTATGAACATTGCCCTGTTCGCCAATGAGGCTTCTGGCTTGACCTTGTGCGTACCACACACCTCATCCGCAACGTGACGAGACCTTCTGACCACAAAATCTGCAGTCACGGCGGAAAATTCGAGTTTCTACCGGTGACGGTGCAAACTCCTAACATTGTGCTGAAAGCGGTGTTGAGAATACAGCTCCGTACAGGCTTCTCCTTCAAGACGTTCGGCGCGGGCCTGCACTTTACAAACCTCGACGACCTCGGTGCATCAGCAGGCATTGAAGCGCGGGTGTACGCCAACGTTGCCGAGTTCACCACCAACATCACTAGCAACAAAGAAGTGCAGAAGGGAGTTGGCTGCGATTTACGCGTTGTCCAGAGCTACAAATTCGCCATCGGTGCTGCCGCAGGTGCTTCAGTCGGTCTGCTTGGCCACACATGGGGACCCACGCCTTCAACGGAGATTCCCATTTACTACACAACCCTTGGAAATGTGTGTGCTATCAGTGGAAGAGCTGAGACAACATGCACGGCATCCATCGCGACGCGAGCTTCTGCAGTGGGCAACCAAGTCCAGACCACGACGACCGAAGTCACATACTCTGCCGTCGGGTGCGCCTCGTCTGGCATGATCAATTGTCCCGCCTCTCTGCAGACTGTGACAAAGATCGTGGCCACAAGAACACTGACTACGACCATTCCTACTGGCTCTGCCGTCGTTTGGTCCACAGGTGGTGCGTCCGTATTCAGCACGGTTGAGTTCAAGAAGGACGCCATGTCGATGACGGCCTCATCGGGCAAGCCTGCCTCGTATGTTCCGCCGCCACCAGCATCTTCATCGTATGATTTCGGGCATGGGGCATCCGCGAGAGCTGGGGTGTTGGACGGCGAGACGGGGGGTGTGAGCAATAAGGCCATCATCGGCGTCAGCGCAGGTGTTGGTGTGACGGTTTTACTCGCTCTCATCGGAGGATGTCTGTAAGTTCTACTCCAACTCATCACTTGTAATGATATTGTTTCCTATTATTTCCCATCGTTGCCTGTCGTTGCCTATTGGTGACGTTGCCCATTATATCCTGGCCGGGTGCTAAAGAATCATCTAGACTCTGCCTCCGACGAAGACGGACTCTGCCGCCGGCTGTGTGGTACACTTCCACATTTGAGACGAAGCCCTACCAGCCCCTTTCAACTGATGGATATCACTCTTGATTGTCGCATCTATCAGTCTGAGCGCTGAAGGTGTACCATGCCGCATCGCCGAGCAGGGGACTTTGCAACCACAGCAAGTCATTTTGGCAGTAATTGCGTTTTCATTAGGTCTATTTGAGCCAATGTTCCCATTCAGGAAGTCGCGGATGAGCCCACGCTACTCCACGCCGCGGGCTTTCATGAAGTCCACTAGATCAAAGAAACTCTTCTTATAGTTCCTCTGTTGAGTCGTACGGTTGACCGTTTGTATCCCAAAGTGCGCATTATAATCTCCAAACTCCCAGTTATCAGCGAAACTCCAGGAAAACGCTCCAATTACCTCTACATGGTCTTCCCAGATGGCTTTGAGAACCTCAGACATGTAGCTGAGATAATACTGGCTTCGGGGCGTGTCGAAAAGCTGATCCGAGAGGGCCTTCTCGGATTCGGCAAAAACGGGGAAACCGAACTCGGTAATGGTGACAGGCACCTTCCATGTGTTGTAGAGATAGTTGAGATAGCTCCTGAGGTATGTTGGGGTGATGTAGACGTACGACTGAGACCTGTACCCAATGTCCCAGCCATATACATTCACCGTGGTCTGGTTGACACAGTACGGCCGGTATGTGGATTTCGAGTTGCGGGTACAGTCGAGGATGCTTTCCTTGACACCTGGAACCGGCGGAGTGATGACTGTTGCCGTGTATGGATCAATCCCGAGGAAATCGCCGGTGTGGCCGATATACGCCAGATCCTCTGCGCTCAGCGGCACAAAGTCGGGGAATGTCTGCTTGAAAGAATCAGGGTAGTCCTTTCCGAGGAATATGGGGTCGCAGAATGTCCCAAGCTGGAGGGAGTTGAAGTGGTTTGCCGCATATACATCCGCCTCGCTTTTCGGGTCTCGAGGAACACCAAAGTTGTCGTTGAACTTCATCGAGATCTTCCCAGTTCCTTTAAGCTCATCTTTGTAGAAGTGAAACACCCTGGCATGTGATTTAATCACATGGTCAATTGATTTGGCGTTTGTGGAGTAGAGCAGCGGCTCGTTGAAAGTGAACCAGATGGGAACTCGGTCGGCGTAGTGAGTCATGACGATTTTGGCGTAGTTGACAAAAGCATCGGGGAAGGTCTCGTTCTGATACGCTCCATTCACGTAACCAATCTCAGGCCTGTCAGCCGCTTTGGTGAGGTTGCTCCCGTAGAACTGCAGAGGGGTGTCGAAATGCAGCAGTGTCACCACTGGCACCATCCCCTTCTTGAGGATAAAGTTGATCATGTCGTTGTAGTGATCGACGCCCTGTTGGTTCACCGGCGTCCCGGGCAGCGCAAAGGGGAGAATTCGTGTCCAGGCGATGCTGAAGGAAAAGTATTTTACTCCCATGGCAGCTACCCGTTCAATGTCTTGCTTGTAGTAGTAATACAACTCATTCGTGACGTATGACTTGGGCCGGCCGTCTTGAACGAGAATGTCCATGAGGGAGGGCGATTTTCCTTGTTCGGCCGTAGCGCCTTCGACTTGTGATGCGGAGCTGGCAACTCCGAACTCGAAATTCTTAGGGAAGTTGTAGCAGTCCGTCGGGCCAAAGTAGTCTCTCGGTGGCAGGACGAGCTCGGTGCTGGGGATGGGAGTCGGAGTCACGGTAGTGCTGTAGAGCGCCTTCTCAGTGAAATTCGGCGGATTGGCATGTTCCCACAGCGCGGTCCAGGCTGCATTGCCAAAGGGGTTGTCCGAATCGGATGCCTTTGAGGTGGCGTTCGGATCCCATTTGCCCCAGGTGGTATAAGACATAGACGATGGAAGCAAGGTGACCAAAGCTTCAGAGGGAGCAGCATACGTCGTCGTGGCAGTCGGAGCCGGCACCGACGTGGCATATCTCACAGTATCTGTGAGGGTGAAGCTGAACGGGGTGAAGGAGTATTTGGGCTCCTCGGTCTGCGTGTAGCGACATTGTGGACGAGTCGTCGGGCCCTCGGCAGCGAGGAAGACTTGCTGGGCAGCAACAAGTGATGCTAAAAAGAGTTGGCCGAAACCATAGAGTCGAGCCATGGTGAAGTACGGGTAAATTGACACTTGCCCATCAGGCTTCGAGTGTCAAGGTCGAGGCGCCGTCTCGTCGTTAAGCGCTCGGGGCAACAGCTCAAGCTTATACGGCCCTGGTCGTGTATTGGGCGACGACGACGGTCGATCTCGTCGACATAGTCCATTCAACGGTCGGACCGATTCAAGCCGTGTAACTCCATCTCAACTGCCGAGCAAAGCGCGGGACTGGGGACAGTGTCATGAATTGGCCTGGCCCTGTCTAGACAATTCTCTAGTAGGCGACGGACGCAGGAAATGCGGGGATCACCCCACGGCAGTCCCTGGTCAGGGGGCGCCACCGCACGCGAGGTCGGTAGCGAGATGACGTCTGCGGTCAATTGAAGTACCGCCGTTGACGATGGGGTAACTGAGACGGGGAAATGCGGCGGAGAAATAGGCACGCTGAGCAGTAGCGTCGGGGAAAGTCGAGATTCAAGTTAGGGATCCCGAGCAGCCAGTCCGAATGCCCGGACCAAGGTGGATCCTCATGCTGCAATACCGGCAACAATATTTGCAGGTTCAAAGAGGCTGGGCTACGAAAGCAGACGAAGTGTGGTTCCGCTTGACGACATTTGATCCGTAGACAAGGATGAGATGATGAGAGTGCGGGGACTGGAGCCGGTTTCCGGAAGCACGAGATCAAGCTTTGCCAGCGCGTCTGCATCTCAAGGCAAGCCAAGACCCGACACGGTTGTCAGTCTTCCATTGAGGCCATTACGTATTTCTTCATTGTAGACGCACGTATCAACATTAGGCTCTCAAGCAAGGGAAGAAGACGGCCCTTGAAGCATGTTGACGATCAACTCGTTTGTGAGCCAACAGGCACCAGGACCAGCCACAACGAGTTGGGAGCCAAGACCAGTGTCGCGTCGTGCCGAACCTGCAAGGCCGCGATGTGTGCCTCCAGCGCCTTCAGCTGTCCGTCTGCATCATCTCTCTTGGCTCCCCGTGCCAGCTCCAGCAAGGAGTTCCCGGACATGCCCATGAACTGGGCGAGCCCACTGGTGTCCACCAACTGGGCCTGAAGCCCTCGCGCCTGCAGCCACTTCTTATTTGCAACCATGGCGTAAGCCGTCGCGCGCTCAAACGGCGTCTGTGGCTTCTTCACGATGGCGCCGACGGCCGACCCGGGCAGCTGCAGCGCCACGCCGGCGGCTCCCAGACCAGTGGCCACGGGGATCGAAACGAGACCGCCAATGACACCCAACGCCGCGCCGACGATGTTGCCGCGCTTGGCGCTGCTGGCGATGTCCTTGCCGACGAACTTGGCGTGCGAGACGACGCCCTTGCCGAAGCTCTTGGGGCCCTCGCCCAGGTGCTTGGCCATGTCGCCCGCGTGGCTCACCGCGCGGGCCGACACCGTGGCCGTGAGGAACGCCGACATGGTTTCGAGGAACGAGCGCCAGGTCCCTTCTGTGACGCCGTGGCTGAGCAGGACGGGCGGGTACGCAGAGACGAACGCCGAGGCAGCGTCTGGCACGACCTGGGGGATGGCGATGGGGCGCTGGTTCGCGGCGGCGGCCGAGCTTGAGCTTGCGTCGTACGGTGGGAGCTCGTCGTTTGACGGGAAGCTGAAGGGATCCGAGACCGTGGGGAGCAGCCCCGCCGTCGGGGCAGGCCCCTCGTACGCAGGGGCCGGGTCCGCTGGCGGAGGATGGGAAGCCGATGCGGACCTAGACGGGCCGCCTCCGGAGCCGGTGGAGAAGCCGGCGTCTTGCGGTTCCTTTTGGTCGTCGCCCATGGCTGCACTGCCGTCTCGGTGATGCTCCCTGTAAATCGCTCAAGTGGACGAGCTGCGTAAGACCGACCGACGTTGACAGTCGGGCAAACCCCGGCCGATCTGTTCAGCCTGTGCCGCGCTTTCGCGTACGGGCTCGTTCGTGGAGAAGATTCGCATTCCGCCTTTCAAGTCCGTGTAGTCACTTAGGGGCGTCTGCTGTGCTGATGTTACACTGGCACGGCTCTCTCTTGTCTCTGGCCGCGAGGCGCGTCATGGCGATTTGACAGCTCCAGTCTAGTCGAGACCCCTGGCTGGCAATCTCATCACGTTGATTGAGACGGTCATCATGCCAGGTGATGGGGTCAGGATGATTGCAACCGGCCCGAACAGCAAGACGTCATAGAAGCTTGAACTCGAGCAGGTGGAAGGATATTCGCACGGTCGCCCAAGCGAATGCCAGGACAGTTGACATCTCGAATGCGCCGCACGCTCTGGGCCGGCAGATGCGGCCAACGCGAGGGATTCGCGTCGATTTAGTTGCTTGTTTATCTGATCATCCGTCGCGAAGATATGACGAGCAAGGATGGCTGTTTGTGCGCGACATGGAGTTGTGTGGCCGTCACTACGAGAACGCTCATCCCGGAGGTCCCCCCTTGACGTAGTGGCATATATTGTGTGGCCTGAGATTTGGTGGACCCCAGAGTCGCGTCTTCCAGGCCCAACGCGTCTCGCCTCTATTTCTACCAGGAATATCAGCCGCCTTTTCTTCCAGGAATACTCGTAACGGTCACATCACAGTTCAACTCGGCTTACACTCTGCATCTTCTTCCAACAGCTCGCGCCGCCAAATGCCTCCCAAAGCCGCGGCCAAGAAGCGTCCTCTGGGTGCGGTTGACGCCAATTCCAACGCCGGAGCGTCTGCAGCCAAAAGGCCCAAGGCCACACGAAGCCCGCCGCCAAACCTGCCGCGAAGCCCAAGGCGCCTGCGTCCAAGGCGGCTGCATCAATGGCGACTACATCCAAGGCCCCTGCGTCCAAGGCCAAAGATGCCCCCGTCCCGGTCCCTTCCATCCGCCGCATCCCACGAGGACCGGATGGCGAGATGTTCATGCCCCAAGTCATGCCAAAGGAATGCGTCGATGCCATCGGAAAGATTCCCATGCCCGGTGGGTGGGTGTCTGGCATTGACGCAACCCCCGGGCGGGAGGTGACTCTTGGCTCCCGACGCTGGTGGCACGAGCATGGCGAGTGGCTCGATGCCAACAAGAAGGCCTTGAAGCTCAAGGCCGCGGATTGGAAGAGGCGAGACGAGGCCATGTCGCCTGACGAGCTCGGAGAGGGCTGGGGAAACCACGACTGGGACTTCATCTGCAGTCCGGAGCCCGGAAGCGACGACGAGGATGAGTTCGAGGACGAAGATGAGTCCGGGGACGAGCATGGCAACGACAAGTCGGGCGGCAAAGCGGGCGGCAAAGCCGCCGATGACGCCCCCAAGACGACTAACAATTCCCCTGTTGGAAAGCTCGCTTCGCTCCATCCCAACCACACCTGGGTCTACTCCACCGAGGCCGTGACCGAGGCCATTGGTGGATTCTCGAGGCCCTCAAGCGCGACCCAGACGAGTTTGACATGCACATCTACACCCACTTTTCTGCCTATGGCGGCATCGAGGTCTTGGAGAACATTGTGAGTGTTTTCCCTCGCGTCCGACGCGAAATGGCAAAGCGCTGACCACGCGGCAGTTTATGTGTTTTGCCTCGGTCGTCAAAAAGGCCAGCACGAAATGGCGCGACATCTGGTGCGAGGTCGAGGGCCTCGCAATGCTTCTCCGTAGCGGCTTGGCGGACTTTACCAGTGAGCTCACCGCCTTGCACCAAGGCCATGAGTATGAGCATCTGCTTACGTGCCAACAGTGTGTGATGATCCAGAGAGGGGCGCTGAAGTGGTCGAGTTGATCGGCCACATGACTCTAACCGCTCTGCGTGCCACCAAGGAAAAGGGAGGCCTTGTCCTAGGGGGTGAGGTTCCCAACTTTGGCCTCATCCTCTCCATTCTGATCAAGCGCGGCTGGGAGCTTGGCGGGGTTGACTGTGACTCGAGTAGCCACACGTCCTGGGTCTATCCCGTCCTCGAGATGGCCAAAGAGGCCGGGATCCTGGTGGGTGGAACGCCAGGGTATGAACGGACGCTCAAGGAGATTGAGGACAACGAGGACGATGAGGATGACGAGGACGACATTATGTCCGCAGAGAGGAAGAAGTGGGATAAGTCCCTCACAGTTTGAGTAAGTTTATATGCTGCGTCTTTTGCTCTCGGACGGCGTGCTAACTCGTTCAGCTCGGAGCGTACAAGTCAAAATACTCCGGCGGTGTTGGAGGCAGCCACTACGACATCACGACGATGACTGCAGCCTCGAGGAAGAAGCACAAGTTGGGCTCAGGCCTCAGGTTCCTCTGATGAGTGCAGAAGCACATGCTGTCGATAAGCAGCACATGACCTTGGCCGGGGGTCTCATTTCCTTTGTCGTATTTGTTGGCGGGGTGGTTCCTCATGGGACACGACGAAGCATGCGGGCTGGGGTCATGCCTACACACGACCAAGTACGCACATTGAACCCGGCCGTTGTGCTTCAAGGAATTTAATGGCAAATTGGGGGAGGAACGAAATAGGGAAATTCGACAGGACCTTGTATGGCATCTTGAGTCCAAGTAGGCACTTCATGGCCGAGGGAGCGCCAGCACTCGCAGGTGAGGCTATCATGTCGGGAGACTTGCGAAAATTCGCTTTGCTAGTCGGAAAACAACAAAATCTAAACGCCATCAGGCACGGATCTGCTCTTGGGCCGTCAATCACCTGCAATCGACGTCCTATCGGTGGCTGATTGATAAGCTTCGGTGCTCGGTACATGATGAAATCCGCCCCGAGGTCGACCGAACTCAGCTCACTTGCCAGTTAATTAGCACAACGACACGAACAATGCGAGAGCGGAAACTACGATTGATGTAAGGTGGTGGAAGAATGAGGGCCAGACACGTCGAAGCCGGAGTCTGAACAGGCGTTTATAGAGGCTGAGGCAAAGCTCCTATGTCTACTCCGTGCCGTGATGGACTTCAGGATGCTCATGCTGATTGGGAGCTGGGATCTCAGACATTGTCCGGGCCTTGCCCCTGAACCTACGCTTTATAACTGTCAACCGCACCGTCCATACATCGCTCGCTGATGCTCCCCTCGCCCGATCGTGCCATTGGCCAGACAAGCGTCTATGCTCTCGTCTTCAGAGCCTGGCTTGTAGTGTACTTGTCCATAATATCGAGCGACATGTTACTCCCACCGCAAATAACAAGAACGACAACACTGCTGGTATTGAGCCCAGGCACCAACTCCGCCAGCCGTCCGCTATAGCACAGTGCAGGGCAGACGCCACACGCCAGTTCCACGAGGAAGCGTTCCTCGTCGGCAAACCGTCGACACGCGGATATGGCCTCTGAGTCAGGCAGCACGACGGTCGAGACGGTGTCTCGCAGGGCGTACTCAAGGGCCCTCTTGCACACCGTCCTGGCGCCGAGGCTCGTCGCGAGGCTCGTGATGGCGGGCAGCGTTACCAGCGCTCTCCTGGCGACGGCCTGCGACAGGGAATCCGCGCCGAGGGTCTCGACGGCGATGACTCGCGGGCGCGGCATGTGCAGCTCGTCCAGGCCCTGCATAACGCCGCTGAACAGCCCGCCGCCGCCGACGCTGCAGACGATGGCATCGACGTCGCCCATCGCGCGGCATGCGCCGTCACCGTCGCCGTTGGGGCGCGGTCCAACCGAGACGGGATAGTGCCCGGCCGCGTCTCGAATCTGCCGCGCAATCTCCCGGCTTATGCCCGCGTTCCCGTCCCAGATCTCCGGCGCATCAAACGGGGGGACATAGACGGCCGCCTCGCCCCTGGCACGCGCCGCCTCCATCACCACCCCCGTCAGGTAGTCGTCGGCCTCCTGCCACGACTCCCCGCGCTGGATCACGTCCGCCGCGCCGGCCTGCCGCAGCTTGGCCATGACGAACGCGGTCGTCGACAGCGGCACCACGACGGTCGCCTGGCACCCCAGCGTGACAGCCGCGTGGACACACGCGAGGCCTGCGTTGCCGCCGGACGAGCTGTAGAAGTGCGCCGTTGCGCGCGTCCCGCCGACGCCGTTTGTGCCGTCGCGAAGGGCCTTGAGCTTGGCGGCCATGAAGTTGCCGATGCCGCGGGACTTGAAGGACCCCGAGGGCTGCAGGTTCTCCAGCTTGAGGAAGACATTGCTTCCAGACGGCTTGAATTAGCTGATTGGCCAGGCCGTGGCGTGCACTGCGGAGAGGGACGGACGGCAACGGGACGCACCAGCCAGCTGCGTCGGAGAGCGTGGCAGACTTTACGAGAGGGGTTTCAATCCACGGGACTCTGGCGCCGTCGCCCATCGTTTGCTGCTGGGCGGAGCCGCAGGGATGGGGGTTGACGGGGCGTGGACTTGGTTCTTGGCTCTTGAAGGTGGTCGCGGGGAAGCGGATGTCGGACAATCTAATCCGCCTTTGGGCAGCTTGCGCAGATGACCATCATTCACTGTCCGCGCAGCTCCCAGGATCTCGGCAACACAACATGGCGCCGTCGGATATCCACGCTACTATTATTGACAACAGACAACCTCTATTGACGCTTCTAGAACGCAGCGCCGCGATACCCGCCTCGCCCAAGCGCCGCCACTCAGCCGTCCAGGCCAGGGCAGCTCTCGGACGTCACGTTGACGATGTTCTTGTACGGCGGCGGATCCGTCCAGATGATGTCGAAGTGGTCGGAGGGGTAGTCTCCCACGCCTGTGGCTCCCAGCGCCGTGGCGATGGTTTCGAGCCGCTTGTGCTCCCAGCTAGAGAGGCGTCAGTGGCGGCGGATGCACTTGATGCCCGCGGGGGCCATACCAGATGAGGATGTTGCCGCTCCCGCCGTAGCCCGTGACCACGTTCACGACGCAGGCGCTGTCGTCTCGGTCGCACGACGTGTCGACCGTGATGCCGAGGTCGCCGGCCAGCGGAGCCACGGTGTCGTACGGGCGCTGCCGGGAGCCATCTGCACGACGGTCAGCGAGCCGAGCGCCACGACCGCACGAGTTGCAGGCGAGGGGTGCCGCTTCCTCACCTGCAAGGGGCGTCTGGGCCATGATGTAGCCAATGCTGTACTGCGAGCCCGCGCCAAAGACCGTGCGCAGGCACTGCGCGCGCTGCTTGCCCTGGGCGCTCAGGGTGGGGTCGTCGCCGTCGCTGGGCTTCTCGCCGTGGCGGATGAAGTAGACGGTGGGATCGGCGGCAGCCAGCGCGGCGCCTGCGAGGAGCACGAGAGCGATGGGCTTCATTTTGAGCGTCATGTCGGTACTGGTCGAACTTGTCTTGTCCTGTCCCGCGAGCAACTTGGCTCTCGGGTTGATGTGCGCTCTTATACTGCGTCAGTGTCGTCATAGGTCCCACGTGTTCGCCATCCCGTCCGTGGCAGACGATTCCTGGTCACGCCTTGCACCTCGGTCAGATATCTGGGCTGGCGCCGCTAGACTGCATTGGCGATCATCTCCGGGGATGGACAGCTGTGTCGCGTACGGAGCAGCAATATCATGTCACGAGCGGCCGCGCAGCTGCGGTGACACATGGCGTGCTGCCCTTGAGCATCGTAGGCTGACCCTTGCAGCTGGAGGATTTAGTGCTTGCCAACCTATTCGGTGCTTGGTTCCTGGATGCTAATTGCGAGTAATCGGTAGGGACGGGCCGGTTCGGGGGTTTTCTGGGCGGCAAGCCTGAATAATGATGCTGTGGATGCTGTCATCTGCGCCACGTAATAATACAGAGTGGCAACGGCCTCGCGGTGTTCAGTGGTCGGTCATAGGCGAAAGCCAGCACACCGCGTCTCCGAGGCCGAAAATGGAGTGTAGCCTTCAATGCGACTTCCACCTTAGACATCGCGCATTGTTGCCTGGCCTGTTCAGTGGACAAGCGAAGCTCAGACGAACCCTCCATTTAAGTCAGGGTTACATGCCGCTAGCGAGAGAAACCCGTCTCGCGCCGACAACGGCCAGCCCGCAGCATTATACCTAAGCAGCAACCTGCCATATACCCCAGCCAAGAACATCCTTGGGCTTCTGGAGGCCGCCATCAGATTGGATTGACATCGCTTTGCAGAACATGACAGTCTCTCTTCCTGAAACGCGTCACAACATAAGCGAATGTTCGCGCCTCGTCGACCCCTGCAGAAACAGCTGACCATCACGCCACTGTCAACCGAGCCAGACAAAAGTGGAGTGCACACTCCAGCAGATGTAGCTGGTAGTGGCATATACATAAGCTGGATTCCTGAATGTGACAGCCACGGCTTCGTCGACTAACATTGGTGATGCTGGAACCCTGTTACCCCACGAACCAGCCGCTGCTGCGGCCCAATCCTATTTCGGTACCGATCCTAATCTGGCGTCTCCGCATTTATGAATGCGTCAGAAGATACGAGTACTCGTAGCGTCTTCTATCGCCGTCGAATGGTTATATAGACTAGGATAATAATCCGGGTCCGGCACGCCGGGGCCGAGAGGCGAAGTGGCGTTGAGGCTGTCCTGGATGGTGCTCGGCGTGGGGAGCTCGTGGGACTCGACTCGTAATAAATAGCCTATGCCTCCCCATTTTAATAATTAGGTGGCCTCCATCTAACAGATGCATGTGGTGGTCAGGACTCGTCGTTTGCGGCACGGGCACGAACAGCCGCGCAGTTACCGCCCTCTCCCGAAGAGTGAAGGTGGGAATCGAGAGACACTAGCTGTTGTTGGCCATGGCGATGGCTCGGTGTACGAATTGACTGCACCCCGCTGCCATCCACTGTGGTTGCAACTATAGTCGGCCCTCTGATCGGTAATCGTGCGCGGTCACAAGCCAAGTCCCGTGCAGCCTTCTAGACGCCGAGGCTGACGACTAGAAAGAGATCTTGGCTTTTATTTTGCCACGATTTGGCCAGGAGCCCACATCAAATCACTAAACAACGGATTCGGGGGCCGGCGAGATCGTGGTCGACCCTACTTACGAAAGCGTCCTCCGCACTTTTACGTCTGACGCAGACGACCAGTTGTGCGCAGATGTGGTCAACGGCGAGCCCGTCGCGCTCGTTTGGCAGCGAAGCTTAAATAAAGGTAATGTCGCATTGTTCGCTTCGACTTGGTTCGAATGAAGAACTCAGGGGAACTGCACCTGTCATTACAGCCAGCATGTGCTTCTAGATGTACCAGAGATCCTCATATCCCTCCTCAGTGTATTGGATTCGTCATAACATCGGCGAAAATTGGCATCGTTCGAACGGCACGCGTGCGAGGCGTTCGTTTTCAGGCTCGTTCCGGACGTTTGAGTGAGATGTTAGGCCTGTCCTATACGGCTTCTTGTGTCATTCCGCTTGTTACAGTGTACATAGCGACAACGCTCTTGAAACCGTCGGCCCGTTTTATGGGCGGGCTTCCCCGAACGAACCGCCCCCCACATGAAGTGGCGCTCCGGCCCGGCCGCCCGTGCAGCCATTCCGGCCGAGTCGAGCAACTCTGCTCCGACGAGGCTGGTGATTGCTGACGACGACAGATACAGAATCAGAACCAAGAAAATAGTTATGGGCTTTAGAACTCTCCGTCTCCGTATAGCGGCCGAGCAATTAGGCAGCTATCGGTCAGGGACTTGCGGCGGACGGGCTCCTAGCGCGGGGCGCTCAGAGACTCGGCGCGCAGCACATTGTTTACGGTTCTTGCTTCTTGCTACTGGCCATTGAGTCGATAATTAAGCCACTACCCACGAGTGGCAAGCTGTTAGCACACGCTCCTCCCGAACTAATGGAGGCGTGCATGTGTCTCGGACCAAATGCTAGATCAGAGAGCTATACACAAGCTATAATCGATATGTTAGGGCTTAATATAGCAGATAATTAGTACAGCAGGCCAATAACTTAGTATTACTATACCTAGCCAGTCCTCTCTATCGCATTTGCCAAACGGGCTAGACAAAGGTAGAATGCACACTCTAATGGATATTAGTAGTGACGTATTTATGCGTGGATTTCTAAATGTAACACACTCAATCATCCTTCTTCCGACAAAGCCCCCTCTCTTTAACCCAAAGAAACAAACTGTAACTACAAACGCCGTGCTAGCGAAGATGGTCCAGAAGGCAGCTCGGAAGCCTTCCATTAATGCATCTCTATGGTCTTGGATACCCGAGTGCTCAGTAATAGACGCGGCAATAGCCGCAGTCACAGCGAGACCAACTGCATTGCCAATCTGTGAGATCTCGCTGAAGACGCCTCCTGCCAACGATTGCGTATCCGCTGGAAATGCATCGGAAATGACGAGGTTAGACACCGTGAAAAGAACTAGACACATTTTAGACTTTGACGATAATAATAATAGGCGAGTTGCGATAGCGAGCATGAGAGAATGGGTAATACATACCATCAGGGTTTACTGGTGAGAGGAATAAAGCCCAGAACGGAGCGTACCAGTAGTTCTCCCCTATCTTGATAGTCGCCATAAGAGGTGGTGCTATCATGGTGATCACGGCAGAGACCACGGCAAGGGTCTGAATCTTGACGCGTGAAATGAGATACGCCGTCGCGGCGTTGACGGAAATGCCCATAATGACATGAGGGATGAAACGGATAGAGCTCTGCAAGGCCGGTAGACCTTGCACTTGCTGGAAGCTATTCCAGTTTATTAGCTATGTTTCGCTCGGTCTCATAGGGGGAGCATAGAGGACTTACTAAAGCGTAGTGAAGTATTCGATGCCATTTAGAGACGCCCAACAGAAGAAGACCGACGCACAAATAGAAGTGAACGAAGCTCTGTTCCAAAGCCTGTTCGGAATAAGTGCTGGCCTTCCATTTCTGGTCTGGTAACTCATCCAGACCGGAAAAGCGGCTAGGAGAACAAGTGATATGACCAACAAAGCAACGCTTTGAGCGCTGCTAATACTCCGGTAAGATGTCGTAATTGTCGCCAAAACATATAGCAACAGACCAAGAGCTACACTCATAATCACAGCTCCCAGCCAATCAATGTCCTCGGCAAGGCGACGAGTCCAATTCTTCTCCGACTCTTGTTTCACCGAGGGCAGTGACCAGATCGAAGCCGTTGAGAGACAGAAGTTGATCATCGCCATCATGTAGTATGCCCATCGCCAACCGATTGTGTCGGTGAAGATGCCGCCCAGCACCAAGCCTAACGCATAACCCAGAGGCTGACCCATGCCGTTCATAGCAAATGCGGTATTGCGCCAAGTGCCCTTTGGGAAAGTGTTGGTGATGAGACTGACAGCCGTGGGTAGACACATGGATATCGCAACACCTAGGAATGTTCGAAACAGAATGATCTGGATACCAGTCCTAGCCAGTCCCATGGCTATGGTGAACACAACGTAGAGGAAGCTTCCGACAACCCACACTAATTTAGCCCCAATTGCATCTGCGGCTGCGCCGAAGATGAGGAGCAAACATCCCGCTGCAAGAGCATAGACGGCGGCAGGCCATAGGATCAGTCCGTCCGAGATGCCCACGTCATGGGCTATTCGAGGTAAGGCGGCGATGAGAATGCCAGAGCCCATCGTATTTAGAAAGCTGATGCCAGCGAGTGTCATAATTACCGTGACACCTTTAGCCTTCGATACTCTGATCCCATGTCCGGCCACTGAGTGCACACCTTCGGCTGCTACTAAGGTAGCGACAAGTGGGGAGTCTAGTGGCGTGTTCGGTAGCTGCGGCGCATAGGCAGCAATGTCATCTTGATACCTGATGCTGTGATTGCTCTGAACCGGCGCTGGTCTAGTAGGTCGTGTTTGCTCAGCTTGTAGTGGCAGAAGCTCAATGTTGGCCTGACCGGGAGCCTTTGCTGCATTGCTGCTGAGGTCTTCTGAGATATGGCCCGGCATATCGTTTTTGGTGCTCCTCGCTCTTCGTCCTCCTTTGGCGCTGGCAAGAGGAAGTGTTCGCGGAAGTGTGGTGAGCTAAATGGGTTTTGTGTAGGGGGGCACGTGGTTGGGGGGTTGGCGGGGGGTTGTAGTAGTTGAGGAGAAGTGGTTGAGAAGCGCGAAAGTGGGCGTTGCGGTTGAGACGAGAGACGTTCGGGGAGGGGTGTTTTCGTGTGTTCGATGCGGGACAGTTAAAAGTACTGTCGAAGGTTGAGAGTTGCGGCGCGGTCGAGGAGGGCCGAGCGAGCGGTGGAAAGGAGTTGGAGTAGTCGGTTTAGTGCGTGGAAGTCGGAAACGTGACAGCAGGGAAGAGTTGGGGCGCGGTGGAAGAGTTGGTAGTGTTTGAGGAGGGGCAGAAGGGTTGTAGCACGGGGAGAGTGGTGTCCGAGAGTGTTAGAGAGTCGCGAGTGCGAAGTAGTTCGAGGCAGTCACGGGACAGTGAGGGAAGAGAGACGGGATTTTCGAAGGCGTGGGTTCAAGCGATTTTTTCGGAGTGCCTAGGAGGACGGGCAGCAGAGTCGAAGAAAAAAAAGATCTCGTAGCGAAAACATTAAATGAGGTTTCGGGGAGACGTCGCGGTGCGGTGCGGTGGTCGTCGCGGGAGTGTCGGTTGAGTGAAGTTGGCGGTGTTTGACAGAGCAAAAGAACGAAGTGTTTTCGGTGGCGGTGAGGTTTGAGCACGCGAGAGCGCGGGCGTTGGGGCAAGCAGTTCGTTTACGCAAGTGAGGGTCAGGATTCGCGGTGGCGAAGGAAAGAATGGAGAGTCGGTCCAAAGGGTGCGAGAAGCAGCAGAGTTGAGCACAACGTTGCAAGGAAGGTAAGTTGGTTTGGCGAGAAAAGTGTGGCGTTGGACGGAGACCGGAAAGGAAACAGGAGGGGAAGCGGGAGGGGGTTAAGTTGGGCGCACGGAGGAGGGTGATTCGAAAAGTGTCCACTATTCGCTTTGATGGCGCGGGGCGGCGCGGGGCGGAGCAGAACTGCTCTCGCTGTCACTACGCGATTGGTGCAGACGTCCTACCGGCTACGCTTCGAGTAACCGTGAGATGCGAGGCCGTTTGTAGCGGCGTTTGTGGCGTTGTGATGCAGCTTATACCAGACTGACTGGTTCGCTTTGGTGGCGCGGGGCGGGGCGGAGCAGAATTGCTCTCGCTGTCACTAGGTATGCGATTGGTGCAGACGTCCTACCGGCCACGCTTCGAGTAACTGTGCGATGTGAGGCCGTTTGTGGCGGCGTTTGTGGCGTTGCGATACAGCTTACTCGTACTACCAGACTGACCGGTTTCGCCTCAACGGCGCGCGGAGCGGCAGGCGGGCAGTACTGCTCTCGCTGTCGCTGTCACTTTGCGATTTGTGTACTCCGTAGACGTCGCACCTTCCCCGACTACTCGTAAGATCGGGGCACAGGACGTGACCCACGGGACGAAACCCACTTCGCCCATCCTCTTCGGGAATCTCGACTACACGGCAACTTCACTCTCCGGTACTTAAAGAACGCTCGTTCGTACGACACACGCTATGCTCACACGGCTATATAAACATTAGAACAGAGCCCTTGTATATCCCGAAATTCTCCAAGCTTCAAAGTCAAAGTCATTTCCCCGACCCTCCCTCTAGGAACCATGGTTCCCCAGCAGAAGATCCTTGTCATCGGGGGCGGCCCAGTTGGGGCTTTATCGGCTCTGTACGCAGCCAAAAGGGGATACGCAGTAGAGCTATACGAGCTCAGAGATGGTGTGTTCTGATCTATATAGCTTCTGGCATGTCACTAAACCCAATCTAGATCCAAATTACGGAGACCCGAGTGCGCGACCAGATATTGCCGTTATACCTGTGGAGCTCTCAGAGCGAGGGATCCGAGCAATAGCTGCGGCTGGCGTACCCGGCCTCCTCGACGAGATCCTGGCCAACTCACGACCAATCTATACCCGAATGGTTCACACGAGAGATGCTAGAGGCAGCATGGTGAACATACCCATGGTGTATGGACCCCAGGGACAAGTAAGTAAACTTCACTTTTCCCAAAGTTGCTTCGTTAACTCCGAGATTAGTGCTTGTACGCGTTACCACGGGAGAAGATTACAAAGACTGTCATGTTGGCTCTCATGAAAGAACCTACCGCCAAGCTCTTCTTTAACCACAAACTATCTTCCTGCGACCTCGAGAAGAAAGACGTCACCTTCGAGCCAGTTCCTTGGAAAGAAAAGTCCCGAATACCTCAGCAAGAGTTGGCGGATGATGTCGTCGGCAACAGACCGATGCCAATCGCCAAGCCAGCTGAGGAGTGCGAAGGTTTGCAGGCTAAGTCTGTGAATACATCACAGATGAGGTCGGTTAACTTTGACTTCCTTATTGGTGCTGATGGAACGTACTCGGGTGTTCGACAGAGCATGATGAGAAAATTGCACATGAACTTCTCACAGGAATATCTACAGGCGCTGTGGTGCGACTTCGTCTTCCCAGCGGCTATGGATGGAAATTACCGGATGGATTCAACATGCCTCCATGTATGGCCTGCTGATCAAAGCATGGTAATATGCCAGCCCGACTTTGTAAGTATTTCTTTCTCTACGTCCTCACCATGCCCTTTTCTTGTAGGTGATCTAATAACAATTGGGACGGGTCATTCCGAGCGGGCATGGTGTGCGACACAGCCAAGGTCCGCTATTTCGAAGCCAACCCTGAGGAGTTCTCCGAGTTCTTCGACAACGAATTTCCCGGTATTATTCCTAACCTTCTCTCAGCCAGAGAAGTAATGCATCAATTCGTCACGCACCAGAAAATTTCGCTTAAGTCTATTAAATGTGGCAAGTTAGGGTACAAGGACGACGTTATTCTCCTCGGCGACAGCTCTCATGCTATGACACCATTCCATGCTATGGGTATGGTCACCGGCCTCGAGGACGTACGGATCTTTTTCGAAGAGTTCCGTGACCCTGCCTTTGCTGCACTAGGGACGAAGAAAATAGTCGACGCATTCCTTAGTCGCTGTGTTCCATCGTGGGACTGGACAACCTTATACGCGAGGATCCAATTTGGACACGAGAGATTCACTATCGTGAGAGAGAAGGAGGCAAAGCAGAAGAAGATTATTAAGAGAGTACTTGCGGTGTAGTGGGGCTCCTTACGGGTGCGGCTTTTACTTGCTTTATTATACTTACTCGTGCGTACTAGAGGCACTTAATCGAAACACTGTCTTTACTGAGGTTAGCAAGCAGCGCAATGCCAGACCGAGGGAAGCACAAGTTTGTAACCAACTATCTTAGCTAGCCGGTTCGTGACGTGGGTTATATATGCCCGAATACGGTCTCGGAAGCCGGGTCCGTGCCGGCCTGAGCCGGCCCACGAGAGCTGTCCGAGACCTATGCGGATAAAAGGGGTACTTTTAAGCAGAGCGTTTTTTTCAGGCCGGTCGCACGGAAGAAGCAGCGTCCTCCTTTACATCAACAGCAGAAATCTCGTTAGCGGCGTCCTGCTTTATCCTAGCTGCCTCAGAGAGCATGTTGAAGACCGGCCCGAAGGCGTACGCGGGCAGGCCGACCCTGGCAAAGCGGTAGCCGATCCTCCTGCCGCTGGTGTTGTCGAGTCTGGGCTCGCACACCAACCTCGGCGACCTGGCGGCGAAGGTGCCGAAGCCTCTCGATACTGACCCCGGTTCTGGTGGCCATCAGAGCTGTCGCGTCTCTGCATTGGGACTCCGTGGCGCACGAGTCCATGATCATCCCGGCTGTGATATGATTCACGCTCTTCTTGAACTCCGTCTCCAAGGCGATCTCTAGCGAGACCGGCGTAGTCCTCTCTCGTAGTAGTTGGCACCGACAGGGACCTGACTGGTGAACTGCAATCTGATGCTGTTGGCGATGGCCCCCTTGGGGAACGGTCTGAGCTTCCCCAACCTCGTGTTCATCCTGTAGATGGTGACCTTCCTCCCGATGCTGTTGATGAAGCTGGACTTTGAGAACCCGAACTTGTTAGTGATGCCGATGATAGCCTGAGATAGATGCTTTGGCCGGGGTAAACCACACACCCGACAGGCAAGTACCTAGCCTGCCGATGCACGTGCCAAGGCGCCCGGCACCCGTCTACACAAAGTTCCCTTTTTCCTTGGCTTGCTAGATGGCGGAATCATCCTCTTCCCTCTCTCTTTGCCCTACCTAACCGCCTCAATTGCTGTTTGGGTGCGTGCTGTAGCCGTCGTCAATATACGCGGATACACCCTTGGACTGGACCGGGGCGTTGGAGGTCCACCTCTTTACGTTGTTGTAGTTCATGTCGTCTTCGAAGTCGCATGTGCCTTCCCTGCCAGCTCCATCACGTCCAGCCACTTGGAGTTCTTGAAGATCAGATCCGTGACCGTCCACTTGGCACCTGTGCCGAATACCCTGCTGATGTTCAAGGCCAAGACGCTCTTCCCCTCCTCGCCGGTGGGTCCCCAGAAGATGATGACGAATGGACACTCGATCGTGTCCGTCAACGCCTTGCCTAGGCGCTACAGAAAGTCGAGCTTCTGGCCGTCCCTCGGGGGTAGGAGGATACTGTTGAGAATCTCACTCTCCAAGTCTGGCACCTCGACGACGGGGCATTCAAGGGGAACGTCGAGGTGATTGGCGACGTCATGGACATATTCATCTTCCTGCGCTCCTCGCCCCTCTCAATGACGACCTCGCTTGAACTTGACCATCGGCCCGTCACCGGTGTTCTCGACGTCGAACTTGAGTCTGTACGTGCCGATGCACTCGCTCTTCTTTATGGGCAGCGAGAATGCGGCTCTGGTCAGCAGGGGGTAGAGCCTTCTGCGGGCCGCCGCGTAGTTTACCGGAGTGTTGATGCCGGCCTCCACCGACAGCTGCTGCGAGGCGGTCGCCGAATCCATTTGACACCATGAGGCCATGTTCATGCAGTAGACGTAGTACGTGATGTCCTTCACGACCACCGACCTCCGCTCGACCGCCCACCTGACCATGCGCTTGTCCGTCTCCGGCAACTCGTTTGGGCAAGTCCCTGTTTTCCCACCCTCATGGTATCTATTCTTCCCGAAAAAGTAGTCGTCCAGGCGCGTGTTTATTCACGCGGGAAGTCGAGACCGAGTTAATGCTCGGCTAGCTATTTAGTGCCCTTAATGTACTAGACCACTGTGTCGAGCGCTTGAGGCTGGCGCTCTGGTGCGGTGGAGATGCAAGCGCCATCTCGTTTCGCTGGAAGGAAGATGGCCATGCGGAGTGTGTCTGGGTATACACACACATGCCCGTAATCCTTGAGCAATACTGAATGGGGCTAGAAAGAACAAGATTTGACACCGGCTTGCATAGCTGCTGCAAATAACACTTGGCGCTTGCAAAAGTGTTAGACAAATAAGTTGGTTGAGGAACAAGGCTCCAACTTCCCATGATAACGAATATAACTTCAAACATATAAGCCAGCAAAAGGGAGTTTTTCGCAAAATCTGGCCAGTATCTAAGCCTTGAACGCAGGTCGACCTCGGCCGTACGTATAAATGCTTCCGGCTTGTTTGCGTCACCGGAGTTGGCACGGTTTTCCACATTGCCATGGATTTCTTTAGTAGTATGCCGATAGAATCTTTACTAAGGATTCGCTACTCCATGTCTAAGGATACTGGACATGAGAGTCACATAACCAGGAATTTTACATGTCGTCCACCGTGTGATGCCACTCAGGATGCTTGACCCGGTTCTCCGGTGCCTCTGGGTCAGGAGATATCTTTGAATAGTCGACAAGTTTGCCGTCAGCTTCAACATTGGACTGAAGGTTTGTCAACGGCACAAAACGCTGAAAGGCCCATTGACGGATGTGGTCGAAGTTGCGACACTTGTGGACTGTGTTGAGCCTCGGTCGGAGGTATTTGATTTGAGGTATCCACTCGAAACCGTTGGCCGTAACATCGGCGCTACAGGTTAGTGATTGTCGGATAGACTCAATGCAGTGGTCTAAGACATTGAACATATCAGCATACGTGACTTACAACTTGGTTGACTAGAACAGGGGAGCAGGGGGAAATGACAACGTACCAATGTGCATCCATGCCATCCAGCTAACTGTCCCATCCGGGTTTATTATGGAGCTGTTGTATCGTTTGGGGTAGAACGCCTTGCGAATCTTGTTCTGTTATTAAGTTTGAGTTATTAGCTCAGCCTCTCTCTCCTATTAAGGGCACGCATTTTGCAGCCACTTACTAGACAGTGAAGTTGGTGAAATACATCTAACCCCACAATAAAGGTGCTCTCATAGCCATGCACGGGAAAGCGTACTGTCTTGTTGGTAAGGCGGTCATGAGCAGCAGCGTCGACATGCATGCTGAAGCCGTCTTCAAATGTCATTATATATGTTGACATAGCGTTGCAAAGAGAAATCATTCACCGTTATACAGCCCGTCCCAATGACGATCTATCTCGTCATTCGGCCACCCCTGGTACGGAGAGGAGTGCTCCTTGCTAACGCCAAAACCACGCTTGAAAAGGACGTCGTGGTATTCGATCTCGTTGTACGCTGGTGCTGTAGCCTTTTTTAGACCCCGTCAAATACACATTGGTATTACAGCATAAGCAGAAAGTAGATGTGTGCATACAGTAGCGATCCAGGTCGAACTCAGCAGCTCCCGGCGTTGGAGAATTTGGCCTATAAATCAAGACCACAGTGAGGGCAACAACCAAAGCCCAAGGCAGTACGGTTGTAAAGGTCTTCAAAGAAAATAGTCGGTGGAAATCTTCACAGCGTAAGAAACGGCGTTTTTCATCGCTGAGAAATCCGACTTTCTCAAGGCCATTGCGAGAAGGCCTGTCTTCGGAATCAAGTTTTGAATATTCAAAGGACATTGGGACACTGTGCGGAATGAGGATAAGAGGACAGAACAGGCGAGCAGGATAGCAGCAGGAGAAGAGAACAAGAGGATGAGAATTTGTTCAGCGACTTAGTCTCACGGAGCATTGTCACCTATCGCATCCTGACGTTCCATCACATACACAGCCCCGAAGTGGCGTCACGCATCACAAATCACGAGAATTGTATCATGCAAGGATCGACACTATACCCCGCAAATCTCGGTGGTTTCCGGTATCAGACAATATTTCGACCCTACGACGCAAGTCGCCGTATTAGGCCTCGGACGCAGTCATCTTGCTACAACGACGGCACGACAGCTCGTATGCATATGTGGCTTGGAAAGGTTACACCTCGATGTAACGACATGTCAGCTATTAGGTACTGGACAAAGGTGATCATGCATATCGGTTGCCGTTGTCTGCGCAATCTCTCGTATAATTAATCGTTAGCCGCCGTATGTTTTTATGAACAAGACTTCGATTGCACTCCGAGATGGCGCGGGCTATGTTGGCTACTATGCAATATACCATCAGCTGCATTGCTTGGTTCGTTATCATCCATGTTTCGAAGTCGGGTGCGGGCTTGTCTGACAGCTGATAGAAACGAATGTATCAAATACACACAAAGAGTACTACGGGAGTTACGTATTTACCGACGAGCACTTCCGTAAGTCAACTTTGTTCCGCGGCTTAATGAGAAGTCTTAATTAACTTAGCCCTCTTTTACCCTATAGAACACTGTATGGAAGTTCTCCGCCAAGGTCTCATGTGCAAACCGGACCTAACAGTGAATACTTTGCGATGGGAACCTAGAGCTCCTACAGGTTATGTAGGCGAAACTGCATGGAATCGCAAATGCATTGATTGGGATTCCTTCCATGATTGGACAAGCACGAAAAAGATTCCAGAACCTCTTAAAGACCAAATTGTATCGAAGCATGAGGATGGAAATTTTGGTCCATAGATTGCCTAAAAGCTTATAAGGGGGTACTTCTTTCCGGTCCCCGTTTCTCTCTCCTTGTAACGCAGCTTGCAAGATTACCTTTCTTGTCTGCCTGCCTGCCTGCATCGCATAGGTATTTATCTCTTCGAATGCTCTATCTACTGCTCTCAAATCCTTTGTCTTTTCGAGATACCCTTCTCTTCTCGCAATGCCTCTATATAACGATTTCATACGACAATTTATTCTATAGCACAATTAATCTTACGGCACGGCAACCGATTATCTAGCAACTAGCCTACAGTTATGGGCTCTTTTGATCTCTTCCGACGGCCTGGCCCGTAACATGGCTTCTCCTGACAGCAACGTCTGTCACATTGAATTGTCAGGCTCCTCTGACGCCGCCCAAGGCACGGAGAAAAGTTCTCGAGCAACTGTTAATGAAACCATGATCCTTCCCTCTGCGCGTCGCCAAATCGCGAGACCATCTACGGCACTTCAGCTCGACTGGAAGAACGCTGGTGCGGGCTGGAGGATGGGCTGCACTGTCTAATGGACGCCAGAAGAAGAGACGCAGATATTTTCCAGCGGTGAATGTCCCACTGAACCGATTATTTGCCGCGCAGTGACCACCAGACGACACGCAGGGGCTTCAGTTGAAGCCCAATTTCCACATCGTCAAGCCAGGCTCCCACATCACCATGTCCAAGTAGCAGCATACGCACAATCCGCCATACGAGCTTCTCCCGTTCCCGCCGCGCATAATAAAGCTCTCGACCGCGCTCTGAACTCCTGAAATCGGCGACTGCTTCCGTCTTGCTACCCCTCGCTCCCCTCTTCGACCGACACCATGACGTCTGCGCTCTTCCTCTAAAGGCAAGTGAAAAGGGAATGCTCTTGCTGACCGCTTAGACCCTCCTTGCCCGCAACTATAGAGGCGACATTCCCATGTCCGCCGTCGAGCAGTTCCCCGCCCTCTCCGAAGCCGAAGAAGAATCATCCGCCGTCCCGCCATGCTTTTCCCACGAGGGCATCAACGTGCGTTGGCCTCCACAAAGTGGCGCAGCAACATCTAACGTAACAGCCGCAGTACCTCTACATCCGCCACAGCAACCTCTACCTCCTCGCCCTTACCAAGCGTAACGCTAACGCCGCCGAGATCCTCCTCTTCCTTCATAAAATCGTCACAGTCTTCACCGAGTACTTTAAGGCCCTTGAGGAGGAGTTTATCCGCGATAACTTCGTTATCATCTACGAGCTCCTCGACGAGATGATTGACTTTGGCTACCCGCAGACCACCGAGTCCAAGATCCTCCAGAAGTATATCACCCAGGAGTCCCATAAGCTCGAGATCTAGGCCCGCCCCCCTAACGCCGTTACAAATGCCGTCTCCTGGCGCTCCGAGGGTATCCGCTACCGCAAAAACGAGGTCTTTCTCGACGTCATCGAGAGCCTTAACCTACTCATCAGCCCCAACGGCAATATCCTCCGCAGCGAGATCCTCGGCGCTATCAAGATGAAGTGCTACCTTAGCGGCATGCCCGAGCTAAGGCTCGGCCTTAACGATAAGGTTATATTCGAGATAGCGGGCCGCACTTCGCGCGGTAATGCTATTGAGATGGAGGACGTTAAGTTCCACCAGTGCGTCCGCCTCTCGCGCTTCGAAAACGACCGCATAATCTCCTTTATCCCCCCCGACTGCGAGTTCGAGCTTATATCCTACCGCCTCAATACCTAGGTCAAACCCCTCATCTAGGTCGAGTGTATCGTCGAGTGCCACTCAGGCTCCTGCATCGAGTATACGCTCAAGGCCAGGGCCTAGTTCAAGCGCCGCAGCACCGCTAATAACGTCGAGATTATCGTGCCCGTCCCCGACGATGCCGACTCCCCCCATTTCCGCACTAACGTCGGCTCCGTCCACTACGCCCCCGAGCAGGGCGCTATCGTCTGGAAGATCAAGCAGTTTAGCGGCCAAAAGGAGTATTTGATGCGCACCGAGCTGGGCCTCCCTAGCGTTAGGGGCGACGATGAGGCGGGCGGCGGCATAACGGGCGGCTTTGGCGGAAGCATGGGTGGTGTTAGTGGCAAGGGTGCTAAGCGGCCGATCCAAGTCAAGTTTGAGATACCAGGTGCTTTACGACGAGCGGTATCCAAGTGCGGTACCTCAAGGTCACAGAGCCAAAGGCAGGTTTCCTCAGGCAGCTCATCACCCGAATCGCAAATAACATATATTGCGACAGCTCCAATACAACTCCCTGCCTTGTGTCCGCTACATTACACAGTCTGGCGACATCGCCGTTCGGTTGCCAGATGCCGTGAAAAGCAGCGCTGCCGTCAGCTAAGATTAACAAGATGATTTGGGGCCAGCGACGTTTCGTGATCGGGAATCTACCACAGTTGGATCCCCTCCAGCCTCGCCTCCTTCGTCCTCTCTACGAGCTACTCCTCCCACTTCTCGTTCCACCCACCCACATTCCGGGTTCGCCCTTGGTCGCGCTAACCCTTTAATAGGGAGGCTTTAGGCCTGGACTCTGGCTCCCTAGCTCGCAGACCAACGCATCAAGGCTAGAGTCCAGAAATGCCTGCACATCCACTGGTCCGTATTCGCGAGCATGTAGTCGAATGGGGCGCTGTCACGCTAGGTCGGGCCGCGCCGTGATCGAGGGATTTACGTCCGTCAGACGGAGCATGAGGGGTTGCCCCGAGAGAGGGCAATAAAGACGAGTACATGAACTGGTTAATCATGCGTGAAGCGCATTCCGCGACTTCGTTCTAAGACAGACGAGCAGCGAAATCTGCATGCGCAGCAATCGCGGCCGGGAACGTACGTGAGGGGTTGCGCCACGTCTCCCATGACATCGATCGGGCATCTAAAAGACTGGAACCCCAACCCTTTCGGGGCCTTCGCCCGATAATCGGCGTCGACCTGGAACCCCGCTTCAAACCGTCAGGCGAGCGTCCTGCTTCGGAATACAAAAGCACCGCTGCCGTATTCATCTCCCAAGCTCGATAGCCAGCACCCGGACATCATCTTCGCAACGCCGGAGCACGACCCTCGTTCCATCCGCCACCAACGTCCTTACGAAGCTCTCCTCCCCTGACATTGAGGATGGCTGCCACCGGAGTCGACAATCAGCCACCCACCGTACACACCCTGCCAGGATCAGTCAACATCCCTCTTGCACAATTCCCTCCAGCAGCCCAAGTTGGCGCAGTCAAGGTCGACGAGGAAGCTGCAGCAGCAATCGGAGCATTGAATCATGCACTGTCAAAGGCAGACTACAAGGCGGCGTCGGAACTCTTCGCCAAAGATGGCTTTTGGCGTGATCATCTAGCCCTGTCATGGGAGTTCCGGACAGTCAAGAGCCAAGATGGCATACTCAAATTCCTTGAAGCCTGCGCCAGGTCCAGGGATGGCTTTCGACTGCAGCGCATGTCTCTCGATACCAGCACGTTTTCGAGGCAGCCAGTAGTAGTCCCCATTGACGGTGAAGCCAAGGTCCATGGCATTCACGCATTTTTCCTCTTTGAGACAGTCATAGGGTCAGGTGAAGGAACAATGCGCCTTGTCCTGGAGAACGGAAAATGGAAGATATTCACGCTATATACCAGCCTTCGGGAGCTGGAGGGTCACAAAGAAGGCACATTTCATCGCCGGCCGACCGGCGTCGAGCACGGCTGGAAGCCTGGCAGGATGAATTGGGCAGAGAGGCGACGTGTGGAATCGGATTTCAATGGCGGAGCTGAGCCACACGTTTTAATCGTCGGTAGGTCATTGCCGAGCGCAAGTGCGAGCTGCCCACGCTGACGTTGAAACTAGGGGCTGGCCAAGCTGGCTTGACTGTGGCCGCGAGACTCAAGATGCAGGGCCTCCACGCCCTCGTCATCGACCGGAACGATCGCGTCGGCGATAACTGGCGCAAGCGATACCACCAGCTTGTTCTTCATGACCCGGTGTTCTACGATCACCTGCCATACATGAACTTCCCGCCACAGTGGCCAATCTTCGCGCCCAAGGACAAGCTCGCCCAGTTTTTCGAGGCATATGCAACTCTCTTGGAGCTCAATGTCTGGACGAAGACGGAACTCAGTGGCAGCAAATGGGACGACAAAATGGGCGCCTGGACAGTGACGGTTGTCCGCAAAACGGATGATGGCTCGAGCCTAACTCGAACGTTCCACCCGCGACACGTCATCCAAGCCACGGGGCATTCGGGTAAGAAGAGCCAGCCGCCAATAAAGGGGGCAGAGAACTTCAAGGGCGATCGAATCTGCCACTCGTCTGAGTTCTTCCGTGCCCCGGAAGGGAGTGCCGGGAAGAAAGCGGTAGTCGTGGGATGCTGCAATTCGGGCCTCGACATTGCACAGGATTTTGCCGAAAGGGGATTTGATTGCACCATTGTACAACGCTCCAGCACACACGTTGTATCATCGGATGCGATCACGGAAATCGCACTCAAGGGGGTCTACTCTGAGGATGGGCCGCCAGTTCAAGATGCGGACATGTTGATTCAAGGCCTCCCGAACAGTGTGCTCAAAGCAGTCCAGGTGTCAGTCGCGGACCGCCAGAGGGAGTTTGACAAGGAGATGCTGGCCGGCCTGGAAAAGGCCGGCTTCAAAGTCGACCATGGGCCCGATGGCTCTGGTCTCTTCTTCAAGTACTTCCAGCGAGGAGGCGGCTACTACATTGACGTTGGAGCAGCCAAGCTCATCGCAGACGGCAGCATCAAGGTCAAGCAGGGTCAAGAAATCGTCGAGATTCTTCCGCACGGCCTCCGACTTGCCGACGGCACTGAGCTCGAAGCAGACGAAATCGTCCTGGCGACCGGGTTCCAGAGCATGAAGACACACACGAGGGAGATATTCGGCGAAGAGGTTGCAGACCGAGTTAGCGATGTCTGGGGTCTAAACGAGGAAGGGGAATATCGGACGATGTGGCAGCGAAGCGGACATGAAAACTTCTGGTTCCACGGAGGCAATCTTGGCCTCTGCAGATTCTACTCAAGGTTGCTTGCTCTGCAGATCAAAGGCTTGGAAGAGGGATTATACAAGTACGGAGAGAAATAGTCCAAGGGGGTCGCGGCGCCGTATGGTTAAGCACAGGTATCGTAGGAATTGCAGGCATCGCAGGCATCGCAGGCACGCAGGTACTCCGTACGCAGACACGCAGGCATCGCCGCCGAAGACACCCACTTTCAGCTTTGGCCTGAGCACGGAAGGCGCGTGTCCTGCACGACGTGCTTCGGCCCAACACTCAAAGACTGGCGGGCTAGGGCGTGCGGCTGGGGTTGCTCGGTCCCGCGTCGACTGCATCAGGTGCATGCGATGGCGTCTTCGTACTCGAAGGGTGAAGGGATGTTGGCTCCGCCTCCAGCACGCAGCTCGCATTCGAAATCACCCTCGGCATGCGCCGTGGCTGGCAGATCCAGATGCTGCAGCATGTGTCGAAGGAGGAGGGAATAGGGGGCAGTGCTCACCCGCCGCGCCTCGGCCACGCTCGGGCTCCGACGGTCCCGCTCACGCCAAGATTTGGCTCCGTAGTGTGACAAGGGCAGCCCTGTCGCCCCCACTGCATTGCTTGCCTGGTCACAAAGGTTCTAGGGCCTGACCCAAAGAGATTTAGAGGCCAACCAGGGCGGGGAACCTCGGGCCCAGAGCCTTGAGTGACGTGTCGCTGGCGGCAGATGGAGCCGGCATTGCTCCCGACGGTGGGAGCGTTAAGAGAACAGCTGCACGGAGTGATCCGTATGTCGGACTGTCTTTCATCCATACGCATTCCCAGCAGGCGTCAGGCGTCAAATGCCGGGCTCTCCTGGGACGTCAAAGCAACATGCGGCAGATTTGCCATCCACCTATTTGCCCCTTCGATGGATCCGCCGGGTTTGTTCAGAGTGGCGCGGTGCTCTTCCCTTGGCGGTTGCTTTGCGCTGCTTTGCCATGGTCAACCATCCGGGCAGAGAAGCGAGGATGGGATGCTACAATGCTTACTCCAGCAGCCGTTCCTGGGCACGTATATCGCTTGTTTTCTGGAAGCGCTTGAAAGGACGCTCAGTATTCAAAAGGGCAAGAGAACGTTAATGAAGTCCCGAGTCCAGGGGAGCAAAATGTGATGGTACCCGCATGCAGCAGAACCTTCAGTCGACGAAGCACCACCTCGAGTTTCCTGACGGCTCAGAATCGTCAGCGGCCATAGCCTGACCCGGGTAACTCCACCTTCTTTGAATATTTAATGCCGAAATAGCCGGCGAGTTCAATGCGAGCACAGCCCGCGCAGGCAACCGGGCATGCCGTGCATTTCACGGCGGCATTCTGTCACCAGTTGTCCCTCCCTCCCAACGGGGTCGTTAGGGTTAGGGTGCTGGTAACGGGCCTCATTTCATAGGCGCCTGTAGACGGATATTGGAAAAGAAGCAACCATCAAACTACGGAGCAGCCTTCACAATGGGCCATGCAGTGTCGCCCTGCTGTAGCGCCAACCGCACGCCTGAAGGCCTAAGGCGACCGGGATTGAGCTCGTCTACTCCGAACTTCGGAACTAATGCAAGTTTGGGAGCAATGTCCAAGCGCATCAGAGCAAACTGCCTATTCTGGTGCTGGTGGCGGCACTGGGGAAAACACTCAAAACCCTGCCAACAGATGGAGCAACAGTTCCATAGTATTTAATCAAGGGCTATCGCAGCTGTGATTCGACAACGCAGCTTGATCGACATTATCAAGGCGAAGGTCTAGGAAGCATCAGCGGACAAAAAAGGAGGAGGTCCTAAGACTAGCCACACTCGGGCCCTCGGGGCACGGCACTTGACACGACGCAGAGCTAGTACAAATTTGTCGTTCTACGAGTCGGCGTCCTCGGAGTGCCCTTAAATGTGACCTGTCGTAACGCACACCAGAATGTTTACGGCAGACCCGTGAAAGGTGCTGCCAGCATCACAGCCGAGAGCTGCAAGCCAGTGGACTGAGTAACTATGTCCCCTCCGTGAGAATCGCGATACTGGGGGCTCGTGCCGGTTCAACGACGGCGCATCTGTCAAGATCCCTTAATCGATACATCGTACAGGTAGAGGACGCGAGGCGCAAGCTGAAATAAGGCCCCTCGGGGTGTAGCCTGGCGTGGCTTGAACTACCAACAGTGGCTGCACATCCGATTATGCTACTTGGCCTTGTTCATGACCTTTGCCTGCCAGTCGCGATTGATGTCCCGATAATCCTCAGGCCCATATGGACTCCAAACCTCCGACATGAAGCCAGACTTTCTGTGAGGGTCCAGACCGAGGTCACGCTGCAACATGTCAAGGTATGGGACGGCGTCGAATATGAAGGACGGGGCTTTGTTCCCCCAGTCAGCAGGGTAGCGCCATTTACCAAATCGGTTGTGTAGCACCGTCTCGTACTGGAGAGCCTGCATCGACGTCTCGTCCCCGACGGCCGAGGCAGGGTCGTTTTTCAGCAGGCCGGAGAAGTATGCGCTGATCCAAAGTCCTTGCAGGTGCGCGGTGAGCGTGTTGCTAAAGTTGCCAACCATGCCAGCAAAGGCCACGTCACGAGGGCGCAAGAACCGCTCGGACGGCGGGACAAGGAAGTGGTACAACATGTGTGATGTAAGGCCGTTGTAGGGAGTCGCGGCATCTTCACTGCCCGTGGTGATTCCCTTTTGCGCCGTAAGTGGGACGTAGTTTTTGTTCCACACGGGTTGATTCCTCAAGCGTGGGAACCGGGAGAGAATCTCCTCGTCGGCCTGCCCGAGGATTCCACGCTGGTTTGCGAGGTCTCCTGCCGACGGCATATCCTCTTGGAGATGCGCGATTCCAAGCTCCTTCTGGATTCCGTCTGGTAAAAGCCTCATCGGCGGAACCTGCTTCCAGCCAGTGTGCGCGAGAATCGCATCCGACTCAAACGCGGTCCCATCGGAAAGATGCACCTTGCCAGGGCTCAGGTGGTCAATCTCACCGACGTGGATCTTGACCCTATCGGACTTGACGAGCTGAAAAAAGTCGGTGTCGTAGTTGAGAATGCTGAAACTGGTTCCCGTGAACATGGCTCCGATCCAGGGCTTCAGCTTGGCTGTTTCTGGGTGGGAGTCGTAGGCGTTGAGGGTGAGGACGTCATTGCCCAATATCTTCCAGAAGCAGTTCACGATGAAGCGCCCAGCGGCAGTGCCATGGAGGAAACTTCGCGTTCTGGAGTATCCGTCAACGTCACCCCATATGCAAGGGCTGAACCATGTCAGGAAGCGAGTATCTGCGAACAGGAAGCGTCAGGACACGTGCTGTGATACCAGACGCGCACGTACATACTTGCGAGCTTTTCAATCCACTTTTTCAGGGGCGTGACGTGTGGTGGCGCCATCCAACACGGGCCGTGACCAGAAGCTACCTCGAGTTAGCGAGACTGCTTGTCTGGCAAGGGCGCAAGACCATACACCGAATGACCCAGTTCACCTTGACGCCAGCCTTGGCATATGAATAGACCGCGTCCCAGGCAAATTTAGTCGACCCGAACACCGTGGCAGACTTTGCCGTCTGCAGCGTGTCTCTGTTCTGGGGGAAATGCTTTCCATGGAATATCCTGCCGCCAAATGTCTCTTGGCCGTCGAAATGCGGCACAAATGCCTCCGATGTCAGGCCAGTCGCAATGATGAGCCGCCGCGCATACACCTTGGACTCCTCGTGCTTGGAGTTGGCAATCGTCAAAATCCAGCCGCCCTTCTCTGCACCTTGATGCTCGGCAACCAGGACCTTCGCCTCCAGGCGCACCAGCTCATCGATCCCGAAGTTGACAGCGTACGCCTTGAGGTATGCGTTGACGACCTCGCCGGGTATATGTTCCCCAGTCTTGATCTTGAATCGCTCCCTGTCCATTGGGAAGTCGGGAAACTCGTAGGTGCCCACGAGGTTGTTGCTTTTCAGGTCAGGATACAGGCGCTCGTCTGCCCATGTGCCACCCAGCGAGGATTGGCTTTCGAATACCGCGAGCGAGTCCTCTGTCCGGGTGCAGTGGTACTGCTTCGCGGCGCCCAGTCCGTACCATCCTGCCGAGCTCCCGTTAGCAATCGCCTCGCGTCAGCATTTCGAACGCTCTCCTTGTCGGCTACGGGCGGGTGACAGAGGGGACAAGGTTACCTGCACCGACCACGACACAGTCCAGCGACTCCATAGTATCAGATGCTGCCATTGCAATGCAGTGGACTCGAGCTTCGACCCCTCGACTGTCAGGGTCCTTAAAGCCAAAGTTTCGAGGTATGGCCGGCCTTTCGGGCTCGAACGAGAGCATGCAATATTAGTACGAGTTAAGAGGGCGATGGGAGCAACCCCCTTGACATGGCAAGCCTCCCTTGTCCCCCTGCCTCGCACCCCTTCTGCGTCGGCGAACTTCCCATCACGGCTAGATTCGCCGGCCACCCAACAAAACAAACGTGCCTCGGAACCACCCGCGAGTGGGTGTCCTCATCCTGTGCTGTATCGTAAAGTGATGTGTATGCTACGTACAGTTCGAGTACGGGGCCAGTGGACCTGTGCAGATAACATGGAGCCACCGTGCACGCGTTTGACAAGGCACCTGCCGTCTTTCGTTTTCTTTATGCTAATACTAAAGTTGAAACCACCCTTGTCTTAGCAGCGGCCGTGGGGCGCAGCGACTGCTCAACGGGATGGACCCAGACATGTTCACTGAGCCATACGTTGGTCCGTACTCGACATGGAGCCCGTTGGTTCGAAGTGCCGAAATGCGTGCCTGCCAACAGAGTGCGAATTCAGTGAAATTATTATTAATATGCATGGGTTGTCCCCGTCGCGACATTGTTGACACCAGTCGGGGGAATGAATCGATCAGGGAATTTTCACCCGCTGTTGATACAAATCGCCCGCCTTCCAAGCATTTACGTTGAACGCTGCTTATGGAGCTAGCGATTTCCTGTCTGAGCATCGTCAACTCGCCTAATGCTCGTGGCTGCACGCCCTCGACTTTCAGGCCAAGCCTTGCATGATGGGTTCTGATTCCCCAGCCAGCGACCCGACGAAAGAAGCCGCCGCCGCCGCCGCCCAGGTGGCGTTCAAAAAGTTTGCAACCGAGGCATGGGCGCTTCTCGCGATTGGCCTTGTCGTCACGCTACTCAGGACGTATTCCCGAGTGAGGTCTGTTGGCTTCGGGGGCCTCCGGGCAGACGACTATCTAGTATGGGTCGGAGCGGTCAGTTGCCCAGATACGCCGCATGTCGCCAATAGCCACTAATCAAGTCCATGCAGATATTCTACGCCATAGAGACGGGCCTTGCATACTCTGTCGGCAATGTAGCCCATGGTTTAGCCAATAATGGCATGACGGACGCCGAGCGATCTGCGCTGTCCCCGGACAGCGAGGAGTACCATCTGAGGTGCGTTCAATGGCTTCTTTCAGTGTTTCGACGCAGACCCTAACAAACGTCCATTATGCTCGGCGCAGGGTGGTTGGCTCCAAAATCCAGCTCGCTGGGTGGTCCAGCTACTCGACGTTACTTTGGGCGCTCAAGGCGTCTCTGCTGGTCTTCTACGTCCGGTTAACGGTATGAGCCGCCACCTGACAGCCGGCGCTCCGAAGGTTGATTGCTCAATCAAAGAACAGGCCGGCCTTGACAGGCATTATCTGGTCCGTATCTACATCGGCTTCGGTCTCCTGATTACGAGCTACGTTGTCGTCATGGCAAACCTCTTTCTTGCATGCCGGCCCTTCCACAACTACTGGCAGATCAACCCAAATCCTGGCAGTCAGTATTTCTACCATGCCATTATAGACCATTTTGTGCTGACTGTTGCGTTGGTAGATGTGTGCCAGCCTGCCGTGTCCCACCAGGTCATTTGGTCTTACTTCGCCTTCAACGTCTTTACTGACTTGTATCTCATATCCATTCCGGTCCCCATGCTGTGGAAAGCGACCCTTCGGCCTTTGAAGAAGATAGGGCTGATCGTCTTATTCAGTGGGGGGTTGTTTGTCGTCGTCTGCGCCACTCTCCGGTGTATCCTTATTGTTACTGTGAGTCGTGTCCCATTGAGCATCATCTCAGTATAGTACTCTCATACCAGGCGTCGTAGGATCCCATCAACGGCGCTCAACTTGCCGGCTCATGGGCCGTCCGCGAGACATTCGTCGCCGTGATCACGACCAACCTTCCCATGATATTCCCCCTGCTGAAGCTCTGGTTTACGGCGGCGTTTGGCTCTATATCCTCCCTGCGCTCGAGCCAACGGCAAGAGAGAACGCCGACTGACTTTCGAACATTTGGCGGTGGGGGAGGGAACGGGCAGAATCGGCGTGGCCGCGGTGCTCCCACGGCCAACCCCCTCACGAATGTGACATTTAGCGAGAGCGAAGAGCGTATGGTGGATGGAGTCGGGATGCAAGATCTCAAGCTCAAAGTCTGACGTGAGCCTGCCTCTGGTTCCCAGTCTAACAAAGCAATATTCACACGAGTCGACGTTGAAGTCACACAAAAGTCAGGACGTTGAGCGGAACCAAGTGCCAACGGGCGGTCACGGCTAGTTGCACAAAGGCGGCTACGTGAGCGTCGGTCCGAGAGCTAGCTCAAGGCTCCCTGTGTTAAGCGATTGTCGCGGGCCGTTTTATGTCAAGTCGCGATTTGGATGGCTGGCTCAGAGGCAGTTTCTAATGGCGGCCGCGATGTGCAAAGGATGTTTTGCGGGGAGCTTTGTTGACCGCAGGCATTATTGAAGCGCTTTTTAATCTGACTAGTCTCTTCACGCTCAATCATAGTGGCGTTGATACGATTCCGTCGCTACCATCATGATTGTGGCGCCCGACCAGCGGTTCAGTCCCCGGCCTTCCACAGTTATTGGCTCGTGGGGTCTTACGAAGTAGCCAGGCTCAATCCTCCACATACCAAGCCACGGCTGTCCTTTGCCACAACCTCATAACCTGCCATGTGTCGGTTCGGTTGGGTTCGGCTTCATGGTTCCAGTGAACATGAAGGTAATGGGAACTGAACCGCAATTCGAGCATGTCGCCTTTCTAGACGATGATGTGCTCCAGTGGGCATCTATGGAAACACGAAATCTTCAAAGAGGACATTTAAACGTGAGCCCGTCATGTATTTTGAGTTTAGAACTGCAGCTGCCTCTGTGTCTGCCTCCCTCTGTCTCACATCGGCCCTGCACACAACAATGGCAAACAAGACACCCTTGGCTCCGGTGGGGGGAGAGGCACGCGATGCCTCAGCAGTTTCGGCCTTTGCCAGCCCGCTGCCAGCCCGCGGCCAGCAAAGCGTGCATGGAACCGACAACTCTATTTAATGCCTTGTGATTGGTATTGTTGGGTCTCTGGCTCCGAGGCTCTGGACAATGCCGCCAATGTCCTCGTTTTCGAAATGATGGGCTTCCTGTGACTGTTCGGCGGCCCGATTGCGAACCTCATCGGCCTGAACCGGGCCCTTTTTCTCGGTGCCGTGGGCTATCCCGTCTACTCTGCCGGGCTTATACGAATAACCGGTACGGCAATGTGTGGCTCGCCCTTGTAGGCGCCACCGCCTGCGGCATCTCTGCTGGTCTCTTTTTGGGCATCTGAAGGCGCCGTGGCGCTTGGATACCCCGAGCCCGAAAGAGAGGTAAGTACATGAACTTTTGGCTCTGGTTCCGCATGGGTGGGCCTTTGCTGCGTGGTGTCGTCGTTCTGCCTTGAATCATGGCGCAGAAAAGAAGGGCAAACTCGGTGCCCAAACATATCTTTTCTTCGTCGCCCTTTAATGCCTCGCTGCCCCCGTTGCGCTCTTGTTGTCTCCGCCGGAAAAGGTGCTGCGTCAGGATGACAGCAAGGTCATTGTCAGAGCAGAAAGGAGCATCGAGGCAGAGTTCAAGGCCTGCGGGCGGCGAGCATGAGAAATGACATCCTCGATTATGTTTTAGCTTCCTACTTCAACTAGTACAGCGGCAACTCCCGACCTACCAGTTTGACGTTTGCGCCCGGGTGCTGATTGGCTTCGTGAGCAACTTCGGAACTCTCCTTTCGTTGCAGTTGATGAGCACGCTGCTCGGCTACAAAGCCCTGAAATTGAAGCGACGTATCGAGATCGCGTTCTTTTACGTCGTCGTGTGGCACGTCATCGCCTGGGTCATCGCCTGGCCATTCAATAGAAGTACACAACCAATCCTCCGGCATGGAATGGGAAGGTGCTGGTATTGTAGGGCCTATTCATGCTTCGACTTTGGAACTCTGCTCGGCAATCCCCGCACAACTAGCTGTACCGTTTCTTGGCCTCGAAAACGGACAACATTCATTTTTCCGGCATTTTCCGAGGTCAGGAGAGCCTCGCACAGGTCATCAGCTTCGGCTTGAACCCTAAGGCGTGGCACGGTAGTAGAGTACCTTTGGCTGCCAATACAATTCTTCTTGGTAGGACTTTCCCCACCCCCCTGTGTTGCAACCTGGATAAATACTTATCTTCTTTTATAGGCGTTTGCGCGTTTCTAAGTTGGTAGCCAGTCGGGGATCACCTGCAGGTGCATGATATGTGTCATGCGGTCAGTCACCATTGGGTTGTTGATGAGCTCCAGAGGTTCATCATCCATACTCGCAGGCCAATATTCCCCGCCAACGGCAATCGATTGAAGATCTGGCGTTTTAGCTAGAGTTGATCGCCGGCTTGTCTAGCGCTGGCACTGGCACAACAATGGCCCTAGAATGGCGGCATACTGGTTCCGTTCGAGAGTTGCTGCAAGACGGGCTACTTGAGTTGCCGAGAACTGTCGGTCCCAGGTGATCGACCTCCGGCCAGTCGACTGGGAACCGCGCGAGCCCTAACTCCGTCTAAGCCGAGAGCTTGTTTGCTCACATGTATCTGAGCAAATACACTCCACGTTTGGTGGTTTCTTTGTTCTTGCTTCGTAAATGTTTGCGCTAATACGTTCCTTGTTTGATCCAACGAGCGAATGGTCGCCTGCGTGTAATGGTACTCAAGCAGTCGCCATGATCGAATCCAAGAGTTCTCCTCATTCCAATGACTCCTTGTCCCTTCTTAAGCCACGTCGACCGCGCCGAGGCTCAATTTGTGTTACCGACTCGCACCGGCCATGGAGGCGAAGTCATTCGGATCGTAGGTAGTAGACATTGGCCAGACGCTTTCCAAAATGAGGCGGCGAAGATGTCATGATCTAAGATGTCATGATCTTCTTGAATGCTCCAAGCTATCGAGCTTATTTCCCAGCCAACGTCGGCAACCCAGTCAAGCAAGCTGCATGTTCTACAACCATCATGAGCCACAAGCGAGGCCCATCGGTCGTACGTCCCGGCCGACGCTCTAAGATGTATCCTGAAATGTAGCGCCGGAGAGCCACCCAGACACTCGCCCTGCCCAAGTGGAATTTGCGGTTATTTGCGCCAACCTAGGGCTCTGTCTGGAAGGTTCAGCCCCCGATAACGACGAGTCGCGCATGCTCCATCAGATGCCTACAATGTCGCCGCCAAGGGTAGTAAGCAGTTCAGACTTCGCAATCTCGTAGAATAACCCGGTCTCGAGTATTGCCACACGGTATCCGGCTTCAACCAGTCGTCCACTGACGCTAGGACGGTCTCGTGGGAGGAACCACATGGACCGCACGGTTAAGCGCTCAGGGCAGTGGCTTGGAATGGCCTCGCGCAGTTGTCCAATGATTGCATGTCCTTCTACACACAGAGAGTGAGGTCGACCAGAGCCCGATGCTGATTCAGCTGTAATATTAACCAACCAAACTGGTTGACACCGGTGCAGGTGGCAATGTGTTTCATGCAGGTCTGCTACGCCCCTGGCTAAGCCGTCTAAAGAAGGCCCGATAACCTTATGCACGTTTGACTAGGCCTCACAGGGCGCAGCTTTGCCGGTGGCACATTGGCCGCTTCGACTTCCGTTACACATGACACAATCTAACTAACCCCTGTGCATCACTGGTACGTGTGGACGGATGATGAGGTCCCGTGACGAATGTCGTCGACGAGACGCGGTGTCTCTCTCGCGCGCGCTCTCCGTAAAAAATGGGGTGCGCATGACTGCGCAGTCCCAATACGAAATGCTTGGTCGGGCGTCATAATAAAGAAGGCCTCGGCGAGTCGCGTCATGCAGGCTGGACCGTCTTCAACAGACGACAAAGGTCGTCGGTCGAGCCGGCGCACATCGTAGAGAGTGAGCGCGCCTCGGCCCAACTTCGCGAGACTGGGCTCCGCTGTCTGGCGAAGACAGTGAGGGAAATCGCGGCAGCCACACGGCTCTCTCTCGCGACAGGCAGTGCCCGTAGCGAAGCAACGAAGCGATAAGAGAGGCCGGGCGACAATATCGCGCAGTCAAAGCATGAGAGTCCTCGTTGTACTCCGTGTTCGCCAGAGCCTTTGCATCCAGCCGCCGCCGCCCAGTTCGTCGCGGTGTAGGGTAGGCGTGGATGAGGCTCGGCGCGCGGGTGCAGGCGCGTACGAGGAAACGCTGCGACGAAAGTCGTTTCGAGACAATCCGGGCGTTGCAGAAGCCGGAATCAGCCCCCGTTTTGGCCGTCCTCTGTGGATGGGTGGACCATGCGGAGCACGGAGCAACGATAAACCACCGCAGCGATTCGATGGCGGAGCCGCCACGTTGCTCGGCGCCTGGACCTTCGGCAACCGCGGGCTTCAACGAACACGAGGCCTCCAACACGAGAGCCTCCCCGCTTCTATTCTTATCCAGCCGTGCTGTGTTGCCGTTTCGCCCCGTGCAATCGCTGTTCCAAGACGCCGGCTGCGTCCCCGATAATGTAGCCACGGCTGCACGTCCTGCCCTCGCAACACAACATCCACCGCCTCGCGAACCGCGCTCTGTCCCGACTCCCGAGCGTCAACGATGTTGCCTCGACGATAACAGTCGTCACGTCCAGACCTTGCGCGCCCCGCCCCCCGTACGCAGTGCGCGCCGGACGACGCACGTCCTGCCCGAGCGACGAGACGTCGCCCAGCCTCCCCGGATGGAGCTCCAGCCGCCGGCCAGCCGCGGCATCGTGCCCGGCGGCGCGGGCAGCGAGCGGCCGGCGTACTACAAGGCCATCGGCATCGGTCTCGCCGTCGGATCCGGCGTCTTTATTGGAACGTCGTTTGTGCTCAAAAAGGTCGGGCTGCTGAGGGCCAACGAGAAGTACAACGAGGTCGCAGGCGAGGGCTACGGCTACCTGAAGAACGCCTTCTGGTGGTCGGGCATGACGCTCATGATCCTCGGCGAGATCTGCAACTTTGTCGCCTACGCCTTCACCGACGCCATCCTCGTCACGCCCCTCGGCGCCCTCTCCGTCGTCATCACCACCGTCCTCTCCGCCATCTTCCTCCGGGAGCGCCTTAGCATGGTGGGCAAGGTCTCCTGCTTCCTCTGCATCGTCGGATCCGTCGTCATCGTCATGAATGCGCCCCAGGAGTCGTCCGTCGGCGACATACAAGAGATGAAAACCTTCTTCATCGCCCCCGGCTTCCTCTCCTACGCCGGCGTCATCCTCGTCGGCTCCGCAGTCACCGCCTTCTACGCCGGCCCTCGCTGGGGCAACAAGAACATGCTGGTGTACATTTCCATATGCAGCTGGATTGGAGGGCTGAGCGTCGTCTCGACCCAAGGCCTGGGCGCCGCAATCATTGCCTGGATCGGGGGCAAGCCGCAGTACAAGGAGTGGTTCCTATGGGTCCTCTTTGTCTTTGTCATTGGCACGCTGCTCACCGAGATTATCTTCCTCAATGTCAGGACCCCCCTCGCCCGTCGGCTTGCCGCCGCGCCATGGTACTGACTCTGTTGACAGAAAGCCCTCAACATCTACAACGCCGCCGTCGTCACTCCCACCTACTACGTGTACTTCACCAGCACCACCATCATAACGTCCGCCATCCTGTTTCGCGGCTTCAAGGGCACGCCGACGTCCATTGTCACTGTCGTCATGGGCTTCCTCACCATCTGCTCGGGCGTCGTGCTCTTGCAGCTCTCCAAGTCTGCCAAGGACGTCCCGGACACGGCTGTCTTCAGCGGCGATCTGGATCAGATCCAAACCATAGCCGAGCAAGAGCAGCCAGAGACGGAGCCAAAGGCCGACGCAATTCGCGGCACTGCCGCCATTATGCGACGCATCTCCCAGGCTCGACAGAGGATGGAGGCGGAGGAGCTGAAGCGCCTGCGTGAGGAGAAGATGGCCGAGACCATGGAGCCCATCAGCGAGGACGGGCAGCCGCGGTATGAGTGGGACGGCTTGAGGCGGCGCAAGACGACGGCGCGGAGCATGCGCGCACGCTCCGCGACCACCCCGACGCCCAGCTCGCCTACTGCTCGCAGCCCTCATCCGCCCCTGGGCATGTCACACTTCCCCTCGGCGGAAGAGCTCGAGGAAACCCCACGCAGCAGCATATTTCCAAGTATAACGGGCATCACGCGGGGGCGATCACGCACCGCGGCCACGAGGCCAGGATCCGGAGCCGACTATCATGTGGACCAGGCGCAGGCGCAAAGTCCCATGCACCCCGTGCCCCTTACCGAGATTATTGTGCCCCGGCAAAGGCTAGACGACGAGCCTGGCTCGATCCAACACTCTCCCGCACATGCGTTGCACGACCAAGACACGGAGTACCACGGCGCGTCCGGCGGCAAGGCTCAGAGCCTCCCCCCAACGCCGCCGCCGCACTCGGCCCGTCGCCAATTCTCCTTCCAGAAAGTCTTCTTTCGGCGGAATATGGAGCCGTCAGAGGAGGAGCGAGTGGGACTCGTCAAGGAGAGAGAAGGAGAAGGGCCACAGGCGTACATCTAGGTCATAGGGACATCTCTAGAGCAGAAACCCTGCTGCGCCACCGCTCCGAGCATACACGACGGGGCGTGGTTGTAAATATCTGGTGTCCTGTCAGTCGACGGCGGCGTACACATGGCTTTGCGGGCGATGAGATGGACCGAAGCATACTGAACGGTCCTCTAGATGGGTGACGATGAGATTATTGTTATATTCTACCAAGAGCAAGACGAGTCGGCATGTGTGAATGACGAGCCGGTCAAGGCGAGCCAGCTGGAAGTCGCATCAGAGTCCGTAGCCTCATGCCTCCTGACTTTCGCACCGTGGAATGATTGGTCGAGCGTCGATACCGTGCATAGAATGGCTCATATATGTAGCTTGCATGAACCAGAATGCAGAGACAGGCAATCAGCCCTCGTACCCGGTAACGAACATGTTGAAGTTCCTGTCACGGCTCGTGCGGATGATGAAAGTCCAGGGCCGTAGCTGCGGGCCAGCTGAGAAAGAAGAAGGAAGACGCGAGAGACCATGGCCGGCCGTAAGGAAATCCCCACAGCTGTGTACCGGCTGCCTCGATCGATCATTGAACTGATCCGGAGCAGTTCCATAGCCGCCGTAGCTTTGACAAAAGCAGCCTAGTCAAGATTAACGTCGAAGTTAGACCCAGTCAGACCGCCGGCCGAGGAACCCACTCGTTGAACCGAAGCTTCCGCCGAAGCCTCCGCCGAAACTTCCCCCAGTTCGAGGCCGAAGATACCGGCGCGTCACAGTCGTCACAGTCTTCACGAAGTCACAAGAGACTACGGAGCCCCGGGGCATCACGGGGCGGCCGCGGCGGATTAACGGCATCAACGGTATTGCAGTCGGCTCACAGTCGGCCCCACGAGGCGTTAAAGAGGTCATCCCGGCCACGCAGGACATACAGCAGTAGGCATCATGGCCGGCCTCACTGCGGCACGGCTAATGACACGGCGAATGGCACAGGGATAAGGGGCACACGGGGCCCGGCGGGGAATGACTTATAACCGTAATGTCATTCACATTATGAGGACCCTCAGAAATGCGCCATTTGAGCGGTTTGGGCCCTGCCGGCGTCGGCGGCGATGTGACTAATTGATTCAATTGTGATATCTTCATGTGGCCGCGCGATGCTGTGGCCGTCCATACTTCGTACATCGCACTAAAATTGGGTGGCGGGGGCTGGCGGGGCGCCGATAGTGGGTTTGCTTGCAAATGAGACATTGAGCCTTGCAAAGAGTAATCCTCTTCAATTAATATATGAAAGAGTTGCTAGTCTACTTAGGCGGACCCTGCCTTTCTTCTTATTTAACCTCCCGTTTCTCCTGGCTCTTAGTATGCTCGTTCAACCTTGTAAAACTAGCCTTTTATTCTTAGTACCCCTCTCCGTGCTCCGGAGCTATAACTACTTGTTGGTTCGTTGGCCCGTTGCTTGTTGGCCGGTTGGCTCTTATTGTAGAAAACAGCTATTGTTCTAGAGTGTGTTCTACGCGCTACGAATTCGCTAATCGTATTTAGTGTACCAATTATCCCTCATAGGCCGACCGGACTAAGGAAGTACCTTATACCATAAAAGGGCTGCTCTGGACAGGCAACTTAGAGCGCCTCAGAGATCCATAGCATCCTCCTCTCTTTTCCTGACTCTGGGCATATACTTATTTACGTCTCTGACCCATCTTCACCCGCAGCCTCCGCGAAGATGTATAATGTCCGCAAGATGAGATATACAGGGGACGCAATGGCGGCGTTCAAAGCCAGTGATTTTCACAGTCGCCCGCAACAGCAGGCTACTTGCAAAGAAGATACGCCTTTAAACACGACTCAAGAAGCGGCTTTCGCCAATAGATCCTGGATCGCGAGGGGGAGTGAGCCCTGTCCCGTGGGGCCTCCAGAGTCTGGCCGTAACATCGGCCTGTATCCATTGACATCGACTCTTTCTCCTTGGGTCGCCAATGCTTTGGCAAACTACCAGCCCGACAGCCGAGTCAGGGACCTTGTTGAACCGTTTGCCACGCAGTTCCATCAAACGCTCGAAGGTGAAAGGAAGAGGAGTTCTGGACTGCACGACTTGAATGTCGTCGAACTTACATACCAACTCACCCTCGAAGTCGGCGCCGCCGTCCTGCTTGCTGCCGATGCGACGGATGACTCGGTCACCCCCCAGGGCGAATACCATTCATCCAAAGCCGCCAATGACGAGCACTTTTCCTCATGGGGAAGGTTGCTCACTGGGCTGGAGGTCGACCCGCCTATTATCGTCATATTTCCCTTCTACCTCATGATGTGCCAGTCCTTCACTTTCGAGCCTACGTCTCTGCAAGAGGATTACGTATACTCGGCACTGACCGGCATCGATTGGGTTCAGGGCGACAACGACTTCAGCCACCGGCTGGCCGCTTTCGAGAAGCTTGCTCTGTCTTGCGTCCCGAATCTTGACGACCTCAGGTCCGGCCAGGACCGCTCTTTTTGGCGGATTTCTCAGGCGTACGTGTACGCGATGAACCAGTGCGAGACCTCCCGACCGTTCAAAACCCCACGTACAGCCAGCATCAAGCATGACCTCGACCATGATCTCATCATTGCCATGCGGGGCTTGGATACTATCGGATCGGCATACATGTGCAGCGACGGCGCGGCGTGGTTGGACGACGCCGGGATCGATTCGCTCGTCGGGTCCGGGCTATCAAACGACGTGATGGACCTCCATACCGACATCAAGACCGGCGAGACCCGCAATCTACTGCGCCTTTTGTATCCCGATGGCCTCAGCATCAACCAAGCCATGCAGGCTGTCTCGACAATCCTGTCCGGGCAACTCTGTGAGCTCTTCCGTGGCCACCACCGAGCCCGATTCAGCGGCAGGGAAGATGGGCGAGTGGCCGCAACCTCTCCGGCGTACAGCTTCTGCCGCGCTCGACACCGTCGCATATTCGCAACCATGGAGGTGTACATACAGCGCTATCCACAGTTTTGGGAGTGGACCTGGGAGATCTACCGCATGGCCAAAGAGCAGGTCACCGAGGCTGGGCTCTGCGAAACCCTTGCGTGTGCGTTGAAGAGGGCTGTTGTGCGGGGCCCGCTGCCTTCTTCTCCTGTGACCAAATTCTATGACGTGTACTATGACATGGTCGAGGACGGAACGGCACAACTACGGAATCGTCGGCCGCTTGGCGTCAGTGAGGATCTTGCGTCGGTCGTTCGCGACATCCACAGCCTGTGGCATGAAAAGCTTCTTACCGACAGTAAGCAGCCGGGCTGGGGCCATGAGTTCGACATTCAATCTGACACGCTTCTTGGCCAAGCGGGCGAGGTTCTCTCCGAAAGGGGTGGTATATCGGACGACATGTACAAATTTGCGATTGCGTATGGAAGGATAAGCATGGGGCTGCCATATATTGCTTACCACACGATAGATGCTATTATTATGGCATTTGGGGTTGCGGAGTAGCCCAGCGATGTTATTAGACCTGTTGCGGAGTAGCCCGGCGATGTTATTAGACCTGTCTGAAGCTGCTCCAGTCGGCCCCCCAGAAGTGAAACTGATGCTGGGCTAGGCAGCCGAGCATCGTAGACCCAACTACGCGAAAATGTGAACGCAGCTCAACCCAAGGTCCACCAGACGCAACGCGCGGCCGATGACAAGCTGTTCCTTCTTGTTCCCAGTATCTCGAACTCCGAATAAGACTTCAACCCGATGACACTCTGTCAATGCCCCTGATCTCGCCAACACGAGACACGGGACTATTAAAGTATTGCACTTACAAATACGACGCATTCTACGGAGTGGTCTTAAACACAAGTCATCGGCCTCGAAGCCCAAGCCTGCGCCATCTTGTCTATAAACCCCCCTAGCTCCTTCACATGCGTGATAAATGGCGCGTGCCCCGAGTCGAGGAGCTCCAGGAGATTCCACTCCACGCCGCTCGCCGCCAGCATCTCCTCCTGCGCAGCCAGCGGGAGGGAATTATCTAGGTGCGTTTTGACATACGCCAGCCGGTCCTGAAAGGCCTTGTCGGAAACCGCAGAGGGCGGCACGTGCGACGTGAAGATGGAGTACGCGTGCGGCCTCAGCGCACGAATCGCCCGGTTTAGCGCCGGCTGCTGCACGCCGTTGAAGAAGATGTCTGCCGGGTTCCTAACCGTGATCTCGTTGGTAGCATTCTGCCGGACGGGACGTTAGTGTTCTGTCTATATGTGGGGAAAATGATAAGCTGCGAGTCTCTGTGAAACCTACGTTGAGAATCACCCAGTCTTCCAGCTTCCCACCAAGCATGTTCAGCAGCGAGTCGCTCTCGCCAACGATGCCGGCACAAACGTACACCAGCCCGACAACACCCCCCTTCTGCCCAGCCGCGGCCCTCTCAACTTTGCTGAGCCCCTTGGCCGATGCGCCGGCGACACACCCGCCATACGAGTGCCCAATCAAGACGACGTCCCTTCCCGCGTCGAGCTCGGGCATCACGAGTCGCTGGCGGACAAAGTCAACGTCGCCCACGACGGTCGGGCGCGTGCCCCGTTTGGGTGCTAGAGACGGCAGGCTCTTCGACTTCACGTGGTATCCGAGATTGCGGAGTTGTTGTACTAGGGGCTGATAGTTGACTGGCGAATTCATAATACCGGGGGTAATCACAATGGTCGGCTTCGGCACGTGGCAGAGCGATGCCACGATGCTCACACCAAGTCCGAATATAGCCGCGGTAATCTTCATTGTGAAGGTGTAGATGCGATATACTCCAGTTATTGAGAGAGGCAGCACTGGATGCCCTCGACTTAAGAACCCGGTAGCAACCAGGCCAGATCCAAAAAGCCGCACTATAAATCGTCTCGCTACTTTAGATAGCAAGCCATCGATCCGAGTATGTTGGTTGAGGAATAAGATGAAACTCTGAAACCAAGGCAGAAAATCGCACTGAGCTGCCCATGGTGCGTGCTTATGCCGCCGCCCCGACGCCCCCACGAAGCAGTCATGCTGCATAAGTCCCCTATTCTAATTGTATAGGCGCTAACCGCTATAAACACGTAGGTTAAGCCACTCGACTCATCTAAATGAAAGTAATACACGCGCTATGCCCACTGAGGTCGTCCTTCGGATTTAAGGGGACAGGTACATTGTATATAGGTACAAGAGCAGCTATGTTTAAGTCTTTCTATTAATAACGGAGAGCAAACCTTTCACTGTTAATCGGGCAAGTAATTCTCTAGAGGGTAAATCTAAAACTAGGATGCCAGTCACCGAGATTGTTCTTAACCCCCTCGGGCAGGTCTAGTCTATTATCTCGCTTCCTGGCTGCCCTTGCCTTGTTCTCCCTCCACATAAGCACAAACATAGCAAACGCAGCGAAAGTCCCAACCCACATCATAGCGAGCGCAACGCTATAGCCAGTGGAGAAGTGCGGACTCTCCTTGTTCAAGAAGATATTGCTCCCGATAATGCCCGCAAAGTTGCCCACCATCACCTGGATTGATGAACCAAAGGATCGCTTCCAGTGACCGGAGAGGTTGTTTTGGAGCCAAGCTAGGGCCATTGGTATGATCATGTGTGCTCCGCCGAAAACCAGGAAGACGGCAGCAAACTTAAAGTCGCGGGACTTTCCGTTTTGGGCGAGCAGCATCCCGTAACCAACCGTCGCCATGCAAGCACCGGAGAGAATGAAACCGAATCGGTGCTTGAGCTTATCAGAGGCCCACGCCCCAAGAAGCATCATACCTGCTGCAAATACATAAACAGGAATGGTGCGGACTTGCGCCTCCTCGGCCGTCCATTTGAACTCAAGGAGGAGGGTGGGTAGGAAGAAGGTTCCAGAGTAACCGGAAACACCGACACCCATAAAGATAATTGCTCCTAGCCAGATCTTAAAGTCGGATATAATCAGCTTAAAAGAAAACTTATCCAGGGAGTCCATACGGCAGGAGTCGCCAACGTCTGCGGCGAGACGGCGACGAACCAACTCCTTCTCCTCGACGGTGAGGAACCTCGTCTGCTCCGGCCAGTCGATGACCAGAAAAGCAGCCAGCAGGGCGAGTGCAGACGTTGCACCGCCCTCGATGATGAAGATCCAGCGCCAGGCAGCGAGGCCATGCCTCCCACCGAGCCGAGAGATGGCGTAGGCCAGAAGGCCACCAAAGGCACCGGCGGCGACTGTGCTGCAGAAAAACAAGGATATGCGCTTTTGATACTCGTGTCGCTTATAGTACACCGAGGTGACGTAGACAATGCCGGGTAGAACACCGGCTTCGAAGACGCCAAGCAGGAGGCGAAGTGCAACAAGCGCCCTATAGGAGCGGACGAAACCCATACACGTATCAATGATACCCCAGGCAAACATAAGACCCGAGAGGTATAAAGAGGGGCGAAGTTTCCTAATGACCATATTGGAGGGGATCTCGAGAGCGATGTAAGGGATAAAGTAGACCTAGATGAGGTTAGAAAACCCTGATTATGCCCGCGGCCTTGGCAAACTTACAAAGAGGACGACGTTGAACCGGTTCCCGTCGTTGAGATCAAGGTCTTCCGCCATACCCTGGATACGCGCATTGCTGACGTTAATGCGGTCCAAGAATGCCATCATATAGATAACAAAGAATGTAGGAAAGATGATGAGATCCAGCTTCGCGACAAGCTTTCGCTCGGCGATGGGGTCGATTGAGGCGCCTGAGTCGTCTGAGCTGTCCGTGTGAGGGCAGCTTATGGCGACTTGGTGCTCTCTCGCGTCAGCAACCTGTCTCTCTTCTCCCTCCGACATTGTCACTGTTGAGCTGAGATTTGGCTTTGGAAGAGTCGGGCGAACGCGATAAAATTGGAGAGATGAAAGGTAAAGAGGGGGTGGTGATCAGAGGTGACACAAAATAGCCACTTTTCGCAGGCACGGGGTCCGAGAGTGTTTGGCCCTAATTGTCTCGTGTGAACAGCTCGGAATCTTTACGATGAGTACCAGTCGAGAATTCTATAGTGTTTCTTAAGTTCCCTGTTATTTAATTATATGGAGTACTTTTGCTGTGGAAACTCAACAACCCTCGTCATAGGACTTATCCTTCTGTTTACCCACTTCATGAGCGGTAACACAGTGCATCGTATGCAAACCGTAGAACTGCGCCAACTCTTGCACAGCTCCCATGCCGCAAGCCTGGCAGGACGTGCTCTCCATACCATAACAGTCACTTTGTTGTCAATGCCACAGGTGTTAATAATTGATCTCGAGCGTATAGGTTGGATCGTAATGCATGGCCCAGTACCTGTCCCAGATCGCCGTCGTGATGGGGCCGAGCCGTCCGTCCTTGACAGGCGCGCCGTCAAGCTCGGTGACGGGCAGGATGCCTCCCGCCGTCGTGCTCATGAAGATCTCGTCAGAGTGGTACGCCAGATCAACTGGCACGACCTCGCACCGGACCTCGATTCCAAGGGCCTCGGCGGCATCGAAGACGCTCTTGCGGGTAACGCCATGAAGAACCCCACGATCTGGCGTATAGATGACGCCGCCCTTGACCAAGATAATATTAAAGCCGGCTCCCTCGGTCAAGTTGGCATCGCCGTCCGTCAAAAAGGGGTAGGTGGCGCCGCGGTCACTGGCCTCGAACAGGCCTCGCACCAGGTCGCCCCATTGCAGATTCTTGACTGTCGGGTCGATGGAGCCTGGGGGCACGCGGCGGACGGTCCGAGCAATGACGGCCTTGCCGCCGCCGTACTGCGTCTCAGGCTCCATTGCCCAGACGTAGGGCTGGACAAATAAGTAGAGGTTATTGACCATCCTATGGGATCTGAGCTCGCGCAGGCTCCCCACGCCACGTGTAACGATCAGCTGCACGAAGGCGTCACGGAGGCCGGTCCGGGCCACCATGTCAATGAGGATGCGCTTAATCTCCTCACGCGGGAGAGGAAGACGAAGCCGGAGCTTGCCGCAGCTCGCTTCCAACCGGTCAATGTGGTCGTCGAGCCGGAAGAAGCGTCCGTCCCAGACTGCCGGCACGTCGTAGGTGAGGTCGCTGTGTAGGAAGCCCTGGTCAAGAAGCGGAATCTTTGCCTCGTGTAGCGGGACGAGCTCTCCCTCAATCCAGGCCACGCCCTTGGCCAGTGGATTGTCGCTTGACTCTAGCACGGCCTGCCGCTTGTCGTACTCGGTGAACAACTTTTGCATTGAAGCCATTTCGAGTCGGCCGTGCCGTCTTGCGAACTAGAGGGGAACGAGGCTCAAAACAAGAAGTTGGGTAGAACTGTCTCAGCGTTAAAATGTCCATCTGCGCGCATGCCCATTTTATTACCTCCACTTGGCGAGGCCAGCGTTTGTAGCTCGGTTGTACTTTGTCCTACATTGGGCACCGAATCTCAACTGATCATCAGCCCAAGCCCACCATCTCGCCTGCAAAGCTGTAACTCCAACGCCGCATTTGGCCCATTGCATGGTGACGGCGATGTCCCTCACGGCAACTGGAAGCCAAAGCAAGAGCAGGCGCAAATCGGCGTGAACGATGCCTGGGAAATACGCGCGAGTCTAGGGGCGTCGACTGGCGTAGTTCTCCAAAGCAGTAATCCATTTGGGAAATGTTAATGAGCTGGCCATGCAGCACCGGCTTCAATCGTCACCGTGCGTAGTACTGACTGGATGCTGTGAAAGAGGTCTTATCTAGGAGGCCTGCAGCCCCCGCAATCTCAAAGTGGACGTTAATACTGCTATATGTGTTACACGGCATCCGTAGCGCAGTCTCCCCGCTCCCCTGGTTCCTCTCTCCGTTTCCTCAATGCGTCGGGGTCTTCTCTCAATCCCGCATTGCGTTGAGGACAATGGACATGGAGTCTGGTTGCCCCTCCCGACATCTCGAATCTGCATAGCAAATGTGTTATGACCACTCTTGCCTTGCTCTCTATCGGGACTCGCCTGCCCCCTTCAGAAAAGCTTGTCGGTCCCCATTCTCGATAGTGGTAGCAATACTCAAGAATTCTCGATAGTGGCAGCAATAATCAAGACCTGTCCACCGGGATGTCGCGGGCAATCTCGAACCCGAGGCCGCAGACTACTAGTAGGCCATGTGCCGACAGTTCTCAATCTGGTCTCTCGACGCTCTCTCCTTCACTCTGATCTGTACCTGACTCGGCACCGGGTCGTGACTTAGCATTAGTCTAGCGGAAGCGTCGACTGTTGGGACGGTGTAGACCCTTCCCATTGCGGCCTTTATGGCCACGATTGTTGCGGCGGGGATGGCGGAACTGTTCGTGTCGTCTATGGTCCTAGACATGGTCGTAGTCTGGTGTAAGAACTACGAGCCGCAGCACTGGCAGTATTGCCTGATCTATGTCGCCCTCGTCTGGCTTGCCGTAGCTTTCAACATCCTAGCGTCGAGCCTCCTCCCACTTTTAATAATATGACCTTTATCTTGTCTGCCTTCACCCTTGACGCAACAATCGTCTTGTTCGTCCGCGCTCGCGACCACCACTCCTCGGCCTCGTCCATGTTCACAAATACACGCGGTGAGAGCGGTCAATTGGTCCAGCGACGGCTGGGCCTTATGCTCGCTGTCGGTAGTGCCGTCTTCGCGTACCTGGGCAGCGACTGTGGCGCCTACTTGTGCGAGAGAAATCCCCAACCCGGCAAAACACGTGCCAATGGTCATTCTATACTCTCTTTTGATGGGGTAGATTACAGCATTTCCCTTCGCCACTGCTCTGGTGTACTCTATTAAGGATATCGCGGCCGTCCTTAGCACCACCACCGGACTTCCTTGTTCGAGATATACTGCCAACGGGATCTCGAGCTGCGGCATCCATCTTGCTTGCCCTCTTTACTTTTTGTTTCTTCGGATGTTTAGTTGCTGTTGGTGAGTTGGGCGAGCGAAACAATGAGACCTGGCACATCCACCAACCGAACGATGAAACTAACTACGACGTCGTCCCGTACACTCTGGGCTGTCTCACGCGGCGGGGCCTTGCCATGGCCACAATCCTGGATGCGCGTGCATCCGCCCTTCGAGATGCCTCTAAACGCTATGCTATCTGATGTATCTCGGTTAGTAGGGCATCTTTGCCTTTACCTCTTCCAAGACGAAACGGTTGGCTCATTGAGTATATAGATCTACGGCGTCATATCCATCGGCTCAACAACCGCCTTCTCCGCTATGGTCAGCGCCGCTGTCGTCATTCAGCGAACTTCATGCGTTATTGCGCAGGCGATCCTTCTGTCTCGGGGCCGTGATAAAGTCCTGCCGCGGGGGTTCTTTACTCGGCCGGTTAGGCGCGCCGAATACTGTTTCCCTACGCATTCCAGTCGCGCCCCATAATATGAGTTGTTTGCGTGGGACTCGTCGTCTTCGTAATCGTGATTTGGTTTGCCACCAAGAGGGGTGAGTATACAGGGCCTCATGTTGACTTTGGTGGGCTTCACGCTGTCCCTGGGGAGGCGCAGTCTAATTCCGGAGTGCGGGGAAGATGTGGCAATGCCGACCTCGGATTCGCGATTTGAGTGGGACCTGTAACGTTTTTCTCACCAGGCCATGTGCTTCGTGCCCACCACCCAAACCATAGGCCCAATTGAGACTTGACCAAACTCATGCGATGTCGAAACCGTGTGGCACACGCCAGGGTAACGTTGTCTCGGCGCCGGTGCGCGGGGCCCCGCGGGGAGGCCCAGAGATAAGTCCCCACTCCATCGTAACGGCGAGATCCATTGACCAATGGTGGTTTATAATCGCCCGTGTGTTGCGACGGTGGCTGACGGGTCGGCCTTTGATGGACCGGCCTTGGATGGACCGGCCTTGGATGGACCGGCCTTGGATGACGCTGCCCGCGCTGCCCGCGCCGTCCCCGCCGCCGCCGCTGCCGCTGCCGCTGCCAGACTGGATGCCATGGGATGACTATCGATCTGCTCTCCACCCATAGTGGCGAGATGCCTGCCGTGGTGCTGGCCGTCGGCCTTTGCCGGCTCGGCCTTTGATGGCTCGGCAATTGCCTGTGCCACCTGTTGGTTGGACATAAGTGATCATCCGTCACACGGACCATGGATCCGCCCTTTGCAGCAGGACTATCTCCCGACAACTTCCAATTGCCTTGCGAGAAGCAGCACCACGCGACCATGACCGCAGAGCCGGAGAAGAGCACCGCCCCGGGGCTGGAGCCGGCCGGCGCCAAGCCTGGGGCCGAGCGGGCTCGCGGGCTGGAGATTGACGAGACTCGCGACATCACCGCCGCCGAACACCAGCTGGGCTTCTGGGCAGCCATACGCATGTACCCCAAGGCGGCCTTCTGGTCCATGTTCTTCTGCATTGCCGTCATCATGGCCGGCTTCGACGGCCAGATCATCACGTCCTTCTACGCTCTGCCCGCCTTCCAGCAGAGGTACGGCGATCTCGTTGGCGATGCCTACGAGGTTGCCGCCCCCTGGCAGACGGGCCTGGGCATGGGAAACCCCATTGGCCAGGTCATCGGCGCCTTGGCCAGCAGCTACCCGCTGAACGTCCTCGGCCGCCGGAAGACGCTCGCCCTGTGCTGCTGCTGGTCCGTCGCCTTCGTCTTTGTCCAGTTCTTCGCCACCTCCATCGGCATGTTGTGTGCCGGCGAGATCCTTGCAGGCTTTGCCTATGGCTTCTACGTCGTCATTGCCCCGACCTACGCCTCCGAGATTTGCCCTGTTACTTTGCGAGGCTTCCTCACCGCCTCGGTGAACCTGGCCTTTGTCATCGGCCAGTTCATCGCCCAAGGGTGCGCCGCAGGCGTCGAGAGCCGCCTGGACGAGTGGGCATACAAAGTTCCCTTTGTAGGTCTTGACATTGTCCGTTGCGTTTCCGCCCTGCGCTCTGCGCTAATCCGAACCCGTGTCTCAGGCCATCCAATGGGTCTGGCCGGTCGTGCTCCTCGCGGGACTGCCGTTTGCGCCCGAGAGCCCCTACTGGCTTGTCCGCAAAGGACGGAAAGAGGATGCTCGCAAGGCCCTCTTAAAACTAACGTCGAGCAAGCAACGTCCCGACATAGACGATATCTTACTAGGAATCGAGCAGACGGATCTACTCGAGCGCGAGTACGAGTCGTCTACCTCGTATGCCGACTGCTTCAAAGGCGCCAACCTCGTGAGAACCGAGATCTCCATCATGGTGTATCTCATCCAGGTTATTGCAGGCAACCCGCTCATCGGCTATGCCAACTATTTCTTCGAGCAGGCTGGTCTGAGTTCCTCCGATGCCTTTAACAGTGGGTAACCGACAGTCGAGAGGCATGTCGTGAGAATGTGCTTGCTGATTGAGTACAAAGTGGGCGTCGGCAACACCGCTCTAGGGTTTGTCGGCACCGTCATCTCGTGGCCTCTTATGAACTATGTATGTGCCTGAATACCTGCTAGACTCACTCGCTAACTTGCTGGTCAGTTTTTCTTCGGACGCCGAACCATCTACAACTCCGGCATGGTGGTAATGACAGTGGTGCTGTTCATCATCGGCTTCTTGGGCATCCCTACGAACAATACTGGCGCTGTCTGGGCCCTGGCATCGCTAATGGACTTTTGGACATTCATATACCAGATGACCGTCGGCCCCATTTGCTTCGTCATCATCTCCGAGATCTCAGCAACGCGTCTACGTGAAAAGACCATTGCCATCGCCACTGCCGCGCAGTCCGTCGCCTCGATTGTCTTTACTGTCGCTATGCCATACATGCTGAATAGTGACGAAGCCAACTGGGGCGCCAAGGCCGGCTTCTTATTTGGGGCGGTTAGCTTCGTTTGCTTCATTTGGTGTTACTTTCGCCTCCCCGAGAGTCGCGGCAGGACGTTCGAGGAGTTGGATATCCTCTTTCAAAGACGCATTCCTGCAAGGCAGTTCAAGAAGTACGATCTGCTCGCAGAGGCTGCCTCACACGACAATCCAGAGAAGGAGCTATAAATACCTTAGGTAGGAAGAGTGAAAAGGTGCTTTTCAGCAGAGCGTATTTTCTATCTTAAAATATATATTGATAGGTAATACACATATCCTCTTTCTTCTGTTCACTCTCTTCATCAGTGTCGATTGCAGATCGCCACATTTATCACGGAAACGTGGAACAAATAAACTCCAGGAAAGGTACATTTCGACATGGCAAATTGGAGTCGTTCCACATCGCAGGACTTGTCCACTCGTAGATGTGTGTAAATGTCTGTCGACTTTCTTTGCATTGATAGCTAAATAGATCGGTCGCAACCTGGGCGGGCCGCCCATCCTGCCCCCGAGAGCGAGGCGCGGCCATGGAAGTGCCAGGAATGACGTTCCGTGTCGCTGTGCCTCGCCGCATCATCCACGAGTCGGTTCCTTGCTTGGGTGACGCTAACGGTACTCCGGACTGCACCCCGCAAATGCGGGAGATTGACAGCAGTCTTCGCAGATTCCGACTCCTTCAAGGCTCCCTGCCGGGCGAGTTTGCTATCGAGTCCCTTGCCGGTTGCGCAGACTAGGCCTAGGTACCTGATAGGGCGGGCGATAGCGCTGATGATATGGTTCTGAAGCGATCGTCGGCTGTTGCTGGCCAAGCCGTCAACTCGCAACTGGTACGCGTCACGCATTGCTCGGCCGATGGACCCAGCGGGCTTCCTCTCCAGACGTAGAGAACTTTGCGGTTCGTGGGCTTCGACTTCGTTTCCTACGGTAGCTGCAGCTCGCGATGACGATGGACTCGGCTGGCTGTTGCATCCCAGCGAAGCAGTTCGCAACACCCCGCTGGGGGTGATGATCTGCGCCCCTGCGGTGACTGAGTATCATTACCTGCTCTCCGTCACCATCATCTTTCGTCTTTTCTCTTCGCCCTGTCCAGTCATCGTCGAGCTCACACCGCTCCCGCAGCTCAGCTCGCCCAGCGGTGCCCTCCAGCATCCCTCAACATCAACATCCGCATCCCTCCAACTGTATCGGTAAAATCGCCCAGAAACCACAGCCATGCGGTTCGACATCTCTGCCCTCCTGATCGGCGCCGCCTCGTTGGCTCTGGCCCTTGACCTTGCGTCGTGGCCCAGCCGCGGGCCCGTGGGCCGTAAACCCAAACAGAACTTCCGCAAGCCAGATGACCGTTGGGACCACGTCGTCAAGGGAGCAGACGTCCAGGCCCAGAGGAGCGGCAAGCTAGCAAACTACGACCTGCGAGCCAACTCAGTCGATCCTTCCAGCCTGGGCGTCGACAAGGTCAAGCAGTACAGCGGCTACCTTGATGACACAGAGTCGGACAAGCACCTCTTCTACTGTGAGTTGTTTCCTCTCATCCGTGCAGCCTGGCCATTTTCATCATCGCTGATCGTCGTGGTAGGGTTCTTCGAGTCTCGCGACGATCCCGCCAACGACCCCGTGGTCCTCTGGCTCAACGGTGGCCCGGGATGTTCGTCTTTGACCGGTCTCTTCCTGGAGCTGGGCCCGGCCAAGATCGACGAGAACCTGCAGGTCGTCCAGAACCCTTACTCGTGGAACAGCAACGCTTCCGTCATCTTCCTCGACCAGCCGGTCAACGTCGGTTTCTCGTATGGCAATCAGCAGGTCGGCAACACCGTGGCTGCTAGCAAGGACGTCTACGCGCTCTTGACTCTCTTCTTCCACCACTTCCCCGAGTACGCAAAGCAGCCGTTTCACATTGCGGGAGAATCGGTGAGGCGCCCCCAAGGCACCACCAAACCCCAGTCATTCGCTAACTTCCATGTCCACTGATCACAGTACGCCGGCCATTACATCCCCATCTTCTCTCGGGAGATCCTGTCCCACGGCGATCGCAACGTCAACCTCAAGAGCGCCATGATTGGAAACGGCCTGACGGATCCCTTGACCCAATACCAGTACTACAGGCCCATGGCCTGCGGCGACGGTGGCTACCCTGCCGTCCTCGACCAGAGCTCCTGTCTGTCCATGGACAATGCGTTGCCCCGTTGCGAGAGCATGATCAAGTCTTGCTACGACTCAGGGGACGCAGACACCTGTTCTGGCGCCACGTCTTCCTGCAACGGCGCAATGCTCGGGCCTTACCAGCAAACCGGGAAGAACGTCTACGACGTGCGCAAGAACTGCGAGGGCGGCAACCTCTGCTATAACGCCCTGGACTACATTTCGGACTGGCTTAACAAGAAGGAGGTCATGCAGGCCCTGGGGGTCGACGTGAATGGCTTTGAGAGCTGCAACTACGACATCAACCGCAACTTTGTCTCGGCTGGCGACTGGATGAAGCCCATCCACCTGACTGTCCCGAAGGTGCTGGAGCAGATTCCCGTCCTCATCTACGCCGGCGACGCCGACTTTATTTGCAACTGGCTCGGCAACCAGGCCTGGACCAACGCCCTCGACTGGCCCGGCCACGACGCCTTCAACGACGCGAACCCGCAGCCCCTTCGCACTTCTAATGGCGGCCAGGAGTACGGCAAGGTGAAGTCTGCCAAGAACCTTACCTTTATGCGGATCTTTGGGGCTGGCCACATGGCGCCTATGGATCAGCCCGAGGGGGCACTCGATTTTCTCAACAGATGGCTCGCTGGCGAGTGGGCTTCGAGGTAGGTCTTCGTGGACGCGTTGAGAATTCGGGGCATTGAAATTCGACGCGTGTTCATGTGAGCTGTGGCCGTTGTGGCAAGCTCAGGATACGAAGAGAACAAGATCTCCGGAAGGAGGTCGTTCTGTTTGAGCGTGGGTACTTTGCGCTTACCAGTACTTTGTACATATTGCATTGCTTTGCTACCGTCGAGAACGACCAATCATGGCATCAGCGATTCGCAAGTTCCAAGCGAGACATGTTCAGCTCAGGTGAAGTTCGTCACGCAAGTTCGCCTGGGCTGTTGGCCGGGCGCCCTGACTATCGTGCCTGCCTTGGTCCTAGAGTTCGAACCTAAGCGGAGCATTGCGATTGCCAGAGGCTTTGAGCCAATCGATCAACGCACATTTGGTGGGTTTCTCCTGCCAGGATGCTGATGACAGCCCGTTCCGTGATACCTTGATGTCCAGCTGCCGTGTGCGCCCATCAAGGTGCGACTAGTCGAGGGATTTTAACTCGGCCTCACCTGCCCGTCAGGTTTCTCAAATCAGCTGCATCAATATCGTCCGTACTGAATTGTCTCTTTCAATCTTGCCGTTGTTTCTTCTGGACGTCTGCTCATCCAAGTTCGCATGCCTGGCTTGCGTACTCCCTCCTTGCACCTTCTGCGTCAAGCTCATCAACCAGTGGCAAAGTCGGCGCCCAGTGCAAACAAGAAGAATAATGTCCCAAATGGAGGCCACGGAAGAGGTATACGACGTGATCATTGTTGGAGCTGGTCCCTGTGGACTCTCCACCGCAGCCCGATTGAGAGAGCACACCCCAGCCGCACTTTTTACAGATGAGGAGCATCGCAGATATCACTGGATCGGCAAGTATGGAAACAAGGTAGCCCTCAAGAACGTCCGGAGCGGCAAGATATCCTCCGGGAAGCGCGCCGCGCGGCCCGAATATTCGATGCTCGTTTTGGATGCCACGGATGACAACTGGCTCGGCCGATGGAAGAGGCTCTTCGGCACCTACGACATCTCTCACCTGCGCAGTCCCATGCTGTGGCATGTCGACCCGCTGGATAGAGATTCGCTCCTAGCTCATGCCTATGCCGAGGAGCGAGCCGGCGAGCTCGTTGAGATTAAAAATTGTGTGGGAAAGGAGATTTCGAAGCACGCGAAGAAGAAAACGGCAGGCAATCGAGCTTGTGGGAAGAAGTGAGTGTCCAACGGTCTTGGGGTTTTCACATGGGCGGCAGCTAATTGCGGGTTTCAGGCAAGAGGCCCGAGTAGCCATCAACCTGCGAGAGCGAAACGACTACTTCACCCCTTCGCATTCACTCTTTTGCGACCATTGCCGGAAAGTCGCCCAGCGATACGATCTAGCGAATATTGTTAGAAAGGAAACCCTACACGACATTAACCATGGCGTGGTCAAGGGCGTTTCCATCGACGATCAGAAGCTGTTCACCGTCACATCGGACTCAACAGTGCGCTATGCCAAAGCCGTTGTCCTCGCCGTTGGTCCCGCAAATGTTCCAGAGATCCCCCGTCTCCCGTCCATGCACACGGATAAGGGCATGCTGCGCCAGGCTTGCCATAGCATGCAAATCAAGGAGTTCCCCGATCCAACCATCCAGGAGCGGATGAGAGCGAAGCGGCCAACCAGTGTCCTCATAGTTGGTGGTGGCCTCACCTCGGCCCAGCTGTCCGACCTTGCCATCCGCCGAGGGGTTACCAAGGTGTGGCACATGATGAGAGGGCCGTGCCGGGTGAAGCACTTTGATGTCGATTTGCAGTGGATGGGCAAGTACAAGAACGCCGAGCAGGCGCGCTTCTGGAGCGCAGACTCAGACGGCGAGCGCCTGGAGATAATCAAAGCCGCAAGGGGAGGAGGCAGCATAACGCCGCGGTTCCAGAAGATATTGAAGAAGCACGCCGCTTCGGGCAGGCTCGAGATTTGCGAGCGGACGCGCCTGTTGGATGCAAGGTTCGAGGACGCGGATGGGGCCGGCACTTGGACGGTGACGACGGATCCGCCAGTCGAGAACCTGCCGTCCTTTGACTACATCTACTTTGCGACTGGCATCCAGACCGACTTCGCATCCCTGCCGTACCTCCAAACGATGCTTGCAAGTCACCCCATTCAAGGTCTCGGCGGGCTTCCCTGCTTGAATGACGACCTCATGTGGAGGGACGAAGTTCCCCTGTTTTTGGTGGGGAGGCTGGCATCGCTCAGGCTCGGGCCAGCCGCGCCGAACATTGGCGGCGCCAAGGTTGGAGCTGAGAGGGTGGCATGGGCAATTGAAGACCTCATCCGGCCGTCGGGAGGGGCTGCCCAGGAGGCACATGAGAATGGAGCCCTGGCAAGGTATTTGTCAGGTGAGGGCAACATGTATCATGCTCTGGCGCTCGAATGATGAGACGGTGTGGATGCAGCCCGGAGATGGCTGTCAGGTCCTTTAACATGAAGGCGCGCTTGGACAGCGAATCTACGCATCGCAAGAGTGATTACTGCTGCGTGCTGCGTGATGGAAAGCGGCTGCAAATGCGTTCTCTCTGTAGCCGCCCAGAATACGGTGATGCCCATCGCCATGGCGGAGGAGCTTGCATCACGGCAGTCGTTTGTGACGACAAGCAAGCACGGGTATTCGTACATGCGCATCATGGACGCCGAAACTGACGACTGTTTATGTCGATTCTGGCCACTGGGTTCATTTGGAGAGGGCTTCGGAGGCGAACAAGGCCATTGAGGAGTTCTACGTTGGCTTTGATGCTTGAGACCGGACGACGTAGAATACCTCGGGCTTGACGGTCAGTGCAAAGCATGTCGCTGGACAAAATCACAGCGCCTGATGACCAAGCCCCATTGACCACCGCATTACAACAGCGACCCAAACCATAAATGTTTGCTTTCCGGCCATCATGCTTCATAAAACGTTCCAACTCAAGCGCAGCCATTCTACATCACGCCCACCAATGCACTACTTCTACTCCGTACTCGGCTTTAAATGCATCCGGGGCGCTCCCGGTCCATCTCCAATGCCATAACCTTAAATGACAGACACACCATTCGGATCCAAGCCACTCGGGGTCGTGGCACACGGCTTCAATGTTGTTGCCCTTGAAGAAGGCAGCCGCAGTAGTTGGCATGGTAGGGCCGCAAGCCAGGCGGGCCATTGTCCTCGCCACCGCCCTGGATGGCAGCGACGTGGAAAGCATCAACGGCTGGCCTATCTGATTCGAAGTAATCATCAGCCGCGGCCGTGGCAGAGAGAAAGAGTCACAGCGCCCTACCTTCGTTCTCGGGCACGCTCTTGGCCCCACAAACCCAGAAGTCGGCAGTTTTGTGGTTGTTCAGAAGCAGATCAGCACGTCGCTTCGATATCGCCTCTCAGGGTTCGAAGGCCCCGCGCTTTTGCCCTGTGGTATTGGTGCGAGAGTATTGGCGTGGGCGAGGTGCGAGACTTGGACTGGGAACAGGATAATGCGTTCACATTTCACGACTCGACGTCGCAACGTCGTCCCGCAGGTTTTCATCGCTACCCCACAGTGAGGAACAGAATAAAACACGAAACGCTAAACTATTTTGGAAGTAGTTTCCTTACTAGTCACTACCTAAAACAGTTTAAAGTCATATTTAATTAGTCCAAACTTTTGGATCGCCCTGCACGTCCCCGAATGACTTCTCGCCTGGTTCATGCGTTCGCGGACGACTAATGCCAAGTTGCGCAAACGGTCAAAGCGGACAGCCAGGCACGTGATTTCCGGACGCGGGATGGGCCGTGTTCGGCTTGAAATGGGCGGGGCGAATTGAGAACTTGCCTCACTTCTGTCTTCAAGCTTCCCGAGCCTAATCAATGATCATGGAGACTCAGGCTTCGCAAGAACTGGGAATCCATGCAGCGCAGCAGCACGGATACAGAGGACGTGTCCGCAGCGGCTGCCAGACGTGCCGCACTAGAAAGGTAAAATGCGACGAGCAGCGGCCGATTTGCAATAACTGTACAAGGTTGAAGCGAGACTGCGTTTACACCCCCAGACGCAAGCAACGGCCGGGCACAGTTTCGGAAGGCCGTTCCCCTGAAGACAGACAATCACTGCAGATGGACTCAGTCTCACCGACAAACCCGAACATATCGTCCGACGCAGAAGCATCCCAGTCCAGTCTCGCGGCCAGCATCTCTCGGATTGGAGCAGAGGATGTGTTCCACTCTTCAGGGAGCTTATCAACAGCCAACGCGAGTTCGGGAGATGCACTACTGCACGGGAACGCGGCGTCCATCAGAATGGATGACGCGGATTTTTTCACTGCATTAACTTCGGTCTTGATTTCGCGAGATATTCAACTGACTACGACAATCGACCTTTTGGCGATTGGCGAGGCATCTTTGCGGACATCCTTCTCCTTCTTTGTCCAAGCCGTGGACTGTCCCTCGATTACGCCTTTTGACTTCGTCAATTGGCGCCGGATGAAATTTTATGTCGTCGAGCTCGGCGTGGCCAATGCAACCGTGGCTGCTGCCATCTCGGCAGTAGAAGCAATCTACAAGGCTCAACTGTATGCTCTGCCTCTGCTCAGGGCTGTCTCACTTTACCACGCCACAAAAGATGCATACGAGAACATGTTACACGGCGAAACCGATTTCGGCACGGTCCTAGTCGCCACATTCCTCTTATGTCTGGTCGAGGTCATTCACTGCGAGACGGTCTCGATCCTGAACGAGCCAAGTGAGGAATTCATCCAAAGGCTAGCGACCTGGGCACAGGAAGAAGCTCCTCACTCGCCGCCCTCCTTGAGAATCATCGCATGGCTTAGATTGATCCATGCAACCGCAATACGCGGAGGGGGCCAGGGCCTCATCTCCGACGCCGTGAGCAGTCTTCTCCCGAGCTGCAACGAGGCAACGCCCAATCTCAGGCATCCTTTCAACCAACAGATGGAGGCACCGACTTTTTTATACGATATTCTCAGCGCCCCAATCTTCGAATTCTACCTCGAGCTCCAACAGATTTCGACCAATGTTGCTATGCTCACGCACTACCACCGTTCACGTACCACAGGCGCGGACCAACAAGAAGTCGTCCAACTCATGACGCACCTTAAATCACGAATACACAGTATCTGGGAAAGTCGCTCGGCCACAGAGCGCCAGGATCCTCAGGATCTTCGCGCTCACCTGGCTCCGGAAATTGCGAACCCGCTCATAAACCTCATCGGAGTCTGTACGGCAGCATACTACGCCGAAATCGTCGAGATGGGCCGTGTACTAGGTGATCCGCAGTTCCCATCAGCGGAAACGAAGCAAGCTATGCGCCGAATTCGGGATATAGTCGACGGGGATTGGAATGTCTTCAGCGGAGGAAATCTTAACCGGGGATATTTGCGACCACTGTTTTTATACGCGATCGAAAGTATGGATCGTGAGGAGACCCAATGGGCTGTGGAAAAGTTGGAGCAAATCAGAGATCCCATCTGTCGGAGCGGCTTCTTTGCCTCGTTTGCTCGAGCGCTCTCGGACGCTCAGTTCAGCAAAGGAAGGCGGGTTACTTCAAAATACTTTTGCATTCAGGCGTTTGGCGTACCGCCTCCATTTATGTAGGCAAACACATTCATGGAAACTAAGCCTTTAACAGCAACCCGAGATCGTATTATACTCGGAATCTTACGATGCCGAGGAGCGACTAGGGATTGTGTTGGTTGGGTGGTTGTAGGCGAAGCGCCCTGCCCGATGGGAGCCCAAGCGCCGGAGCAATCCTTTCATGCCTGACTTCCTGTATAGTGTGCTCTTCACGACGACTCTCCTGAACCTCCTGGACAGCATGCCAGCAACGCCTGGATGCCTGATGAACAGCACATGATTCGAAGCCAAGATTATGAAAATAGGGAATTATGACAACCAAGCGAGCTTGTCTCTCACAGGGAGATTATCTGTAGTTACATCTCCGCAGCTCAGCATAAATTGTCTGACCGTTGCAGCTCTAAACATCATCCCTCCCTGAGGTTGCTCTTACCACCAAAAGCGTCACACAGCGTTTCAGCAGGGAGTGCGTTAATGATTCTAGCAAGACTGCCTGGCCGACAACAGACTCTCCGGCTTCAAAGTCGCACAGGCATTTTCGAGCAAAGTTTTATGGCTATATATACTCGAACGTGAAGTGCGAAATCAGAACTCTCGTGGGTCTCCGGACAGCACATAAAAGGCTTGAGTAAGCAAATGTTCTCGACACGTTAGATTAATGTCACCAATTGATATGACCCCAAGCCAAGACTATAAGATAGGGTACAGTGGCTCAATTACTCGAGCTTGCCATCTCCCAGTGCGTTATTAGCTCACACACCCTTTTCTCCATTGCTGTCAACAGCTTCGGACAAGCTGACTTCCGTCCTGGCAAATTTGCGTGCCGAAACCTTCTTCTCAAAGAGAAGGTCGATTTCGGCCGTAGTTCGACCCTTTGGTTCCGGGATACAAAAGTAAGTGAAGAAGACAGCAATCAAACAGGCGCCAGCCCAGAAAAACCCAGTCCTCGCAGACCAATTCCAGGCGCTCGGATTCAGCTGGTATGGGGTGATGACGTTGGCAGCGATGTTGAGGACAGAATACGTCCAACGCGCCAGAACAACCGATTTGCTGCGAAGGAGTGCGGACGGAATCTCGGCCATAAGTGCATAGGTAATGGGACCGACGGTGCAGTTGTATATGAAAGACGAAGAGAGAAGAAGGGCCCCAATAGCCCATGCACGACCGGCGCTGGGGGAGCTCGCTTGCGGGACCCCAAGTCCACCGATAACGACCAAGAGAGCAAAGAGCATAACAAGGCCCACAAGGTAAATGGAGCGTCGACCAAACCGAGGAATAAGGACCCACTATCGGCCCGGTCAGTTGACATCGTCGAGAAGCGAGTGGTAGCAAATCCGCAGGAATTCAAATCTTGCCAGGCTAGGGAATTGGTTGAGCATTACTTACCGCAAACAGCATCCCTACAATACCCAAGGCAAACCCAACTATCGACATGTTGAAGGCCTGCTCGGTGGGCAAGCCGGCTTGCTGGAAAAAGTACGTCGAGTATGCACGGAGGGGATTGCCACTCAGAGTTTGGATGCAATTGCAGCCAATGACGATAATTGTCCTGCGTAGGTCGGTTCCCATAAAGCACGCGCGGTAAGACGTTTGTGCATTGAGTCGGCGCTCATGCTCTATTGTGACCTCCATCAATGTGATGTTCTTGTCGACATCGAAGCTGGTATTTCGAGGCGAGGTAAGGCGTATTACCACCTGTCGAGCCTCGTCCAGCCGACCCCGTCGGACAAGCCACCACGGTGATTCGGGAGCGAGATATATGCCAGGTATTAAAAGAACTGGCCAAAACCATCTGTTTCTCGAATGAGCGGCAGAACTTTTGATTGCAAACGGAACTTGACGTGGCTTACTGTATTGCGAAAGGAATCCGATAAGCCCAGGAATCTTCGATATACAGGACACCCCGTAGAATGCCGACCGCAGTGATCTGGCCAAAAATCTTGGACATGTCAGTCTATACTGGTAACAATCTTGAAGGCGAGTGTTGTACCCAACAAAGGTTGACGTAAGTTGTCAGATGCGCGCGAAGGCATAATGGTGATATCTCAAGAGCATATACCACAGGGATGGTCTGGAATACTCCGAGCGGGATTCCTGAAGATTGGGTCAGAGACTGGGCCTGGAGAAGCAACGACTCAGATGCTTACCGAGCAAAATCTGGGCAACCTCAAGGACAATCAAGTTGGTAGCAAAGAACTGAACGAATATCATGGCAATTGTAATGACCAGACCCGTGATCATGGTTCTTCGAAAGCCAAACCGCTCACACAAGGGCCCAGAAGCCAGAAGGCCAAGCAGCTGACCAATAGCCGAACCGTTGGTGAGGCCAGCCTGCCATGGCGCCGTGATCTGATAGGAGTGATCACTCTGTTCCTGTCCGTATGCCTTTTGAAAGGTCGGCTGGACGAACAGGGTGTTGACAAGCTTGGTATCATAGCCGTCCATGACCAGCGCGGTAGACATGATGACACTCCACATCACGCCCTTGGGATATAACTTGAGTGCTTGGGAAAAGCTCAAGTCATGCTCCTGGGCGGTAGCTTCTTCTACGGCAGCAAGCCGTTCAACGCGCATGGGTTCAAGTGTTTTCTCGTGGGGGCTCATGGTTCGCGGATCCATTGCTGCTGATCACCGGGCCAAGGTTGGCGACGAATGGATACGAAGTCTAACAGGGCTGGAGAGAAAAAGTTGCGTCCTCATCGAGCAGACATGATGCTAAATATCGCAGACATGGCCCTTTATTCGACTTTGACCGCCTAGGGTTTGCCAAAGCACGAGGTACTAGTGGAATCAGTTTCGGCCAATCTTCTGTTGGATGGCGCTTCTGGCTTATCTCGTGCCGATTCGACGGTCGGCTATTGATCACTTGCCGACCAGTCTGCCAACCAACACTCCATATTATTAGTCCGTACCATATCCTCGGGCCTCCACAAAAGGGCGGGGCCTGCTGCTCATAACTCGGCTTTTGTTGAGCACTTTGTGGAGAGTTTTGGTTCAAAGGAACACTTGGCGGTCCGGCAAGGCAGAAGCGGTGCAATGGGAGAATGAGACACTCAACTTTGTTAGACGGTCGAGAAAGACGCTTCCAGATACTAGCGCAGAGACAACGGAAGGTTACCAGGGGCCAAGGACTCCAAAGTGCGGCTGGCGGTGGCTTATTCAAGACCAGTCATTCTGATGTGACCCATCCGGCCATCGTGAAGCCTGCCCTCTCGCCTTCTTCACGATTGCCTTCCGTCGTCCTCACCAAGATAAAACTGCCTTCTATATTCGAACATATCCTCAAAAATGCAAAACTCCACCGCACCGAGCTCGAACTCCCCTTTCAACCCTTCAAGGCATCTCTCCAACGCCTTCATCACTTCTTCCCTTTCCTCCCCCTCCAGATGCCTCAGTAGGTATGCCAGGCTGATATGCAGCATGTACGAGTCATGCGTCGGGTGCCTGAACCCCATTGCCTCCGCAAGCCTGTCTCGCAGGCGCCTAATTCGCTTTTCCTCTTCTGCTGTAGCACCCGCCACGGCGATGGCAATAACGACATCAGCGGGGACGAAACCCACCACTCGGATCCGGTATGGTGGCCCAAGGCCCTGCTTTTCCAGATCTCGCCCAGCTTCTTTCAGTCTAAGTGCGAAGTGAGCAGTACAGTCCGCAATGGGTTGCTGCCTGTGGCCTGGGGGCCAGCTCTCCGCGTCGCGCACTGCGTCACATACGCCGGCGACGACGGTCATGTGCCATGACGCTGGGGGCAGGAGGACGAGCCCCTGCGCAAGGGCATACGGGCTGAGGGCTGTGTTGACATTCTGCAGGCCGGGAATGAGAGGCGAGGTCGTGGCCAGGTGGCAGAGTGTAGTGTTGCCAGGGAACCGCTGGACAGCCCCTGATGGAGAGAACTTGCTCGGGACCCCGAGGGGGTAGGGTGGACGTCTTGGAGTGACGGCAGTGGTCGATGGAGGCAGCATTGCGAGTTGGTAATTTCAGGCCAATGCCCAGAAACGTGAGGAGAATGAAATGGCGGATTGGCCACGAGTTTATACCACGGGAGGCTTTGAGTGGCCAGTGCATCACAGCCGACCCTGGGTGACTACAATTTGGTCCTCATCGGCAATAGATAAGAGTCGGCAAGAGATTAGACGGGGTATGACAAGTCTTGGCCTCAGTCCGAACGACGCGTCAATTTGTGACATGATAGCCACGTATCCTGCCCACTCTTAGCCATGGAGGTCACCAGGACCAAATCATCAAATGAGGCAGCACACCAACAACGAGCTTTCAAAGGCTTGGCGACAGGGCAAAAACGCCACCTGTTCGGTGGTCGATGATGTGGCGGTCGAAGTGTCAGGGTAGCGGCGTGTGAGGTCTGGAATTGAGGTCCTGGTCAACAAGTGGACGTGGACAGTCAACTAGACTAGGCCAACTTACTCTAGGTATTCAACTTTGCCAGCGGCAAGAAGTTGTCTGACTGCAGAGTTCCTAGTCTCCAACGCGACGTGTTTGCACAGCTGGCTGCACGAACGACGCAGCCGTACATCGCATCTGCCTGTTTCATGACTCTTGAATCATCGCCAGATACGCACGCAATTCAGTTGGTTTTGGTTTTTTGCATCTCCCGCCTTGCGCCATCTCCTTCGAGACAAACTCGCATCCCAAGAGTTTCTGTTCCGGAGTCCAAAATACCTGTGGAACGTACAAGCGACTTCGGCAGTGCTCACGAAGGCTTGTATCTCGTCTTTGTTGCGAGACTTGCCACTTCCATCGTATTGCTAGCCTTTTGCTTCGAGGCAGGACACAAGATCAGGGACAAGCCATCGACGGCAGTCCCAATCCTCTTAGGGAGAACATAACGTCGTTTCGCAAGGTATCAGTCCACCATCCAGTGACAATAAGGGATTTCCGTGTTAAGCTGTTGCCGAATCTCACATGGCATAAATCTAGTGTCAGGAAAGTACAATTGTTCCTTGGAAACAACGCAACCATCTCTTGCGCGCGTGCCACCCGATCCAAGGACCGCTAATCCAAGGGCAGGTAAACCATCACCTCCAAGCCCCCGGCGTATGGCGTCGTCGTCGTCTTGAAGCCGTTGCTAGGGTCGTGTATATACGACAAGAGGTCCTTGTACAAGGGCTTGGCCATGGTAGTGTTGTCGGCCAAGATGAGCGCCCCCTTACGTAGCCGTGGCCGGACAATCTCAAGAACTGGCAGCGCCATCGGTGTCCAGACTTACATTGCATGTCAGCACCGAGGCCCTTAACCCTTATACCAGAGAGGGCACACTTACTATCCAACAGCAACATGTCAATGACCTCGGGCACCCCCTCGGCCTTGAGCGTCTCGCGCAAATCGCCCTCTCGAAGCTCAATCCACGGCTCGACCTCGTCGCCCGCCAGTTTCCAGTGCTCCCTCGCCCTGGCCGCCTTGCTGGGCTCCTTTTCCGTGGCAATGACCTTGCCGGAGACCGCCGCGCCCGTCGCCCTGGCATCCGCGACGTTCTGCCCGACAGCGAGCGCTAGATACACGGTTGACACTCCAAACGAAGTTCCGGCCTCGATAATGTTGCGCGCGCCCGTGGACCTCGCGAGGAGGTACACGAACTGGCATTTGTCGGCCTCGAGGCTCACGAATTTGTCGCGCATGTGGTTGTCGGCCGAGGCGGACCAGCCGGCCCCCAGAGGTAGTGGCCCGCGAGCATCTTGATGTAGAACAAGGTCTGCGACAACGACTTTTCCTGCGCCTCGGACGCGGCGTGGAGGCGCTTCAGCAGCTCGTGGACACCGGGGCTGGCCTCGAGCGCCCAGGTCGCGGCTTCGGGTGGTGGTGCCATGTTTGTGTCACTTGCGCGGCAAGGCGAGCGATGCTGAATCGAGCAGGCAGGACGGCGGCGGCGCGGAAAGGCCCTTTTTGTACTTGAGAATCGGTCATCGGACAGCCGAGAGCGCGAGAGACTACGCCGGCTTCTGGGCGATTTTGCAGCCGACACCGGCGGATCGCGGGAGTTGCTCATTTTCTTCTCGCCCTCGTTGAGCGCATACGTTTCTATGTTGCAGCCTACTCAACCAGCCGTCAAATCAGCGAGCGCTTTGCAAAGCCCATTGTCCCCATCACATCCACCACTGCCCGAAATCGGCACCACAAGACCTACCATCCCCGTGTCTGACTGGTTCGGTGAGTCACTTGCGTAACAAAGCAGTTCTCGCCGTGGCCGAGTAATTCTACGGCGGTAACAGCTTCCTTGCATGATCAGGCATCCCTAAACAGTCCGCAGCAATGCCAAGACGTTAATCGTTATGTTCTCGTGAAATGCGCGACGGTTCGACGGCGACAGAAAACCCCATCTTCCGGCGTGATCAACTATAAGCGCAAGTCCGTCGTGCAAGCTCAAAACAGCCCAGCAGCCTCGACCATCTTCTCCAAGGTCGCGGCCGGCGCCGTCGTCTGGTCCTCGAGCCAGCGCTCCGCCTTGTCCACCATAAGCTCCCAAGTGTCCTTTTCGTTGGCGAGCCTCCTCTTCAGAAACACCACGGCGCACAGCGTCGCCAGGACGTCCCCCTGGCTGGTGTCCCCCGACACCGTCGGCAGGTGCAGGGCCAGCGTCTGCCGCCGCTTTATCAAGATGATGCTCTCCAGCTCCGGACTCCACGCCCAGCTGCCGATGAAGGTCTGCAGGGCGGCGAGGGCGGCGAGTGAGTTGCCGCTGCCGCTGCCCGCGCTCCTCCTGCGAGCGCCGTCTGCCGCGGGCACGAGGTCCAGCCCGCCCCCGCCGTCCATATCTGCAAACTCGACCTCGTCGTCCATATCTGCAAACTGGAGCGCGTTGTACCCGTGTCCCGGGGATCGCGACGGGCTCTTCTTCGTCCTGCCGAAGCCGAAACCCGGTCCCGCACCGCCGAGCACCCCCGTGGGGGGTGCCGAGCCAAACGCGGACAGCTTGGAAGCCAGTCCCGACTCGGCGAGTGACGGTTTGAAAAACGACCCCGACGGACCCCCTAGCGCCGAGCCCCCGAAGAGCGATTCCGATGAGCCCACCGTCGGCGGCGGCGGTCGAGGTGGGGGATGCGGAGCGGACCGTCGAGACATGGTGGCCGTGACGGGACCCGCACTCGCCATGCTCGTCCTGCGCATCCTGGGAGTCGCGGCAGAGAACATGGCGGGCGCCCCGGCCGGGGACTGTGGGCGAAGCACCGCAAACTCTCGCAGCTCCTTGTCCTTGCCCTCGTCGCCGTTCTCCTGCACGGCGACAAACGAGCACCACTTGCCGCCGACCTGGTACTCGACGCCCAGCCTCACGGCCTCGCGCTGCACCATGAGCTGGAAGCGGCCCTCGTACGCCTCCTTCAGGGGCTTGCCCTCGGCGTCCCTGGCGTGCGCGATCCAGCCCCGGCTCTCCTCGAGTTCCTGGATGGCCTTGCGCGCCGCGAGCTGGTGGATCGTCGCGCCCCTCTCGGCGAGCCGCGTGATGGGGATCTCGAGCCTCAGGGGGCCGTGGTCGGACGTGCCCGTGAGCACGACGGATGTGGGCTCGCGGCAGGGCGTCGAGTCGGACAGCAGGATGTAGACGGTCGTGCGGCTGAACGGGAAGAGCGCCGGGATCGCAAAGGGCGTCTGGAGGTAGCGCGGAAGTCCAACGGTTGGAAGGTTGCTAAACTTGGCGTCGATGCTGGCGGAGGAGTCGGGCATCTCCAGGTCCTCGTCCTTGACATCCGGGCTGAAGAGCAAAATGGGCTCCTTGGGCCCTGGCTTAGGCCGTTCTGCCTTTCCATTGTCCTCGACGTCCACGGACAGGGCACCCATGACTTTCTCGACAATCTCAAAGTCGTCGTGGTCGTCGTCGCCGCCATCGCCTGCAGGCTCTTCATACTTGACCTCGAGCGCGTAGTCTGTGACGTGTGGCGTGAGGGCCCCCTTTAACATGCGAACAATCTTCTTGTCCAGTTTTTCGTCTGCGGCCACCTTTTGCGCGAATCCCCCGCCTGCCCGAGCCACGCCGCTTAGCAGTGACGAACTCGCCTCCTCGCCGACGCCCAGGGTAAAGACCCTGATAGCCCCCTTTGTCTTCTCGACGTTGTCGTTGATGAGGGTGAACAGCTGCTCCTGCTCCCAAATCTCGCCGTCGGTGAGCAGAAAGACCTCGAGGTTCATGTCGGCGTGGCGCTTCTGAAACGCGTCCTCGAGCGGCGAGTACATCTCGGTGCCGCCAAAGTTGGCCTCAAAGGCCTTGACGTGCGCGACGGCCTGGTCGAGCGCGTCCTGGTCGTAGAGGCGCGAGCGGTCCCAGAGGAAGCTGTGCCGCGAGCCGAAGCTGCAGATGTTGAAGCGCACGCCGACGGGTAGCGACTTGAGGAATATCTGCAGCGCGGCGACGAGGTTGGGCATCTTTTTGCCCACGCCCATACTGCCGCTGCGGTCGCAGACGAAGACGACCTCGGGCCTGCCGGCGGGGAGGCTGAACCTGGGCACCAGGGTGGTCATGAGGGCCCTGCTGCCCGACGGATGCGTCTCGAGGAGGGCCGTCGGGTTGCCGAGGCCTGCCGCGACGACCAGGACGACAAAGTCCTTGTCGAGCTCCGCCGAGCCGAGGGAGAGGGTGGCGGATGCCCTCCGGAGCGACGGGGGCTCGCCGGCGGAGGCGGAGGCGGCCGACGTCGTGCCGATGCTGATGGAGATGGGGTGCGACGGCGACTGGACGGTGCTGATGGGGCAGCCGTCGGCCATTTCGGCGTCGACGGTGATGGATATCTTGCCGCCAGCTGCCGTCGCGTTGCGCGTCGCGACCAGCTGGCTGCCGCCATACCTCGGGGCGATGCTCGTGGGCAGCGTCCAGCGCACGCCGTCGGCCTCAGCGTCGTGCTCGAGCTCGCCGAGGTAGGTGATTTCGACCTTGGCCGTTCCGCCCGCGGGCACGTTGCCCAGCGTCGCCGTAAACACGTCGGCGGCCCGCGCATTCTGCTGCAGCAGGCCCGCCGTCTCGCCCCTGCTGACGGCATCGTCAAACGTCTTCTTGGCAGCCTGGCGCTCCCTAACGACGCCCCTGATGACGCGGCTGCCGACGGTGCAGGTGAAGCCGACGACGGAGACGCCGTCATAGAGGGGGAAGTCGTAGTGCACCTCGTCGAGGCGGGAGTCGCCGTGCGGGTTGGCAAAGGTCTGGGTGAGGGTGGTGCGCGAGGTCGAGGAGAGGATGGTGGCGTGGGCGTCGAGGCTGACCATGGGCAGCCATCTTCTCTCGTCGCTGGCGACGACGAAGCAGCCGCAAAGGGGCAACTGGGCCGGCGCGTGGCCAAACTGGTTGAATCTGGACATGATGGCGATCTGGAAGAAGTCGCTCGCTGTCAAGAGACCGTCTGACGGTGGCCACTGGTCGTACGTAATCTTGGTCGTTGGGCGAGATGACAGTGGCGATGAGAATGCCCTATGCAACTTGTGCGAGTCCTCCGAGGTTGGTGCAAGTGTAGGCTGCCGTGCCAGGGTTGCCTGCTGTTCGTGTCGAGATGGTGGACAAGAGTCGATGAGTGAGCTGGCTAGGCGATGATGAGCAAACCCGACGACGCATCTGAGGCTTCAGCGTGCCTTATATAAGTGGACCGAGGATCGGGAGGCCGCCACTGGTGACGCTCGGTTCTCTGCGTTGCGACGCCACAGGCAGAAACGGCGATGCTGTTCAGCCTCAGCTGTAGCCTAGAGAGGGAGCTGGATGATAATGTGACGAGTTGCTTCCAGGCTGCTGCGGCGTAGACGATTAGCCCTTCAGCGTCGTCACTCATCACGTCACCGGCCGCTTGTGATCGCGGGGCAACAGTCATGTCATGCGGGGCTTTGACAGGGATCCTTTTCGAAGAAATGTTGCGCCTCTGCCCTGGCAAGGTGGAAGCCTTCCATTCGACCTGTCGCGGGGGTCTAGATTGCCAGCTCTCCAAGACTGGTAAGGTTGCTGCCAGCCCGCAGCTCCCGATGCGTGTGTCGAACCCTCCCTTGGCCAGTGCACCAGCGTGTGCAGCAGGCCCATGTCCAAGAGCACGCTCTGGGTGGCGTGTTGACTGCAGCTGCCTCGACACACTGGCATCCGTCAGTCATGATCCAAAGACTCGGGTGATGCCACAAACCCTCTCACCTCCGCATCACCCGGGTAGATTGACGCGGTCACCTGAGACGGCAGGGCTGCGGTCAGCGCGGCGGCCATGTCCTGCATCCCCCATCTAAACAGTCAGTGAAATAGCCCGGCACAGAGCGAGAAATGGCAAGCTTGTCCTAGACAGATGCAAATCGTGTTTCAAAGAGCTCAATCAGTTATCTGCATCTGCGCGTACGCCATGTCGTGTTACGAGCTATCCTAAGGCACAGCCCAGTGAGTCAGCGTGTGGTCCTGTCCCGTCCCGCCGTACTTACACGCCAACCACCAAAGCCAGCGAAGCATAAGACAAGGCACCGTCTCAATCCTCGCGTCCAGGGTGCTGCTCGCCTCCAGGGTACTGCTCTCCGCGATGCTGCCACACCATCCCCAACGCGTGGCAGTAATGGGCATAGGCGCTCCAGCGGCAGAGAAAACAGTCTTGCCCATCTCCAGTGCCCGGTTCTCCACTCGTGTTGTCATGGTCCTGTCCGCCGTAACATGTACAATTAGAATGTGTCCTCAAGCATGGACTGTCGACCCCATCGCCTCAGTACTAAGTCGAGTGTCCCAGTCTCCAATTCACGTTCGCGGGGTGCTCCTCGCCGGCGCGTCCGCCTCTCTTGGGCCCTTCGGCAGAGCTCTCCGCAGAGCTCGCTCCAGTGTCGGTGAAGCTGGTGTCGAACTCCTCGTGGCTACTCGACGGGCTGAAGCCGTGGCTCGCGTGCGAGTGCGAGCCCTCGCCTCGCCAACCCCGGGCGCTGGTCGTGATGCGCTCAGCCTCGCTCTACTCAGCAGGGGGCACCTGGTTCGCTCCGTTCTTCCAGAGGCCGTAGTGGCCCTCGGTGTTGTTCCACAGCTTGATCGTGCCATCCTCAGAGCCCGTCGCGTAGAGCTTGCCGTCGGGGGAAAATGCAATGGACCAGATAGGGCCATGGTGGCCCTTGAGCGTCTCAATCTCGACCTCGTCGTCGTAGCGAATCACCTTGGCCCAAGTGCCTGGCTCTTCGCCCACCACAATGTTGCGTCCCTTTAGGTCGAGGGCGACGCTGGCAATGGAACGCGGCACGACGATGCGCTTGAGCTCGTCCATGGCCTGGTTGCCGCCCCAAAAGTAGGCCGTCTTGCCCGCGGCGACGGCGAGCACCGGTTTGCCGCCTCCAATGTTGTCGGGCGACGCAGCGCTGCCCGAGAGCGACACCATCTCGCACGACTTGATCTCGCCGTCGAGCACCTCGTGGTGGATGCACGCGCGGCTGGGCAGGTCGAGCCAGCGGAGCGTCTTGTCCGACGCCGTCACCACAATGTTGGGGTCCTGAGTCCAGCAGATGAACTTGATGGAGCTGGTGTGCACGCCCTCGCCAATCTCAAAGCCAGCAGACGCCGGGATCGTCAAGGGCTTTCCGGTGAAGGAGCCAGCGAGCTCGGCGAGGTCGAAGACGCGGAGCTTCTTCTCCATGCCGCCGGTAGCGACGAGGTCGGAGTTGTCGGGCGGGTAGGCGACGGCGCGCACGATATGATCGTGCTGGAGGCTGGCAATCTGCTCGCCCGTGTGGGTGTCCCAGATCTTGCTAGAGAATGTCAGCTCATGCTTCTCGTGGGGAAGGGAGCGGCAGCATACGCAGTAAAGTCTGCCGACGCGGTGGCGGCATAGGCCTGGTCGGGGCTCAATCTCGCCTGCCAGACAGCTCCTTTGTGGCCCAAAAACGATCCTATCCTGCGGTAAGGTCAGTAGCAGTCTCGAATGGGAGCCAAGGGCAGGCAATTACCAGTCTCCATTAATGCCATCACGGAGCATTGGGTTCCCATCTGGGATGTGGTCAGCGCATGTCATGTTCTGAGCCGGGACGAAAGCTTACCCTTGCAAGCGGAGATCATAAAGTACTGCCCATCCCTATCAAGGCTGGAAAAGCTGATGTGCGTCACCGGTCGAGAGTGGCCGTGGCAGGTCAGCGGGACAAAGTTGAGAGGAGCTTCAGTCGCCATGGCTGAATCGGCAGTCTCGGGCTCAGACGAGGAGAGGTGAAGCTGTAAGCGGTTCGAAGAGGCGATGTGCGTTGTGGTCGAGCAGGTCGCGTCAAGGAGCGTCGTGGGTTTCGCGTTACGAGGTCGTCAGTAACAAGGTATCGAGCTATCGAGCGTGTTTGCAAGTCGTAACGATCGTGAATCTCGTAACAGCGTGTAGCGGTCGTCAAAGGACAGATGCAACGAGTCGTGGCCCGTTTGTACCTTAGGCTCGGGTAAAGCCACACCGAGCCAAGTAGTGCGGCAGCGTCGAGAAACTGCTGACAAAAGGAGAATCGTTATCGCGTGAGACCGTCGCCAGCTGCAACAGGAGGAGACGCGGTGACTGGATGAAAGGATGAGGAGGTTCAAAGAACGACTACTGCCAAAAACAAGCGCCCCCTGCGAAGGTGGTGGTGACAGCTTGAACTCTGGAGGGGACGTTTCACCGTCAGTGTCAGCGGGGCAATTTGCAGCCCTCTTTTGGCGGGATCCAGCGGGGCGGGTTCTTATCGGCTTATCTGTCTCACCGCCCGGCCGCAGGAAGGCAGAAACGTCCAATGCATTGTAACCCCGCTGTATTGCTTCGTTCCTCCGTGACGACCGCTGAGGCGCCACCACCACACCTAGCCAGAGAGAACCTTGAGCTCCGTCCACCTGCTTCCATCATCATCCACGCAAACAGCTCGAAAAGCCGAGCTGCCCGTCACATCTGCTCGAGCCCTTCGCCTCTCCAGTCAGCTTTTTTCTCTCATCTCTTGCGTTCTTCGTCTCGCCATTGTAAAAAGCCACGTCAATCGCAAGCGCAACTAGTCCCGAGTCCTGACCCTTCCACCGCTCTCCCTGTTAAAGCTGCCACCTCTCGACTTACCACCGGACGCCCGTTCTCGACCATAGCACGGCATCTTTTGAGATCCCCACCGGGAGAAGAGGGATCTCTACCAGGGTGCGAGATCAACATGGCGGGCGACTTCAGGCTGTCGGCGCAGCTCCTCGGCCACGAAGCCGATGTATGCAGCCACATCGCGATGCCCTCGCTGCCGGGCACTGCTAACTTCGCCTCGACTGCAGGTCCGAGCGGTCTGCTTCCCCTCGCCCGAAACCGTCCTCTCCGCTTCCAGGGACTGCACCGTCCGCATCTGGCGGCGCGGCCCCAGCTCGCCGCCATCCTTTGAGGGCACCCTCATCAGCCGAGGCCCCGAATACGTCAACTCGTTGACCTTTTTCCCCCCTGCCAAGGATCACCCAGACGGCCTAGTAGTGTCTGGCGGCAAGGATACAATCATCGAGGTCAAGTCTCCGCGCTCGACGTCTGCGGACAACGCGGAGCGCCTGCTCGTCGGGCACGCCCACAACGTCTGCACTCTCGATGTGTCTTTGAGCGGAAACTACCTCGTCTCTGGGGGATGGGATGGCCAGGCCCGCGTCTGGAACTTGGCCAAGTGGGAGACGGAGTTCATGCTAGGTGGCCACGAAGGCATGTCTGTCTGGAACGTGGTGGCGCTGGACGATAAGACGGTTGTGACTGGCTGTGCGGACAAGAGTATCCGAATATTCGATCTGACGCGACCCACCGCAGGCGAGGTCATGCCCAAGTTGACAATCCATACCCCGGACGTCGTGAGAGCGCTGTGCAGAGTCCCGAGCGGTCACCCCAGCGGTGCCGACATTGCCAGCGCCAGCAACGACGGGACGCTGAGGCTGTGGAAGTTGAATGGACAGCAGGTTGGGGAACTCCACGGCCATGGTAGTTTCGTGTATAGCCTGGCGAGTCTGCCCTCTGGGGAGCTGGTCAGCGCCGGCGAGGACCGAACCGTGAGGATATGGAGAGGCTTGGAGTGCGTTCAGACCATAACTCACCCTGCCATCTCCGTTTGGACCGTGGCTGCGAACCCCGACACCGGCGACATCGTGACCGGCGCCAGCGACGGCGTCGCTCGTGTCTTTACGCGCCGCCCGGATCAGGTAGCGGACCGGGAGACGCTGACAGAGTTTGAGGAGTCGGTCAAGTCGTCGTCCATTCCGCAGCAGCAGGTTGGCGGAATCAACAAGGAAAGGCTCCCTGGCCCCGAGTTCCTAACTACCAAGTCCGGCACCAAGGAAGGCCAGGTGCAGATGATCAAGGAGAGCAACGGCAACGTCACGGCACACCAGTGGTCGGTGAGCCAGCAGCAGTGGATCAATGTTGGCACCGTCGTCGACGCCGTCGGCAGCACGGGCAAGAGGGTGGAATACAACGGAAAGTCGTACGACTATGTCTTTGACGTGGACATTGAGGACGGCAAGCCTCCGCTAAAGCTACCTTACAACCTTTCCGAGAACCCATACGAGAGCGCCACCAAGTTCCTCGGCGACAACGAGCTTCCCCTCACGTACCTCGACAATGTCGCCAACTTCATCACCGAAAACACCAAGGGTGCCACCCTCGGCCAGTCGTCGCAGCCCGCGGGGCCCGACCCCTACGGCACCGAGTCGCGGTACCGCCCTGGGGCGTCACATCCCGAGTCTCGCGTGGTTCCTCAAAAGGAGTACCTCAGCATCTCGGCTGCCAAGTACGAAGGTATGTCCCATCCCCCACGAGCGACAACGCCGCGTGCTAACCACTTTGTAGCCATCTTTGCCAAGATTGCGAGCATCAATGCGGACATGGTCTCATCTGGGCGCAAAGACGCGGCGCTCAACCCTGGAGAGGAGGCGGTGCTCCAATCGCTGCGAGCGGCTCTCGAGTCGTTCAAGCCGATCCCGCCCAAGGCACTAGACCTGGTCGTTAGAATCGTCATGCAGTGGCCGTACGGCGATCGACTGCCGGGCCTAGACGTGCTGCGCTGCATGGCCAAGTATCCGCTGGTGGCGCAGTATTCGGACCCCCAGTACGGGACGGTGCTCGACGTCGCCATCAGCTCGTCCATCCCGGCGGACTCGGCCCCGAGCGAAAACGCGCCGATGATGGCCGCGCGGATCCTCGCCAACCTGTTTGGCTCCGCCGACGGCCGCAGCCTGGCCAGCTCCCACGCCGACAAGGCCATCGCCTTCCTCGAGCGCCTCGCGGGCGTCAAGGGCGGCGAGCCCACCGGCAAATTCAACCGCAACATGCTCATCGCGCTGACCACGTCGGCGCTCAACTTTTCCGTGCTCGTCAACAAGGAGAAGCTCCTGTCGCCCGAGCAGCGCCGCCGGCTGATTGTGCTGCTCGGCACCGTCGTCAAGAACCAGACGGACTCGGAGGTGCTGTACCGCGCGCTCGTGGCCCTGGGCACGATCCTCAAGACGTCGACGGCCGAGGCAGTCAACCTCGACGTTGCGGCATGGGTACGCGGCGCGAATAGCAGGGGCACGGAGGAGAGGGTCAAGAGCGTGGCGGATGAGTGTCTGGGGTTGGTTCAGTGAGCTGGAAAGTAGACGGTGAGATGAGCATAGGAAACCTCGACGGAGCACGGGGAACTTGGTCGAAGTGAGAACGATTAGATGCCTAGGACGGACAGCGCCATCACGAACACGTTCTGCGAGCATTCATCTGCTTCAGTGATGCCCTAATGTGCCATGCATCAAAATAGCATGGATATCTGGAAATGTCACTGCTGTAGTATACCACCACGTGACTCCAATTGGCAGTAAATGCCTTCATCCTCCCATGTGATTAGGAAACATGTAAAAAATAATCTCCGACGAGATCAGCGGTCCTCCCTACCTGGTATCCGAGGCTCTCTCGCTTGAGCTGCCACCTCCGTCGCGGAGTCTTTCTCTCTCTTTATACTCGCACGGTCCTGTTGTGATCCGCGAGGTCCCTTGCGCCCTCCTGAATATAAGGCAACGGAGAGATTCGCAAACCATGTTGCGTCTCACCGTCACAACTTCAAGTGTACGTGCGCTGTCAGCGACGCCTTGCGCCCCCAACGCCTACCCACACGCCCCATTCACAGCAGCAGCCAGAGAGCGCCGACAACGAGCGGCAGGGACCCAGTCCAGCTGAGCCTGCGGACGGCCGCCTCAGCGCCCGAATTGCCGTACGCGCCGCCGCCCGGCTGCTTGGTGGTGATGGTGTACACGTCGCCGAAGCCAATGTCGGTCGAGTTGAAGCAGTTCGTCTCGTTGACCTCGGCGATGCGCTTGTCACCGGGATCGGCGAAGATGATGTCGACGCACGAGTAGAGGGCGGCGCCGTGCTGGGCCAGCTCGACGACTTGGATTGTGGCCAGGTCGCCGGCGTTGACGGTGGCGTTGACGGGCAGCGGCACCTGGGGGAGGCAGACGGTGCCCGGGAAGGGGTTGTTGGTCGGGCCGATGATCTCAAACTGATGCACCATGGGGTTCGACATGTTTGGCGGGCCGCCGTCGGGGCCGTCGGTGCCGAAGCCAAGGTTGATGTAGGCAAAAGCGGTCGAGTGGCCGCGGAACCAGCCAGGCTGGAAGGCCACGGCGCCACCGGTCGTGGGCCAGTAGGTGCGGTTGCGCGTGGTGCCGACGCCGCCGCCTGAGTTGGTGAGCACGAGTCTTGACGGCGGCTTAGGAGGCGGACGGCGACTTACAAGGGTACATCCACTGCATGCCGAAGGGAAACGTGTCGTTGGTGATGAGATTGTTGCCTCGCCAGCCGGGATAGGTGATGATGCTGTGGGCGGAGGCGAGGGCCGCGAGGGCCAGGAAGAAGAGAGGCAGCATTGTGGGCGTCATGGTGAAGTTGGGATGGCGACGCGATGAGGCAAGTCGAACTCAGGCGCTGCGGCGTTCCTTGAGCGCTCTCGATGTCATCCACTCTATTGTCTCCCGCCGGACTCGGGCCTGCTTCGTCGTGCCTGTGCGACTCGGCTTGGGCACCGAGAAATGTCGACGATGTCGATGGTGAGGCTCGCCCGCAACTCGTCAGTCAGTCGGAGCAGTCCAAGGCTCAGCCTTTCAGCTCCAAACCATGACTTCTTCAGCACAGGGGGTCGTTGGTTGAAGAAGAGAGCGGACGGGAGAGGAGCGGGAGGGGACGAGGTCGGCTTCGGGGCCTGGTTGGAGTTCAAGCAAGCTCCCCTGCGCTGTGCGTGCTGGGGGCGGCGGCCATCCTACCGCCCCCCAACCTGCCCACGGGCAAGACGTGCAGGCGCCTCCATGTTGATGAGCGGCTCCTGGCAGGCAACGAGCTGCAAGCATCGCTACCGCCGCCGCGCCGCGCCTCTGCAGGAAGGGAGCTGTGACGGCCGCTGTGATTCGCAGTGCGTGGAGCGGGAGCGGTGCATGCCGCCAGGGATCGGGGGGTCCAGTCAGGACGCAAAGTCGACGATGCCGACCCGGGGCCAATGAGCGGCCGGGGCCGGCGGCTGGGCCGTGCGACGCTGCGGCCTCGTCTGCTCCTCGACGCTTCGTGGAGGCGATCGCAGGCCCAGACAGGCCGTCGGAGGCATGTGGTTGGACGGAGGGCCGTTCGTTAAGCGCCCGGGTCGGAGGTGGGTGGGTGGGCTGGCTGCGGTGGCGGGCCAATGGCACGCAGCCGCTGGGGATGGGAAGCGTCCCCAATGCTCGGGGAGCTGGTTCGTTGAAGACATGTCGGTCGAGAGGATTGTCGGCTGGTTCCTGGAAAGCACGGGGCGGCAGTCGGGGCGGTGCCGGCCATCGCGCCGAGGCCTCATGACACCTCGAGGCATTTCTTTTCATATCTGTTCACGGCGACAGAAGCGGGTGGAAGCGGTTGTGTGCCATGCGTGGAGATGGCCTACCCTACACCGGTCACGAGGCGTGCGACGAGAGGGCCTTAAGCCCACATGTCCCTCGTGTTCATCCTCATATCCCGAATGAACTCACTTTCCCACGCCTCTTACCGCCATCATGACGCCCCCATGCTCCGCCTCAGTCCCCGAACATGACGATACCGGGGCCGCCGACGACGATGAATGGACATTTGTCAAGCCCAAGCAACGCCGTCGAAACAACCCTCCCCGCCCATCACATGCCTCCCCGGCCGCCTCCATGCCCCCCCCCGAACCGGACCCCTGCGTCCCGTCTCCGACATAGCTGCCGAGTACCGCGCCCTCCGCACCGCCTGGGAATCCTCGCCCGCGTGCCGCGCCCTCCGCGCCCTCGTCGCCGCCCACGCCGCCCACGCCCCCGTAACGCAGGCCGTGTGTCTCGGTATCGGGACGTTCGACCCGGCCGACGGCGGCTGGGAGGCCCGGCGGCGGACCTACGTGCAGCTCATAGCCTTCCTCGTCATGGTCGACGAGCTGGGTGCGCACTCTCCCCCCTCTGGTACCGCAATCGAGGATGGGCATGCTGACGGACGAATCGGCAGAGAAGAACACGGGCGCCAGGAAGCTGCCGTGCTTCTTCCAGGAACCCGTCTTCACGGCCTCGGACAGGTCCTTCATCGCCAGCCTGGGCCACCGCGTCGTCGACCCCCCCGCCGGGTGTGAGCGCGTCGACCATTCGACGCTGCTCTTTGGCGTGCACCTCTACCGCCCAATCTACGCGCTCGCGCTGGAAAACGGCCTGCCAGCTGCGTTTGTCGGCACGGGGTGGGACGTCTGGGACCAGTGAGTGCTCTCCGCCCGCCTCTTCAAGAGGCGAGTGATGGTTGATGGTTGATGGCTGACGGCTTTGCAGGGTCTCGCTCGCCGAGGAGGCGCACGACCTGGCCAACTTAAAGGCCATGGAACATACGTACAAGAAGGCTGCCTTCCCGCAGGATGTCCTCGGGACGGCGTTTTCCAGCACGTCCGTGTACTGGCGTCCGGCAGCAGGCGAGGAGGCGGGCCCGGGGGAGAGTCGAGACGACGCGTCGGATGCGCAAGACGACCTGACGGGCAAGCTTGCGCCTGTGAGCACGGCTTGAGCCACGGTCCACGTCTTGACAAGTCCGCATCTCCATCACGGAGTGCTTGATAGGGCTCATGCAGCTGCCTCTCCATAATCAGTTGCCCAGCGGCTCGGTCAGGGGCTCAGCTCAACTTCACCCTGTCAGGTCACGTCATGCGCGAAGAGCACAATGGATGCGTTGCATTTCTGGCCACAACATCTACCTCATGCCATGCTCGTCTCATCTCCATCGTCGCACCCCGGACCGGGACGTAAAAGCACGTTCTCGGACATACATGGCATGCAGCTATACAAATACAAACCCGCCGTTACCCCGGGCTCCAAAACGCCAGGCGCAGCAAAGAATTCAAACCGTCCCGCCCGTAATGATATGATCATGTTTCGAAACATGATCGCGTATCGTATGTAGCAGGAAAAAGCAATCGTGGGGCCCAGGGCGGGCGTCGTGGCCCGTCGGAACATGGCGGTCAAGAGACCGTCTTGCCCCCGCAGTCGGGGATCTTGACGCCGTCCTTGAGCTTCCGGTTGATATCCATCAGCCCCCACTTGTCCTCCCACTCCTTGCCCGGTGTGTTGAACTGGACCTTCCAGGGCTCGTCGAAGGCCTCGAACCAAAAGTAGTTGGTGCCGTTGTCGAGCGCCTGGCAGACCCAGTCGGACATGAACCGGTTCATCTCGTCGATGCCCGCCACGGCGCCCGGCGAGCACGTCGTCGTCGTGGCGCTGCCGCAGTCCTTGCCGCCCGCGCTCGGCCACCCCGTCTCGGATATGATGTTCTTCTGCTTGTCCGACTTCCAGAACGGGCCGTCCTTTTGCTTCCAAAAGTCGGACGTCCACGCGGCGGCCTGGTCGGCGGCCACGCCGGCGAAGAAGGGATGGATGTTGGCCATGACGTAGTCGCTGTCGGCGGCGAGGGCAGAGGTCCAGTCGTCGCCCAGGTCCGAGGTGGCAACCGGGAGATTGAGCTTCTTCGCCGTGAGGTTGGTTCGCACGCTGTCGAGGATGCTGGCCAGGCGGGTAATGGTCATGTCCTGGCGGAAGAGGACCTCGTTGGCGACAATGATGCCTTCAAACGGCGTGTCCCCGTAGTCGTCGAGGATGGTCCACATCTGCTCTAGCTGGCGGGCGTTGGTCGTCTCATTGTTGTCCTGCCACACGCCCAGCCAGACCTTGATGCTGTCCTTCATCTTGAGCTGGTCGATGGCGTGGAGAAGCATCTGCGTCTGGTTGCAGTCGGTGCCGTAGAGGCGGATCTTGTTGGTGAGCTGGCTGAGCACGGCCACGTCGCGCGTGATGTTGTTCTGCGAGGGCGGGCTGCCGATGCAGTCGGGGTACTGTGTGTTGAATGGCGTGTAGTCCATGCCCGGGAACACCTTGTGCAGGTTGGGGTTGTTGAGCAGGGCCTTGATCTCGGCGCTGTTGATGTCGAGGTCGCCGTTCTTGTTAGTGTCGTCCGACGCCGAGTTCTTGCCGCCGTCCTTGCCGCCGTTTTTGTTCCCGGCGACGAGCGCGCCGACGACGCCGCCGACGATGGCGCCGGCGATGACGAGGAAGATGAGGATGATCACGATCCACTTCCACTTCTTGCTGCCATTCTTCTGCTTGGACAACCAGGCCGAAGGCTTTTCGCGACTCGCACCGGCATCGTACATGTGGTCGCCGCTGCCGCCGGGGCCTGCGCGTTGCTATGTTAGCGTCTCCGGACGGATGCTGCGTGGCTGCTTGTGTCGCTTACCGTTCCGGCCCGAGAGGCCCCCCATGGCCCCCCCAGCCGCAGCGGCGCCACCGACGGCCGCAGCGGCCCCAATGGCCGGCTTGGCTCCCCGGTCCGAGTTGGACGCGCTCAGCATCGAGTTCCGCTGGCTGCGCCGCGGGTACTGCAGGCCGTCGTCTCCGTCGTCCTCGATGTCGTCGGGGTCGACCACGCCCAGCTGCGCTCCGCCGCTGCGGGGGACGCTCGAGTACGCCTGGTACGGGTCGTCGGCGTAGGAGTCGCTCGGGTCGAAGCTGCGCATGCTTCTGGCAGGCGAATGCGTCCCAGAGGGCGTGCCGACGGTGGTGCCAAAGGGGTTGAGGCTCGAGTGAGAGTCCCGGTCCGCGAGGTTCCCGCCGCGCGGGTTGCTGGGGTCGTAGGGATACCCGCCGTTGCCGTAGGGTTGCCTCGAGGCGTTGGGATGCTGGGCGCGGGAGGGAGGAGGCGGGATCTGGCTGCTGCCACGCGTGGCGTCCAAGCCGCTTTCGCGAGCGTTGCGGTCGGCGACGTTGTAGGCGATTCCGGACATGCCGCTAGAGACAGCCACGCTGAAATTGTCAGCGCCGGCGGTGACGTTGCTCGGGCCGGGCGGGGGGGCGTATGCCGTGTTGTCGGCGTCTCGCGATGGGCCACCTCTGTTGTAGTAGCTGTAGTCACCGTGGCGCGGCGGTGGAGGGGGTTCAGCGTCGTCCTGCATCCCGCGGGAGCCAGGAGCAGCTTCGCTGGGCGCGTAGGGGCGAGGTTTGCCGTGCTGGCCTCGCGAACGGCTCGACGAGGACGAGGACGAGTCCGGCTGGTGTAGTCGAGTCGGTGTGTCGTCGTAATAGGGCGACGCAGGCTGGCTGTCGTCGTAGGCAGGGCCCTGGACGACGGGTCGACGAGGGGGGGTGTCGTATTGCGCGTGGGAGGGCTCGAGAGGCTCCCTCTCGTCAGGGTCGTCACGGGAGTCGTGCTGCGGCATTCCCAGCAGGGAGGCTGGCAGGCGAAGAGCAGCGAGCGGGGAAATGTCGATGAAATCTGCAGCCGACGCGGGTGCAGTTGATACGCTACGACGGCGACAGCGACGATGATGGCGATGGCGATGGCGATGGCGTCGGTAATTACCAACAGGTGAGTGTGGCTCAACGCTGGCAGTTGAACGATGGACGAAGCGAGAGGCGAGAGGTAGGCGAGGGCTGAATTGGCGAGCCTGGACGACGCGGCCGCGTAGCGAACGAGTTATTGGGCGGCGTGTTCCTTGGACGCTCGGCCCGTGTACGACGAGGACGAGGACGCTGTCTTTTGCTCGACGACGAAGTTGATGACGAAGTTAATGCGACTTGTTGTGGATGAAGGGAGCGCTGTGGCAGCTGGTGGGGACTGCCCAGAACTGGCGTTAGCCAAAGTATGCTGCCGTGGGTGACGTCGCTGACAGGAGCGGCGTCAGTGGGAGCGAGCGGCGAGGAACGGCCCAAACACTACTTCGTAGGCGGCAGCGGTCAACGATGCCCACAGGCAGTGATGCGTGGGCAGCGCTCGACGGATGCAGATGGGATGGGATGGGGAGCTGAGACGCGAGAGGTGGGAGGCAGGACGCACAGCACGATGCGGAGGCTGAGTCGGGCGCCAGCAGCGCACAGAACCGGTGTGTCGGCCCGTTTGTTTGGCAGGGCACCACTCGCTGGGTGGGCTGTGCCACTAATTATGGGTATTTTGATGTTTTGTGGAGGCTCGAGAGTTCGGTTCCCCGTAGTAACCAGCCTGGTCCGGGACCAGCCTGGTCCGGGACTCCGCGGAGGAGGTTGGCTTGTTGGTTGCACGAGAATGGCAGCTGGACGTTGCGCAGCACACGTAGCATCCCAGGTGTCTTGGTATTAATATCGTGCAGCCAAGTCGACATCTTTACGACTCTTCCCTTCAGGGGTGGTTTCTTTCACCGGACTGTGTGGACGCGAGCTGGACTGCCGCCTCGCACTTCTCTCGTGTCCAAGGAACGGGATGCCCCCCGGATCAGCGGCACGAACGCCCCGCACTGCAGATGAACGGAACGTCTAGGGGTTCAATCGACCGTTCTCGTATTTCTGAACTGAAAGAGACGACGTGCATTCACTGTTCCTGGTAACAAAGGAGGAAAGTTGCTGGCTGGTACGCATCGTCAGACATCTCGTGCGAGATGGTCTTTTGAGTGGCGCGGGCAGTGCAGCTCAATCGAACAAGAGAAACCTTGTTTACTCGTAATGCCAATTGCGAACGCCTGGCTGATGTTCAAATGCAACTAAGCCAGCCTCGACTCCTGAGACGGATTGCATGGCGGGAGAAATGGCAGGACCCGCGCCCGTTGGCGGACCAACAGCGACGATGGCGCTTGGCCCCTGTGGCGTTCGAGAGCCCTGCCAGAGGTTGAATCGAAACGCAGCGGGACTCGGCCAGCGAGATGCAGGAAATGCGGCGACAGCGGATGATGGAAGCCAGGCTCGACGTTCTCGTGCGCCCGAGATTTATGCTGATTTGCAGTTGTATGAGTAGTTGTGGCGGTTTGTTGCCTGAGGCGCTAGGTGGTCGTACCGTAGGCAGCCGTTATGGTGATGCAGGAACACCCAACCTGGGAAGCATCAGCGGGCAGCTGCCTTACCGCGCGGTTGGAGGCGCCGACACAGATCTGGACAAGCCAATTTCCACTCCAGCTTCGCCCAATGCTTCTCCTTCATGTCGATTCTGAGCACCACGACTGCGGCGGATCGTGGCCGTGTCTTGCTCGGCCGGTACGGATTGCGGAGAAGCGACTAGTGCTCCGTGCTCCGTACGGGGCGTCATGATGGCGCATGACGGCGCATGATGGCGCAGGATGGCGCGTCCTGGCGCGTCGGTGCCTTGGGTGGTGGGCTCCACGGGCCACGGCCCAAAATGAAACGTTCAACGGCTTGCGGGGGCGTTGGATCGTTGGATCGTTGGATGATGCTTGCCGCTCGTGCTGCCGGGAACTGCTGTACGAGTACGAGGAAGATGACAGCGCCGATGCCACATGGCAGACGCTGCCAGCCAGGTGCGACGTTGGACCAACACTTGTCCATCTCCGTCTCCATCTACTCGTACATAAACTTCGCGCCAGCCTCGCTGCTTGCTCGCCTTAGGACGACTGGCCGTTGCTCCATCGGCCTCGACTCTGCAGCGGGTGCTCGCCCCGAGCCAGGTGGCGTCATGGCACATGGCCAGCATGGCGTCAGCGCGGATCCGGAGGTGTTCCGCTCGCCTCTCCGCCGCCTGCGAGGCACATATTCGCCGCTGTGCAGCGGCCTCGTGGCATATCGAGCTCTGGCCAGGCTGGCAATGTGGCATCGGCCAGCTCGCGCTTCCACGGATCGCCACCCCACCACGCTGCCTCCAGGCTCCGGACATTAATCTGCCCTCTTGCATACCCGTATCGGCGCTCTTGGCTGCTAGTTTGCCTCATGACGACTGACGGGGCCGTCCCTCCCAAGCCCCATGCATGTCCTCCCTCCTCCCCGCCCTCTAGCCTGCACCGGCCCCGGCGTTGGGAGGTTGCTTGCTGTTGGCTCCGGCTCGACATCTTCCACGCGTGCCTTCTCGCGATCCTCGCATCTCCAGCCCCAGCCCCAGCTCCATCCAAGTCCAGCGCCTCCCCCTTCGCCAGCAACAGCTGGCTCAACTGCCGGGACGTTGCTCCGCTCCCTTGGGCTCAGCCCTATCTCGGACACGTCCCGCCGCGCGCCTTGAGCTTCCGCCGCCGCGCTGTTGCTTCAACACCCGCCCTCCCCCACGGACGCCGCGCGCCCCTTGCTTCGGCGCCACAGGGGAGGCATGGAGATTCAGTTTTCCATTCCCATCACCCCCGCCAGGAACAGCGCCTCGAGCGAGTGAGTCTCTTGCGGCTCTGCCGCCGCTGCTGCGAATGGCTGACGTCCACAACCAACCGCAGCTCCGCAGCCGCGTCCTCCTCCAGACCCTCGGCCTCGACGGCCAGAGGCACAACCCATCGCTTTGCTCTCGAGTCCAGGCCCAGACATACACGGCGCAGTTCAACGCGCGCGCGCACTGGGTGCAGCACATGTGAGCATCTGCATTGCCTTCGACCAGTCTGCCAGCCATGGTCGAGGCCATGGCCTTGAGCTGCTGCCGCTGGCGCATTCCTTGCCAAGTCGAACATAATTGCTGACTCTCTGCGTCCTCACAGGCAAGTGAGTTGCCTCATCGTGTCGCTGCGCTTCAATCAACCGAACCCCAGTGTACATGTATCCCCGTTCCCGCACGTCGGCTGACAGACGCCAGGAAACGCCATGTCAAGTGTGACGAGACGAGGCCAGCCTGCCTCAACTGCCTCAGATGGCGCGGCTACTGCGACTCATACGCCGACCAGCCCGACTCCCAGCCTACCCGTGCGGGCTCCTCCAACGCCAACACCAAACTCATCCACACCACAAAGGCCCCCTTGATCCTGAATGAGCCCGCCGTCAACTCCATCCGCTTCGCCAGCGGCGACCAGCGCCTCTACTTTGACGAATGGTCCGCCCTGTCCGTCACCTTTCTCAGCGGCGGCCTCAGCCAGACGCGCCTATGGACGGCGACGATGCCCCAGCTGAGTCTCGAGGAGACGACGCTTCGATATGGCGCCATGGCTGTCGGGGCCCTTCGCAAGGCCTACCAAGTGGAGGAGCCGTCGACGGCCCTCAGCAGCGGCAACAGGCACTATCTCAACGCCGTCATCTACTACTGCGAGGCCCTCCGGTTGCAGTCCAAGGCAAGACCGACCAAGGAGGGGCTGAGGACCGCGCTCCTTTCGTCGCTGCTCTTCATCTGCTTCGAAGCCCAGCGAGGGAACATGGCGGCGGCACTCAAGCACGTCACTCACGGCTTCAGCATGCTCAACGAGCTTGCTGCCTGCACAGAAAAGGCGCCCGACCTCGTCAGCATTGCCCCAGCCCCGCCGGCGTTGGTCCAGGAAATCTTGGACTGCTACAAACCGCTCGAGCTGCAGTCGAGGTCGTTTATGGGCTCATACAAGAAGTACTTCTATCCTCCTAACCCACTGATTCCGCATGCCGCTCGTGGTGGCGCGCCGCAACCGGGTCCCGCGAGCTCGGCAGGGCCACCTGGGGCATCGGCTCAGACGCCTCCGAGCCAGCCGGGAACACCTTGGCGAGCGCCTCCGCCGGCGTCTTCGCAGGCCTCACAGACAGGTCTACCGAGTCCCCAGAGCCAGGGCAGCCCAGGCAGTCCCGCATCGGGAAGTGCCGCGGGCCCGTCCCCGACCCAGGGGGAACCACGGAGACCTCCAGGCATTCTCCCTTTTACCAAGCACTCCCCATACTTTCGCCCGAGGCTGTCCAGAATCACCACGCTCGACGACATGCCATCAGTCTTCCGAGACATGGACGAGACGCAGGGGTACTGGGCTCTCGTGCAGAGGAACATGGTGCAGAACATTCCCATGCTGACCATGGTGACGTCTCGGCTCGCCCTGACGAGAGCGGCCAGCGAGGCGGAGCTGGAGATGAAGCTCGCGAGCGTCAAGCAGAACCCCCTCATCTCCAAGTTCATCGCCGAGTCGCGGTACTGGCTCCAGAGGTGGATCGAGGCGTACGAGCCCCTGTTCCGGGACATCTCCCGCAACTCGGCCAACGCCGCGAAGGCCTACCTACAGGCCATCAACCTCCGTATCGAATATCTCATCCTCTACATCTACACGACTATCCCCCGCTTCTCCGGCCTCATCACCGCCAAGGGGCTGACGCCGCAGTACAAGGAGATTAACAGATTCGCCGAAACGCTCCTCGTCGCCCGGCCAAACTGCGGCTTTGCCATGGACTCGGGATGGACGTGGCCGCTCTTTGTGTCCTCGTTTGGGTGCCGCGACCCCGCGGTCAGGGCAGACGCGATCCGCATCTTGGGCCAGTACCCGATACGGAATGCGCTGCGGGACAGCCGCGTTTTTAGAGCCATTGCGCTGAAGAATGAAGAGGTGGAGGCGAAGATTGCGATGGAGGGGGACGAGCGCGAGCGGTGGCTGCGGCTGAGGCGGAGGGAGCTCGTTTTTGAGGACTTTGGCACAAACATCATCTACCGGTCGCCGCAAAAGGACCCCGTGACGGGGCGGTGGGAGCTGGTCGAGGAGGTGGCCGAGTTTAGCGTCGCGGCGGATGGGAGTCTCAACTGGCAGCGGGTGCCCATATCCGACTCGGGGTCTATTCTGTCTGGAGTGTGCTAGCCGCTGGACATTGTGGCACTTGTAGAAGAAACAGTTGGAAGTCTGATTTTGTGTTTAGCATTGGCGTCTGAAGGAGGGGACGCAAAATGGCCGGCCATTGGGCTGAGATCCTGGCCGAGGTTCTCGTGGCGTCGGGGCATTGCATGAGGCATGGGCTCGGGTATTGGGAGACGGGATGGACGGGCATGCATGTACAGCGCAGCGAATAGATGCTTGCGCTTTGGGGCAGTCGATGCGCTTGCTGTGCATCGGTGTGAAACTCTCACGAGTCAAGACGCACGGGTGTAACATGTTTTGGGCATGTAGATACGGTATGGCATGCAGCGAGCTCAGTAAGCATTACTACGTGCGAAGCACGACAACTCGCTCACAGTTTTCGCCAGACCGATCGTGCAAGAACTCCCGTATCCTCGACACAGCGTGCAAATCGTCTCGTTTTGTGCAAACCGGTCCCAGTCTTGACCCCCAAGCGAGTGCCCTCGGACTTGAGCGAATCAAAGTCGATGACGGGATTGATGTCCAGGCGGCTGCCTGCGCCAGACAGCACTGCATTGGTTTGGCTCTGGCCCTTGGCTGGGAGTCTAGGACTTTGAATCATCGTCCCGGGCAACAGTACTCTCAACTAAAGGCCCCCGTCTCACGCAAACGAACGTCATTGCACAACTTCCATCCAGTCCGCAATTTCCAACCCTACTTTGTTTCCTCATTTGAAGAAACCTCTATTCTGTCAGCCTACGATGTCAACCCAACGGCATCTACTCAATGAGTCGATCCAAGAGATCGACGGTTATCGGAAACAGAATCCTTGTCACGCACCAAGATTCACCTTCATCTGGATTCCCTGACGTTGCATGGTGGCTCGATAGTGAGGAGCAAGTTCTCTCACATGCAAGAGATCTAGATCCCCAGCATGCCCCATCCGCACACGACAATGAATTCCGGCAGCCGAAACCCGAGGCAATCAATCATCCATTGGCCCAATTTATGCAACGCTGTAATTCAAACGCGACCCGAATGGAGAGTTGACCTCGAGTTGTTTACATGGTGTGCGGGGCTTGGCACCGCCTGAAGGAACATAGTAACTAAATGCGTCAGCCTAGCATTAGTTCAGGCGTGATTGGTTTAGTGGTAAAATTCTCCGTTGCCATCCGCAACGTCGGGGAGCCCTGGGTTCGATTCCCAGATCACGCATTTTCTTTTGCATCATTCGCCAATGTTCTTCGAGAGGGTGCAAGATGAGAATGGCAATTTTTTTTTATAGAGCTCATCAGCCTTAAACGAGGCACAGCCAGGCCGATCTGCGTGCGCTGGAATCTTCGTAGTCTCACCCGCTGGCTAGTGACGGCTTGCAATCTACGGATTATTAATAATACGGAGCGGAAAATTCCAACAGAAGAGAGGGTGCCTCAGCTCGATCGTCAGTTCGGGGGCGAGATCGTTTCGAACATCGATGCATGTCTTGCCGTGCAAGACGATAAAATCCACTCTGGGACCACATGCCGGTGATCTGTTGATGGTGGATGCTGCGGATGGCAAACAGACGATTACGAACGATGGCGCGACGGTCATGAAAGTACGCACAACCCCATACGCTCCTGGGGCCGGCCTGACATTATGAAGATTCTAGATATCGTCCACCCTGCGGCACGAATCCTCGTCGACATCGCACGGTCACAAGACGCGGAGGTCGGAGACGGAACGACCTCGGTGGTAGTACTTGCCGGTAAGATACTGAAGGAAAAGAGCCCGTTGAGTAAGGTATCAACTCGCAAATCATCATCAAGGGCTTAAGGAGAGCGTCATCAATTGCAGCGCCGTTAGTGAAAGCGAGGCGAATAAGTCGGAAACTTTAACTAAACTAGCAGCAACCGCCATAACGAGCAAGTTGACCAAGCGGAATACCGAATTCTTCACGAAGAGTACGCCCCCAGGTTCGAACACAGGGCTGGGTTTGGAAGCCTCTTCTGCGGGCTGGAGCTCCACTAATTCGAACCCAGGCATGGGCCGCCTTTCTAAGGTTGTTCATGGCCGCTGACTTTGTCTCGCCGCACCATCCACACCGAACGAGAGCCGCTGAACGAGAGCTGCCGAACGAGAGCGGCTTTTGCCGTCCCGAGCAGCTACCGACAACAGGCCACCATGCCTGACGCAAAGACTCTCCCCCTGACAAGGGGGAGAACAATCAGCTTGCGCTCCGCCGAGGAAGACGACGATAATATGCTGGTCCGTTTAAAGCACCCAATCCTCGAGGAGGAATTTCAGAGAAGCCTGGAAGCCCGCAGGTTGGAGATTGAAACGATAGTTCGGCAGCAACTAGGACTCGTAGGAGTTGTTGATGATGCGTGCCACATGTATACAAGGTATCTGTGGACATCGGGCAGCTTTAACGTGGTCATCCCCATCGAACTGGCGTACGAGAGGTTGGTGTACTTTCGACTCCCGCTCCCGCATAGAGTAAGCGATGCCGATGAGAAGCACCGAACCGAGATCGCGGCGTACGCGTGGATGGAACAACATTGTCCAGACGTGCCGACTCCGAAGCTGCTTGGCTTCGGTCTGGAAAACGGAGATTCTGTGTGTTGACTCCCGACAACACCTGCTACTCTTTCCTTTCGAAGGCTGACCTGGTGTCGCAGTATACCCATCCAGACAACGCGCCGTGGCTAGCCAGGCTGGCCTCGGTCTTTCGGAGGTGGTTTCTCCGCCTCGTTGGCCGAAGGGAACCAGCGCACTACGTCAAGAGAGACTTCCGCAATCCCTTGGATTCGGGCTATCTGATTCTTAGCGCCGCCGAGGGCAAGCCGCTGGCCGACTCTTGGATGGACCGCCGACATGACCCGACGCTGCGAAGGAATCTGTTCCGTGGCCTGGCAGGGGTTATGCTGGCGATGAGAAGCACTCCTGTGCCCCGTATCGGGTCCTTTTACTTTGCCTTGGACGGCACCATAGCGCTGTCGAACCGCCCGCTCCGTGTCGAGACTCTCATGTACGAAAGCGAAGGCATCCCGTCAGGCATACCTCAAGATCGGACGTACACGGCCGCAGAGCCCTTTATTTCCGATTTCCTGACCTTTCAAGACAACAAAATAAAGCATCAACCCAACGCGGTGCACAACGAACTCGACGGCAGAGCGCAGATGGCGGCTGTGCTCGGCCTCAGGAGTACTGCTCACCACTTCACGCTCCTGGAGCATCGCGAGGGGCCGTTTTATTACAGCCTGACCGACATCCACATGTCAAACGTCTATGTCGACGAGGACTGGAACGTCAAAACGATAATCGACCTCGAGTTCTCGCATTCCATACCCTCGTACATGGAGGTCCCGCCCTTTTGGCTAACCACGAAGCCAGTCGACTGCATCTATAGCGATGAGGACATGGTCGAGTACGACGCGGTCATGAACGAGTATCTCGACGCCATCGGGTACGTGGAGAGCCGGCAGGACGGCCGTCTCCTTCACACGCCAGTGCTGCGTCAAGCTTGGAGCACTGGGGGTTTCTGGTACTTCCACTCCGTCTTCAATCTGAAGGGCATGTACAACATATTCAAGCGCAACATCCGGCCGCGGTTCAAAGATGGCCCTGAAGACGCCGACTTCACCCGGGCGTTCTTCCCCTTCTGGTCATTCGACGCATCAGAGACGATACAGAGGAAAGTCAGGGATAAGGAAACGTACGTGGCTTCGCTTCATGAGGCGTTTGGCTCCACGATGGAGGCGGAGACGACGCAACCAACGGATTGAATTGCAGGTGACCCATACGCCGCCAGAAGGGCTTGGTATTGATGAACGAGGCCGTTTAGACGCCACCGCTCCTCATAGAGCACACCAGTGAGCGTAATGTCAAGAGGATACAGGCCCTTTCCGCATGTAGAATAACGAGCCCCTATCTTCCCCCGTCTATATCCTTCTGCTTTCCCGAGGATATTGCAGAGTGCGAGGAAAAGAGAAACATGTGCATGAGGCGCAGACCGATGAGCAGTGCAACGGGTGCAAAACAGGGCTGGCCATTGGGTTGCCGTCCCGGTCTGCGACTGTATTTCAACCTCCATTCTCAGTCTCTTTACCTCTCTTCCCAACCGGTTTCGACCAAATCTAGTCTTTTCTTGCAGCGTCGCCAAACAAAAGGAAGCAGCTCCAATGCGACACCTAGGTCTCATCACCATGTATGTTGATGCTCGCGCTCGCAACACCCGCTCGAGTTGCAGGCCAGAAGTTGAGCCAACCAACAATAGGAACAGTAGCATAGAGACAAACTCCACAGGACTGGCGCCTCAGGCCAACGAATATCGTCGAGCGAACAAACTCCAGACAGTGCCGAGCGTTTACTGCTATTTAGATAGCCTCACCTGTGCTTCCCTGCATATCTATACACCATACACCATAGCCCATGCCGTGTACAAGACATCTCGACCCAGCCTCAGCGACACTCCCGTCCTGCCCCATCTCACCGCACCTCGACATGCTGCACCGCATTCAACCACTTTTGCTCATCCGCCCTGTCCCCGTTAGCATCCGTTACCAGTCACCATCACTGTAGAGCGTACAAAGGGCACTCACTTGTCAAACTTGAGCAGCTTGCCCAGCACCGGCACCAGCTGCGCCCTCAGCCGCCCATCCTTCTGCTCCAAAAACTGCAGCAGAATCGTCTTCAGGTACATCGTATCCGACGCCCCGCCGCCATTCACGCCGCTGCGGTTCGAGTCCATCGACGTGCGCGTCGGCGAGCCCTTCGCCTGCGCCGCCTTGAGGTCCCGCGCAATCTTCTCGTAGCGCTGCCGCGAGTCGTCGAGCATGCGGCGCAGGTCGGACCGCTGCTTCTCGTTGTCGCGCAGCTGCTTCTCCGAGGCGTCGAGCGCGGACCGCAGCTGCGAGACCGTCGTGCGCATCTCCTCCGTCTCGGCCTCGGCTTTGGACTCGACGGCCTCGAGCTCTTCCCTCCTGCGCTTCCACTCGCGCTGCCGCTCCTCGAGTTCGTCTCGCTCGTGGCCGAGCGTCTTGACCTCGCGCTCCAGGTCCCGGATCTTCTGCTTCAGCTCTTCGGTCTCCCTGGCTCTCCTCCTGGCCAGTGTGCTTGACTCGTCCTCGATCCGCTCCCGCTCTTCGATGGCCGCCTCCATGCGTCCTCTCATGTCCCTGACCTTGCTGTCTGCCCGTTCGTCCACGTCAGCCAGCAGTCGCCGCATCGTCTCCCCCTCTCTCGTGCGCTCTTGCAGCAGTCGTTGAACCTCGGCCAGCTCCTCCTCGAGCGACTCGGCCTGCGACTTGGACTCCTTGAGCTGCGTCGACATCTCAGATGCCTGGTCGCGCATGCTGCCGAGTAGGCTCTGCGCATTGGTATACTGCTGCGACCTGAACTCGGCCTCCTCCACTGCCGCAGCCTTCTCCCGCTTCATCTTGTGCACCTGCTCGTCCAGCTCCTTGACCCTCGGCCGTAGCTTGTTGACTTCGTCCTGCGCCTTTTGCAGCTCCCGCTCTGCCTTTTCGGCCTTGGCGCTCAGCTCGACCTTGTCAGCCTCTGCGCGTCGCAGGTTACGTTCTGCCGTGCGCTTGCCCTCATCCGCCTGCTGCTTGGTCGTGCCCTCGGCCTTGAGCTTCTCTTGAAGGCTCTTAATCTCCGCCTCGCGGTCCGTCAAGAGTTGCTGGGCCCGGGACGCTTCTCGCTTCAGGTCCCTTTCCTTCTTCTCCACCTCCCTTAGCTCCTTGGCCTTGGCGGCGAGGTCCTCCCTGACAGTCTTGAGCTCCGCAGACTCTTGTCTGAGGCTCTTGAGCTCCGGCTGTGCCTTTTGCAGTACCTCTCGCAGCTCCGACAGGTCCTTGAACCGGTTCTGCGCCAGCTGCTGCGCGGCACCGAGATCCGATTGCAGCGTGGCCGACTTGTCCTTGAGGTCATCGTACTCCTTTTGCAGGGAGTCCATGTCGCCCTGTAGCTTGCTGCTCGCGGCAGCATCCGACGCCGCGGAGCCCATCTTCTCCTCCAGCAGGGCAATGTGCCTCTTCAGAGACGCCCTCTCCTGTTCCAGCTCCTTGATCTTCTCCTTGGCTTCCACGTGGTCTTGGCCAATGTTGATCAGATTCTCCTGCATCGTCTCAATCTCCTCGCGGAGATCCTCTTCCGTCTTGCGCTTCTTGGACAGTCGTTCAATCTGGCTGTCCTTGTCTTTTACCTCCTCCTTGAGTTTCGAAATCTCGGCTTCCAGGGCTGCGTTGCCGGATGCATCAACCGTAGAACCCGCCGCCTGTTCCGCGGCCTCGCTGGCAGTCTCCTCTACGGCTGTCGTTGCGCCAGCTCCGCCAGCTCCTCCCTTGCCCTTCTTCTTCTTGTTCTTCTTCTTCGAGGCGCCACCAGACGGCGCAGGGGCAGATTCGGGGAGTCGTTGAGCGGGTGTCGATGTGGACGACCGCGTCTCGAGCTTCTTGGATAGTTCGTCAACCTTGCCCTGGGCCTCAGACTTTTCCTTTTTCAGATCCTCAATCTGAGTATTGAGGTCGTCGACGAGCTTCTTCGAGACACTCTTTACGGCGTTGGCCTTGTTGAGTTCGGCATCCAGCTCGGCCGCTCGCTTGTCAGATGTTGCTAGCGACGCCTCAATCTCCCTGACCTTGGACGCGCCAGCCTCGTTTGCTTCCCGTGCATTTTCCTCGAGGTCCTTTAGCCGCGCCTGTGCCTGGTCGAGTCGCTCGGTAAGAATCGCAATCTCGTCGTTGCGCGCATCCAACTGCGTCTGCAGAGACCCCTTCGAGGCGGTAGCCTCGCTCAGCTCCCTCGTCGCATTCCCCAGACTCGTCACCAGGCCCGCGCTGTTCTCCTTGACGACCAGGAGCTCCTTCTTGAGGCCCTCGACCTCCGTCTTGAGCGCTTCAATCTGCCCAGATTTCGCCGCAACGTCGGCTTGCAGCTGGGGAATCTCTTCGTCGTAGGAGAAGAAGTCCTCGCCCTCTGAGTTGTCCCTGGCAGCGTCTTGGGCCTTTTGCTTTGGCGAGAACAGGCCAATGACTGATGACACCGGCGACTTAACCATTTCAGGCGCCTTTTCGTCCGCAGCCTCGGTAGTCTCGGGTGTATCGGCGTCTTCCGGCGCAGCGTCCGCAGCATTTCTCGCCTTGATCGCATCAAGCTCCTCCCGCGCCTTCTTCAGCTGCTGCTGAATCTCATCGTGCTTCTTCTTGATGTCTTCCTTGTCCGCCGAGACCCTCTTCAGCTCTTCCATTACCATGTCGCCCCGCAGGTTCAGCTGGTTGAGGTACTCGACCAAGGCGTCCGGATCGCCGATGGAGGTGAGCGGTGTATTCTCGCGGAGTGTCTTTTCGAAGGGTTCGATGGCCGTTGCGCGCTTGTGGGCGACTCTGTAGGACCGCAGCAGTTCTGCGCAGATGGGTTAGAGACCTGGGCCATCCGAGCAGCGGCGTCGTGGCATCTCACCAGGATACGTCGCCTCAAGCTTCTCCAGCTTGCGCAGCCGCTGCTTGACCTCTGGCGTCGGCTCCTGGGCCGCCGCGGGCGCAGACGCCGTCTTGGCATCCTCGCCACTGCCCCTGGTCTTCTCATCCCCATCACTCGTCCTCCCCTCGCTGCTCTCCCGCTTCTCGCCCGCCGCGCCGTTCCTCAGCGCCCCCGCGTCGCCATCCTTCTCCGGGGGTGGCGGCTTAGGCGTCCCAACCCGACTCGGCTCGTCGCTGTCGTCAATCACGAACGCCGCCTCGAAGACGGCAGGGTCGGGGTTCGGCGCCGCGTCCGCGATGTCCGCAGACGGCTTCTTCGCTCCTCGCGTGCGCTTGCCGCCCGTCGCGCTATCCCTCACCGTCTTAGACTGCCGGGCCTGCTCCTCGGCTATGGTCCGGTCGATTGCGCCTCGTATTCTCTGTACATCGCATATCGTGTTAGCACGCAGAGCCGGTGCAGCGCAGGTGCTGGGGGCATGCGCAGGCGACCGACTTGAAACATGTTGACTCTCTTCCACGGCCCTCGGCAGGCCGTTTACCAACGCCTCTGCTGCGCATGCAAGAAATGAGTCGCATAAAGGAGACTCTGAACGGGTAGAAGGAGCTGGAACTGCAAAGCGGAAACCGACGTTTACAGCTGCGCCCGTAGCATCGTCGCGACAGCAGCCAAGGGATCATAAGCAAGCAAACTTGTGCCCTGGAGCGAGGGTGATCTCGTGGCGGGTTGTCTTCTGTACGTACGAGTACACCTGTACTTGCGCTTGCGCTGTGGCTCATGCGCTGGCTGCCGTGGCTCGAGAACAAGCACCCGCCACCCCCAATGAGGGTCAAGTCTACTCCAAACCTCCAAGGATCCCATCCCACATTTAGCTTCCATCGCAGCTTGCAAGTTGCACCCAGCTGCGCTTACCCAAGCGCCAGCTCAGCCGCACTCTTTCAACACCCTCTTTTCACTCCCTTTCTCCTCCGCTCTGCAGCGGTCATCTTATTCCAGGCGCTCATCCGCTAAGCTCGCCAGGATGGTGTCCTTCTGGCCCTGGAAGGTCCGTGGCCTCGTCGAGCTCCCAAGATCACCAGCACCAGACCAAGACCCGAAATAGCTGACCACGCACACAGGGCGACTCGTCCTCCACGGCGTCCTTCGAAAAGACCCTCTCGACGCTGTCCGTCAAAATCGCCGACACGCAGTCCCACCTCGAGCGCATGCGGACCAGCGCCCGCCGCGTCAACGTCCTCTGGACGCTGTACCTGTCTTTCGCTTACACCGTCTACGCCATCGTCCTGCTCCTGGTTGTGGGCTACAATAAGCTCGGCGCCGCTGAGTGGACGGGCATGGCCGGCGGTCCAGTTCTGTGCGACACCTCCCATGACGCTTCGAGCACGCCCCCAACTGACCGCCTCTTGTGCGCAGAATCTACGTGACGCGGACGCTGATAACCGCATACTTCACCTTCCGCATCGAGAGCCTCGCGGCTCGCCTAAAGGAGCAACAGGGCGAGCGCGCCAAGACGATACAGAAGCTCAAGGACGCGACAAAGTACGACTCCACGATGGAGCTGATCGAGAAATACGGCGGCGCGGAGGGCAAGCCCAAGAATAAGAAGAAAGACGGCGCAGGGGACGGCGAAGAAAGGAAACCGACACAAGGCAGCGGCACAAACGGCACTCTCGCTCGGACCACGATGCCACCTCCTCCAACCGCCAACATCCAGCGCCGCGATGCCGCCCCGGGAACACCCAGCACTCCGCAGCCTCAACGAGGCAGTCCTCTCCCACAGCCACCACCGCCCACGAATCTCCTTGACCCCAGCGCCGAGTTCGCCCCAAACGCCTTCTCCCACCCTCCTCCTCCTACCATCGCGTCGTACGCCACGCAGCCCGCCATCGCCGCGCCAGGCTCCCACTGGTACGACCGCATCTTTGACGTCCTCCTCGGCGAGGACGAGACGGCGCCCAAGAATCGCATCGCCCTCGTCTGTTGTGCCTGTCGCCTCGTCAACGGCCAGGCGGCCCCCGGAACGCGGAGCCTCGCCGAGCTGGGCGTCTGGCGGTGCATGGCGTGCGGCACCACCAACGGCGAGGCCGAAGACGAGGGGAAGCGCATCGTCAGGGAGGTGCTCGCTGCTGCTGATGACGATGACGCCAAGGAGGATGAGGAGAGCGAGGTGCACGGGGAGGCAGCAGAGGCTGCTGAGGATGTGTTGGATGGACCAGCCGCGGGCCCGAGAGCACGGCGTGGCAAGGAGAGCAAGTGATTCTAGCGGATCGCGGTCGCGCGGCGTTGATTCCTTTTTTTTTTTTTTTTTTCTTTTTTTTCTCTCTCCTGGTGTTATTATCGTACCAAGTTTCTGGCTTGAGCCGGCCCAGATGGAGAGGATAGGCCCAGGAGACTACGGGCATCAAAAACAAGGCGAAAGCGGTCCAGCAGACTATGCCTGAATACCGTATAGATACCGTATAGGCAGCGTAGCGGTGTGTACAGCATCTACCACCGTCACGCCATGCTCGTCTCCCACATCAGCCCTCATTACTCCACCCCTCGCTCTCACCCATCACCATCACCGTCACCATCACCATACCCTATACCCTCCCCTGAGCAGCCAAAGAGAGCAATCACGAAAAAAAAAAAAAAAAAAACCAACACCTGCTCTCGCAAAACCAAGGTCATGTGCAAAGTCTATCTATCATTCCCTGTCCCTGTCCCTTAGTCCGGCCCGCATCCATCATGCCTTCGTTGATCCCATTCATCACTTCGAAAGAAAAAAGGGCAAGCAAGCACGCAAGCCACCCACCGTCTCACTCCCGCGGCAAAGCTACATATCTCCCCTCTCTCAGTAGCCAACGTATCAGAGGCAGCAACATGTACTGGTTTCCATACAGCCCGCGCTTCACTGCTCGGTCTCCCTTTCTTTCCTGGCATGCGGAGACGAGGGGGCTAAACAACCCTGAAAGCCGCCCGCCAGGCAAACAACAGAGTAAGCGCAGCAACGAGGGCGATCATCACGCGGCCCTTAGAGTAGACGTTGCCATCGTCCGTGAGCTTGCCAACCCCTTATCGTTTTCTCACTTCCGTCGCCCATCCGTCGATGCCCTCGCCTCTGCCGCCGACCTCGAGGCCATCGATCTTGAGGCCCTTCATGCCAGGCGTGTCATCCAACCAGGCGTGTCCCGCCATTCCGCCCGCATTGGCCCGCTTCTCGGGCACCAGCTCCAGCATCGGCGTCAGGAAGGTTGAGATTCGCTTCGCCTCGTCTTCCTTGAAGTGGTATTTCTCTCGCAGTACGTCGGGTAGCGCCCAGTGTCGCAGTCGGTGAATGTTACGCAGCTCGCCCTTGCGGTTGAAAATCTCCTGGCTCCACTTGCCGCTCAGGCACAGCGATCGGGGGAACGGGCCCAGCAGCTCGATAATTTGCGCAATGTGGTCATCGTCCTTGCCGTACTTTGTGCCAGACTGGGGATCGAAGAGGTAGTCGCCAGTGATGAGCTCGAACACCTGCAGCAAAGGTCAGCGCAAGGGTCAAGGGGTGGTGGCAGATGGAGCTGCGTACCATGGCAGCCATGCTCCAGACATCAGTGCTGGCACCCCATTTGGACCCCAGAATAACCTCAGGGGAGCGGTATTGCCTGGTCTGGATATCGTTGGTGAAGTGGTGGTTCACCCAGCACGCATTGCCAAGGTCCGCAATCTTGACGCTGATAACGTCAAAGGCGTGCGAGTCTTCTGCCTTGCGCTTCTCGCCGGTCGAGACTGAGGAGCTGCTGGACTTGTCGAGCGAGATGCCAGACACCTCGCGGGTGAGTATATCCCTGCGAAGAGACGTGGAGATTAGCAACCTTGCACCAGAGACCTCGATCCATCCTGATGGCCAACATACGCAGACTTTTCCCGCTGCTTTTGCGACTCGTCGGCGGATTTGGGGGGTGATTCTTTCGTGCCGCTAGCTCCTGTTTCAGACATGTCAGCTGGTATCGCCCGCACGGGAACGACGATGGCCGAGTGGGCATACCTTCGCTGAGGACTCCAGCGAGGCTGGGTTGGGATCCCACGGAGGGAAACAGGTTGGAGTGGTTGAAAGTGGCGTTGAGGGGTGAGGGTAGCGGCTGGCTGCCGGTAATCAGCGTCCTTCGCCTCCGCCGGCCGTTGCGGCTGCTTTCCTTCTCGGCCGGGTCGTTCTTGACCACCTTCTTGACAATCTGCTCGACGTCGCCAATCTCAATCAGGACGTTCTCGGGCTTGAGGTCGGTGTGGATGATGCCGCACTCGCGGTGGAGATAGTCGAGGCCGAGCAGGACCTGCTTGGTGATCTGCTTGACGAGGGGCATGGGGATGCCGCGGTGGTTCCAGCGCTTGATGAGGCCGAGCAGGTTCTCGCCGAGGACCTCAAAGACCATGCACACGTGGGTGCCGTTGGGGCCCTTGTGCTCAAACGAGTCGAGCAGGCTGACGACGTGCTTGCGGCCGGGGTGGTCGGGTTTGGCCTGGACGATCTTGTTGAGCAGCTTGATCTCGTCGATGGCCGTCTCGGTGTAGTGCGCAGCGGAACGCACGACCTTGAGCGCGACATGCTTGCCGTTGGTGTTGTCGCGCGAGAGCCAGACGGTGGAGAAGTGGCCCCAGCCCAGCTTGCGCACGACCGTGTACTTGTTGTCCTTGAACTTCTCGCCAATCTGGACGGGGTGGTAGCCGCCCTTGCAGTAGTCCTCGGAATCCTCCTCGTCGGCCGTGTTCTCGGCGGGGTCGTCGACGGACGATGATGACGGCGACGGGGCCATTGCGCCCGACAATTGATGCGATCTGCGAGGCATGGGGGGCCACAGGTTAGCGACGGCTGCGAGCGCGGCGACGAGGGGCGCGAATCTGAAGAGGTGGTGCTGATGCTGATGCTGGTGCTGGCGGGATGGCGGGGGCCGCCTAGGGGGCAAGGCATTTGGGGGATAGCAGAGCCAGGTGGGCGCTGGCGTCAAATGGCGATGGAGCAGACGGGCATGGCATGGCAACGGGGCGAGAGGCAGAGAGACAGCGGGAGAGAGAGGGGAACCTGGACTTGAGGAAGCTCATCGTGTTGACATGGCCCGGGCCGCACCCAAGGCGGCCGCCGGTAGAGACGGTGAAACGGAGGAAGCTCCAAGAGCCCGCGCGCGTCACTTTCGAGGCCGTGGACGTGAGGGTCGTGCAGGATGACGAGAGGAGAGTGGACAAGAAAGCGCGAGGTCGTTGGAGATGGGGGGAGAACGCGCCGCCTGTGCGTGCGAGAGCGAGGCAGTGAACCCAAGGCCTGCTGGGCCGGGAATGAGATGGGATGGTGAGAGCGGGACGGGACGGAGACAGAGGCAGCCAGACTGGACAAGGCCAGGCTCACCACTCTCGCCCGCTGTCTCTCCACTGCGTAAAGGTGGGAGGAGAAGCACCTCTTTGTTATCGTAGATTATGGCTGGATGGAGCTCTAGCTCTCCATGGCTAGCGCACTCGCGGCACCATTGGATGCCGTCCCATCGCCAACGAGCGCAGCCCACGATGCACAGCCCGCCCAGCTCCAGCGACAATTGGCATCAACAGCCTGTCGGCTCATTGGCGGACGCCGACTGGAAACTTCCAGCCGAGGACTCCGTTGCCTGCGGCCCGCGCTTCGTTGCCCCGCTGCAGCAGTCGCTGCACGATGATGTTGCCAGCTGATGCTGTCTACCAGGTGCGCAGCGGATGCGCTCGAGGCAGGCAGACAAAGCCGGGAGTCCGGGACCTAGCGGGGCAGCGACAAGGTAGATCATGACATGGAGCAGTCCGCGTGAAGACGATGGGGATGGTAACGTCGTGTCTTGGCCAAGGCGCATCGGCCACAGCAGATGACGGCCGTTCTGGTCGGCGCAATTGCCGAGAAATCAATGCAAAAGACACGCAGCGGCAAAAAGAGACGGGAAGGAACACAAAGAAATCAAGTCACACGCACCCTGGCTGGCCCGGCTGTCCTTGCCCGTCGTCGTCGTCCGGCAGCTGGGTGGTGATGATGGGCTTCAGGCCGTCCTTCTTGCGCTTCTTGGCCACGAGGCTGCTGCCGTTGGGGTTCTCCCCCGAAGCGAGGGGCGGCTTCTGGCCCTCGGCCGGCTGGCTGCCGTTCATCGTCGTCGCGATGCCGCGGGGCCCTTATTAAGTCGCGGTTGCTGCGGCCGTGGAGGGTCGAGCAGAGTATGGGTACGGGAGCTTGTCGCAAATCTGGCCCCAGAAGAGTGCTGGGGTTGACGATGCAGGCAATCAGGGCCGAGCGCTGGACAGTCGGGATCGGGGGTCCGAGTCGATGGCGGCGCACACAGACGACGACGCGCAGGAGACGGCGGTGCGGTGCATTCGCCGTCTTCGATGGGCTCGGAGACGCAATGGAATGAGGGCGACGATGTGCTCGCCCGTTCGCGGCTGGTCGCTCGCGCAGGCGAGGTTCGTTGATGGAGGGAGGCGGATGGAACTGGAACAATGGGCCGTGGTGGGAGTAGACGTCTTATCGCGCGCACCTTTTCTGTTCGCGACACTGCTGTCAGCTGCAGCCGCAACATGGCAACGCCCAACGAACAACAACAGCAGCCTTTCCTGCGAAATGCACAGCGAAAAAGTGCATATCAGCAAAGGGAAGCGCGCGCAGAGCCGTGGCCAAGTGAAAATATGAAGAGAATGCTTGCGCCGCAGCACATGCCCAGCATGCCCAGCCAGATCAGCGCCGGCACTTGAGATGACAGACGGGCCAGCCTTGGCTTTCGGCCATGGGCCGCGCCGCGCTCGGCAGCCTCGTCTGCCGTGCGACATGGATCCGAACTGGCGTGAGCTTTTATCCGCTTGTGTGCAGCAGCATCGGGCAGCAGCCAGGCGGCAGAACAGACTCACCTGAGGTACGTAATGGGACGACAATGGTCGGAGGCGTCGATGGTCCGCACTTAGATATCCAAGTGGCGCGGCTCTTACCCACGGCAGCAGAGCAAGAGCGTCCAGACAGACAAGAAGGCTTGATTCAACGTCGCCCAAGCTCTACAGCCGCGTCAAAGAGCAGGGCTATCGGTCGCGGGATTCGTGGCTGCGCGAGGCGATACAAACGCAAAGGTTGATTGCAGCAGCTCGCTTCACCGAGTCCCCGTTGGCGCATCCATCTTTAGTGGCGCGGCGCTGGCGGCTAATGATACCTACCCAGCATTGAATTGTCGCGGGCGATTGCGTCACAGACTCGGTGCTTGTGACGGCGCCGCAAAATCTTGCATGCTGCAAACCATCGCCCTGTCGCCTCTGGCGCTAAAGTGCCTGCATGCCTGCCATGACAACGCCCCACGCGCATCCAGATGCGTTGACGTCAGGCCTAGGAAGTTACAGGGTCGCTTACCTAGGTAGCCAACAAATCCGATGTTTCTGATCCGGGCCATGCGCATGATGAGCCCCCAGGCTCATCATGCGCTTCTTTACCGCATATTTCTCACACATTATAACGAGACTAGAATTTAAATGCCTGTCATCGACAACATCAGCGTCTGGGCCCAACCTCGACATTTACGGAGGGGGCGCTGCCAGCTCATCGTCGCGTTACAGATGGCTTGCTTGCTATCACAGTCACATGGCTCCATCACCACCGGACAGCACTCCAACTGCCAGCCAATCGATGAACCATGCTTCTTTTATCTCGAGCCACGCACGCACTTTACACGTTAGGAGCACCTGCCATCCCAACCTTCTTCGTCACCAGCGCGTGCACGTCAAGTGATGGGTTGAATAGCAAGTCAGCCAAGCGACTTTCTTTGCCGCAAGCAACCGTGTTGTCTCAGCAGCCTTCGGATACTGCCAAACGCCGGACCCCAGTTCCATATCCGTGGACCTCCCAATCAGGCCCGCTTCTTGTTCTTCTGCGTCATCCTCCTAAACGCCTCCATGCCGCTCGCGCCTAGGGGACGGTGATCCTGGGTATGCGACCCGTCAAAGGTGCTCTTCGGCGCAATGGTGTAGCTCGAAGGAAGGCTGGCCATGCGCGCCTGGTTGTTGGCACCCGTCGGCGCCAGGAATGCCTCGCGCGCCGACTGGGCTGGGCGCTGGGTCAGATTGAACTGGGAGCCTGCCTTTTGCCGCTGGGCGAGTTTCGCGGCCCTACAAATTTTATCAGCCAAACCATCTCCAACATCCACTCAACGGGCACGTACTGGTAGTCGAATTCTCGCGTCTCAATCTGTCGTTTCTTGTAGTCGTCGGTCCGCTTCAAGATGGGCCGGCTCCATTCTCCAAGCAACCGCTCGGCCATTCGCTTTATGCTAGGCTCGGGCTTCTTGCTGCGAGTGTAGAACAGTACCACTTTTCCAACGCCACTGCTCAGGAGCGTTTCCTTTTCAAGATTCAGCCGTGTCAGCGCTGTGAAGATGTCGCGTTGGATGTTATATGCCGGTAGAGACCCATCATTAAGGGGTTCCAGGATAAACTTGACGCTCTGCAGGAAGTTCGTTTCGGGATCAAGCACCACGTGTTGGACGTCGTTGCGATTTAGTATGGCGTTGACTTCGGGCAAAAGCTTCAGCTTGTGGATGGCTGGCTGACCAGCTTGACGAGCCGCGTTATCGTCCACGCAGGCCCGCTCCATTCGGAGCTTGAGGTTCGCCAATTGGTCATCCATCGCGTTGTCTAGATCCTTCATCAGGTGTCAGCAATGATATGCCACGACAGAAGGGTCATACGCACAATCTCGTCCTTCCTCTTGCGTTTGCTGCTTGGCTTCTTGATGGCGGCGTCCAGTGCACGGTCGATGGCACGTTTCTTCCTCTCCTCTGGGCTGAGCTCTTCCTCAACCTCGGCCCCAGGGGTCGCTTCGGCCCTTGCACGCCGTCTCTCTCCGTCGGCGGCTCGTCTCGATCGTCGTTGCGCCTGGCCTCCTTCCGCCTCAGGCTCCTCCTCCATGGCGACGTCGTCATCGCGGTCTCGCCGCTTCTTCTCCCGGCGGCCCTCTCGTGGCTTCTTTGGAGCATCTCCATCTGTACGCTTCCGCTTCGTAACCTTGAGGGTGCGCGCGGCATCTTCGTCAATGTCCACCGGGCGGTCTTCGATGTTGGCCGTCTCGGGATCGTAGTCCTCGAACTGATTCTCGTCGATTTCGGAGAGGAGATCCGAGTCGCGGTCGGAATCTGCAGCGGCGGCCTCGTCTTGCACCTCCTGTTCCTGCCCATCGCCAACGGGCTCGTTGGCCGGCGAGCCGGCGGGCGACTCGACGTCGGACATGTTGAAACCTCCCGGTCTTTGTTCTTCCCCGGCTAAAGGCGGTGGGGCGAAGCGAAGGCTAGGGTGAAAATAAAGTTGGCAGCAGTTATCGCTCACCGTCAGCAAATCTATAATTTGATTCCTTTCGGGAAAATAGCCCTGGGCGGACAGCTGAAATGAGAAGGCGAGTCGTCTTGGAGGATTGTTAGCAGCACGAGCGGAATGCAGGGAATGGAGAATTAGGCGTGCTGACATAAGCGCACGGCTTGCCTGAGGCCCCACACGCGATTTGTTTACTTGGCTGTTTGGAGCATTTCAATCTCTAATCTCGAAGCTGCCTGTTCAACAACATCACGACACGCAGACACTAGTGGCAATTCCTGGCGGCCATGGACTCCAGGAGCTTTGAAGGCCCCATGGACTGGGAATACCAGGACCGGGGCCCCTTTGACCCCACCAGCCCTTTCGCACAAGCTGCGAACGGCGCATCGAGAAGCTGTGAGTGTTCTACGGCCCTGATCACGGACCATTCTGCCTGCCTTTGAGCCGAGGTCAGGATGACAGCTGGCTGACTCTCTGCCCCAGTGTTTGGCTCTCCGTTCAAGTCCCCTTCGCGCCCCAGCAACCCATTTGCCAACCCAGCAACCCCTTCGAAATCTCAGCCGCCACCTCCTCAGACTTCTCGATTCACCCCTCAGCTGTCATCCAGAAACGTCGCGCCTCCCTTCCGAAATCCTGCATTCACGACCCCAAGGCGTCCAGTCGATGAAGTGGTGCTCTCGGAAGCCTCGGGAGCCGAAGACAGCCCAGCGCTGACAGAGGCATCCGATTATCATAACGACACACCCGAGGCAGACCAAAGAACCGATGCGAACATAGGCGGCGCCATCATGCCGTTGAAAATCGACAAGGTGAGTCGATACGGCAGGTCGGGGCTCTCCTTCAAGAAGCATGCGTCTGGGAAAGGGGAGATTAGGGTACGCAGAGACTTCTCAGTCGCGGCAAGGAAGCGAAAACGGCACAATTACGACAGGGACGTTGGCAGCCTTGGCCGTCATCACCATGCGCAGGACAGTGATGCATGGGACTCGGACTCGGATACCAGTGTTGCCCCACGGACCTCGAAACGGTCTCAGAGCAAGGACGAGCAGGACCAGGCAAAGGGTGCCTTCGAACTGTTCTTTCACTTTCTCAACAAGTACCCCAACGCTCCAGATCACATGCAGCGCTGGATGCAATTTGGAGCCAACCTATTTCTCGTCTCCGTCGTGGCCTATCTCGGCTGGTCCGTCGTGAGCACCGTGCGCAGCGATATTTACAAAGCCAACGACATTGCGCGCCTGGAGCTCATGAGCAAGATGACGGAGTGCCAGACGCAGTACACGATGAATGAATGCGCAAAGAAGGACCGACCAGCTCTGAGAGTTATGTGCGAGGAGTGGTACGACTGCATGATGCAGAACCCAGAGTCCATCTTGCGGGTCAAGGTCACTGCGAAGCAGGTGGCCGAGATTATCAACGAGTTTTCGGAGGCGATGCATCTCAAGGCTTGGGTATGGCTTTCTTGTCTCTTTCTCTCTCTTTTGCGATTGCAAGGTGCTAACTATGTGACAGGGCGTTATGCTCGCTTTCGTCTTGGTATGCACGACGGTCAACGCTGGTTCGCTCAGCCGACAGAACGGACACAAGCCAGTCCCATCTCCGCCGGCAAAAGCGGGCGGCACGATCCGCGACACGGCGAGGACCCCAGACATTACGCCTGGGTACATGCTGGTCCCGGTCCAGACACCGAGGATGCAACGTCGCGCGATGCTGGATGAAGGGACAGATACAGACTCGTCGCCCCTAAATTTGAAGCCGGCGTCGACTCACTACACCCCGTCAGGACGGCGAAGTCCAAGTAAGGGGGAACGACAGCTGAGCCCAATAAAACATGGACGCAGCCCTAGCAAGGGTTATTGAAGAAGCCGAGAACCAGCTGAGGGGGTTCCAGCAGCAACGGAGGAGCATCTCCAACGCTGACATTTTATATTGTAAAGGTTTGAAGCTGATCGTGGCATCGAGGAGACGGTATGGCGTTTGTATGGTTCCAGGTTGGCAGGGCATGTCAGGAAAGCAGGGGGCTGTCGGGATGGGGCTTGCCAGATAGCGGATTGGAGTATAACAGCATTGTGTAGTCCGTACGGCGATGAATGAAGGCTTTTGAGCACTCGTGTGACTGTAGACCTGCAGTGTAAGTAGCTGGCACAGGATGCAGTGGCTGCAGAGAGAGCCGTGCCCATGGCCTGTCCGTCGGAAGAAATCGACACCAAGCCACCAAGCACCAAGATGCCCACCATGTGAGCCTGTGATAGCCAAATGCGAGAAGCGCAGGAAATCCATGAGGGAGGTAGCTGCAGTAGGGTGATGGCGGATTAGATAAGCCATCGATCCAGCCTCAGGGGCTGCCGGACCGTTTGCCCGACGTTGCGGCTGAGTGGGGGGACGTTGTGTGGAGCTCCAAGGTATCGCTGCTTTAGTATGACATGGAGAGACCCCACAACCGACAATCTCTCCACAACCTCCACCACATCCCCACGTCATATGCCTTGCGATCATTCGAATTCTCGCCTATTCCTTTGGCCTGGAAGCTCGAGTGCAAAGACGCAATCCTCGCCGGTGTGTCTGCTGCCGTTCCGCCGCATTGAGTCGCACGTGGGAGCTCCGCCTACCTACAGTCCCCGCGTACGATGTGGAGCAAGGGGAAGACGCCTATGATCGCCGCTTGATCGCACCAGCTCAACTCCTTGCCTCGCAACCCACCGCAACGGCTGTGCCTCTCTTAGATCTGCAGCGCCTTCATTGGCTCATTCTCCCTCCGCGCTCGCCAAAGCTCGCCTTTCCTCTGTTGCCGTTAGTCGCCGCTACGAATGCGACCGCGATAACGACTGTTCGACGAACAACCACGACCACTTCTCCCGAACCCCCCTCGCCTCGAACAGCTGGACGCCTCGCCCACAGCATTTAGCCCCCCCTCCCCCCGCCCCCGCACTATGTCTTTCGCTTTGCGACGCTACAGAAGCACCAAAACAAGGCCTTGGGTTATCCTCGGGGCAGACCAGTGAAGCCCGACGCACGGAACACCCGAAAGTCGCCATCTGCCGGGCCTGCTGGTTTCTGCGTCCAAATGGAAAGGGACGACAGCGGCAGCCAGACGCCGTCTGGACCCAGCCAGGCCAGCACTGGCAACACGCCTCAGACGACAACCTCGGCGTCGCAACCGGCCCAGCCCCACCATTCTACCCCGGGCCAGCCTCAGTCCTCGGCGGCTGGCGCGCAGAACTCGAAGCGCAGACGCGGGCTCGGCGTCGTGACCCCCAACGCCTGCACAGAGTGCCGCAAGAAACGCGCCAAGGTATGCTTACAGTCGTGCCCGCATCTTCTGTTGTTCGCTCTGCGCGTCGTTAAATGTCCATACTGACACGGGGCTCCGCAGTGCGACGGAGGGAAACCTTGCTCCCGCTGCAAGTCGCAAAATGATGTCGAGTGCGTCTACGAGGTCCCGGTGCGCCAGTCCAAGGAGAACCTCCGCAACGAAATCGAGAACTTGCGACACCGCCAGCGCTCCAGCGATGTGGTGTTTTCGGCTCTCGTCCGGCCAGAGCTCTGGGAAGAGGTATTGAGGCGCCTCCGCGGTGGACAGTCGGTCGAAAACATATCCGAATGGCTTGGAGGGACGCTGCCCTCTGGTGGCGGCGCTCTTCCAGCCATGTCCCAGCGCAGCGACCGCGAGGCCAGCGCCGGACCCAGCTCCGGACCCGTCGCCGCCTATGGCAGGGGTTTGCGCGGCGGTCTCGCTCCCACATGCCCTGGACTGGACAACGCGAGTTCCGTGGCGGCCCAGCAGCCTGGCATGCGAAGCGAGACGGGGCAGAACAGCCCATGGCACTTTTCGTCGCACAGCCAGGCCGAGTCGACGCCGAGCAACTCTCATCCGGACGCTATGAGCTGGGCGCCAGACATCCGCGGTCCGCCACAGTATCGGGTTGGCTTCTGGGCTGAAAGTATGCAGACCGACGAAACATCGGACGGCCTGCCCAGATTGCGCGGACTGGAGCAGGTTCTGTCGCCCCTGCACGAGCCAGAGATGAGGTCTCCTGCCGAGACTTGGACCACCATCACCGGCGATATCAACTTGGTGCAGCATCTTCTGGCGCTGTACTTCTGCTGGGAGTATCCTACGTTTGCGTCTCTCAGTAAGGAACATTTTCTCCGGGATTTCCAGGACGGCCGGCACCGGTACTGCTCGCCGATATTGGTCAACGCCCTGCTGGCCCTCGGGTGCCGTTTTTCGACGCAGCCCATGACGAGGGCCAATCCAAACGATCCGTACTCCTCCGGTGATCACTTCTTCAAGGAGTCACAGCGGCTGTTTTACCAGGAAACAGACCACCACTCCTTGACGACGATTCAAGCCTTGGGGATAATGTCGATTCGAGAAGCTAGTTGCGGTCGAGACTCGGAGAGTTGGTACTACGCGGGGCAGAGCATACGGCTGGCGATTGAGATGGGTCTGCACCGCATCCACGACGAGGGGGACGAGGATGAACTTGCCGTGCAGTCGGCGACATTCTGGGGCGCGTTTGCGCTGGACCAGTGAGTAGAGCTTGGACAGCTCAACGGCCGTGGTACTAACCGTTGTACTAGTGCTTGGTCTTTGGCGACTGGGTCGTTGCCACAGTGTTCCAGCTTCCCGCACTTGCCACCCAAGCCTGCGATAATCGGTGATATCGAGGCATCGCTCTGGGTCCCCTACACAGATGACGGTGAGTTTCGGACGAAGCGACGTGGGGCAGCAGGGCTCGCTGACGGACGTCGTGTAGGTGCGCCGCTGCAACGCTCGTGCGAGCAGCCATCCAATGTGCGGTCTGTGTACAAGTGCTTCTGCGAGCTGAGCGAGCTGGTCCACGAGTCGCTATACATTCTGCACTCGCCTGGCAAACCCCTTTCGGCGAGGGATCTCCTGAGCATCTACACACAATATCTGAACTGGTACGACCGGATACCAGAAGTCCTGCGGCTCGGGCACAACTTTACCCCTGCCGTGCTGTTTGCCCAGTGTGTATACCCGAGCAAGCCACGCTTTCGCCTAGCGGCCACGACTAACCTCAGCGCAGCATGTACTATCACTTTGCCATCCTGCTACTCTTCAGGCCCCTGATGAAGCTACGCATCATCGGGTCCAAAGTGTCGCCGCGAGATGTGTGCTCGCAGGCCGCAGACGCCATCCAGGGCCTCCTGACGTCGTACTCGCAGCTCTACACGCTGCAGAGGACGCCGTCCTTTGTGCCATACTTTGTGCTGACCTCGACCATCATGCACCTCGCCATCAGCTCCGCCTCCCTCGGGTCCGGCCCCTCCGAGTCCGCGGCGGAGAAAATGAAGTCGGTCGTCAAGATGGACCCGCACGTCACCGAGGCGCTCAAGCAGGGCATCGCCGACCTCACGGAGATGGTCCCCTGCCACCACTTCGCCGAGCAGGCGCTCAACATCCTGCGCTACCTAGCCAAGAAGTGGAACATTAAGGTGGACATTGACGACAGCGACGTCAACCTCAACCCAGAGGAGTACGACCGGCTGGTCAGGCCGTACACGAGCAGCCTCAACTTCTTTGCGCCCAACGTGGGCTCCGACGACTTCAGCAGCGACTGGGGCGGCGGCGGGCGCGTGCTACCCGAGGGCACGCCGCACGCGGTCGAGAGGGCGGCGGAGAGCATGGAGAACCCGCTCTTCTGGCCGTTTCCCATGCAGGGGCGGCCGATGCTCCCGATGGGCAAGGAGCTGGAGCAGGCGGGGTTTGCGCTGCTCTAGCAGTGTTCTAGCAGTGTCTGATGGCGATGAATGAGATAAAATGCGATGGGAGGATGCGACGGCGTAACAGTTACTGGCGCCTTGCTTTCATGCCGGCGAAAAAGGGGAATGACGGAACAAACCTCGGTGTAAGGAACCAATTAGCCGCGTTGTACATTGTCTGTCGTGAGTATATGTCACTGGAATATGCTCGAAATCAAGTCTAGATGCGGAGTCACAGTTGCCCTTCAGATGCTTGAGTGAACGACCACTTCGCCGCGGTGCGGGTATTCCAGCACCCAAGATACCTACAAGCCTACAAGACGACAAGCAGGACGGCGTTGAAATGAATCGCCGTCTTAAGCCCCTACAACCCACTCATCAATATCCTTTCCCGCTCGAGCTAAAGTTGTCATGTGCATCTCGGTATAGGGTAGGCAGCCTCACCCGCACGACGAGCCCCGGATTCGGCTTTCGGCTCCACGCACGAGCCTCGGCCCAGCCCCCAGCCTTCGTCATCTCCCTTGCACCCGTCCACGACATGGGCACGCGCCGACCGCTGAACGAAACGCACACGGAGCTGGCAAAGAGCATGACAGACGCCGCCGCGATGCCGCCGCAGCCGTCGACGAAGCCGGCGGCGGCGCGCCCGACCGTCGGCCAGATGCTCAGCTTGCCGCCGCAGTGGCTCGCCACGTACGACGACTTCATCACCAAGAACGCCGGGCAGGTGTCGCAGCTTGAGAGCGCCCTGCGGAGCCTGACGTACATCATACCCGGTTCGTCGCGTCACGCCATGGGGGACGAGGAGCGGGAGTAGATGGAATGGAGATGGGGTGTGCTAACCGGGCATCGTCCAACAGGCCGCTTCCGCGACGCCGAGATCGCCTCCGAGTCGATACACTCGGGCGTGCAGCTGCTCTCGCTCTACCACGACAGCCTCCTCTCGCGCGCCATCTCCCGCCTGCCGGTGCCGCCGGTGCGCTCCGCGCACGCGCGCTATACCCGCTTCTGGACGCACAAGAGCAAGCTCTACCGGCGGATCGCCATGGTGCTGCAGATGGTCATCTACACCGAGCTGCTCTGCGAGATGACGGCCAAGCGCCGCGGCGGCGAGAGGACGCGCTGGCGGGTCGTCGTGCTGCTCGAGGCCATCAAGGCGATATGTCGGCTGCTGCTGCTGCGCGTCACGCGCTCACGGCCCCTCGTGACGCCGGCACTCCCGGAGCGCGAGCCCATCCCGGAAGACGACGGCGACGAACTCGGCCTGGGAGGCGGCGACGAGGAGGGCCAGGACCAAGGGTCGCGAAGCGAGAGCGAGCTCATGGACGAGGTGGCGCCGGATAGCGCCGCGGCCCTCATGGGCGAGGGCGGCCACTACCGCAAGCCGCCTCACGAGCGCGAGTGGACCATGCCCAGGACCGGCATGAGCCTCCCGTCGCTGCCAGACCCGGGCGACATCAGCGCTTACCTGCTCGGCCGCGTGCTCACGGCCGACGACATCAAGCCCGCGGCCAAGCTCCTCAACCAGCTCCAGGGCAGCGGCCAGGCCGCCGAGATGCTGCACATCCTCGCGCCCCTGGTGTATGCCGTGGCCCTCGCGCGGAGCCGCAACAAGAAGTCGTGGACCCCGTGGCTCGTGGGCCTTGCCGTCGAGTACGGCGCGCGGCAGCTCCGCGACCGCGGCCTGCGCACCACGACGCTGGAGCGCGACGAGTGGAACAAGAGAGGATGGGCCATGGGCTGGTGGACCATGCGCGGCGCCTTTTACGAAAACGTCACCAAGGGCGTCGTCGGCGGCGTCACCAAGCGGATGCCCGGCTTCATCGCGGGCATCCTCGAGGACTACGAGTACCTGTGGGAGAATTACTACTTCAGCACGAGTGCTTGATGGACGTGTCGGACGCCGGGCGTGCGTGCGCGACGCGATGGCGAGGGCGACATTCGATGGGGCTTTGGCCGCATCGGCGTGCAGGTTCGCACGCAACACGCTCCTCGTGCCCTCTTTGGCCGGTGCTTTCCTTTACAGATCTTGGTAAATGGCGTTTTGGTGAAACGCGAGCAAATTGCTCGGGGACCAGCACGTTGGCTGAGCCCGATCGCAGCCCAGGCATCAGCATATGCGATGAATGTGGGTTCCACGCGACGAACCACGAAGCCTCAGGGACGCACAGCGGAGCCTTATGGAAAGTATCCGAAGCAACATGCCATGTACACACTGTACCTGACACGGAGACACGCGGGAGCGGCAACAGCAGGACTGTGGGCGTGGCAGTGCTCGGCCGAGACGAGACGCCATGCACGAGCCCCGGCCCTGGGTTTCGAATGCAGGCGATGGCGGCAGCCGGCGGGCATTTCATTTCTGGCCCCGCTGGTTGAGCTGGCGCGAGCCGGCCGGAGAATACTCGTTGGAGGACCCGAACTGCCCCTTGGCGCTTGTCTGGGTGCTTGTTTGCTTGAGCACGGACCGACGACGGGTGTTTTAGAGGAGGAAGGCTGTGCTCCACGGGGGAGCTAAAAAAAGACATACGGACCGGAGAGAAAAATACCCCGTTGAGCCGCCTGTAATATGAGCCGCCTGCCTGTACGAAGTAATAGGACCAAATAACATGGAAGGGCTAATATTGACCTATTGGCCGAGCGGACCACCAGGACGGGCTTTCAATTTAAAGACAACGGCAAGTTGCACCAGAACCAACAGAGTGGTCGGTTTGTTGCTGCTACAAAGGGATGATGGCATCGCCGGATGCCGGCCCGAGCGGGAGGTGGAGTGGGAGCGAGGGCTTCGGGCACGGGCAGGGCAGTGACAGGCCGAGCACCGCCTGATGAGTGTATCGGCCCTGGCCAAGCTGAATGGCGCCGATCTGTCGTCATTGCGGATCTCGTCGCTGGCGATCCGTCTGCGCGAGAGCACGAAAGCGCCGAGTACTCGTCATTGTCGCCGTTGCACAAGTAGTGTGGGGGCGGCTGTTGGCGCGCGTCGGGAAGCGCCTGAAATGCAGCTCACGACGACGAGCTGCGGCGTTGATGCGTGGTTGGAGACGTCGCGGCTCGCTGGCGATGTCGTGAGAAGAGCCTCGCTTGCCGTGCTTCGAGGAACGGAGGGGACTGTGTTGATGCCGCTCGCGTTCGCTGCACCACTCGGAGCATCCTCCACCACGGCTTCGTCTCCCGCACGTTTCCCGCAGCGCATGGATCCTCTCCTCTGCCACGAGGCTCGTCCATCCTCCCGTCGCGGCTGGTGCTCGGAACAACCAGCAACGGGCCAGCAAACACAGCCGCATACGGGGTGGACACCTGAAACATCCATGCCACAGATGCCCAGATTCGGGAGGCAAGATGTGCTGCTGCTCGCATTCTGCACCTTGGCTGGCTCCGTTGCTCCTCAGCCACGCCGCGCCGGGTGTTTCGAAACGCCCCGAAGGGATGTCCCCGAGGCGCCAGCGAGCCAATTGCGTCACCGCGGCCGCCAACACCACCCGAACCTTCAAGCTCGGGGCCGCGCTAAGTCCCGTGTTGCCCAATCTTAATTGATGCGCGGCCTTGGTCTTTGGCCTTTGGCTGACCATGGCCAGGCTTGGAGGCTTGCCGTGCCCCTGGCGCTGGGCTGGAGGGGCTGGAGATGCTTCCTTCTCACTGGCCCGCTCGCTTCAGGCACCAGCTGGGCCAGGGCCTCCATCACTTCCAGCCAGCCACCCAGCGGACGGGGACGCGGGCGAGGCGGCCAGAGAGAGGGCCTGCGGACCGCAGAGAAGCATCCCATGCCGCCAGCCCCCAAATCCTATCTGTCCATCCACATCCATGCGTGCAATCGTGCTCGTGGATGATCCGCTCCAAGTGAAGCTTCCGTCCAGGATCCCCCCCGCCCCCTGGCGCTGACCCCAGTTCCGCCCATCCTTCATCATTATCCTCTACGAGGCAAAAGCCTGACCCTCACGCGATTGAAGTCTGTTTGTCCATGACCAACGCTTCGGTCTGCATGACTTGACGTCCCAACGGCGCTGCATACAGACGCCACACACAGCGGCTTTCGTTGCCCTCGTCGCCCTCTCCCGGCATAAAGGCACGGATCCGAGCAAGAGGCCAAGCCAAGACTCCTCTTGGCTCCCTCCCTCTCGCCCCGTCGGTGCCTTCTTCATCCTCGCCTCTGCGTGCGGATCAGGTAGCTCGCTCCTCTCCTCAGGTCGCACTGCATTTGCACACACACCGCACCACACCCTGTTGGACCCCCTCCTGCGAACTAATAATAATACAGTACTAATACGCGTGGAGAATCTCCTAGTGCCTCCTCAACTCGTCGGTACCTGGAGAGGCGACGGACGCCCTGACGGACGAACCTCCTGGTACAAGTCAGGCACAGCTTTCTTCCCTGCGCCTTGCCTTGCCCTGGTGCTGCACCTGTGCATTGTTGCGCTGCGCAGGAGCCAGCAACCCTGGTCTCCCTCCTCCCGGCCCGCCGACTCTGCCTGTTACACACGTCGCCCTTCTCGCTGTTGGCCCGCGTCGTTCCTCTTCACCTCCTCCCTCCCTCTCTCCACCGAATTTTCTCACCTCTCCTCCCGTCCCTTTGAGCGTCCTCGCCGTCGCCGTCCACTCGCTATCGTCACCGCCGCCGCCGCCGCCGCCGCCGCCGCCGCCGCCCCCGTCGCCCCCGTCGTCGACTCACCTCGATGTGAGGCATTGCCATGGACCAGAGCCAGAACTACCAGCTGCAGCGGCCCGGGCTGCCGCCGCCGTCTCAGCAGCAGCAGGAATCGTCGTCTTCGCCGTTGCAACAGCAGCAGCAGCAGCAGCTGCTCGACACAACGCCGCAAGAAGTCCTCGACGAGGCCAGGAAGAACCTGCAAGTCCTCATCGATTCTGGCCTGTCCAAGGAAATCCTCCACCAATGGGTCGATGATAGCCAGTCGCTACAGCTTTCGTTTCCAACTTCAACACAATCGTTCGCGCTATCGCAACCGTCGCTCGCTCCTCAACACGCGCCTCCTCCGCCGCCGCCTCAATGCCCTCCTCCGCCGCCGCCTCAATGCCCTCCTCCGCCGCCTCCGTCTCATGTTCCCTCCGTCCCCTTGGGGACCTCCGTCCATGCTGTTGCTGTCTCCGGCCCAGCCTCGACCGCGACCACGCCAACAGTCTCGTCGACAGACATCAAGCTCGAGACGCTGCCCGACGACGCCTCCCGAACGTGGCCCACGCCGACACTGTCCTCGAACCCGGCCGCCACGGCCCCCGAGCGGTCTACGACCACCGTCAGTGACGCCGATGCGGCCATCTTTATCCCCCCCTCCGCTCCGTTCGCCCATTCTCATCGCCCGAGGATATCCATCTCCTCGGTCAGCTCAGGCTCCTCCGGCCATGCGTCCATCTGGTCGACCAACTCTGCCCAATCGTCCTTCTCGTGGCACTCTGGGACGACGGGCGGGCGATCCATGGCTCCCTTGCCCATGCCGCCAACCTCTGGGATGCCGGTCCTCAACGGCGCGCACGTTGCCGCCACTGCCACCAGCGCGAGCAGGCAAAACATCTACTGGTGCACCTCGTGCGAGACTAGCTTCAAGCGAAAATATGATTGGAAACGCCACGAGGACGAGTTTCACGAGCGCTGGAGGAAGTATCCTTGTCCCGAACCCGGCTGCAACCGCAGCTTCTGGGGATCCAATTCTTTCAACCAGCATCACAAGCAGTGCCACGGCTGCAAAACGTGCCCTCATGCCGAAAAGGTGGTCAAGTTCCTGCGCAAACGCAAGTATTGGGCCTGTGGATTCTGCTCCGCCTTGCACCCTGCCCGCGAGCGCCACGTCGAGCACGTCGCTCGCCACTTCGAGTCCGGCATGACCAAGGGGGACTGGATGCACTCGAGGGTCGTTTACGGCCTCCTCCATCAACCGCTCATACGCGAGGCATGGGACGCCCTTGTCAACAGCAAGCAGGCCGAGTACGCCGGGCGGCGGCCGCAGTTTTCCTGGCACCCGAGCAAGACCGGGCGCGCCCAAGGATTCCTGGAAAAGGAGAACGCCGGCCAGCTCCAGGACATGCTGGAGTTCTTTTCCGGTGACGAAGGGGAGGCCCAGTGGATCGCCAGCTCGGCCTACGACTTGGCCGACATCGTCCTGACCTCGGCGCCTGCCCCCACGGCGCAGTTCTCTGGCGCCACGGCCAGCATGCCTCCGCCTCCGCATTACCCTCAGCAAGATCCCCCCGCCACCTATCCGACGCTGCCACCGCAGCCGCCACACCAGTCGATGCTCCCGTCGTCGAGCCCGAACAGCCAGAGCCCTTACACTTCACCGTTCCGAGCCACCATGTTCGTCCCCTCCCAGCATCAGCAGTTCGCCAATTCGTCAAGGCCATCGCCGGACTCGGCGTCCCACTCTCCCTTGACGACGTCTCAGTCACCCCTGGCGCCATCACATTCTCCCCTAGAGCATCGAGAGTTGCCTCAGCTGCCTCCCTCCTCGGGCCCGGCGGGCCACGACGCCATCATGGACTTTGAGTACTCTCCTGCTCCCGTCGTTTTTGACGACTGGGAGAGTATCACGGGGGCTGTGGTGAACGATGCGACTCCGCAGCCGCCCACTACAGGCGCTCAAGCAGAATGGGGGATGATGCAATACTTTGGCGACCCGCGGGTCACGTCATGAGGCAACCTTTTCTCCTTGTTAACATTCGCATTTCATGCAGCACCGAATTTTCCTTGGTCCACACGCTGATTTTTCTCCCTCTATTCTGGTTTCGTGTTTTGCATGACGCATATACCTGGGGGGATGCCACGTCTCCCCCGACATCTGCAACGAAACAGATTTCCCCTGCCGTATCACCCCGGAAATAATGATAATACCCCCGAAGGATGGGCCGGACGAAGGCAATCCTCACACATCATCACACCCTTTCTTCACATGGTTGCAGACATTGCGTCTGCGAGAAACATGGCTGGCTTTTTCACTTATCAAATGTATTTTGGAATATGGCGTTGGGGGCAAATCGCGTTACAATGCCGCATCAATTTCTGACATCGGGATGGGAGCCTCTGGTGGATACAGAGGAGGAACACGAGAGCAGAAGGCTCCGTTTTGCACGTGTATAAAAATGGATCACTGGCTCTATGCCCAGCGCGATGGGGATTTAAGCAAGTGTAGGATACAGAGTAGGGTTGGAAATAGAGAAACCGGCGAGATGGGGTCATGACCACGGTGCTGGCTTCTCGTCCAGGTGGATTGATGATGCTGGAGATGGCTGGCGAATAATATATTTTGGGCATCACGATGGGTAGCGGGCAGCACAATGCTCTTTATTATATGAAGTTCCAGTGCCGTGTGCCGATTCGGTGTTCCGCGATTCCGCATCGGAGCAAGGCCTTGCATGAATCGCCATCCCAATGTCAGCGGCCCTCTCGGGTTCGTTCCCATGCCCAATGTAGTGCCCATGTTGTCGTGCGATGCGCATGCATCTAGGCTCAATCATGCCACGTCCATGTCCTCGGGCCTCACAACTCCTGTTTGAGTATGCTAAACCAAAGGGTGAGCATTGCTAGACCTAGACTCAAATCACCAGCGCAGTCCGACGGAAGGCAGTCAGACGCGGCCCCGTCATGAGAGGCAGACGGGGCCTTGATTAGAGTTGGCTTGCGGGACCTGCTGCTGATCATGAGGTGGCACAAGGTGAGAGAAGCCACCGGCACTGTGCTGTTTCTCACGATCATTCTACTTGCTGCGCCTCCTGGTTCTGTTGATTGACATGTACAGTGTACGGCGGTTCGTGATTCAAGGCAGGACGGCGTGCAAGTGGACCACAGAGGTTGCAGCCTGCCGTGCCTTTGACTTTATGGCCTCTCTGAATGGCAACATCGATCATGTCTTTGATCAGGCCTTTGCTTGCGATTGACTGAGTTGAACCGCCCTCTACGAATCAATGGAGCCCAAAGCCTTTTGCCAAGATGGTGGCCTAAAATCGGGAAGAGAGCATGTATTTGGAGCCTTTGTCGGTGGTAGTTGGGCCACGCCCGCGACCCATCCGGGTAATCCAGTGGCTCGACGGCCACGGGCGACGCAACCGTTCTGATCGGATCAGTAGGAACGGCGTTTGGCGAGTGGCGGAAAATGACCTGCGTCTACAAGTAGGGTGTTGGAGTCTATGATCTGCCAAGTGGAGTTGAATTTCATTATTTCTAAAGAATTAGATGTTGATGTCCGCGGCTTAAAAAGGGGTAGCTAGCCCATGAAATGACCTCTTGACACCTGCGTACGGCCGGATAGGGCACTCATTTTGCCAGCTACGTGTAGTAGGATTAGCTTATTGTTGAATGGAACTGACTTAGTTGCGCGTGTCTATTTATGTTCTTACACATCCTCGCCTGGAGCAGCGGTAGAAGATGTTAAGTCTTACATTTACCTTAACTACATTGGCGACTACCATGAACTGCCGCATAACCGACTCGCAACTGTTCGCATCGTATCATGTTGTTGTAATTATGTCCACGCTGCACAAACCTTGTAGTCGTTTAGTGCTTTATACATCAACGGTCATCCGACGTCTGGTGAACTCGCTCATCGCTTCACGCCAAGATACAGTGAACAAGCCATGCCTGATACTTGGAGCACGACAGCGCGTAGTGAACAACCGTCACTGATCGGAGATGACATTTGAACAAGAGTCGTAGCAGCAACGGCACTCTTCGATTCACGCGCCAGTTATGGATATAAAACCGCCCCTGATTTCGCCCTGACGGCTGCTCTCTTCGTTTTGGAATAACAGCACCGATCTCACACGGCTCGAGGCCTTGACACGCGAGCCGTGAGCGCAAGCATCATAACCACCATCGTCAACCGTCCCCCGGAGCCACAAACCTTGGCCAAGATGAGCACTAGGCGCGAACAACAACGCTTTCTGGACGCCATGGCAATGGCACTTGGAGGGCGCGCATCTCTCAACCAGACAATCGCGTTTGCCAGTCGATATGGGCCCTTGCATGAGTTCCCCATGTATGCGTACATGCCCGCGAGCTTCAAAGCATGGTGGACATGCTTCTGGGGCCAGTACAGGCAGTGCCAAGAGTATCTGAGGAGACTCGAGGCGGAGATCGACCAGCTCACCGACGAGGAGCGACGGAGACGGACCGTCGGCCAAGCGTGGATGGACATTGCACAGCTGCGCGCGCAGAGGGTGGAGGAGCGTCGCGCAGCCGAGGCACAGGCCGACCAGACGATGCAGGCCGGCGTACAGGAGGGCGTACCGCTTGCCCAGCAGGCAAGGGAGGCGGTATTCCGCGCCGCGGATGAGCAAAGTGCAGAGGCGCAAGCGTACTACGATGGCAACGCGGTTGTCCAGTACTCGCAACTCCAGATCCCGGCGGGCTGGGAGGAGCAGCAACCCCAGCAGGGCCACGGCTCGGGGCGCGAGCGCAGGCGTCGCCGCCGGCACCGATAGTCTTTCTTGAGTTGCCGTTGGCCGCGACAGCGGGTTAGACTTAGACTTAGACTTGGGCTACCAAACAGTTGAGCGTTTCCCGCAGAGTACGAAACGAAGGTGACTATTTACAACGGCTGCTGGTCCAAGCCCCAAGCGCGCGCCAGTGGGTTTCCAACACAACGGCAATCGATATAGAAAACGCTTCGTCGTGAATGACATGGTGATCAACGATCGATCGACAATCCTAGATGTAAAACATCTTATCCCGCAGGTTCCCGTGAATCTGCACATCCTCCTGCGAGGCCCCGACCCCCTCGACACTGCCGGCGGCCGACGGCGCGGCCGAGCTGCTCGGCGTCTCGAACACGCTGCTGAGGTAGCAGCGCGCGCGTTCGCACAGGATGTCGGCGTAGTAGGCGGGCGTGCAGATGCTCACGGCCTTGGTGGCGCGGCCGAAGACGTAGCACATGTTCTGCGTCAGCTCCTGCAGCTCGTCCGACGCCTCCGTCTCGCGCGACTTGGCGTGGCGCTGGCGGAAGATCTCGTCGAGCACGACAAAGTAGTGCGCGGGCCGCGCGGTCCCCTGCAGCGCCGTGTGCGCCTGCAGGAAGAAGTCCCAGCTGCGGGCCTCGGTGACGCCGCGGTCGACGACCAGGCCCGGCTTGGTGTTGCCCGAGCGGTCCGCGTCGGCCTCCTTGGTCGGGTAGAAGCGCGTGTGATGGCGCTTCCCGACCACGACGATGGTCAGGCGAGGGAGGCCCTTGGCCTGGTCCGCGGGCGGATACACCTCGCTGCACGCGGCGCGCAGCAGCGGCAGCTCCTCGTCCAGGACGGCCTGGTACTGGCCCTCGGAGACGCCGTCGCGATACACAAGGATGTTGTCCGGGAGGGCGGCGTGCTTGCCCTTGTCGCGCCACAGCCGCAGGCGCGACTTGAGCATGTCCTTGAGGTCCCCGACAATCTCCTGGCGCGGCTTGGGCTGGATGCTGAGGACGGCGGGCCACTGGCCCAGCCAGCGGTCGACGCTGGCGACCATGCCGGCGATGCTGGGCGCCCGCAGCGCTGAGCCCGGCGACGGGTGTGTCACGTCGATGCCGACGACCATGGTCCTGTCCTCGGCGACGACGTCTCGGCGCGTGGCCTCGACGAGCTGGTTGTTGCCGCCGAGCTTGAGGTTGAACTTGAGGGCCTCGTTGCGGAAGTACTGGTCCTGGCCCTGGGGCTTGGCCATCTTCTTGCCCACGCTGCAGACGGTGTGGACGCCGTACTTGACGTCGCCGAGCTGCTTGACGCGGTTGTACAGCGGGATCGGGCTCGCCGGCAGGATCACCAGCAGCAGCTGCAGAGACGCCGCCGCCCGCTTGAACAAGGGCTCGAGCTGCGGGTCGTCGGTGTCGCTCAGCTGCACCCGCTGCAGCGGCTCGAGGGGCGGGCTGGCAGCGATGCCTGTGTCGTTCAGCACAGCGTGGAACGCGCGCACGAGGTCCTTGAGGGCCTGCGAGGTGAACTTGTGGGCGCCGGGGTACATGTCGTCGGGCATCTCAACGTAGAGACACGACCAGCTCCTCAGGCTCACGCCCGTGTTGAACTTGAGGCTCGGCGCGTCGCGTGGGACCATGTTCCAGCCGCCCGCCATCATCTGCGCTCGCTTGGTCTTGTAGACGACCTGGGGGGTGGCGAGCACCCGGCCGGGGACGGTGATGAGGTCCGGGGACACGGCAATTCCAAACTGGCCCTGCGACGACACCTGTCAGCGGCCTGTCCGGCAATGGCGACGCAGGGGCAGGCTCACAAGCAAGGGGTTCGTGCTGGGAGACAGGCCCGCTGTCTGCAGCCCCTTGGTGACGATGGACGCCGCATTCTGCGCCGGACCGCGCACGGCAAACCGAATCATGTTCTGCGTCTGCGCCGGGTCCAGCTTGGCCTGGGCCGGCTGGCCGGGAATCACGTAGCAGACCTGCGGCGGCAAGTATGTGGGATTCTCCCTGTTGCCGACGTTGATGACGGGCAGATCGGGGTTGGCGATGCGGATGCCGTACGCTGCGTCGAGGGTCAGCGGCACAAGGCATGCCAGGCTCCCGCGCCACGGAGGACTCACCGCTGACGAAGAATTCGTAGACCGAGACATAGCGCCCGGCGACGGCCTCTGCGGCCTTGGCCTTCTTGCCGCCCTTCTTCGGTGCCGCGGAGGAGGCCGTGCCAGACGCTGCGCCCGCGTCGAGCCAGAACTCGACCTCCCGTGGCCCGGCGCCGAAGGCCCGCACGCGCGGAGGATGCGCGAGGCCATGGCCGTCGTTCCTGTTTGCGAGGCCGAGGATGGTCTTGACCCGCGGCACCACCTCGCCGGCCTTGTTCTTCTTCTCCTTGAGGTGCGTGGTCCGCAGGCGGAGCCGCTTCAGGAACGCCTCCAGCCTGTGCAGCCCCCCCCGGGCGCCGGCGCGGAGGAGGAACTGATCGAGCGGGCCCTCTTGGTAGAAGGCGCCGTGGCTGACGTTGACGTTGACCAGGACCCGAGCCGTCGCCGCGCGCACGCTCGCGAAGAAGCCGCGCACGGCCGTGAGGCAGCTGCCGAGATCCCACGTGTCGGACCTGTCGTCCAGGGAGAACGTCTTGGAGGCGCCGATGGTGGCCAGGTTCCCCGACGACTTGGCGAAGTGGTTGAGGAAGATGTTGAAGGCCTGGACCATGGGCAGCTGCTCGTCGTACTGGGCGGACAGGCTCGTCGACGTCAGGTACTCGGTCAGCTGAGCAACCGCCAGCACGTTGGTGAACTTGAGCTGCACCTCGTACGGGGTGCTGCCCGCGCGAGGCTCGTCTTCGCCCTCGCCCCGATACTGCACCGCGACGGTCTGGTCCGCGAGCCTCTGCCGGGAGATGATGGTGGACTTGAAGTCGGTCACCATGTCGCCCTTGAGCTGCGCAAGTTCCGGCGCCTGCATCAGCAGACGCACGATCTGGGTCAGCTTCCGTCCCGCGGCGGCAGGGCTGACGGACGAGATGTCATATCGGTACAGGACAAGCTCCGGCGAGGCTGCCAAAGCGACGTAGTTGGCCCAGAGCACGACAGGCCGCCCCTTGGTGCCGTAGCCGGGGCGCGTGGGAAAGGCGTCCTGCAGGCGCAGGCTGCTGAGGTCGAGCGAGGCCTTGCTGGCTTGGAGAGCGTCCTCGGTCTCCGTCACGGCCTTGCTGGGAGCGGGAGTTCCGCTCGAGGGACTAGGACGGCGCCGCTGTGAGTATCCGTCTGCATGTCCAAGGGAGAGCAGCCTGAGCTCACGAGAACACTTGAACGGGCCCGCCGCGTGGCCCGCCGCCGTGGCCGCCGCGAAACGAGGCGCCTCCACCGCGAGGCCCCCCGCGTGCTCGATGGCCCTGTCCGCCGCGAGTGGACATTTCGGTGATGCTGTCCGTAGCGCTGGGTGAATCGGAGATGGCGGGACGGATCAGTTCCTAGCGATGCTGTAGGAAGGACATGGAGCCATGATTGCTGGCTGACATCACCGGCCGCGTTATCAGGCCGCGGCATGAAGTCGACGAATGGCGTCTGCAGGCGTTGTTGACCCGTTCTTTACCCAGGGCGCATGGAACCCTATTTCCGGCCTGCATTCGGGCACAGTGGTGTTTTGGACAAGCCAGAAGATAATACCACGATCCCGTTGAATAGACAAACAAACAAGCAACTAATCTCGCACTACACAATGCCCCATCTTCGTCAGGCCTCTGCGCGCCTGCCACCGCCAGTGTTGAAAAGTGGCTTTTGACTCTATTCTTGCGCGGAGCATAACATCTTGCACAGACCGCAAACCTCGTCGTCGAGCCAGTTGGTGACCCAAGTGTACTCGCCTACGGGTGGAGAGTAGGGGCAGATCCTCGTCGCCGCGGTGCCTCCTTGGCTCACAATATATGGGCAGGGGAGTCCCAAATCTCTAGGCATCTTATAACCTAGGCCTCGGAAGTTTTCCACCGTGGTTTTATGATGCAGCGTTCCGTTGACCCACGTCGCGCCAAACAACCTCTGGGAACAGTTGTTCCCCTTAGTGCAGGGGCAGTACACCCACTGCTTTTCGTAGTAACACATTTCTCCGAGAAATACAAAGTCCTTTGTAGAGTGTTGCACCGGAAAGCTGGAAAGGCATGTGTCGCTGCTTAAACAGGCTCAACTGGCGGAGGAGGATGGGGATGGACGCGGCGCACCTGTTTTAAATAGGCATGAAAAATGAGGATATCTCGGCATCACTGCAAGTGTTCGCGTTTGCGCAACATGCTCGAGTGCCTCGCTGAATCACTAACCTCTCGTGGGTAAAACATGATTAGGCAGTGAATCAGCGACTGTGTATAATGCCTACATACAAAGTCCCCGCGGGTGCTGGAATTCTCTCACTTCCGCTGCTCCCACAACGAGAGCGGTTGGCAACGGAGCGTGGAGTCTGCCGTAAATACGTTTAATATTCACCGGGCAGTCAAAACCGCCATACATTCACCACCACAATGCCTGACAAAGGGAAGGGCAAAAAGAAGGACTTTAGCCTTCTTGACGGCGCAGCACTTCTCGTTGCTGGCAGCGGCATGAGCTCCCAAGAGAGCAAGAAATATACCAAGTCGCTCCGCGACAATTATCACCCGCCGGAGCACTACGTTTTATACGACTCCATGAACGGTCCCCTTAAGGAGCGCTACGAGAAAAGGCGCGCGGCCGAGAAGGCTGCAAAGAAGAAGGCCAAGCATGAAGCAGAAAGTGCGCCTGTTGAGCCTGCCGCCGCCACGCCGTGCGAGGAGGAGGTTTCTTCCGCGAGCGCAAGTGTGAGGTCACGTCAATCGTACAGCTCCCACAAGACTTCTCACAGCAAGAGCGACAGGCCCTCTCACGACAAGTGTGACAAGGGCAAGGGCAAGGAAAAGGACAATGGCTTGAAAGGAAAAGGCACGGCTTAGCGTGGTTTGTACGGTTGGAGTGACTAGCGAACTGTAACTCTATGCCTCGAAACTCGTACAGGGCGTGAATTAACACAATCTTTGGAGCATGAGCGTAGGAAGTACGGCTGGTCATCCCATTCCGCGGGCCGCGTTCTGGTGCGTGTTGGAACATGATGGCACTTGAGTAATAGTATAAATATAACAGAAATTTATACCACATGATGAACTTGACTCGTTACATTCCTCTTCAAAGCCCAAAAATTAGCAAACTCTTGCAGGTGGATGCAGCACACTGATCGCTGTGGCCTTTGAGAACCACCGCGAGCCATCCCTCACCGCTCGACAAATTTAATCAAAGATTATCACAAGGCCTAGATGTAAAAGGTTAAGGTCTAGCTGGCTCCAGAGATCTCCCAGGAAAATAATGGCGAGTGCAATCTGATTAGAAGTGGTCAAAGAGTCCCGAAAGGCCCTGTCGGATGGGCGCACGCCCCTCAAGAACTGGGAGTCGTGCAGATCGACGCACCTCGAAAGTGATAGTCAACGCTGTGGAAAGTCATGTGCCATTGTGCTGAGACATGGACCAGAACGGTAGAAATGGAACTATCCATATCATAACTTTGCCTATCACGAGACGGCTGCAGTTTTTGAATCAATGCAACGGTGGGTGAATAGACAGATGTACGCTGAGGCTCAGTTGGGATAACAGATAAATTAACAATCTCGGTTGCGCACTGCCATGCACGGCTCCAGCTTTCCCAAGGTTTCATATGAGGACAGCATCCAGTTTCAGCACGCTCTGTGCGAAACGCTCAGCATCGCCCAGCTTGAGGCGTACATCGGCTTCTCCATGGGCGGCCAGAATGCATTTTACCGCGTTGCTGTACCCAGACGTTGTCAAGCACGCGGCGGTTCTCGCGAGTTTTACCGCACCAGGTGGCACTACAAGTCGTTCCTCGAGGGACCGAAAACTGCACTCCTCAACAGGATCAACTGGCACAAAGGCAAGTACGTGGAACCCGCGCGCAAGGGAACACAGGCATTTGCGCTCGCGTACGCGGCATGGTACCGGCAGAGGAAGTGGGAGACGCTCGGGTGATCATCTGTCAAAGGCTACTTGCGCAAAACTGGGACGCGGGCATGGGAGCATGGGATGCTCATGACTTGATTTGGATGGTGCAACGCTGGGAGGAGCGCGGAGATATATCTGCGCTCGGTCCAGCAAAGAGCGATCCTGAAAGACCTTGCCGGTAAATGGGACCTGGAGAGTGTTTCGTTGATGGCGGGATGATGATGAGCTTCCAGGTTTGAGGGCGGGCTGAGACGACATGATGGCAGAACGCGAGGGCAGCGATGGGATATGGGGGTCTGTCTAGTCCAGTAGGAAGAAAACAATGCGTTTCCGAGCGTTGCCGTTGGAGTCAAATCTCATTGTTAAAGGAGGATGAGTCAGTGACGAATAACTCTTTTCGTTAGTGGGGCAGGTCGACTAACCGATCGCGACACAGACGCCTTCGACAACTTTTAACTTGGAACGACGATACGATAACCACGACAGCCACCTCACCAATTAGCAGCGCCCCTCGAAGCCAGCCACACCTGCCAGCTGCAGAATCTTACAGCTGCCATTCAGCTCCAGACGACGCGCCCAGACGACCGCATTGCCTTGCCGTTTCGTTGCGACGTGAGAGCGTACTTCCAAAGACGATCGCGAACATCCCAACCCCAGTCCCCGCGAGCGAGCGACGAGCGTTGCGCGCAGGGCCCAATCTTGGACTACGCTTGGACACCCGTACGCATCAGCGACTGGTCGGGCCGGCGATTTCTACATCAACATCGGAGCGGGGAGCCGAACGGCGGGAGGCACGATGGATGAGGAGGACCGGTTTTCGGCCAGCTCGGCGGAATCCGAGCGCGAGAACGAGCAGGATGAAGTCATGGAGGATGCGGAAGACGCAAACAATGACAACGAGCCCGAGGAGGAGAACAACGACGAGGAGGAGGAGGAAGAGGGCGACAACGAGGGCGAGGGAGAGGACGACGCACAGAATGCCAACGCGGGCGAGTCGTCGAGGATAAAGTCTAGCAAGTCTGCCACGCCTGCGCCCTTATCGATTCCGTGGCGGCCGACGGTTCGACCCGAGGCCATCAGCGCAAAGCTCTACGACATCGTTCCCACCATGGCGGCGCCGCAGTCGACGAGCATCAATGCCATGGCCATCACGCCCGACTTGCGGTACTGGATAACGGGAGGCTCCGACGGGTACATTCGCAAATACGACGGGCCCGGCACCATCAACGGCAAGCTGGCTCTGACGGTTGCGCAGAAGCACCCGTTCGTCGATAGCGTGACCAAGGCCGGCATCCTTATGTCGTACTGGGAGAACGAAGAGCCATCTCCCCCGAGCCGCGGCGACCAGGATCACGTGCTGTCGCCCGTCTACTCCCTCGCGGTGCACGCGGACGCCCTTTGGCTCCTCTCTGGGCTGGAGTCGGGCGGCATCAACCTGCAGAGCGTGCGCCACGACGAGGGCAAGAAGATTTGCTGTCTGCAACAGCACACTAACGCCGTTAGCGTCCTGACCCTCGCGCCGGATGAGAGGAGCGTGTTGAGCGGGGGCTGGGATAAGAATATCTTTGACTGGGACCTGAACACTGGACAGACCAAGAGGAGCTTCGACGGCAACGCGGGTCAGATATCGTCGATTGAGCTGCGGCCAGCTAGTGGAGTCCCGGTCCCAGCGGAGGCGGATGAGCCGCTCCCGTCCAGCACTATAGCTACGAACAACGGGGCACCGCTTCTAAATGGTGCGTCGCACGTTGAAGCCGACGGCGGCGACGCGGGTTTTGGCGGAGGCGCCTCGGCGGCAGCGCGCGACGCCCAGGCTTCGCCTGCCCACGAGAGCCTGTTTGGGGGCAGCGATGCGGGCAGCCTCTTTGGGGAGACGGCGGGAGAGCAGCCCTTTGGGCACGACGACGACGGCTTCGGCACGGGCATGGAGATGATGGGCGGGCATGAGGGGGGGATGGACCACTCGGCCGACATGGCCATGGCGGGCATGGAGGTGGGCAAGGATGCGGGCGGCGAGCACGCCCCGTCGACGCAGGCGCAGGCGCAGGCGCAGGCGAAGCCCGCACAGGACGCCGTGGAGGCTGATCCGATGAGCCAGACCCGGGGGGGGAGCGAGCCCGAACGCCCGCGCGCGACGGAAGAAGCAGCCTCGACGACTGCGCGGCCGCTGTCCGGGCATGAAGACCACCACCAGCCACTGCAGCAGCGGCGCTCGGAAGAGAAGGACCTCCTCAAGCGCTCCCAGTCCCGGTCGCCGCTGCTGCTCATGTCCAACCCAGCACCCAGCCAGCAGTGGGACCCCTCGCAGACGTCGGCCACGACGTTCCTCTCGTCGGCCATCGACGGCGCGATCCGCATCTGGGACCGGCGGGCGCCGAGCGCGGTGGCGCGGATCGGCACGCGCGCGGGGGTGCCGCCGTGGTGCATGAGCGCGTGCTGGAGCCCGGACGGGAACCGCATCTTCGCGGGGCGGCGCAACGGCACCGTCGAGGAGTTTGACGTGCGGCGGGCGAAGCGCGGGTGGGAGCCCGAGCGGGTGCTCAAGTTCCCGGCGGGCAGCGGCGCCGTGAGCGCCGTGAAGCCCATGGTGAATGGGCGCCATCTGGTGTGGTGAGTTGTTCTGCCTTGCTCTGCCCACTCTTGACCGGTCGTCTGACTGGCTGCGCAGCGCCTCGCACGACATCATGCGGCTGTACGACCTGCGCGACACGCGCGCCTTCAAGCACTCGACGGTGCCGTTCCTCATCATCCCCGGCCCGCCGCGTGCGGGCGTCATCTCGGGCCTCTACATTGACCCGACCAGTCGCTTCATGCTGAGCGCCGCGGGGACGAGGGGGTGGGACGGGACGAGCACGGAGGCGCTGATTGGGTATGAGATTAATGTCGTGAATTAGCTGGCTCGGCCATCTGTGCGTGGACTTGGTCATGGTATGGTGGTGTGTAATTGCCTGATTGCACAGGACCTGTGCTATGACGGAGACATCCGCACCCACGGCCTCGATGCTTCCACTGTCACCCCGTTCGCGGCCCTTTAGATTTGCCGAAAGCTAAAGATCAGGCCTACAGCGCCGACAGCAATGGCGGTGGTCTTGCCGAAGCCACGTCCCTAGAAAATCTCAAGTTCGAGGAGTGCATCGATATGGTAGTCCGGCAGGGGGCTCGGGTGCGGCGACGACGACCAAGTATCTCGACGTGAGCTGGCCGGCATCCGTCTCCAACGGGATGAGATGGCCGCGCATTTGGTTCGCCCGAATCTCCCCAGATAATATCCTGCGCCTGGAAGAGAAGAAGAAGAAGGAAAGGAAAAGAACCCCGCCCTGTGTTAATAGCGAGGAACGGGAGGAATAGGGGAAGTTTGGGGGAATACTACGAGGTAAGAGCTTTCGCACACCGGAAGGGATAAAGTCAATAGCGTTGTTATTGGAGGCCCGGGAAATCTTCCAACTTCATCCTCTCACCAGCAGCGTCAAGAACCTCGCCGTGGGCCTTCAGCACCAGCCAGCAGCGCCTTAACGAATGTGCGCTCATGACTCACGACTCGCGGTGAGACGACATCGCGGCAACTTCCAAGCGGGAGATTTAGAGTCTTGGGGCGTTACCTCGAAATGTAGCCCCGAATCTAGCCGAACAGCGACAGCAGGAGCAAGAGCAAGGAGAGTCCAGCCATTCACAGGCCCAGCGCAGTCAAGAACTCCAGGCGTAGGACGACTTTGACTTCGACGACAATGGCGGCGCGGCACTAGGACTTGCTAAGACAAGGGTTCTGACAGTGTTGATGAGGACGACGCGTCTGGGGTCTCGGTCGACATCACTAGTAGTGAGTATGGCCTACGATTTTATCTCCCAGTGCCAACGCTAACAGAGCTCATTGGTGTGATCGACTTGGCCGACCCTGACGATGCCGACATCTCGAAGCTGAGAACTTTGATGCTCTCCCAGCTGGCTTCAACGACAAACAGCTATAGGGCGCTATCGATTACGACGACATCCTCGAAGATATCCGCATAGATGTCATGGCCTTCGATGAGTACGTCGAGTCGGAAGACGAGATGTCTGAACCCTTTCGCAACAAGGTCAGCTCTCAGTTCAGCCCGCTAGCACTGCACAGACTCTCCTTCAACACACACAAGAAAAGGAGACTGAGAAGGTGCAGCTGGCTGTCGGGAAGCCCACCGATCCATCAGTCCTCGCACCTCATCGCCAGAACAAGTTTCTTGGGCTCTCTGACTTTGAGCTCGCATTTGGTCTTCTGGCACACTACTTTGGACTCAACCGCACTCAGTGCGCAGCATTGTGTGAAGTCATGGGACTTTTGCGTGACAAGAGCTCAAACCAGGCCCTCCCTGCGATCCAGACACTGTCCAACCAGCCGTCGACATTGAAGTCGCGGAAATCGCGGAAATCGCAGCAGACCTTCACTTATCGAGCCAGCTAGCCTCTTCACCAAGTTTCTATCCTCTAATGTCGCCAAGACGATGCGCTCAGGCCTGGCTCACTTCCTCGACGAGCCAGGTGGCAACGGGTGACGGACCTGATGAAGATCACCTGGGCTGCGTCTACGGCGTCGGTCTCATTGAACAGCTGGACAACAACCTGGCCCCGACATACATCCCGCAGACTCAACTTGTGGTCTGCGTCGATAAAAGCAAGATTGCTTGCGACTACTATGGGGCGAGAGTCGCGACGCAATGGGGTATTTCCCAGAACAAGCTCACACTCGCAGAGATCAACCTGCCCTGGACCTGATCCTCTCTCGGCCCTCCTGATCCTGCTTACTCGGAGTACAACCGTCTGACGGAGCTCATGCACGACTTGCCGATTGATAGAGTTATGGCGAAGTCCGTTACAGAGGCCTACGCCAGAGAGCTCCTCTGACCCCTTCCGCCTAGATGGGAACGCTTGACATCTCCGGTCCACCATCTACGCAGTTGTTCGTTGGCAGCTCATGCTTTGGCGGGGAAGACAAACACACCCCACGACAGGGGCAGAGCCAAGGGCACACAGGAGCTTATGTGTATATGTAAGAGAAGCCTCTCTCCTACTGTCAAGTAAAGAGGGTGCGCTCCTACGGAATCAATAGCCCACGGGCGCCTTGTGTCCCCAGTTGCGTCAGAATTTGCGGGTGATATGTGAGTGAGACCTCTCGGTCAACCCCTATGCGTGAACATGAAGTGAGTGATCTACGTCTGACACGAGGCCACGGACTACTGCAAAAGTTGCCTGGCCTTGTGTTCGGATGCTCTAAGTAAGTGAAACCCCTCTGCGAGTGAGTGATTGATACCCGGAGACTTGTGTGTGCATTTGGCGCAGAGCGCAACCGCTTGTCCTTTGGACCGCACGTTTGACTCCATCAAACCATCTAGAACAAATACGCATCTTACTGTAGTGCAGCCGGTCCCTGGCCTCTAGTTGGTCACTTCCCTTGTGTAATGCGTCATTTGTCACTTCAGCGTAGGACGACGAAGACAAATCCACGGGCTCATGTGACAGAATGCAGAGTTGTACTATATCGACTAACTTTATGTAAATTAATCAAGCACACATTGTCCGTCGACATAGCTTATTAGGCGGCTACTCAGAGCCCTCCGGGCCCTTCAAGTCGCTACTTGTTGGCGGGAAATAAGTTCCTGAGGTGCGTGATCTTCGCAGTATCTGGCCGCAGTCTCGTCGTGGGCCTCGCTGTAACTGATGTTATCTCAACTGCTATCTCCTGCGCAGCCGTTACTCGGCAAGCGCCCCGGTTTGCCACATCCACAGCCGTAATGGATTTTAAACGTGTAACACATAGCGTTTTGGTTAGCTGGCCCCCCTCACTCTCAAGCCCAGAGCAATCCCATCTACGGATGGAACGACGACTTTGGGGACATTGGACCTGACTTTCGTCAGGTTGAGATGGATCTCTTCGGAGACCCGGCAACTCGCCACGGGCGAACCAGTCTTGACTTCTCCAAGGTCGTACAAATCGACACCCAGCAAGAGGGACTAGTCCAGATCAACCCCATTCGGTCATTCAAGGATACGGGACTTCATCCTGTGCTGAACGTGCAGCGATCAGGCCATTACATGAGTTTGGCCGCCGGTCTCAGGTCCTTGAAGCACTTGGTAATATTCGTAATCGCCGCCTCCACTGGCAATCGTTCCACCGAGCTCGCACCATAAAAGCCATGGATTCCCTTTGTTCGGCTCAAAACATACTGAGCATCCTCGGGTGCGGAGATGGGCCCGCCATGACAGAGCACCATGACGTCGGGGTTGATCTCCACGGCCGCGTCCCGTATCTCCTGGATGAGCGTGACGCACTCGTCGATGGTCTTCCCCGTCGACGCGCCAATGGAGCCGCTGGTGGTTAAACCCATGTGGGCGACGAGGACATCGGCGCCGGCGCTGGTCATCTTCTCGCCCTCCTGGACGTTGAACACGTACGGCGTCGTGAGCAGGTCCAGGGAGTGGGCGAGGCGCACCATGTCCACCTCGAGGTCGTACGACATGCCCGTCTCCTCGAGGTTGGCGCGGAACTGCCCGTCGACGAGCCCCACCGTCGGGAAGTTCTGGACACCTGCGAAGCCCAAGTCGCGCAGCTGCTTCAGGAATGCCGGCATGTTCACGAAGGGATCGGTGCCGCAAACGCCAGCAATGACAGGCGTGTGCTTCACCACAGGGAGCACCTCGTTGGCCTGGGCCGGCGTTAGCAGCGTGCCAAATGTGGCATGCGCAGGGCAAGGGAGTGCGGCTCATACCATGTCTAGAACAACGTCGTTTGCGTTTCCATATGGCATCAACCCGGCCAGCGATCCCCTGCCGGCCATGCGAAAGCGGCCACTGTTATAGATGATGATCAAGTCACCGCCCCCGGCTTCAACGAACTTTGCCGAAAGCCCAATTCCAGCACCAGCGCCGACAATGGGCTTCCCCGCCGATATTTGGAAGCGCAGGTTGGCGAGGATCTGCTTCCGATCCGTCGGAGGGGCCATGCTTCGGCTGAGGCGCCTTTGACGAGAGGGGTAGAAGTGGCGTGGGTCAGGCGCCTCCCTGTCTTGGATGAGTTCACAGTCTGCTCAAGTCAATCGTTGCCTGGGGTTAATGAACGGCCAACGCCAGAGCGACTCGGGCTGCTCACCGGCCGTTCTGACACCAAGACCGGATGCCTGGACGAGAGACGCCGTTTGGAAGCCGAGTCGACTCATGACCTTCCAGCGGGAGGGCCAGGGTGGAGGGCGCTAAGACCGAAAGAACGGGCCATCAAGTTCAACGAACGACTCACGAGCTTGCTGATCGTGGGAACCGCCTACTAAGCCTCACCCGGAGTCCGGGACCTTGCAGCGGGCGCTTTCCCGGCCACGAATCGGGGCTCTCGGCTTCATTGCATATTGTCCAAGTGGCGGACGTGTTGACATCAACCCCGCCCGCAAAGTTCCTACGTTTACTCGTACAACCAACTTCAAACATTCCTGTCTGCTATTTGCAGCCTCGATACAGCTTCAATCCCCAAGAGCGCGCGCCAGTCGCCTGGGACGTCGAAATGGCCAGGGTTGCGCTGATCGGGACCTGCGACACCAAGCTGCAGGAGCTCGTCTTCCTTCGCGATCGGATCCAAGATACTAGTCGTGTCGAGTCCATGCTGATGGACGTGGGCAGGCGAGAAACCAAGGACGACGCCATCTCGATTTCTCAATCGGAGCTGCTTGCGAAATACGGTGGCGGCAACGACATATCAGAGCTGTCACGCGGCGAGTTCATCGAGTTCATGTCCCGCTGTGCCGCCAAAGCCGTGGAGGAGCTCTACCAGAGCGGCAGCATCGACGCGGTGGTCTCCGTGGGGGGCTCCGGTGGCACCTCGCTTGCATCTGCGATAATGAGAAAAGCCGTTCCTGTTGGGTTCCCCAAGCTGATTGTCTCGACGATTGCGAGCGGCGACACCTCGCACATTGTTGGCGAAACGGACTTGATGCTCATGTACTCGGTCGTCGACGTGGCCGGCCTAAACCAGGTCCTTCGCGATGTCCTCAGCAACGCAGGGGCAGCCATAGCGGCGGCGGCGCTGTCGTACGCAGGCCGAAAGGCAAACAAGCAGCCGCCATCCTCCAAGAAGCGCGTGGGCATCACCATGTTTGGCGTCACAACACCAGCCGTGGACGCCATACGGTCGCACCTCGAGTCGAATTACCCCGTCGAGACGTACGTGTTCCATGCGACGGGCCACGGCGGCCGCACAATGGAGCGCCTCGTCCGCGACGGCGAGCTCGATGCCGTCATCGACCTCACCACCACCGAGATCTCCGACTTGGTCATGGGAGGCGTAATGTCTGCCGGCGACAGACGGCTGGAGGCTGCCGCAGAAGCCGGCGTCCCGACCATCGTTTCGCTGGGCGCAACCGACATGGCCAACTTTGGCCCCCGGGATACGGTGCCGGCCAAGTACAGCAAGCGGAAGATGGTCGAGCACAACCCCATCACGACGCTGGTGCGGTCGTCGGGAGACGACTGCCGGCGGATTGGCGGGTTCATCTGCAACAAGCTGAGAAACGCGACGAGGCCGCACATGGTTCAGCTCTTCATCCCCAAAGGGGGGGTCAGCATGCTCGCCGTCCCGGGCGGGCCGTTTGCCGATGGTGAGGCTGACGGCGCCCTGTTCAGCACAGTTCGAGACGGCCTTGCGGGCAGCGGCATCGGCGTGGTCGAGGATGAGAGGCATATAAACGACGCGGGCTTCGCGCGGGATGTCGCAGAAGCCCTGGTAGCCAAGATGGGGCTGTAGGATCGACCAAATTGACATGTCGACTCGACCAATGGACACTGCAGCAGTACGAGTAGGCGCTTGTCAACCGGAGCATTATCATCGAACACGAGCCCCTGGCCGCGCTAACGAAAACACGGCGCCTCAACGACAGGCAAGGCAATTAAACGGACGCCTCAGCTGAGACTCAGCCTCAAATCCTCCGCGTGGAGAGCACCTTCAGCTTCCTCGTCACACAGGGGCTGCATGAGAGATGTTGTGCCTCTCGGCCCGAGTCGTGCCGTTTGTTGGCTACACCCTCGCGGCTGCTCAAGGTTTTTGGCGTCCTCCTCCATCGTCCAACTCCATCCTTTGCTTCATCGAATCTGCTCCCAAGCGCTGGCGTACACGTCGCCCAGTCGCCAGGCTCTCGGCATCATGCGCGCCGGCCCTCGTCTTTTGGCGTGCCTGACCCTCGTCTCCAACGCCGTGGGCAGAATAAAGTATCTGGTCTGTGGATGACCTCATCAGTGTTGCGACGGGCCGGCCTACTAACCCATCCACAAGGGAGTCGCCATTCCTGGCATCGACTTTGGCTGCGCAATCACTGTGCGATGCTGTCCTACCCACAGCGCAGATCCATTCGACCGCTGACGTGTGTAACAGGGAAATTGTCCAGCATCGACCAACTCGCTGCCGCTCACGTCGTTCGGGGGCGGCGATGGCGAGGGGCAAATGAAGCACTTTGTCAAGGATGATGGCATGAACATTTTCCGTCTTCGTGAGTTCTAATCTGGTCCACGGGTGGCAGAAGCACTGCTCTTTCTAACAGGGGGGAAGCCACGTCATGGCAGTTTATCCTCAACGACAAACTCGGCGGCAAGCTGGATGCCACCAACTTCGACAGGTACAACAAACTCACGCAGGCCTGCCTGGACACGGGTGCCTATTGCATGATTGATCTGCACAACTTTGCACGATGGGGCGGCGACATTGTTGGACAAGGAGGGTCAGTCACAGACGACGACCTCGTCGATGTCTGGCAACAACTCGCTCTCAAATACGCCAAGAACGACAAGATCGTCTTTGGCCTCATGAACGAACCGCATGACTTAGATATCAACCTCTGGGCGCAGACCTGCCAAAAGGTCGTGACGGCCATTCGCAAAGCCGGCGCGAACTCACAGATGATTCTCCTCCCGGGCACCAACTTTACGAGCGCCGAGTCGTTTGTGTCGACAGGGAGCGCGGATGCTCTTGCGAAAATCACGAACCTCGACGGAAGCACCGATAATCTGCTTCTGGATCTCCACAAGTACTTGGATATAAACAACTCCGGCTCGCATGCCGAGTGCACGACCGACAACGTCGAGGCTTTCCAAACGATTGCGACTTGGCTGAGGAAGAATAAGCGCACGGCAATCATTTCAGAAACCGGCGCGTCGATGGACCCTACCGTACGTTGCCCCCGGTGCCAACAGTAGACGGGTGAGGCTAACGGGTGGTAGTGCATGGACAAGTTCTGCACGCAAAACAAGTTCATCAGCCAGAATGCCGACGTCTTTGTGGGCTTCGTCGGCTGGGGAGCTGGCAGCTTTGACTCCAGCTATGTGATGACCCTCACGCCCTTGGGCTCCGCTGGCTCTTACACCGACAACAAACTGATGAAGCAGTGCATCATCGGTCCATTCATCAAGGACGCCCCGCCTGAAACGTCGTCGTCGAGTCCGGCATCTACGAGCACTGGGTCGTCGACATCAATGAATCAGGTATTCAAAGAAACGAACACGCCCCCAAACCCAACTGAGACCTCCGCCAAGAGTTCCCATTCCGAGAATGGCAGTTCAAGGTGTACTCGAAGTGTCGGCGCTCTTACCGGAGGTCTAGCCTTTGCGGCCGTTGCGCTATTTCACTTATGGCAGCGCCTCCTCTGATCAAGCATTTCAGCGGGTATATATTAGAACCGATCAGACAACACCATGTAACACCATGTGAATTAATACTATAGATGGATTTATAGATTCCAATTTCTATCATGTACTGAATGGGGCTTGAGTCGAGTGGCGAGACACCGACTGCCATGGTCAACCTTGTGGAAAATGGACCCAGTTTGTACAAAGGATCTGCTGGTCACGCCGCTTCGGCCATCACGAGGCGGGCACAGCGCGGGCACTTTTATCGACTACCGCGTCGACTCCGCCAGATCACAACAGCTTTCTCAATTACTCTCAAGTAACTCGTACGTACCTTGCATGTGCATTGACATGATCTCTTGCGTCGACACCGTCATCCATCACTCTGAATCTGAATCGCTGCCGCTCTCTTTCTCTCGGCTCGCCTCGTCAATCCTCATCCACTCCAACCGTCTAGACGGTTCAAACCTCTCGGAGCCCTCCCAGCGATTTCGCGACCACTCTCGGAGAGGAGAAATTTTGGACTTCAGCCACTGCTTCTCTGGCACCCACGCCTCTATCTCACCGTACCCCAAGTCGATGGGCGACGGAGGGCGTTTGTGTCTGGGGTACTCTGGGCCTCTCGAATTTGGCAAGCCTTCGACGCTCGAATATCCGAAGTCGACGATAGTAACCCGCATATCGTCGCTGAGAATCATGTTTCGCGGCTCGAGGTCGCCTTGCCTGACTCCGTGATATACAAGCATGCAATAATTTTCCATGGCCTGAGCGAGCACCTCCAGCCGAGTTTCCAGGTCGTACTTTTTATACTCGTCATTCTTAATCAAGGATAGCAGACTCTTGCCCGGAACGTATTCCATGAGAACCATGCGTACTTGTCGTTGCTTGCCGGCCAGAGGCATATCGAAAGTCCAAGAGCCGTGGTACATGGGCGTGTATTTCCCATCGATCCCCTCTTGCCGGATTTTCTCGTAACCAGCGGCCTCACAGCTGTAATGTATATCGGCATCGCAGTCGACGTGGCTGGGGATCACCATAACTGGGTAGTAGAGGGGATCAAAGATCTTGGCCACCACTAGTTCCTTCTGCCCATCCAGTCGGCAAAGCACGAGCTGAGGACCGCGACCATCGCGGGCCGCGACTTGGTCGACAATCTCAAGGGAATGTATCGAGTCGTCTGGATGAGGCCGTCCCGGGGGCGGTGGGTTCTGCAAAAGGTATTCAACACGGCTGGGGACAGGTTCGCGTCCTGGCCATTTCGCTTCACGTCGATGCGGAATTGCGTATCCAGGGTGACCGAATGGAGGCGGCGGAATGTGACGGCGAATGGAAAGCACGATGCCGCTGACATACGGTAACGGCGGGGGGGGGTTGGCCCTATCGGCAGGGCCCCGAACTGAACGCCAATCGCCGCCCATTGCAGATGTGGTGAGTAGGAGATGGTGTGTGTAGGAGATGAGTAATGGTAATAGTAGGAATTTACGGGGGTCAACAACGCCATGCCCACGTGACACGAGCGTAGGCAGGTATGTAATAAGATCCTCAAACCAGGACAGTTCTCGACTTGCGAACCTCCGGACAAAAGGAAGATTTGTCAAGGCATACTTTCTCGTATGGACCACAACAAGTGTTTATCACCTGCATGAACCCCGCAGGTTGGTTTAAAGCAGTACCAGTCACATGGGACAGCCCGCCTCTAGACAAAAAGGAACCACAGCATCTATTTGTCACCTGCATGGACCCCGCAGGTGCTCACATTTTGATGGGACAGCCTTCAGGTAGACAAAAGGGAAGACCTATCAAGGCGTACCCATAGACCACAACATCCGTTTGTCACCTGCATAAACCCCGCAGGTGCTCACATTTTGATGGGACAGCCCTCAGGTAGACAAAAGGGAAGACCTATCAAGGCGTACCCGTAGACCACAACATCCGTTTGTCACCTACATGAACCCCGCAGGTGTTTGAAAGCAGTGACGGTCACATGGGACAGCCCACCTCTAGATGAAAGGGAAGAGACCACAGCATCCGTTTGTCACCTGCATAGACCCGCAGGTATTTTGAAAGCAGTGACGGTCACATATGACAATGTTACGCAACTTGCCTCTCTATGCTTGCCCAGCCAACGTGAACCCTTCGGTGCTGAGGGGGACCCAAGACATTAGAGCAAGTTGAGCTGAAAGTGAGTGTGCTTCACCAGCCAGATTAGGCAGCCATCCTGCATTGCCTACATTGTCCGCGTTGCCCGCGCGTTGCCTGCGTTGCCCGCGTTGCCCGCGTTGCCCGTGCGTTGCCCGTGCGTTGCCCGCAATGCCCGATATGCCCGATTGCCCGCGTTGCCCGCATTGCCCGCGTTGCCAAATTAGCAGTAGGTTTGGATGCATGCCGAAATCGCAGGTACAAACTACCAACACGCACTTAATATAAATAGCTGCAAGAGCTTCACTCTTTGAGTCTCGAGACAGGCAGGCATCGCACAGCTCGAATATCGCACTGATATTTTCTATCACCAATGTCTAAACCGGTTAGCGTCTACAGCTCTTTCGATGAAGCCATTCCCATCAGGGAGCTATTAGATGGCCAGAAACCACCCCTCGTCCATGAATCATCCACCAGCACAGCCGCGGCAGCGGAACCCAAGGGCTGGGTGGAAGTGCCCTATGAAACATGGAATGGAGAGGCAAAAGAAGTGCTAAAGGCACACAAGAGCAAACTCATGGACCGATACATCGCATCCGCGGAGAACTCCCGTTTCAAGACAGAAGGCGACGTCGTCCATGCCACCGCCCTACACCTCAACAATCCAGTGAACATTGCGCTCGAATTCTATGATGGAAGTATCTACCGCACTGCCGAGAGGCCGTCGACGTCAAAAAAAGGCCGTGTCGATATGGCGTACTTTTGGGAGGAGGAAACGATGGACGGCAGGGCCTTTGCCGTGGTGGAATACAAACGCTTCGGCGCCATCTCCGAGAAAGAGTTTAACCAGGCCAAGATGTCGCAAGAGAAGCATCGAAGGATGTATGGAGATTGGCCGGACGCAGGCGAATTCGAAGGCAACTCGAGGCTGCTGATGAAGCAGGCCGTCCACTATTGCAATGTGTTTCACACGCGGTACGTGGCGCTCTGCGACATGAACTCCCTTGTGCTGCTCTACTTTGACGAAGTCGACGGTGCCGACGGCGGAACTCGTTGCCTTGGCACGTTTATCACCAAGAGGACTCAGATGAGGCGAGGTCTTTTGGGGTTCCTCGTCAAGGCGTACAAGGAAAAGGTGACGGGCAAAGGGCCGCCTGTTCCCCCGGGGTTTGAGAAGCCCGTTGCCGAAGGTAGCGGCAGCAACCGGACCCGTCCTTCCCGCAGCACCAACTACAAGGGCAGCTATAATGAGGGCGGCGATGGCGGCGACGATCTCGGCTTGGGGAATATGAGCTTGCAAGAGGGTGGTAGTTCCTCGTCTGCTCGACCAACTAGGGACTCCCCAGCCGGTCCCTCGTCTGCTCGACCGACTAGGGACTCCCCGGCCGGTCCCTCGTCTGCCCAACCGACCGGAGACTCCTATCAGGCGGAGCCAGCCAGCGAATGGGTCAAAGTGGAAAAGATGAAGAGAAAATCGGACAAGGATCCCAAAGGCAGGAAGGTGTACAGGTACGATTTCGAATTCGGTGGCGAGGTGGTCAGCGTAGGCGAAAACGAGTGGCTCAAGGGGACGCACAAGGGGCACAAAGCCTGGTACTGCCGGGTCGGCAAGCATACCTTTTACACTCGAAAGGCCCCTGAAGACATGGCTAAATGAGCACTGGGGTCGCGGCACGAGCAACACGCAAGGATACGAGTTATAGTTACAGCAGGGACGTAACAGAGAGGAACGGCAGGAATGGGGAGGAACGGCAGGAGCAGCGAGAAACGGCAGGAACAGCTAGGAATGCAGACACGCCATTTTCAAGACTGAACTCCATGGCTCGATGTTCCGCGAGAACGACCGCGACCTTGCGCGTTCCCTTCGACACCATTTCACCATGCCACGAAGTCAGAGCTGACGTGTGTTCAATTCGCTGTGCTAATCCAGCTGATTGCCAATTCTGAATCGTAAAAGCGCACCTCACCACTTCGCAGTCCTCCTAACACAACCACGCACATCCACATCCATCAACGCCCCGGAATCTCCCTGCCCCAACTAAAACACCAACAACCCCCCCAAAATCACATAGACTAACTCCCGAATCCCAATCCCAATCCCGATCCCGATTCTCCTCGTCAGGTCCTCGTGCCTCCAGCTCAATCAGCCACCCCCACCCTGACCGACCCCTCACCTCACACACACCCCCTCCCCATCGGTAGGGCTGAAGCGAAGGTTCACACACGCGCGCCCAGGTCGATCGCTCCCGGCTTCCCGCACGCCCCAATCTGTAGACACGCCGGACCGCGGGAGAGCGACATGACGTGCAGCGCGGCGGCAGGGGTCGCAGACGGCAAACGGGCTGCTGTCTGTGTCGACACCGTTACACCGGCTCCATCACGATCCTCACACGTCAATTGGCGTTTGGCGCTCAGTGGTCACCGTCGCGTTCAGCGCATCGTGCAACTCGTGTCTCGGGGACAGGTCAAGAAATTGAATTGTCCCAGCATCCACGTCTCGGATGCAACACCGACTATCTGGCCCGTCTCCCCCTCCCAAAGCCACGAGAAATGAAATGCATCGGCCAAGCGGGTTGTGCCGCGGCCTCTCCGGGTATGTCCATCTCAGGCACCAAAGCCAGCACAAAGAACTCCTCGACCTGCCAGGCGGCCTGCTCCTCAAGAGATGGCGCCGCCCCGGTCTCCTTCCCTCATCCAAACGGCTGCGGGTGGTCCTGTATGATGATCCAAATCACCCCTTGCCCGTCGTCAGCTCCAACCCCCAATCTCTCCGTACGACGGACGCATCAACGAAGAACGCCAAAACATGCATATCCCAAAACCGTGCCGAGTACCTCCTAAACCAGCGGCAGCATAGCCGTCTCCGAGAGACCCGGTTGACAAGAAAGGCAGCGAGGCCAAGGAGAAAAAGAGGAAACAAAGGAAAACGTGGAGTGGGGTGACGTGGTCGCAAATGGGGTCATCCGTGTGTTGCACTCCGGGTATCGAGAGGTCCCTACGCTCTGGTGTAACGAATTGCCGAAATGTGCCGTCCGTGCCGTGATGCTATGTAGTGCCGATTGTGCCGTAGAAAATGAAAATAAACACCAAAAAATTAGAAATCCGAGTAGACCAAAGGAGCCTGGCCGACAGACCAAGACCGGCGCAGCCGGCGTGGTGGTGGCGACGAGGCCATACTGGCGAAATCAAGGTCATGCAAATCATGTCGCTGCATGCGGGCGATGTGGTGTGTCGTAAGCGTCAACTTCATGAGTAGAGATGTCGTGCATAAGTCGTGACGTGGAGGAAATGGCGTGCGTGAGGTCAAGGGATGCATCCAAGCCCCTACAGGAACCTTCGCACCCAGCCCGCATCGAGCCAGCCCACCCTGTCAAAGGCGGTCCAGAGCTTCGAGGCCTTGTTGACGTCAATCTTGCACGCCTGCTGCGCGTCCGTCTTGCGGAACTCCTTGCCCGTGCGGAGGCACTGGAGGCGTCGCTCAAAGATGCGTCGCTTGCTCGTCAGATACGTGGCGCAGTCTAGCCGGAGGTTGCCGGCGAGCACCACCTCGTCTGGGTGCAGCAGGTGCGCGTTGGGGTCGTTGCTGAGGTCAATCGGCTGGCCCTTCCAGTCCACCTTGAGGCTGTTGGACCGGCTGGGGAGCGAGTCCAGCGGCGGGCAGTAGTTGGGCAGGGCGTCAAAGTCCTTGTCCTCGCGGTTCGGCGCGACGATCCGACGAGATGGCTCCGGCGTGGCGCTAACACGGCCGGCGGGTCTCGCGGGCCTCGCGAGCGTCGTGGCTGGGTTGTTGCGGATCTGCCGTGGGGCGGCCTGGGTCTTGGCCACTCGAGCCTTCGCAGGCTTGGCCGCGATGGGCTTGGCCGGCATGATGGCATGGTATCGCTGCGCTCCGGCCCGCCGGTCAGCCTCGAGGAGAGCGCGCTCCTTGCGCAGCCACGCCTTGCGGTCCGACGTGTAGTGCTTCATGACTTGGGATCGGAAGGTCAAGGCCAGCTCGTAGTCCTCGCGCCGCGGCGGGGCGACGCCTGCGAAGATGCTCTCAGAGCGGGCTCGCACGTGCTCGTCGACGATGCGCCGGTGCTCGAGCTCGGCGGGGGCAAAGAGCGGCGCCTGAGGAGGGCTCTGCGGCGAGTGTTCGTCGTGCGGGTACAAGACGGGGTCTTTGATCGGTTGGCTCGAAGGCGGCGTCGGTGGAGGTGCGTTTGCAGTCGCAATGGGCTTGCTGTAAGGCGAGACCGGGGGCGACATGGGCAGCGGCTGCTGCGCAGAGACTGGCCGACCACCGCCGCCGTCCACCTTGCCCAGAGCCCTGTTCATGCCGGGCGCGCTGTGGCCGAAGCTGTCGAGAACAGCATCGGGGGGGGACATCAGGCTGTTAATGTCGAGTTTCTTCGTCTCCACGGGCGCTGGCACCGGCGGCGGCGCCATTGAGCCTTGAGGCTGGTCGTTTGGGCGCGAATTGGAAGCCATTGGGGTTGCCGACGGTCGTTGATGAAAGTGGGAAAACACGGAAGAGGAGAAGCGGAATGGGGAGGATTGAGTTGTAGTAGTCCTGTGGTTCTTGTCGAAGGTGGTGGAAGGCTGCAGGTGACCAGAGGCGGGTTTGTCAGCCATGCTGGTAGGGCTCTGGCAGATTGACGTCTGGGTGGCGAAGGGCTGTCAGATGTGAGCCGCCGAATCGCAGGCGGCAGCCGGTCGCGGAGATACAGCCAACAAGTCCGGAACTAGATGCGCAGGCCAGAGTTTGGGGAGATGCAGGTGGGAGAGTGCGAGGGGCGAAGCAGGAGTCGGTTTGCTTTATGTTTGCCGCTGCGATGGGCGGCGGTGGTGGTCCAGTGGTGGTGGACTGGGGGGGGAGGACTGCTGGGGGCGACTGCTGGGGGCGACTGCTGGGGGTGGGGTGATTGAATGGATTGTCGGAGCGCACTGAATAGGCAGATAGATGGGCCCGATCCAGTCACTGCCAGTCAATCGAGCGTCGAAATGTCGTCAGCGGGCGGCGCGGGTTAGCGTTGCGCAATTGGCGGTGCTCATTGGCAATTGGGAGACGGCCAGTCGCAATTGGAAAGACGAGGAGCGCAGACGACAATGGCCGGGCGGGCTATTGTGCCTTTTGAGCGTCAGGCCACGATGACTGATGCGCCGATGACTCTGATCTGACACGCACTGCCTCCAGCGCACCCAAGGCCAGGCAAAGGCGTCGTTGATACCCGATGGGGACTGGGACCGACAGCCTGGGGCGCCCTGGCTGGCTGCGAGTTGCAGGCGTGGCCAGCCCGTGGCGGCCAGAATGGGAACCTTACGCAGGCACACACGACACGCGCGCGGGCACACGCCCCCCCGCGAGGACAAAGAAGTGGACGCTGTCGTGATTGGGCCGTTGCGGCGCGGCTGCTCTGGCTGGAGGGGCTGAGGGAGCTGGATGACGAGAGGCAGACGGACGGCGAGCGGTTCGGGGCGCAGTTGCGAGCTTGTCTCGGCTCGTCGTAATAGTGACCGGCGGATTGCAGTGCCAGGCTGGCAATCGATCGAGCGGGCCAAGGCAGCAGAGAATTGGCCGAGAGGACGGGCGTGTCGGTCCGCGCACCGCTGATGGAGGAGGATGGGCGCAGAATGTGTTTGAGGGAGGACGGAGGAGAGAGAGGTTGAAGAAGAAACAGGCGCAGCCCGTTGAAAGGAAATAGGATTGGACGGCCGCTGAAGCGAAACGGGGCAGCACAGATGCCGTCTTGTCCTCGTCCTTACGCGAGGGAAAGCCAGATTGCGGACGGACGGACGGGGAGGGGGAGTGCAAGGCAGCTGGCGACGAGACCGTCGCAGAAGAGGAGCCAGATGGAGGAGGAGGGCGTGTGATTGATAGAGGGGAGAGAATGAGTGGGGTGGACGCAACGGCCAGGGCTGGGCGGGGGAGGGACAGCCTACGAGTAAGGCACCTTAGGTGGTGACCCTGCCAGGCAGTGACAAGGCCCATCGGCGCCTGAACGGAGGCGGAGTCGGTACTCGTACACCGCTAGCAGGCGGCGGGCAGTGGATTCCATTGCAACACGCCCCCGTCGCCAGCAGCTGCCGTGCTCCCGGCGCCCGCCGCACCGAGCGTCTCTGGGGCTGAGCGCACTCATTCACGGGCATCCATTGTGTGAGGTTGGTCGTCGACATGCCGACTCGAAGTAGGACGCCGTGCAACGGCATGCTGCAAGAGCGCTTTCGGATGCCCTGCGAATGGGGAGCAAGCAATGCAACCCGATCAGAGTCGCACGGCGTCCGGTCTCTGCGATGGCACGGAGTATAAGCAAGGATAGATGCCTGGTGCCGTCGGTCGTGTTGGTGACAGCCAGCATATCTCAGGGCTCTCCGCTAACGGCACGCCCTCCACCAGCCAGTCAGGTGCCGTCGCCCGCCCAAGGTCATCAGGCACACCAGCCCCAGGCGAGGGTGTGATTTGCTGCCAACGGTCGTCCAAAGATAGCACCTGCCGTTGCTGCAAAGTGGTGGTGGTGTAGGGTAACCGCTCGGCTTGCTCTGACAACCAGTCGAGGCAGTCGGCTTGACGTCTTCGCAATCTGACCGACGACTTGGAGGTGCAATTTCTGTACCACAACTGGCTTGCTAGATGAGATCCGGCATGTAATTGCGGAGTGCTCCGTACCGTACTCGTACGACGCACAACATGGGGGCGGTACATGCTTAACACGTACGCATCTTTGCCGCTCACGGGCCCGATGGGAAGCGAGCCCGCGGGAGACACCTCGAGGAGGTTTGCTGGATGGATGGGTGAGTGAAGGCGATGCCATCCCCCAACTTCCCCTCTCCAACAAAGGGCGGCGACGCACTGCCAGGACCGCCCGCCCCGTGCATACTCGCAGGGTAAAAGCCGCATGGGGGCCCCAATTGATGCGCGTTGGTGCTGCGTTTCGGGATCTGGCGGCGCCCATCGCGAGCAGCCTCCAGGCGGCCCTCATGTCAACGGGCAGCGGTAAGGATGGGCGGAGGGTACCTGGCATAAGCCGGCCGTTCTCCCGCCTGCCACCTGAAGGCCGAGAGCAAGTCGATGCGATGGGGCGGGTGGTGCGTCCAGCGGAGGAGCAGACGACGAGATGGACGCATGGCAGCCGCCATGAGCCAACCCGACCCCCGCATCCCTGCTGTGGCTGTTGTGTCCGACGACGCTCGGCCGCCGCCCGTCCTTTTGTCGGCTGCCGCTCCCGGCGCGTATCGCGACATACCTGCAGCGGCCATCCTGACGCTGCAGTCACGATAAGGCTGTCTGCCACCTTGCGCTTGCGTGCGTGGTGCTTGCAACAAGGACAGGACCTTGTGACGGGGTGGGTGAAACCAGACAAGGGGAGAGGGGCGTCTGGACTGGCTGGGCTTCTGTCGGCTTGCCTGCGTCCTCGCTGCCCAAAGCCCAACGGGAGCGTCCAATGGCGGAGAGGGGTTTGGGGCTGCTTTGTTGCAGCTGGCAGGTTGACAGGCAATCAAGCAGACGGACAACGCACGGCAGAAGCAGCAAGCGAGGCATTGCGCTCGATGCGGCGCGGGCGAAGCACAGAGGCAACTCAATGGCAATCCGATGCAACCGCTGGCGACGCAATTCACACGACGAGGCCCCGTCCAGCTGGGCATTCAACCGGACCTGTCTGGCACGGTGGCACTCAATTGGCCCCGACTGCGCTGCCTATCCATTATCCATTGGCCAATGCTCCTCCGCCGTCGAGGCGCTCCCCCCGTGACCGCAACACCACCGCTCCCGGGCCTTCCATCTTGATTTCCAGCCCGACGAAACGCCAGAGGGGCAGTCAGACCGCAAGAGGTGAGTCACAGGATGGCGGCCACTAGGAGCCGAAACAATGCCGCTTTCAGGCCTAGCGCGAAGCAGGGCAGGGCGTGGCGCAGGCCAGGCGTGCGCACGGGTGGGGTCGCCGGGTTGAGGGTCGCGGCCTATTATCGATAAGCCAAAACTGCCGGGTACGGAGCACGCACCCGCCCCTCGAGCGTTCAGCGTTTTCTGCGCCCGCGCCCACATTGCGGGCAGACTGGGGGAGCAGCGGCCGTCGACGCCGTCGCGCCGCGCTCGGGAGCATGCTGGGGCCGTGGACGAGGCGAATTGCCTTGGTCTGGCGGCGCGTTGCGCGTCCGCGGCAGCGCACGACGGGGACGACAACGTCATTCACGCGCGAAGAACGCCTGCCTTGCGGGATGCCGCGGGGCCGTGTGGCCCGGCGTGAGCGGAGGGCGCAGGGGGGTGCGCCTACAAAGGCGCTGCCTATGTGACGCCGCTCGGAGCAATGCGATTTGATGCCATCCCATCCGTCGTCTTTCACGCTCGCTCGTCTTCGGACTCGGACTTGCGCGGAGTTTACGCTCGGGTCCGGGCCAGCGTGAGTGGCGAATGCGACTTTTCGTCAAGTGCGCGCGGGCTTGATCAACGAATGCGGACGAGGCAAAAACGACGCGGGCCGGCCGGGGGGATGCTGCGTGTTGGTTTGCGATGTCGCGGGTTGGCGACGCGCAGTGAGGGGAGGTGGTGTTCGTGGATGGGCCAACCATCTCTCCGCGTCTGTCCACACGCGCACCCAATGGCAATGCGCCCGTGAACGCTGCGAACGCGAGTGCAAACGGTTGGCTTGCGTGCGCAAAACGGCCCGCCCCCTCTGAAGCGATGGGGACGGGGATGGGATGGGGGCAGATGCGACATCGTGACAGGGTCGGATGATGGCGCTGGAGGAGGGGTCACTTGACGGCCTCATCCGCCGTTTGCTGTGAGACAGCGTGCGTCCTTATCGCCGCCCGTGGGCTGAATCCTCGATGTCGCTGCAGATGGGTCGGCAGGCCGAAGACGGGCTTCCGCTGCGGGTGAAGACGGAGTGGGCGCTGGATGTTGTGCATGAACTGCTGCCACCCACGTGCTTCGCGATATCACGGCCGTGTCCGTGGTGGCAATTCTCCAATTCTCCGCTAGCCGGGCTGGACGCCGTGCGCGCTGGTGGTATCCTGCGCAGTGGCATCGAGTTTGCCAGCGACCGCCTGCGACGACAGCTGCTGCACGCAATGCGACTGCATCTCTGATGCGATTGCATCACCCTTTCGTCCAGGGCATAACACTTGTAATACCCGCCTGCTAGCAAGGCGTCCTGGGCATCTCCAGCGTAGTTGCTAGGGCGAGGCAGTCTGGGGCCGACAACCAAGCCCCTCCAACTGCAGCAAGTCCAACAGCGCTTCAAACAAGGACCCTTGAGGCGACACCCTGCATGGCGTTGGACTACGTGTCGCCGGACGCGGAATCCCCTGCGCACGCCTTGCAGCAAACCGTATTCGACGACATGTGAGGAGTCCGGACTTGGACCCCTCCCGCCGATCCGCCTTCCGCTCCGTTGGATCGGGCGTCTCCACAACCGGCCGCCCAACGCCGATCCTCCTCCGTGTTAGTCGTCAAACCCAGCCGCGTCAAGCCCACATGCAACAACTGCGACGCATCGGTGCATTCCCTTTTACTCCCTTTTCTTGATTGTATTTCCAGTCTTGAGCAGACAGACTCACGTGACAAGGCGAAGCGCCAAGGCAAGATACCTGATAAGTGGCGCCGATCCATGATGAGCGTACCTACTCGTAAGCGGACAGGACGCGTGCAGCTGAAACATCCGTCCCCCACGAGGCAATCACGTATATGCACATATGACTTGGGCAAGCAAATCTTCAAAGGAAGGATTAAAGTCTCCCATGGATGCTAGGACCGTTGTATCCACGCCGTCGAGGTCGCTGGCGACGGTACCTGGCAACATCGTTTTGTCCTCCAGGTCGGTCGCACTCGACATGCACCGAGCTCGTTATGCACAGGGCTCATGACGTTTGTGGTATTTGACTCGCTGCACCTGTTCCATGAATCTTTATTCTGTAGGCTTTCTTTGCTTGGCATTGCCTCTGCCTGGCATGCGCGTGGATGTATCGCCGTGGGGTGACTGTGCAAGCAATCGGATTGTCATGATGAACACTGCGGTTTCTAACGGCCCAACACTGCGTCAACTATACCTCAAGGGCGTAGCCTTCTTACACATGCTCATCTTGATATATATGGCAATGGCGGAAGATAAAAATGATGTTGAAGACGGGCAGACGCGACGTGACATTATGTTGATGCTTTTGGTGGTCCCTGGAATCATGTGACGACGCTTCGCCTGACTCAGGACTTTGCAAACCTCAGCGCCCCAGCCAACGACTGACGTGTAGCGTCGCTGCGCCTCGCAATCACCATGTCGAATCTGATTGCGACGTTCCGATCCTTCCCAAGGGAGCTCTTTCGCGTCAACAACGGCCCCCAGATAAGCATTCGGCCGTGGTCACCGTCACCCAAGCGGCGCGTTTACGACATCCTGGCCAACAACGGGCGCGTCCAGCCCAAAGCGCTCGATCCGTCGACGTATCGAGGTACAATGCTATACCTCCCGGTGTGATTGAAGCCAACCTGACCACTCAATCCCTCATTAGCCCCCAATGGCGCCTCCATGCGACCCAACTCCGCATACCAGCAGCACCTGTCTCCGAACTGTTCCACGGCTCTGACGTACTCGTATTCGCCGTCTCAAAGGGTACGTGCGCCCATCTCGCTTCAGCGCTAGCAGATGTCGCTTAGGTGGCCATGTCAGAGGGAAACTGACATGATCGCTTCAAGGAACACGGCTGCCTGACGACTTGATACTCGTGCATGAGCGGACGGATCACTATTCGCTTCAGCCGGCACGAGACATGGCCCTTGACGGTGAGCGCTTCAGGTGTAACAACTTTCGGCATCAGATATGCTGACATTGCGTCGAGACTTGAACGAAAAGGCGACGAGCTTTTTCTTGGCCCATGCAAAACTTTACACTAGAAACCAGTGGCTCAAGGCCTACCCGGCGCCAACTGAGTTTCCGCCTTTCAATAAATAAACGATTGGATAGATGCCGGTGAGTCTGCAGGTGCGATGGCATGAGATGTCACCTGCCTGAAGGTGCATTCTTGGCCATCTAGGCAGCCTTGTTCTCGTCTTCAACTGCTCGTCGTTGGGCGGCCTATCGAGCCACGCCTCGGCCATGGAACTCGCCCAGGCAGCGATTCGAATCTAGGCAGCCAACAGCCTCTCACTCAACCCTGCCCGCACAGGCGTCCCTAACCTTGATGAGATGGCTTGGGATTGGGCTCTTGGGATTAAATGTATGTCACAACATAATTTGCGGCGTTTCAACCTGCTCTGTTTTCTTCTGCCGGTCGAGACGTTGCGAGGCGTCTGCGGCGAGGCGGCAAAGGAACATCCCTCGCTATTGACCCCCACAGTTGACTCCCAGGATTTGGAAGCCCTGGTCATTAACTATCCGACATTAGCACTTTCGCTGGACTTTGTACCCAGCACCACACGTCCTACCGCATTAGTCACACCACCTCAATCCCCAATTCCATCCTGCGAGACGTAACAACTCAGATTAAGGCCTCGCCTGTCAGCAGACTATGAAAATAGGATAATGACGCCGGCAGGAATTGTTCTGGGAAGCTAGATTCCGCAGTTGTGATCCAAGTGCCTATCACCCAAACACATCGTGGGTGCATGTTGTGGGTGCATGAGAGCTTCATCCACGCAGCGGGGATTCACCGCCTGAACCATAAAGGCACACCTCGCCAGTAACATCCAAGCTTTCATATTTCTTACCCAGGACTTCTAGATTGCCTTGCCACAGTTATCCAGACCCCGGCGTCCCAGTTCCAATTCTCGCTCCTCTCACCCCTCTCACCCGTATCGCATCAACCAGGCATCCAACTTTCATCCCAACACCCCATGCTCCAGTCGATCCAAATCTACTCGTAAGCCTGGAACCCCAGACCCCCTGTGCCTCATATGCAGCTTCCGTGACTCAACTGTAGTTGTTCGAATCGGCCATCAGCCGTTAATCCGCATGGCCTTATTACCTGTCAGACCATCGACCGCGATGCACCCCCCCGGCACTTTGCAAATGAGGCTGAAAATACCCAGGCATCGTATAAGCCTTGTCGGCCTATTGGTCTGCAGCCGCTGTTTTGAAACACCGTCAATGCCGATTTGCGCTGCCGCTACTGGTCGCGACAGGGGTATGTCGCGGGTTGGACAGGTCATTTGCCAATTGTTGCCTGAGCCAGGCAGAGCTGGACAGCATGGGTACATGGCGAGCCAACGCGTGTACAGGGGATCCGGTGTGAGCAACACGGTATCGTTGTCTGGCTGCCCGAGGCACCAGTGCATCCGTGACGCGTCACGGGAGGCGGTCAAGCACACCAGGTCGTTGTCGCCGAATAGGAAGCCCTTCGAGACTCCAGCACGAGGGAGTCTCGCGCGTCGGCTGCCTCCATCACGTAAAGTCGTAGACCATCAAGCTCTCGCGCCCGTCCCGCGCCTCCTTGAGCACAACCACCATCTCATCGTCAAACCCCACCCAGTTCTTCCTGTCCTCGGAATTAGCCTGCTTGGATGATCCCGGACTCATCTCCTGCGGCTCGTCTTCGTCTACGTCATCGCCCTGCAGCCTGGGCCGCACCTCGACGCTGCTGCCGCCGACCCGTCCTTCCAGCTCCCACAACCGGATCTCGTCGCCTCGCGTGCTGACGCTGACGGCCTTTCCGCGGGGCGTGATCTCTGCATCCGAGATGCCCGAGGTGTGGCCCCAGAGGCGGATACCGGGCGAGATGGAAAGTGACGTGGCGGTCGAGGTACAGAGGTGCAGCACGAGCGTGTTGTCGGGCAACGTGGCGAGCAGGTAGGGGTGGCTGTAGCACAGCCTGATGGGCCCGTCCTCGTCGGATTCGAACACACGTCGGGGAGAGCCTGCTCCGGCACGCGTAGGGGTCGACTCAGGAGAGGGGGTCGTCGACTTGCGCGTCTGAGTCGGGAGCGTGAATGCAACTCGCGAGCTGGCGACGTCTGGTCTGGACAGCCCTGGGGGCTTGATGTCCAAGTCTTGGATGCCGATGGCCCAGCCGCCGACGGCGTCGAAAGTGTAGGCAATGGAGGCCACTACCGACGTCGCCATCCTTCGTATCGACAGGGCAAGCGGCGCGCGGGTGCTGTGCGACTTGAGCGAGGTGAGTTGACGCGGCTGCGGGAGACGTGCGTCGCTGGTGTCCTTTCCTTGTGGAGATGATACATTGTCCGTCGGCCGCGGAGCTTCGGCTGACGCAGTCTCGTGATGCCGTGGGCTCTCATCGGACCGTTCAAACATGTATAGCGAGATGAACCCTTGTCTCGTCGCTGTCAGTACGTATGGGTGCCCGTATGCTATCGCCACGAGCTCCCCGAAATAGCTCTTGGCCTGCCGGTGCAGCAGCGTCAGCTTCGCCCGCTTCACGTCAAACCTCCAGACCCCAAATGTCCCGTCCTCGAAGCCGGACGACACGTCCAGTATCCCCGAGGCCAGCCGCTGGTCGTCCACCGCCAGACACGTCGGCTGGATGAAGGTGCTCTCGTCCATCCTGAGGCTCGTCTGGGCGATGGTCTTTCGGGTCTTGAGGTCCCACGCTCGTAGGCCCGACTCGCCGTCGGCCGTCACGGCCAGGCCGTCGACGACCTTGACCAGCGTCTGCCACTCGGGGGGCGGGCTCCGCTCGGCCTCGTGCACGGGGACCTCGTCGACGGCACACCTCCCGCGGGCCCAGTTATGGCGCAGCTTGTACTGCTTCTTCCAGTCCACGCTGTCGGAGAAGCTGGCCGTGGCATCCCCCGGGTCGACCAGCCCGCCCCGGCGTCCCCATCCGCCGTCTGCCCACATGGACTTCTGCCCCGAGGAGTGCAGCCGGCCGGAGCTGCGGGCGGCGCCGGCACGGAAGCCGGGGATGCGGTGGGCACGGGGGAGGATGAAGCGGCGGTAGTAGTGGGGGCGCCAGAGCTGCGAGTCGGCGGCGATGCGGTGGAAGCGCCTGGACACGGGCGAGACGGCGAGGAGGGCCCGCTCGTCCATGTAGGCGAGGATGCGCACGAGCAGCTCGTCGGACAGCGCGGAGACGACGTCGCGCGACGGCGGAGGCGGCGACCAGGGACGGGGCTCGGCGGGAGGGCTGGGCCCGGAGACGCGGTGACGCTTCGCGGGCAGATGGCCCCTGTCGTCGTCGTCGCTGTCGTCGTCTTCGGCGTCGTCGTCGCCCTCGCTCGGGGAGAGGCGCCGCTTGGCTGGCATCGCCTCTGCGGGGGCGCGCGGCTGCGCTGCTGACCGGCCGGGCGCTCGCTTGTTCGCCAGGTTGAGGTGCCTTACGGATGGCAACAGTCGAGACGCAGTAGGCAGACGCCTCGAGAGGGGAACGGCGAGGCGGGAAAGTCGCCGGCGGGTGCTGGAGAGGGAGAGGTCGGTGGCGGCAAGGGAGAGGACGACGGTGGAATGGAGGTGGTGGCTGGTTGAGGCAAGGTTGGCGCTTGAGTGCTGATTACTGCAGACCCTGAGGTGCGGTGTTTCTGATCGCCGATGCTGCACAGCACCTGTCCACTCCGTATCTGCGGCGTATTCGCACGCGACAGAAGCATCATCAAGGGCGGTCGCTTTATTTCCCGGCGGCGTTGCGACTGGGCCTGGCGGTTGGCGTTGCTTTTGCGCCGTCGCTACGAGCAATACGCAGCCTCAATGCGGCCGACGACGCACGCTCAGACGGCGCGACTTGCTTCTTCCCACACCCGCGGCGGCCCTCTCTGCCCAGTAGGGATGCAGCGTGGCGCAGGCGTTGCGTAGGGAGAAGCTGCTCCTCTCCTCTTCGTCGTCCAAAGCACCGCGGGCTGGTTTGTGGCTCGTCGGAGCGTTGCGTTTCCCCATACGTGCCCAATGCGAGATCATGTCCGTCTGTCTCGCGCCTGTCTACGGGTACAGAAGAAGTCGCTGGAATAATCACTCATCACATGTCATCCACCCAGTTCCCCGAACAGCGGCTTGCCCGTCACAGCTCCCCAAACGCCGCTTGCGCCGCTCGCCAGGTTGCTCGTCACATTCCGACTCTTGCGAATAAATCGTCATACACCGTTGCGACCCAGCCCTTAGCTGGCCCTCCGCGCGCCACGATGCCCAGGCCGCCGACCGCCCAGGCCGTCGCGACGGCCAGGGCCACGCCGTGGACGCCCAACCATTTGCGCCTGCGCTGCCTCTTTGTCCGCCTGTCCACCACGACGCTCTCCGTGCCGCGCCAGCCGCGGGTCGACGGCGCGGCGCCGAGCCACCTGGCCATGCCCCAGACCATGTGCCCGCAGCCGGCGGCGATGAGGCCTGCGTAGGCGGCCCGCGCCGCCACGGGGTGCCGTGCGAAGCCGTGGGCCACGTAGGCGAGGCCGATGTTGGAGCTGTCGCCCTCGACCGCCAGGGGCAGCACGCGGTTCACAAAGGCGTGCGTCGAGTAGAAGACGGCGAATGCGTAGCCTGATATGGAGATGTAGCTGAGCGGCGGCCATAACCGTACGTCGCTGCCGCCCTTGGACCCCGGCTTTGCGTCGCCTCCCTGCAGCAGCCGGTGCAGCGCGTACATGCCCGGCGTGCCGCCGCCGTATCTCTTCATGTTCTGCCAGCGCCTCAGCAGCCGCAGGGCGACGCCGGAGCCGACGTGTGCCAGCACGGGCAGCGCCACCAGTAGCGGCTCGGCGACGGGCGTCTGGTAGATCTCGCGCGTCATGAGGAGGTATGTCTCGGAGCCGGCGACGGAGCCCGTCGCGGCGGGTATCAGGGAGACGTTGGCGAGGTGGAGCGAGGTGAAGATGGACATGGCGTAGCTCGAGTACCGCTGGATGCGCGTTACTGCCGTGGCTGTCAGCGCCACACCTGATTCAGGTGGCCATGGAGCTTTCACCGACAGTAGTATATGGCTCCGCGGCTGCCGCTGCCGTCCAACCCCGGGGCGCCGGCCGTCGGGCCACTCCTGACGCCGCTGTCCAGGGCTTCGTCTGGACCCAACGGCTGCTCCTGGTCGGTCTCGGACGGCGAGGGCGTGTCCATGGGGGACGGGTCGAGCTGTAACAGTGATATGAGGGTCTGCTGGGAGTCCCGGCGGGCCGACCGCCCGGGCGTCTCCATCCCGAGGGTGCAGTATTGGATGGGGGGGGGACGGTGAGGAAGAGATAACCTGAACTCTGAAGGTGAAGATTTAGCAGACGATGTTGGGCAACGGCCCCAGGGTTGTTTAGCTCCTCCCACTGACTGGGGCGCGCGTCAGCGTGAAACTGCCCCGACCTTAGTGGACGGACCCGCTGTACTCCGTAGCACTGGACCCGATTGCGGCTGCGGGTCCCTGTTTCAACTTCACCTCCACCCTCCATCCGGGGCACGCAAAACGCCTGCACAACACCGATGAATCGTCCACGAGAGGCCAGACGAGCGCGAAGCTGAAGCTACCATACCCCATCCACACAGACCTCGACACTCTTCGAGATGCCTCCCGTAAGCTCCTCTCCGTCTCTCGAGGCATGGCTGCTGACTCGTCGCAGAGACACCAGACGCTCCCTCCGCCGCAGACGTCGGCCGCGCGCGAGGCCCAAAGGTCGTTCTACTGCACACTCTGCTCCAAGGGCTACTCGCGCATGAACGAGTACGAGTCGCACCTCGGTAGCTACGACCACGCACACAAGCAGCGCCTCAAGGACATGAAGGCCATGGTGCGCGATCCCAACGCGACAGCTCGCGCCCGAAAGGCCGAGGCCAAGGCGGACGGCCTGGTCAGCATCAAGCTCAGCGACAAGGACAAGGAGGCCTCGTCGGCGAAGAAGCCGGGATTCAAGCGGAGCGGCTTCAAGAGCGCGTTTGGGTCCAAGGAGAGCCAGGCACCCGTGGACGCTGCGCCCAAGGTCGAGGCCCCTCAACCTGGCCCTGCGAATCAAACGGGCGCGCCAGAGGAGAGCGATACCGAGGACGAGGGCTACGAACGATACGACCCCCGATTCCCCACGGATTAATTCACCACTACGACCGAGACGGTGACGAGCTTATGGGCTGCTACCTTGACCATTCACGAGCGGCGAGTGTACGATTTTACTGTTTTAATTACGAGTCATTCCGACCGGCTGCGTAACTTACATGGCGTTGGGCTGCTGCATCCACCGGTACGACTCTATGTGCGACAGATCCTCCTCGAGCAGCCCCATCATATTGCGGTTACCCGAAAACCAGTCTGCTATTTGCGCCACCCGCCCGTTGGCGGGTGGGAGCCCGCCGTTGTCTTGCGCGTGCGCCATGGCCTGGTCCTCGCTCGGCATGAAGCCCAGCTGGCTCAGGTACATCTCAAACTCGTCGCCGATGGGGACCATGGTCTGGTCCTCCTGCTGCTGCGACTTGGCCTCCACGTACAGGCTGGCGACGTCGCACATGACCTGGCAAAGGCGGTACAGTTTCTCAATTGTCTCTGACGAGCCGCGGGCCCCGTCCAGGGACGCGACAAATTCCTGGAGGACCATCAGGTCGTCGAGCGACGATGTCTCGATGACGTAGCAGAAAAGGACAAAGAAGGGGGCAAACGGTGTCAATAATAGGTTCCTAAGATGATAGAGGTCAGTATGTACGAAAACCGGCCAGAGCGTGACGTGCAGTGACTTGAGACTCACCAGTGGACGTAGATGGATCTGAAATAGCTGCCCGGGTCCGTCAGCTCGGCGCACTGCTGATGGACCCTCATCGCCTTGCGGGCGACCTCGAGGCACTCATCGCAGAAGCGGCTGACGGAACCCTCGGGCGCGGGTATCACGCGGTAGACGAGGGTGAGGGTGACTTGGAACTGGACTTCGTCGCCTCGCAGGAAGACGTCGACGACATCCGACGAGTTGACGGCGCGGAGGTAGTTGTAAACCTGCTCTCGGCACTCCTCGGCCTCCACCTCGAGCTTCCGCAAGTCCTTGGCCAACGCCATGGCCCGTTCCACCAGCTCGGCCTGAGGGCTCTTTAGCGCCGCAGGGCTGTACCTGTGTGGCTGTCAGCCTCCGACCGTCATGGGCATGAACTGACGGCGAGGAGAGACGAGAGACTTACAGCTCCTCGTATATCCGGCTCTGGAGGTGGCTAATCTTGACCCATAGGGTCGGGATAGTCGAAGACTCAAAGTGCCCGAAGCCGTCAAACTCAAAGACACGGGGAATGTCAATGTCACACTCGTGGATGACGGGGGCGCGGCCCAGCCTCAGGCCGAGCCCCTTGTCGAGGGTGTAGACGTGCCAGAAGAGGATGCGCTTGAGCTTGGCCGTGGCAGGCGAGTCGTACTTGAGCGTCTCGGACCTGTGGTAGCCGGCCGTCTGGCAGAGCTGGGCCGCCATGCAGCTGAGATGCCAGGCAACCGAGGGCCTGGAGACATCGACGGCGTATTGAGCCTATGGCACACGGCCGTTAGCTGCAGAGGCCAAGCATTGGATCCGCGAGGCTGAACTCACCCCGAGCAGGAGGGCTTGGACGTTTTCGACCTTGGACGAGAGGAAGAGGGGTGTGTTGGCGAGGCTGGTCTCGAGGTTGGCACGGCACTGCTGCATATACGCGTGGTACTCGTCCCGGACCGTCGTGTCCGTGGCCAGCGAGGTCTGCTCCATGAAGAGGTTGTACAGCATGGCGTTGACAATGACAAAGGTGGCATCGGAGAAGTCCTCGGTGGCAAAGTACACCATGCGGCATAGGCTGGAGAAGTCCGAGAGGCCTACGAGAGAGCACATGATGGTGAAGAGGGTCGGCGGTGCGGCTGAGACCCGCGTCAGCAAACGGCACGCGACGACGGAGGAAGAAGAGGCAACTTGCCTTTGGCGTGCTTGAGCAGGCTGACGACGGCGGCCATGGGCGGCATGGGCAGCCTGCAGATGCCGCCGGGAGGGACGGGCTTCTGGAGCGGGAAGCGAGGCCCGTGGCTGATGGACCTGCGCTTCTGCATCTCGACGAGCTGGCTGAGGTTGGCGAGGGCGGCCTCCATCTTGGGGTTGACCTCGCGCAGCGACGTCCGCTTGACGGCCTTTTCGAGGAACTCGCTGGCAAAGGCCGTGTGCGCGGTCAGGCCCGAGTCGCCGCCAAAGGCAGACTCCTCGTCGCTGCTCTCATAGTCGGCGGTGGAGGCGGCAGTGGGTATGCTGCTGCCGGTGGCGGGCGTGTTGACATTGCGGCTGGGGTCGACGGGCGCGGTGGGGGATGCGATGCTTTTGAGGAGGGCCTCGATGTTGCCGAGACGGGACTCGATCTGGTCAATCTTCCTCTCACTGGAGGCGCCGGTCAGTAACACGCAGCTGGGAGAGCGCCGTACGGAAGATGGCCGCCTGCACGGTACCTGGCGGTACGTGGGCAGGCGGGTAGGGCAGGGCAGGGCTTGGTTGGTGGTGGTGGTTCAAGTTGGTACAGGTGAGGCGAGGTGAGGTGTTTATGAGAGAGTAATATGACGAAGGGGGTGTGAGTGTATGTAGGCATGTGTGAGAACCATTGGCAGGGGAGGGATGAGGGCAGGGATGTGGTTGAACAGAGCGAGCAGGAGAGACCAACTATTGCGAGGATATGAGGACGCGCTGCCGCGGTTCCTTGGGCCGTTGACCCGCGCCGGTGGAGGTGCAGGAGCGCTTTGCGGTGCGGCAGTTTGAGCACGGCCAGTCCTTGTCGCAGCGGATCTATTTACGAGGCGAGCGAGCAGGCGTCAGCCCTGTGAGGGACGGGAGAGGGCGAGAGCCAGGATTGTGGGGAGGGTGAGCAGAGGAGACGAAGCGCCCATCTGTCTGTCTCGTGGCTGGCCGCCGCCGCCGGTGGTGATCATGCATCGTGGTGTTGGTACGTACCTTGCGCAGCCGGCACTGGTCGCACTGTTGGGTCAGAAGGATGATGTCAGCGCCGTCTCACGGATGGGACTATTCGAGGCAGATGCAGGAACCAAAGCAACGACGACAACGGCAGAAGCATCAGTACGGACCGCAAGGCCCGGGGAGCCTCTGAACGAGCAGACGACGGACGACGGACGAATGGACTTACAGCTCGGCGGCCGGAAGGGTCGTCGGCGGCGCCCGCGGAGGCGAGACGCAGGCCCTGCTGGGGACTGCTCTGCATTCTCTGCGCGCAAGACGCGACGCAGCGCCAGCCCTACGAGGGGAACGAGCCGGTGACGTGAGCGTCTGGCGGAGGTATCTCGACGCTCGCGGCGTCACTCGTCCAGCAGCCGTTTTCGGTGGTTGGTCGGCTGGCTGCTGCGCGGCCGGGCCATGAATCTGCAGCGGCGGGGGCGAGCGGGTGGGACAAGCGTGCCGCGCCTGTGCTCGTACCTGGTACCTGGGGGAATGGGGAGGCGTCGAGTGCCGTGCTGGTTTGGCTTCGTCTGTGTCCGGCGTTGCTGGTGTGGGATCAGGCCTGGGCATCGTTGAGGCGGATCCCGTCCGCGATATACGGCGGCGTCGGCGTCCGCGGGGGCCGCGGGGCCCGAACCAGCACTCGGGCCTCGCGGTATTGGCAGCCAGCAAGGTTTCCGCCGTCCGCCGTCGGCAGCTGCGCAGCTCCGCCGCCGTTGGACACGCTGCATCGGGGGACGGCGGGCCAAGCCTCTTCGGAGCCGGTGGGACGCTTGCTCCGTGAGTCCGTACGCGAAGCATCGTGCCGAGGCTGAGTCATCGGCCATGTTAAGGCACACTCTCGACGAACAGCGTGCGTACGCGTGCCACACCCATGATCGACTCGGAGGCGCAGGCTGCGAACCAAGTCTCCTCCAAAGTCGTTGCTTCGTCCCCTGCGTTCCTCGACCAACAACCAGCACCACGCCAGGGCCGGATGCAAATGGAAGCCCGCAGACGGACCACGCGGCCTGCACGCTCGAGCATTGGATGACGATGGCGAGCGAGGGGGCCGGGCCCAAGGACGGGGCCTCGAGCTTCAAGTCCTTTGCGGTATGTCATCCTGGCATTGGCTCTGCCACTGGAGTGAGGCGACGGCTGACCTGCGTGAAGCGCGTGTTTGCGTACAACGACGCCAAGGGGTGGTTCATGGACGGCGTCGCGCTCCTGTGCATGGTCGCGGCGGGCACGGTGCTGCCGCTCATGGACGTTGTGTTTGGCAAGTTCATCAACGTCTTCAACGGCTTCGTGAGGGGCGAGCTGTCGCCGGACGGATACATGAGCCAGGTTGGACAGTACACGTGCGTTCATCGCCACCATCTGCCTCACGGTCAGGGACTGACGACGACAGCCTCTACTTTGTCTACCTCTTCATCGCCAAGTTCTTCCTGACCTACGTCTGGACCGTCCTCGTCAGCATCACCGCCATCCGCGCCACCAGGAAACTGCGCGTCGACTTTGTCCGCCAGACCCTCCGCCAGGAGATGTCCTTCTTCGACGCGCCCTCGTCCTCCGTGTCTGGCCAAATCACCACCAACGGCAACCTCGTCAACAACGGCATCTCGGAGAAGCTCGGCCTCACCGTGCAGGCCGCCGCCAGCTTCGTCACCGCGTTCGTCGTCGCCTTTGCCGTGCAGTGGAAGCTGACGCTCATCATGCTCGCCATCGTGCCGCTCAACCTCGCCGTCACCATCCTCTGCGTGGCCAAGGACACGGCGCTTGAGTACCGCATGTTCGACATCTACAGCCGCAGCGGCAGCCTCGCCGAGGAGGCCTTCTCGACCGTCCGCACCGCGCACGCATTCTGGGCCTTCCCCAAGCTCGCGGCGCGCTTCGACGGCATCCTGGAACAGGCGAGGCGCGTCGGCCGCGAGAAGTCGCCGCTGTACGCGGTGCTCTTCCCCGTCGAGTTCTTCTGCGTCATCGCCGGCTACGCGCTGGCCTTCTGGCAGGGCATCCGCATGTACGCGTCGGGCGAGATCGCGCAGCCGGGGACCGTGGTGACGGTCATCTTCGCGGTCCTGGTGGCGGCGCAGGCGTTGACGCAGATCGCGCCGCAGACCATTGCCATCTCCAAGGCCGCGGCCGCCGCGCAGGACCTGTTCTCCGTCATCGACCGCGAGTCGGCCATTGACTCGCTGTCGAGCGACGGGACGAGGATCGAGGGCTTCAGGGGGCACATCAAGCTGCGCGGCGTCAGGTTTGCGTATCCGTCGAGGGCTGGTGTCCCTGTGCTGCACGGCCTCGACCTGGACATACCCGCCGACAGGACGACGGCCCTCGTCGGCACCAGCGGATCCGGGAAGAGCACCATCTTTGGCATCTTGGAGCGGTGGTATCCCGTGTCGGGGGGGTCCGTTACGCTCGATGGCCGTCGCCTCGAGGACCTGAATCTGCAGTGGCTGAGGACCAACGTCCGACTGGTCCAGCAGGCAAGCACTCCGTCCTCCAGAGATGCACATTGACTAACGGGAGACAGGAGCCGACCCTCTTCAGCGGCAGCATTTTCCAAAACGTCGTCGACGGCCTCGCGGGCACCGACATGGCGAAGCTGCCCGACGCCGACAAGGAGCGCCTCGTCCGCGACGCTTGCAAAGCCGCTTATGCCCACGGCTTTATCGAGGAGCTGCCCAATGTAGGATGCCTCATCTTACCCATGACGGACTCGTGCTGATCTCGCCACAGGCCTACGACACGCACATTGGCGAGCGCGGCGCCTCTCTCTCGGGCGGGCAGAAGCAGCGCATCGTCATCGCGCGCAGCATCATCTCCAACCCGCGCGTCCTGCTCCTCGACGAGGCCACCAGCGCTCTCGACCCCAACGCCGAAAAGGTCGTCCAGGCGGCGCTCAACAACGTCGCCCACGGGCGCACCATGGTCGTTATTGCGCACCGCCTGTCGACGATCCGTGACGCCGACAACATCGTCGTCATGGCGCGCGGCGGGACGGTCGAGAGCGGCACCCACGGCGAGCTGCTGGGGCGCGGGGCGCGTATGCGAGGCTCGTCCAGGCGCAGGACCTCGGAAAGGCGGTGGACAAGGCCGACGACGAAGCAGAGGATGGCGACGATGAGGGTGAAGGCGAGGGGCTCAAGGACGTCGCCGTTGCGGATCTCGACGTGGCCCTGACCCGGGCATCCACCACCGCCTCGATACCTGGCCCCTCAAACGACAAGGACGACCGATGCGGCCTCTTCCACGGCCTGTACCTCATCCTCAAGGAGCAGAAATCGCTGCACTGGCCGATGCTCGTCACCGTCCTGTGCTGCATCGCTGGCGGCGGCACGTATCCCGCCCTCGCCGTGCTCTTCGCCGAGACCATGGGGGCCTTTGAGACCATCGACGTGGCCAAGGGCGACTTCTTCTCGCTCATGTTCTTTGTCGTTGCGCTGGCGAACCTCGTGGCGTATGCGATGACCGGCTGGCTCGCCAACATCCTAGCGCAGGTGAGCCCCTTTCTGCCCCTTTCACACGACCACACGGCAAGAGAAGGGATGAAGCTGACGGCGCATCAGACCGTCATGAAGTGCTACCGCGGCGAAATCTTCGACAACACCCTCCGCCAGGACATGGCCTTCTTCGACCGCCCCGAAAACTCGACCGGCGCGCTCGTCTCGCGCCTCGCCGCCGAGCCCACGTCCCTGCAGGAGCTGCTGTCCATGAACGTCGCGCTACTCGTCATCAACCTCGTCAACCTGCTCGGCTCGTCGGCGCTCGCCATCGCCGTCGGCTGGAAGCTCGGCCTCGTGCTCGGCCTCGGCGCGCTGCCCGTGCTCGTCGGCGCGGGCTACGTGCGCATCCGCCTCGAGTTCAGGTTCGAGGACGACACCGAGGGGCGGTTCGCCGAGAGCAGCGGCGTCGCGGCCGAGGCCGTCATGGGCATCAGGACCGTGTCGTCGCTCGCGCTGGAGCGGGCCGTCGTCGAGCGCTACGAGGAGCGGCTGCAGGGCGTCGCGGGCGCGGCCGTCGGCTCCCTCGGGTGGAAGATGCTCTTCTACGCGCTCAGCCAGAGCGTCTCGCTCCTGGCCATGGCGCTGGGCTTCTGGTACGGCGGGAAGCTCGTGTCGACGGGCGAGTACACGGCGGCGCAGTTCTACACCGTCTTCATCGCCGTCGTCTTCTCGGGCGAGTCGGCCGCCATGCTGTTCCAGTACACGACGAGCATCACCAAGGCGCGCACCGCCATCAACTACATCTTCCGCCTGCGCCGCGACCGCGTCATGCAGGACGCGGAGCACGAGGGCGACGGCGACTCCGCCGGCGAGAAGACGGCACCCGCGCGCGGGGGCACAGCCAAGGGCACCGAGGTCGCCTGCGAGGCCGTCGAGTTCGCCTATCCCCTGCGCCCCAGAACAAAGGTCCTCCGCGGCATCGACGCCGCCATCCGCTCCGGCAAGATGGTCGCCCTCGTCGGCGCCTCGGGCTGCGGCAAGTCGACCATGATCGCCCTCCTCCAGCGCTTCTACGACCCCGTCGCGGGCACCCTGCGCGCCGACGGCCAGGACATCGCCGCCCTCGACCGCCGCCGCTACCGCCGCGGCATAGCTCTCCTGCAGCAGGAGCCGGTGCTGTACCAGGGCTCCATCCGCGACAACGTATCCCTAGGCATCGAGGCCGGCGACCCGTCCGAGGCGGCCGTGATCGCGGCGTGCAAGTCGGCCAACGTGTGGGACTTTGTCGCCTCCCTCCCCCAGGGGCTCGACACCCCGTGCGGCGCGCAGGGCCTCGCGCTGTCGGGCGGCCAGCGGCAGCGCATCGCCATTGCGCGCGCGCTCATCCGCCGGCCGCGGCTCCTCCTCCTCGACGAGGCGACGAGCGCGCTAGACACGGCGTCGGAGAAGGTGGTCAAGGAGGCGCTCGACGCGGCGGCGGCCGGCCGGACCACCGTGGCCGTCGCGCACCGCCTGAGCACGATCCGCGACGCCGACCTCATCGTGGTGTTTGCTAAGGGCAGGGTCATGGAGCGCGGCACGCACGACGAGCTGGTCGATAGGAGGGGGCTGTACTATGAGATGGTCCTGGGGCAGTCGCTGGATCGGGAGGCTGCTTGAGGCGGCCCTCCTTTCGGGGTGTTGCTTTTATATAAACCGAGCGAGCGATCAGAGACAGAGTTTTAGATAAGAGGCACCTGGACTAAGAGCCAACTAGCCAATACTCTCTTTCACTTTCGCGGTGTGCAGGATTCCAAGCGTAAACGCAATGCCGTGTACTGTATTTGGTACTTCCATCTAATCCGTACCTCTCCAGACGGGACAACTTGAGACCCTGGCCAGTCGCAATCTAGACGCTCGACCCAACGCGGAAATCTATTGCATCGTCTTGGCTTCGCCATCCTTGAGCTTGCCCGCGTCCACGAGCCTCTTGACCTCGCCGCTCCACACGGCCTTGATGTCGCCGGCGACAGTCAGCCCGTTAAGCTTGCCCGCCAGCGCCGCAATCTCGTCGGGGTCAATCTTGCCCTGGATCAGCTCCACGTCGTTCAGCACGGCGTCGATCTGGCTGGCAGAGGCGTCGCCCCCGGCGGCAAAGTAGTTGGCGTCCTTGACGGAGCCCTTGAGCACGCGCTTGTTCTTCTTGACGGCGTTCTTGGCCGCCTCCTTGGCCTTCTTGGACGACTCGCGGTCCGCCTTGGCCTTTTCCTCGGCCTCCTTGGCCGCCTTCTCGTCGGCCTCCTTCTTGGCCTGGGCCTCCTCGGCGGCGCGCTTCTCGGCCGCCTCCTTGTCGAGGCGCTTCTTGTTCTTGGCGGCGTTGGCCTCCTGGCGGAAGCGCTTGATGCGCTCGTCGCCGGCGGAGCAGTCGTCTAGCAGCTTGCGCAGGCGGGTGTTGTCCTCGGCCTTCTTCTTCTTGCGGGCGTTGGCGTTCTTGCGCTCCACGTGGCGCTTCTGGTCGCGGTTCTCGTTGTCGTCGGGCACGTCCTCGTCGAGGTACTCGAACGAGCGCCAGCTGTCAAAGTTGTACCAGAAGTTGTAAAACTCCTCGACGTGCTCCCTGGTGGCCTTGGCGTCGCCAAAGGTCGGGACGGGGTGGTTCTTGGAGAAGCGGGCCTCGGACTTGAAGACCTTGCCCCAGAGCTTGTAGAAGTCGCCTTTTTGCAGCTGCTTCTTGGTCGGGGGCTCGACATCGGCCTCCTCGTCGACAGAGTCGTACTGGCGGCGCTTGACAGGGTCGAGCAGCACCTCGGTGGCCTTCTGGATGCACTTGAAGAACTGGTCGTCCTCGGTGGCGCCCACGGCCGCCTTTTTGTCGGGGTGGTGCTTGAGGACCTTTTTGCGGTGCGCCTTTTTGATCTGCTCCTCGCTGGCCTTGTAGCGGTACTTGGTGATGCCGAGGACCTTGTAGTGGTCCTGGGTCTATACTCCTTGTCAGGATACTCGTCCTCCAATGCCGCAGAGGCAGTGTCTCACCTTCCAGTCCTTGGCCTGCAGCTGGAGCATCATTGGGTCCTCCGGCTCGCTGACGTCGCTCTCGTCGCCATCCTCGATCTTCTTGGCATTCTCCTGCGCCTGGATGCGGTCGTCCTCGGAGAAGGTGCGGTTGTTGCGCGAGCGGCGCGCGTGGGCGAGGAAGTGCGGGCCAACGGGCTCGATGCTGCGCTGCGTGGCGCCCGAGAGCCGGCCGACGGCCTTGAAGTCCTTGTCGCCACTCCAGCCCGCGGGCAGGACGGGCAGCGGGATCGTGATTTGCGCAGCCGTCGTCATGGTTGTCTGCGAGGAGGTGCAATGGAAGGTTTGACTTTTTTCTCCTTGGTGAGAATTTTGGTGGGGTCCGGTCAGCTGTGAGCCGGAAGACGGCTGATCTCTGGCTCCGCGGTTCAATGGCGACTTTGAACTTTCTGTCCCAGCCTGCTTACACCCTTCCACAACGCTCTAGCCATGGCTCTGGCAGCATATAGGAGCCTCATGCGCGCCGCGCGCATCGCCTTTGAAGGTGCGGCCCCCTCTCGACCTGCTCCGATCGACTTTGAGTCAGCATCCTAACATTGTGACAGGCGATGCCCCCGTCCTCGCCGCGGCGCTGGACCAGATCCGCCACGGGTTCCGGCAAAAGCCGTCGCTCGACTCCTCCAGCGCCGACTCCGAGGCCGCGATCCAGCACGCCGAGGAGGTGGCCAGGATCCTGCGCGAAAACGTCGTCCAGGGGAGGAAGGCCGAGGGCAAGCGGGATACCTACAGTGAGCAGCGCCGCCTCCACGACGGCCATTGCCTTGAGTCAACTGTACTGACATGATATGAGAGCTGCGGATTCACCAATACACCGAGAGAGGAGACAACGACAGCATAGCTATGGCGGGCACAGGCACGTCAAGAGAATGTGGGTGCAAGTAAGCACATGTATAAACCGCCAATGTACAACTAGTTGTAAAATTACTGGACGATGCTACGCCGGTCATGATACCCTCCACCAATGCCATGGTATAAATCCTCCGCAAGGATGCTCTTCAAGAGCCAGATCCTGAACCCAATCCGCAAACGCCATACACCAAGCATACTGAGAGGACCATGATTAGTCGCCAGAGAGACTGGCATAGTTTGGAGCATCTTCTCCCCCAGGCGGCGCCGCCACGACGAGAGCACTGGTGATCCTGGGCTGGCCATCTCGCCGTCCACCCTCGGTAACACCCTGTTGCTGCGCCCTGCCCTGTGCCCTAGGCATGCGTGCGTCACGGAGCATCTGCGATCGCTGGTCCCTGTCCATGGTTCCAATGGCCTTGGGCTGGCCCCATCGTATCCGCAGCGGACATCCCGCAATCACGGCGCGGCCCTGGCATGCCGCCGCCGCCGCCTCCGCCGCCTCCCTGGTCTCATAGTTGACAAAGGCGCAGTGTGACATGTGCGAGCACACCAGGCTCTTGATCTTGCCGTGGACCTTGAAGAATTCCCGCAGCTTGAACTCGGGCAGGTCGTCCTCCACCCCAGTCACAAACAGGGACATGACGTTCTTGTCCTCGGGCGGCAGCCAGTCGCGGGGGCTCGGGGGTAGCTGCGCGGCGCTTGGGAATGCCTGTCGTCCTTTGCCGCCCCTGGTCCCAGCGCCAGCCGCCGCGGCGGCCCTGGTATCTCGTGTTCGGATCGGCCCCGGCCCTCCCACGCCCGCGCCCACCGCAGCATTGCCTCCAGTGACGCTTCCCTCTGCGAGCTCCGACTCGCCCACCGTGCGTCCCTTTCGAAAGTACGGTTTGCTAGCGGCCAAGCGACGCAGCAGCTCGCGGGCCTTGTCGTCCGTCTTCTCGTATTCCTCGGTCCCCGCTTTGCCCTCCTCGATGAGCCTCTCGTTGTTCTGGGCAAAGTACTCCCTGTTGATGTCCGACTGGGGCCCCGGCGCGACCATTTTCAGGGCGGCGTCGCGGACGGCGATTGGCAGGCCGAAGGAGAGGTCGAGCATGCAGCTCTGGCAGCAGTTTTTCAGTCGCGCGCATGTCAGGCAGATGTTGGTGCGCTTCTTGCGGCCCTGGGCCCCGTCGGGGTTCCAGGCGAAGACGGTGAATGGTCTGGTGCACTGCGGGGACAGTTAGCATCGTCAATCTTGGGATCCTGGGATAGTCGCGACAAGACGTACCAATTTGCACTCGGCGCCGTAGTCTTCCTTGAGCATCTTGACGTATGGGTTATCGGGCAGGCAGTTCTCACACACGGAGGGAAAGTCGGTCGACTCCCATCCTGAGCGGTTCAGGTCCTGCTTGATCTGGGGCGGCATCATGGAGAGCTGCGCGACGGGCTTGAGTGTTGTCGTCTTGGGGCTGCGATGGGCCTGCGCTTCGTCAGAAATATGCTGCCGCCGCCACCACGGGACGGCGCTGACATAAGCTTTGAAATCTTATCGATAACGGTCCAGGATGACTAAGGCTCGTCTTCGCATTCATGTGGTGCTCGGGTTCGTATTCGTATCCGTCATCGCATCCCGCCTTCCGCTCTTAAGGCTTGTGGGTCCCACACCCCCCTTGCAGCTGGATTTTTGGTACTTCTATCACAAGCTAATGATCTAGTTAAAAGAAGTATCATTGATGCGCAATTAGCATCTGATTGGTTTTGCTGGGACCCAGAAGCCTTAGAGCAACTCCATGGGATCTGAGATTGCAAGCCCCATCCGTCAGGGGGCGATGCAGCATGTCGGAAAAAAGGGCCCTGAAATTGCGCCGCAACTCTACCTGGGCCAAAAAGACATAAAACCTCCCGTTACCACCCACCCGTCTTGTGCCTCTCGCGACATCGACGCCTCCTCTCCTCTACTGCCTCATCTGGCTGTGTGCTCTGCTCTGCAACTCCCGCGCCACGAGCTCCCGTAAACCTTCAGCATGGTCTCCACTACCAAGGCCAACCTCGAGGGCGAGGACCACAACCGCGATGCTGCCTTCAGCAAGGCCATGCACGGCAAGTCGGCCCAGGCCCGCGGCGGCATCGCTGCCATGTTCTCCAAGGGCTCGGACGCCAAGAGAGCCGCCGTCGACGAGTACTTTAAGCACTGGGACAACAAGCCCGCCGAGGACGAGACGCCCGAGCAGCGAGCTGTAAGTTGGCTGTGTCTCTGCCGCGAGGAAGCACGGCGACTGACGGCGTGGATGTAGGCGCGAACCGCCGAGTACGCGACTCTGACGAGACAGTGAGTACTGACTGGTGCCGGGCGAACGAGAGACGATCGTCAGCCCCCAGCGTGTCAAGGTGTCTGACGCGATCCAGCTACTACAACCTCGCGACCGACCTGTACGAATACGGCTGGGGCCAGTCCTTTCACTTCTGCCGCTTCTCCCACGGCGAGTCCTTCCATCAGGCCATTGCCCGCCACGAGCACTACCTTGCCCACAGCATGGGCATCCAGGAGGGCATGAAGGTCCTCGACGTCGGCTGCGGCGTCGGCGGCCCTGCTCGCGAGATTGCCAAATTCACCGGCGCCAACGTCACGGGCCTCAACAACAACGACTACCAGATCGAGCGTGCCACCCACTACGCGGCCAAGGAGGGCTTGTCGGAGCAGGTCAGCTTCGTCAAGGGCGACTTCATGGTGAGCAGACAACTCTGCCAGTTATGGCTATATCATGTGGGCTGTTCCAACGCGTGTTAGCAAATGTCGTTCGAGGACAACACCTTTGACGCCGTCTACGCCATCGAGGCCACCGTCCACGCCCCCGCCCTCGAGGGCATCTACAGCGAAATCTTCCGTGTCCTCAAGCCCGGCGGCATCTTTGGCGTCTACGAGTGGCTCATGACGGACCAGTACGACAACGACAACCTGCGCCACCGCGAGATCCGGCTCGGCATCGAGCAGGGCGACGGCATCTCCAACATGTGCAAGGTCGAGGAGGCCCTCGACGCCATCAAGGCCGCCGGCTTCGAGCTGCTGCGCGACGAGGACTTGGCCACGCGCCCCGACCCCCTGCCGTGGTACTGGCCCCTGTCTGGCGAGCTGCGGCACATCCAGTCGGTCGGCGACATCTTCACCATTGTGCGCATGACCACCTGGGGCCGCACGATTGTGCACAACCTGGCCGGTCTGCTGGAGACGCTGCGGCTGGCCCCGGCTGGCACTAAGAAGACGGCGGACAGCCTGGCGCTGGCTGCCGACTGCCTGGTCGCCGGTGGACGCAACAACCTCTTCACTCCCATGTATCTCATGGTTGCCCGCAAGCCTGCCGCGTAAGGCTGCATGGACAATCGGAAATGGAGCAAGACGCGGAGAATCCGGCGAGATGCGGGACACAGCGCAACGGGTAGAGGATTAAACTGGCAGCATGGGCGTATCAAACAAACATGTGGCAGCGGGGAACAGGATTCTTTTACGGCCATGTAATACTACAAGTTGAAAAGAGTACCTAATTAATTAATTAGACGTCTTCCAGGATGCAAGGCAAATCGGGGTGACTCACGGCTCGCCGGCGAGGCATTTCTTGGGTCTGTGAGTGAGCCAACGCGATGACTTAATGGGGAGGCCTCGCTAATATCAATGAGACTTTCTCGTACAGTCATTGCAGCTTAGTTCCGCGAAACAAGTTCCATTGCATGCTTTCTCCATTCGCAGGTTGGGCATTGAGCTTAACCACCACAGCGCCGAGGCACGGTCGCTGCTGATACCGACTCCAGCTGCCTCGGGAATAAACAGCCCGGCAAGGCAGCGAACATCCCGGCATGGCCGGCGACTCGGAGCCGTCGGATGACGACCTTATCCAGCTCTCGCTGCTCCGGGACGAAGAAACCGACGCCCTCGTCACCGCCGGCCACCTGAGCGAGGAGCTGCGATGGGACTCGCCGTTCAACACAACGGTCCATCTTGAATATGACGAGATGACTCTTTACATCACTCCCGGGTCGGTCTATCCCCTCGCCTCTCCGACCTGGGAGATTGTCAACCACGCCATGCCCATCGATCCCGTCGACGGCCTGCGGCGGCGTCTGCGGGAACTGATCCTTGAAGCAGCCGAGATAAACACCCTGCAGAGACTCCGAGCGTGGGTCGACGCCTGTGACGGGAGCCTCTTTGACTATGTCAAGGTTGTCACTCGTATGGTGGAGGAGACGTGCCGGGCTCTCGACGACTTCCGCGCAGACCGGGCTCGGAAGACACCCGTCAAGCAGGATGACGAGTGCCGCCCAAAGTTGACGTTCAAGTTAAAGGACGCAGTCGACATCCAGAGCCTCTCGTCGAGTGAGCTGGCCTACCGCTACATCGGCAGGACGCCCCAGGAGATTGCAGCCATGATCCCCTCCCGATACCGCGTCCAGCACATCGAGGAAGTCCTCCGCAAGGACCTGGCCATCAAGTTCGACCTCTTCCACTCCCGCCTGCGCAGCACCCTATCCCATCTTCCCCTACGCACCCTCCGCCAGTTCGCGCCGCCGGCCATGTGCCGCAGCACTCGCGTCTCCGACTACGTGGACCACATCTCCAAGCCGCGGCTCACTTTCCACGGCACGCAGCGGCGGTACGTGCCCAACATCGTGCGCCACGGGTTCCTGCGCCCGGGCACGAAGGACCCGTCCTCGGGCGCGGAGCACGGCGTGCGGTGCGGCGCGACGTACGGCCGCGGCATCTACAGCTCGCCGGACCCGTCGTTTAGCCTCGCGTACTCGGACTGGTGGTGCACGGCGACTCGGTCGGACGAGTACTTTGGGCTCAAGATAATCGTGTGCGCGACGCTCATGGGGCGCGCGCGCGTCATGTACCGCGAGGACGACTGGCGGACGCAGGAGGAGGCGTACGAGGGCGCCGACTCGCACGTCGGGAACAACGGCCTCGAGCACGTTGTCTTCAACGCGGAGCAGATCCTCCCCGTGTACGTGGCCCATCTGGGCTGGGGCGAGGACAACGCGGATTTCTTCGAGGACATCCCCGAGGACCCGGGGCAGTGGAGCCACCGGCGCTCCTCGACGGCGGCGCAGCGCCTCCAGCGCAAGAACGAGGTCCAGTACGCCGGCGACAGGCAGCGCACCAAGGCCGCTGTTTTCGCAAAGGCAGCCAAGTACTTCCCCTACGGCTTCGGTCCCGCGACGGGCAGCAAGTTCGAGGTGCAGGAGGTGGGCGAGGTTGTCCGAGGACGAGGAGGACTACGGCGAGTACCAGGAGCTGCGGGGCGAGCGCAACCGCGGCGCCGACGCGGACGGGTACTGGGGCTGGCAGAAGATGGGCGAGATGGAGGACTTGGGGACGCGGCGGACGAGTACCGCGCGCAGAGGAGGGCGCTTGGGCCTGCGTGGGAGGAGATTGCGCTGCCGGGGGAGGGGGCGCCACCGAAGGAGGATGTGGACGACGAGGGATATGAGTTTCACCTGGGGAGGCTGATGGGAGGTTTGGAAGAAGAGTGACACGCCTAGGTATTGGTGTTGCGAGATGTGCGTTTGCCATGATACCCTCAAGTCTCTACGTGCGAGTAGTGACATGGATACCCGCGGTCCTATAATACAGACAAAACGTTCCAAGATACATGCATTAACCAACGGCGGGTCGACCGGTCTTTTGTTCAGGACGTTTTGTTCTCTCTACATCACCCGCTGCAACCAACACGACTCCCTCTCGGGCTTTTTTGCCAAACGCATCATCAGCTCAACGTCCTCGTCTCGGAATCCATCATTCAACAGCCCGATTTCAACCGCCAGCCGCGCGTATTGGATCGTGTTCCAGCGCTGTCCTTCCGCGCAGAATGTCAGCGCCGCAAGCCGATACGCCTCGCTGATGGGGGCGTGGAGGCGCTCCTGTTCGTACAGGCTGACGAGCGCCTGCGCGATTTGGGGCGAGGCTGTTTTCCAATCTTCGAGGCGATGGTGCAGAGCCGCCATCTGATCGAGCCGCGCGTCGGACGCCTGGGCCAGGCTCGGGTGCATGCTGCACAGGCTGCAGGAGCAGTTGAACCCCCAGGAGGAGAGCTGGTCGAGTCGCTTCTGTCGCCGCATGTGCGGGTTGATGTAGGTGATGGTGATTTCGGTGCCGGGGGTGATGGTTGTCATGGCGTGCACGTACTGGGTGAGGGTTTCCGGGTCGAAGAAGTAGGCGGCATTCGGCCGGCAGTCGTGGTTGAGGCGCTGCCGTTGGTCAGAACATGAGCCTCGCTCGCTCCCTTACGAGTGCACACTTACAGCGATCTCGGGGAAGACGACGTAATGCGTGGACTCCTCTATGTCGACCTCGAAGGCGTTGGTGTCGATCCGATCACTGACGGGATCGTCCACAGGCCGGCCGTACAGCTCCCAAAACAGATTCTTCGATGCGGGAGGCAGCCCGCTGACTGCCGCGTGCTCCAGCTCGGTCCACTGCTTCTTTTCCAGATCCTCGCACGCCTCTGCGTCCAGTATCAGGACGGGCGTGTGCGCAAAGATGCGGTCGCCGCGGTGCAGCGTCTTGTTCGCGATCAGGCCGCGGCCCCGACCAGGGAGCTCTCTCTCCTCGAATGGCGGCGACGGCTGCGTGTTTACACCGGACAAGACGCCCGTCTCGACAAAGGCCGGTAGGCGTCGCATGGACTCGGCGCGGTCGGGCGTGGTCAGGATGGATATGCCCCGGCCATCGGCGAAGGAGTGGGACGAGTAGGCGCAGAACAATTCGGTCGTGTCTTCGGAGGCGAAACATTCGCCCTGGGGCTTCCACGGGGATGACGGGAGACGAGTTGCGGTTGCAGCACCGAGGGGCGCTTGGGTGAAGCCACCGCGCGCTCCTAAGCCGGGTCGCTGACATTCCGACAGTCGGAATGGGGATGCGGAGCATACATCCCTGGAGTTGATGTGTCGCCCGCTGGCGGAGGCGGACGCCAGGGCCGAGATGAGTACGAAACCTGAAAGAGCCAAAGACATTTTCCTTACAGCTTGTGAGAGTGAAAGAACACATTTGCTAGGCGGCAGAGGCGATATATGTAACAGCAGCGCACGGATGCAATCTGCAGTTCGTTTCGTTTCAATGCTGATCCTGGAGACGTGTCCTGTCTCCGAAGGCGTTTGAGGTTATGCACCCCGTCGTTTCATCCATCCTTCCCGCGTCTCTAGAGCGTTTAGCGTTTACGACGTCTCCAATCCATTTAAGGCCAGCATCATCCAAACCCCAAGCCCCAAAGCTTGTGCCAGCACCACCCACCATGGCCGATTCAATTGCCGTCCAAACCGCGCAAGCCGCGGGCATGAGTGCTTTGTCCAACATCATTGCACAGTACTTTGCAGCCTACCAGACTCAGGTAACCGTGCTTCTTTGCTTTCTGCAGTTTATACGCTGATGAAGAGACAAAGTCCCGATTCTCGCTGGAGCTCGACGCATTGGCGAGATACGTCCTCTACGGCATCCTGAACACTCCATTGAACTGCCTCTGGCAGGAATACCTTGAGCGCAAGTTTCCCGCTCAAGCCGCGGGCCGCCCACCGAAGCAGAATGACCAGCAGGGATACGGAGCAAAAGACCTGAAAAATTTGGTCATCAAATTCGGGCTCGATCAAACTGTGGGCGCAGCGGGGAATATCCTCTTCTTCACCGTGGTCCAGGGCGTGTTGAACGGGACACCAGTTTCGGGAATCAGACAGGCAATCATCAAGGTAGGCCGCGAATGGTGTCGGTGCCGGAACTGGTGTTAACCTTCGCAATGGCAGGATTCTCTCGGCATATATGTCAGCGGCCTGATGATCTGGCCGCTGGTTTCGCTGATCAGCTTTGCGCTGCTGCCGGTCGAAAGAAGGGTCGTCTTTGGGTGCGCGGCCGGAGTTGCGTGGGGGGTGTACCTGAGTCTCATTACGATGGGAGGGGGCGCATAGAAGATGGGAGTTATTAGTTTGGTGGTTTTTCTGTTTATCAACATGTTGTACGATTGTGCCACGTGCCACGAGGCGGGAAGGACGGGAGGGAAAGCCGGCAAGCTCGAGCAGAAGCACCGTGTAGGTAGGTATCCGGACAAGATGGCGGATTCAAGCATCGCGTTCGTCTCTGACATCAAAGGCAAGGCCGAAGCTGCCTTGGGGTGAATTTTTCCCGGATCTTGCCGTTTCTTCATGGCCAATGAATCTGGAGTGGTTGCAAACAACGGTTGTCTCGTCGACGCCGAGGCTATGAACGGCACCAGCAGGGCGCTTCATTGCCGCTGACGATCGAGTAGCTTGCCAAGCTGCCTCATTGAAACGGCGCTACTTCCATCTCTGTTGTCGCATTGGTGAGGCAGCAGAGGATCCAAGGTCAGGGTCGAAAAGCGTTGGATTCTCTGCTCCGTCGCTCGAGCCTCGGGTCGGCGAGGTCTCAGCTGCTGGCGAGACAGGCCCTTGATCCTAAGCAGAGAAAGCGCCCTGCAACCGCTCTACTCGTGTAAACGACATGTCCTCTGGACTCGCGGACCCAGTTTATTATTTCACCGTACGCTAGTGCCCTAACTAGGCTCCGAGGACATGGCCGTGCTCGAGATTGTCCCCATTCCAGCTGCTCGCCTAGCTAGCTTTCTACATGGGGGTAGCTTATTAGTTAGACTGACGCACCACGGCATCGCTATGGGAGCGGCACGGGTTTCTGACCGGGGGAGGTCCTTAGCGAGTGATAGTCGGGTGAGGAGGTGTCGGGTTTGGTCGGCGGCTGAGTTTTTTGGGGCGATTTGGTCCGTGAGATTGTTGGTGGGAGCTACTCGTACATATTACCCGTGCGATCAATAGAGAACTGGCGGTGAGGCGAGCCTGTCCAAGAGCGGTAAACCCCAGGCTGGCCAACACGTGACTCTACGGATTGTCCGTACTTTAGCCATTAACAACCTAACAATCCCCTTTTCCTGCTTGATGTCTGCCATTCCCGCGACAGAACAACACTACCCTCCCCCAGCTATTTTCGACCTCACACCCCATGATTCCACCTTTCCAAGGCTCCACCTCGAACTTTCTTCGAGTCAAACAGGATGTGGTGCTCAAGTACCCTATTCAAATCTGGAGAGAAAGCAGCGCGTACAAGTCGCTAACCGACAAAATCGCCAACAACTTCTCGGTCGAGCGGCAAATTCTTCCCGTACTCGGAAGCCATCCCAGAATCGTTCGGTAGGTTCGTCAACCCCAACAGGAGACACGCTACTAACAAAATATGGAGGTACCTTGGTTGGCATGATGCGCCAGGAGACCCTCAAGGATTGCTCCTCATGGTGGCCAGCCATGGCGATCTTCAGCGGTATCTAGACGAAAACTACGCGACGACCTCGCCCTCACTCCGCATAAAATGGTGTCTACAAGCTGTCGAATCCATCGCATACATCCATAGTCGCGGCGTAATACATTCTGACATGCGTCCCGAGAATTTCCTGGTTCATGCCACAACACCAACCTCGCTCGATCTCTGGCTGAGCGACTTTGGTGGCTCAACATGTGAGAGACTTGGCCTAGATGGAGGCCACTTGCCGGACTCAGGCTTTTATGACCCAAAGTCAGAGTTTGTCTCGACTGCTCAAACAGACATTTTTAGTGTTGCATCAATCATGTACACTATTCTCACTGGGCATTGGCCATATCGGGCGCCTGGACATGGGTTTTTCAGGACGGGAGAGGAGATGGAAGAGTATAGACAGAAAGTCGATGATCTGTTTGAGCGAGGACAGTTCCCCGACGTTGATGGGCTCTTTGCGGGCGAGGTCATCATGAAGTGTTGGAGGAACGAATACGCCAACGCGGATGACGTTTTGGCAGAACTACGCAGGGATATCATGAGAGAGACAAGCGATGGCACGCCTTGTTGTGAATAATGAATAACTATTTTGCTGATGGCGAATGAACACACCCAAGGCCGAGTGCAACGAGATAGCGAGCTCCTCGCAAGGGAGAGAGAGAGACGAGAGGTGTAGGGCCTGTCCACACGTGGGAGATGTCTGACATTCTGTGTAGTAGTCCGTGATGGCAGGGACCTCAAAAGGGCGAATTCTTTCCGAAGGAATAAAATTGGGAGGAAAACAATGGGCTTGGTATACTACTAACTGATGATAATGAGGAACCGTCTGATCTTGCCAATCAGGTCGTCCCTTTTATGTCTCAGTACAAAAACAAGCCCCTTGTCTCCCTCCACTATTTTTATGATTTTCTGTTTTCCTCCCAGTCCTCGGGTCTGTTCTGCCAACCCAAATTATACTCCTGCTTGCGTGCGTACTGCTGCTTCTCCAACCGTCGCGACTTATTTGATGGAGGCTAAAAGAGTGGCACACGCTCTCTGTGGAGCATGGAAGTCTGCCTTCCGACCATCATACCATATCTAAGGATGTTGAATCCCTCCTTCCCAAGTAACGGTAGCCCCAGATCGACCGCTTCCCAACAATTTGGGCTCGATTTTTGTCAGTGTTACAGCCGTCAAGCATGGATCACTCAGCAGCTGACTTACAGAACAAGTTCATGGGTTCCTGCAGCCGTACCTGCCACATTTTTCTTTCACTTTACTCGATCCCATAGCGACCCTGGTCACCTGGTGGTTTGGTTTGTTTTGGTCGGGGCAAGTATTGACTTTGAAGTCATCTTCCACCCTGTCACCACATTTATAGATCGTGATGGTGTACATTACTGTGCACATGCTGAGTAAAGACCGCGAGTTGGCGGACTGAAAATGAGCTGGTTGGAAAGAAGGCGAAGATCCAAGTTGAGAATTTGTTTTGCAGAGAAGAGCGAGGGACGCAAGCAGTCTTATATATACCTGAAAGCCGTCAAGGGGAGCTCTGCTGCACTCAACAAGTGGCTGCTAAACTCCTAGGGTAGAGCATGGCATAAATGATGCAGGTTTGACCAACAAGTACAGATTCACGGCTTGCTGGGAAGACTCAGACGTTCAAGGCGGCCAAGACGACGCGCTCGTGAAGTGTCGCCATTTGTCAGTGGGAGGTGGCCTGTGCCAGCAGACCACCTGCATTGACAGCTTGAGTAAAATGCACCACTGATGACTCGGATGAAAGGTGATTGGTGTTGCTCGCTGATGCGCTTGCGTCTACCCATGCCGTAGTGGAACGTGCACCCTGCTCGAAGTGCATTCTGGGGTGAGCCAACACCCATTCGCAAATGATAACCAAACCCCGATGGGCTGACAGCTGCACAAGACTTGCTTCTCACCAGACAGACGTTGCAGTAGGCCCAGTGTCCCGTCTGCAACGGTGGGCTGCCCACCACCCCTCCATCTGGGCAGCGGCTCGCACCGAATCACCTCCACCCATGACCGCATATGACCTGACCACCCGCCACGTATACAAACCCGCAAATCACAATCCCCAAACCCACAATCCCAAAACCCACAATCCCCAAGCCCACAAACCCACAATCCCACAAACCCACAATCCCACAATACAGTAAATCCCTCAAAGGCATCCTGAACTGATCCCTCCAATCCATTCACTGTCTCGTCCACTTGCTCGCAGCCCCCATCGACACTGCCATGGAAGGTGGCCCACCGAGCGTGAACAGCCTTTCGGCAGACATCTTACCCCACGACTGCGTTGATCTACTAACACAACACCTGAAATTCACGTATACCCCTAAAGGTCTCGCCAACGCGTATCAAGCGGCCGCAAAAGGGGAGGAGACATCCTGTGAGCGGGTCTTCCTGGACGCCGGCGGATTCTCAGCCTGGATTGCCTACTTCCTTGCGAAGCGGGCTGCGAAGCGTTCTACTCATTTTGAGGGCCAAGCTGCAATTAACCAACTGCTCGACAACCTTTCCAAAGTCGCGATCGACGACCAAAGGAATTTAGCAGAGAGGGTAAGACACGCAATACCCACGGATGTTGAAAACCGTATCCAAGAGATATTCGACAAGGCGATCAGACCAAGTCAAACCGATATTTCGGTGCCGCCATCAAAAAGACGTCGTGAGTACGTGTTCACTCCTCTGACTTCTCTCTTTAACGAGTACGTAAGGCACGATAGGCGACGATGATGATCCACTACTTGTCCCCGTGATCCCAAGCCCGGCGTTCTCGACGAGCAGGACAAATTTAACTCCCGATATTTACGCAAGCACCAGCCGTTCCAACCTTGGAAACCCTCCTGTCCTGAGAGTCACAACTATGTTCCCAACGTTCACCGCTGGCGCAATCAGCAAGTACCGCATGCCCAATAGCGAAAACTCATGGGCGGCGGCCGTCACAATGTCGTTCCTCGACGTTTCGTCTTTCGGAAATAAGCTAGGATCTATGATAAGCCTGGAAATTACAAGCAATAAGGTCGAGCGACTGGCCAATATTCTGTTCGATGCCCCCGTGGAATCAATGGACGAGTAGCGGTACCTGATTCTGTCTACGGGACTTAGGGTCATACCCGGCAGTGACCTCGTTCTCCGTGGCTGTAAGAGGCATGTCATCTTGGAGATCTTCGGCCATGACATATGCAATGCAGTCATGGCAAGCCCAGCATACAAAGAGGAGGCTGAGCAAGGCAACCCTCTCACAGAATGCGTGACAATGACGATATCGCATCGAACTTGTGAGGGGGCTGTTATCAACCTCTCGCTGGATGATAAGGAAGCAATTCGAATCAAGGACAAGCTATACGGATAAGACGTTCCTCTCTCATCTCTGCCATCTACATCTGTTTTATTCTGCCACCCTGTCCGCCAAAGACAACTTCGACATCGGCTAGCATCGTCGCCTGCCCGTCACACTTGGCGTGTTGTTCATAGGCCTCGGACTGACCCTTGCGATACACTTTTACCCAACAATTGCGCCAATACACTTTCTGACCTCTTCCTTCAACGAGCGTAGGACTTGTTGTGGCGGTTGAGAAGTCTACTGTTGTGTCGGACAGCGGTTCAATTTGGAACGACTGTCAATGTGGTCAGGTCAAGTCTGAAATGTGGCCGGATGGGGAATCTGAGAGGGGGTTCGAACCATCAGGAGGTGAATTTCTCGCGTTCTCGCGAGAGCGTCGGGAGGGCCGATTCAGGAGGAGCGTAGTCGTCGTCCTGTGGCTAGCCGGATTGCGAAGTCGTATACACAAATTGCCGAATAGTTCAATAAGTGCCCCGATTTTAATAGCCTGGAAGCCTTGAAGACTTCGTCTGCGATTTTGAAGGAGGTCAGGTTGAAGAACGACGGAGAATTAGACCTCGTGATGTCTGTTGGGCATGAATGCCTCTCGGGTTGAAAAGAGTGGGTGACTTGAAATTTGGGCAATGGTGTGAGGTCATGATTTAATTTGAAGCCAATTAGAGCATTATGACCCCGCAACGACGTTGCGGGGTCTGGCAACGTGGAGCAAACTAGTATAGTTTGCTCGATTGCTAGATTGTTAGATTGTCACATTGTTAGATTGTCATATTGCTAGGTTGTCAGGTTGTCAGGTTGCCAGGTTGTCAGACTGTTAGACTGTTGTAATACTGGGATTGCGATCGACAGACATTGCGAATCCCACGACGCCACTAGAGCAGACAATTGTCCAGCAATGACTGGCTAGGTAACTGCTACGAACTCAGCGCCCTGTCAAAGAGTCTGCCCTCCCTTTTCATACCTATTTGACGACGGCTACGGCACACACCGAATAGCACGGGGCTGCACTAGGCAGGGCAAAAGAGAGGAAGAAGATGCATGAGCTATCTAGCTACGCACGCAATAGGGCTCTAGGCCACGTGCCTTAGTGCGCGCCGCGGCAGACCACACAGTCTGCTCTCGCGGGTGTTGCCTTTCCTCGCCAAACTATACAGTGAGCGGATTCAATGGATACCGCTCGCGACGTCGCCGCCGATCGAGTCAGTGTCCGGGGCATCGATCCTTGGTCGGCGCAGTACTGGGAGCCGGAGCCCAAGACCAGGCCAGCGAAGGGTGCTCGAACAAGCGAAACTGGAACCAAGATGGCACCCCCCCACCGCCTGTGAAACAGTAATCGAGAGGTTTGAAGACTCACAGCAAGAATGACGCGGACGCGAGCGTGGCCCGCCTTCTTGACCGGGCATGGACTTGTAAGGAAGCCGTCGCCAAGGCCACCATTGCCTCGACGCATAGCCTCACTGGCTGCCTCCCCTTGGGTTCCGTACCGTTGCCGAGGAAACGCCGTGTGTTGGGAGGGTGTATCGCCTGACATTGCGTGAATCGGGCTATGACGCCAGAACACAAAGTACCAACTTCAATGAAAGCTGTAATGGTGGGCGATCACGTATCACGCAATGTAGCCTGAAATAATGCCGCATTCATGTGTCACGGTGCAGTAGTCCGCCCTATGCAGAAAGGCATAATTATATAGTCATAGGACTCATAGTACTGGCGGAGTGGGCGGAATGTTTCTATACGGCGCAACTGTAGTAAACACACCCCAGATACAAGGCAAGGCGCACATTTATATGGGAATGGTGTAAACTACGATAATCTAGATACTAGAATAGCTGGAGAAACTCTCGCCGCCAGATGTCGCTCGGGAGGCGTGGCCCCTGGCGGTACAAAAAACAAACCAAACTAACGTGAGCCTCACACCCTAGAGAGATATGCAGATAATCTTAGACCTGCTTACTACTACACGGGCCTACCTTGGGGTTTGATTTGTTCTTATCCCCGAACATTCAGCTCCTGGCGGTTGTATTAAGAGGTGTGTCTTGGATGCTCTTTCAACCGAGTGCTTCATGCCGATGGGATGTCTGCCCCTATGCAACATCTGCCTTGGCCTATGATGTACTCCATAGGCGATGAAACATCTCGCATTGGCCCCAATATCTACACATTAATGACTCGTCACTTGCGCAATAATTATCGGGGTTGAGTGGATGGTGATGAGGGAAAGGCGTCGATTGAGGAGATCAGGTACTGCCCCGTTGACGGCATAGGAGCAATCAATATACTGGAGACACGAGCTCTCTTTATACTACTCGCGAATGGGCACGGAGACGGAGCGGCTAAAAATATCTCTGAGCCACGGCTTGTGTTGTATCCAGTGATCAAGTTCAACACCGCTCATGCCTACGCCTTTGTCAGCATTGGGTTGCAGAGTTGGCTTTATTGAGTTATTCATACACTCCCATATCGTTGTTTTTTCTGACTTGGAGTCGTGGCTGGAAAGGGCGTTGAGCTGTATGCCATCACTGAGAATCTCTTAGGAAGGACAAGACCTCACTTTATTGCGAAACCCCCTTTATGGTGCATAAGGACCTCTGTACTTCCCTCCTGAACTATTCTGACTAGAGGACTCGTGCTGACGACCCGACATGTTTCGATTTTTGGCTAGAAATTGTGAGACACGGCTTCGCCGGTGTGGGCCTTCCTGACATTGCTGGTTGGGTCGAAGTTCAAGTTCCACGGCATTTGCGTCATTTTCTGTAGTGTCTTATTTGAGCTTGTCTGATTGGCATGGTAGTTCACCGCTTGTCTAGCAATTTTACTACATTAACAAATATATGGTAATACTCGTACTCCGTAGTTGTAGCTTACTACAAGAGCGGGCAGGTGGGCTTGGACTCATACGCACTGGCCTTACCGTTAAGCTGCCCCTGATCTAACCTCCATCGCCCTCTTTCATGTTCTTTCTCGCCGCTTCTCCACGCGCAAATCAGCGAAAGGGACGTCCGTGAGACTGGGACCGGACTGAGTCACTGACTAAGTAGGCGAGAGCGAGAAAAAGCAAGATGGTCGTGTCATCGTCGTCACTCTCGCCACAGAAGAAGCAGCTTATGCTAGGAACTTTTGTGCACAGCGAAGCGCGCGATGTCCTAAAGTTTCTGATCGATGCAGCCATCGCTGTCGACGAGCAAGGCAAGATTGCGGGCATCGAAGTCTCTGGGACAGATGTCAATGTTTCCAAGAAGCTGCTGCTCGAGCGCCTGGGCTGGGAGGAGGACGAGGTGGACATCTATGCCTGCAAGCTTGGCCAGTTCTTCTTCCCCGGCTTCATAGGTAAGTAAACCTGAGATGGAAGAGCGAGCGCCGCATGTCAGAATCTTGCTTTGGAGCAGGGCAGGGCAGTGCAGTGACGGGATGCTGATCGAGACGCACAGATACGCACGTCCACGCCTCGCAATACCCCATCGTGGGCGTTTTTGGCGAGTCGACGTTGCTCGAATGGCTGGACAAGTACGTATTCCCCACCGAGGCCAAATTCGAGGACTGTGCCACGGCGCGCAAGGTGTACAGGGCGTGCGTACGCCGCACCTTGGCCCACGGCACGACCACTGCCGCCTACTATGCCACTATTCATGTGCCAGCCACCAAGCTGCTGGCGGACCTATGCTTGGCCCTAGGCCAGCGAGCCTTCATCGGCCGAGTATGTATGGACAACCGAGAATTTTGCCCTCTGTACCTCCGCGACAAGACAGGCGAGGAGGCGCTGGACGACACGCGCGAGATCATTGCCCACATCAAGGACATCGATCCCAAGTATGAGATTATCTCGCCGATACTGACACCTCGTTTCGCGCCCGCATGCTCACGCGAGGTGATGTCCGGCCTCGCCAGCATGCATCACACGCAGGGCCTGCCGGTGGAGACGCATATCTCGGAGAATCCGGGCGAGGTCGAGCTCGTGGCCAAACTGTTCCCAGATGCTGGTTCCTACGCAAAAGTCTACGATAATTACGGCCTGCTGACGCCCAAGACAATTCTCGGACACGCTGTGCATTTGACCGAGGGGGAGGCCGCTCTTATTTCGACGCGGAAGTCCAAGGTGGCACACTGCCCTTGCAGCAATAGCGCCCTCGCGAGCGGCGAGGCACGCGTGCGCTGGATGTGGGATAGGGGTATCGACGTCGGACTGGGGACCGACATGAGCGGCGGATACAGCCCATCCATCCTCGAGGCGGCACGGCAGGCGGCGCTCGTGAGCAGACACCTTGCCATGGGGCTCTCTGACGGAGAGGCGAAGAGCAAACTCTCGGTTGCAGAAGTGCTGTATCTGGCGACGAGGGGCGGAGCCAAGGTCGTCGGCCTGGAGAAAAAGATCGGCGGCTTTGAAGTCGGCAAGGAGTGGGACGCCCAACTCGTAGGGCTGTGTATCGTGGGGGACGGCGAAGAAATTGCAGAGAGCGGCCAGCAGGACGCGGAAGAGGAGTACGAGGATTCCGGCAACGTGGACTTGTTTGAATGGGATACGTGGGACCGAATAATAGCCAAGTGGGTGTATAACGGCGATGACCGGAACACCAAGAAGGTCTGGGTCAAGGGCAGGCTGGTTCACTCGCGGCCGTGATGGGAGGGCTGTGCCGATGGATGCTTTGTACGGCATTGCCCTTTTGCAGTTGATTTAGATGAGAGATGGAGGATGTGGTCAGGAGTGCGGGTTGAGTACCGGGCGATAGTGAGGAAGTCGTGTTAGTCTGGAGGATATCCCTCATTTCTCATCCAGAAGGCGAGGAAAATCGCGGCAGATAACCCACCCATTCTCTACAGCTTCAATTCGGCTTGATCACTACCTGTTTGCCTATTCGTTCTAGCATCATCACTCATACAACTTAACCCTTGCTATGAGATCACTCATGCAAACAGCCCGGCTCGTTGAGGACATCTCCGCTAGCCGCTTCCCCGCGAACGTCTATTCCTCTCCTCCCCAACCCCCTTTCGTCGTTGTCGAAGATTTCGGCCACGCATGGACGAAGAGGAACCCCGTGGTTTGTATGCTTCCCTGAGCACTAGCTACTGGACCTCGCACTCTCCCGTAAGAATCGTTTGGCAAGGCAAAGGACATTGGGCTTGCACACAATGGCTCCCAGTATGTTGTATATTTCTTGACGACTCCATCGAGACCTTCTTCCAGGACTATGCGGATGCGACCCGACAAGACTGCGACGACTTTTCTCGGTGCCTTGTTGGGCCACCTGTTAAACCAGTTCCTATCCAAGGCCAACTCAGCTATACTGTCATCGATGGCGACCCGCAAGGTCGTTCAATTTCGAGCGGCAATATCCGATTTAGACACGAGCACCATGAAGCTTGCCCGCGCAATTCACCCACAATTCGTACCAGATTGTGACTACCATGGAACAATCGGTTCCTCGTCGCCTCTATCGGTCTATGTATGGGAAGAGATGTCGGGAATTACCTACATCAAGTCCCGAGGCGTCGATCGCCGAAACACAGTTGTGGATCTGGCCAGGTAGCTAGGGATCCGCCGACAACCACTCATCTCTGTCACAGGAAATTCAACACGAGTTCGCCGAATATCTCAACCTCCTTCGTGAGTCATTACCCTGTCGCTTTTCCAGCGTCCTAGACCAAGCGCGTTCCGAGTTCTCGGTACTCTTCACACCGTCTTATCCCTTCGCACTTGCTCATGACGACCTTTCCGGGACGACTATCCTGATAGAGCCTGCCGGCCACATCACGGGAATTATCGACTGGCAAGGGGCCAGAGTCCTTCCCTTTGGAAAATCCCTCAACCGGCTCCGCTCTGACCGGAGAATACTTGTCTTTGTGGAATATCTAACACACTCCATTGGAACCAAGGCCAGTATTCGTCTTCAGCCCACTTAATGAGGTATTGCAGCACACACACAATCTTGTACACGCCTAGCGCGTCGTCGATATTACTTTTCCCATAAGGTCTAATGCAGCGAGGTTGAACAGTCAGCAGCTTATATTCGTCAAAGAACATGCGTTACGGGAGGCACGTGGAGGCTAACCGTCGCATCGCCATCCCTGGTGCTTGCAACAAAGAGCCAATCGACCCTGTATGATAACGCCCGGCCCCCGTGTTTTGTTTGGTTGCCCGCCACCCGCGTGCCGAATAGGTATGAGCGTTGCCCCTGGGCAGTATCGCTACCCTTAAGGCCATTGTCTCTAGTATATTTGGTGTCGAATTTAAGCACCCGTTAGATACATATCAGCGGTAGAGTGGTTCGAGAGATGCTATTGTCAATCTTGGTCCTATGCTTTTAGCTGGTTTGATCTCGATGCACCAACTGTACGATCCCAATCGTTGATTAAAGCCCCAGCACCTGGCAACATGAAGCCATCGTAAGCGAAAGCCACTAATCTCCCGTCATCCCTTAAGAGCCGGACGCAAGGTTAGACGACTACAGCATAACTTCAGTCTCTTTGCGTACTAGACAGCGTGAATAGTCACCAATCTGACGCTGACGTGTACTCAACCTCACGGGCACATCACCGTTTTTTGATTACAGCGAAAACTTTTCCACCTCCAATGAGGCCAGAATAAAAGCAGCCTCTCCAAGCAAGCTGTTTGCTACAATTGGCCGTGCCGTATAATACTCATAGGTGGCGGTCGAGTTGAGGCTGCAAACCGCCACGGTCCCGTCGTATCCAAGGGGACCGTTGCCGTACCCGAGATCGACGACAAAGTTCTGGACAGTATAATTATATGCCCGTAAGGCAGCCTCCTTGAAATTTTCTGAAAAATCAGGTATGAGGCCAATCCTTCGTCCCTTGAGAAAAGAGAAGACGAAGAGCGCCGTGCTGGAGCTTTCGAGGAAGTTCCCAGGGCGGCCGGGAAAGGTTGGAAGCTGCCACCAAGCGCCAGTTGTCGGATCCGCATGCTCGACAAGGGTGCTTGAGATTTGTATTGTAGTGTTCCGAATGTGGCTGCAAATTGGCCGGTATCCCTTGTTGTTGTTTGCGCAGTCCAGACCCTCATACGTCTGAACCATCCCGGCAAGAAACCACCCCAGTGAGCGACCCCAAACGTACGGACTCGCACCCGTGACGCTATTAGCCCATACTGCCGTGCGCGACCAGTCATATCCATGGGCGAGTAGAGAGCTATTGGCCATCTTGCAATGCGACTGCAAGAGACTGATCTGCAGGTCGATGTCGGTTTCATTTGGCCGTGGTAATGCTGCCATAAAGGGCAGAACGGAGACCATGCCGTCCAGATAGCTCCAGTTTGGGTAAACGTAATACCAGAAACCGCCATCTGGGTTGCGAACCTGCAATGACAGCGACGCGTTGATTGCTTCATATGCGGCGGTTGCAGCAGCCGAGACAGCGATGCCGGATTTGGATGCTCGTTCTATGCCTGAAGCCAGCGAGAAGCGATCCAGTGGGCGCGTCGCAAGAAAAGTCGCGTTTCTCAACGGCTTCGATGCCTCATCAAGCACGGCAGCGAGATAGTCTTCATCGTTGGCCCTAGCATCGCTCTTGGGATACTGGGCGATCGTGTCCAGCATGACCTGAGCCAAGATACCACTCTCCAGGAAGACGGACGCGGCGCCGACGGAGATGATTCCCTGATGCCGTATTTTGATGCTGTCGAGCATCATTCGCGAAGGTGGCGTCTTTGAGCAGGTCGCAGTGCTGATGATACCGGCGGCCAGGGCCGCGTATTGTGTTGAGAGACGCATATCGGAGACGGTGAACTCGGGCTCCGAAACTTCTGAGCACACGGGCACGCGTGGGCCGCAACAGACTTTTCAATATGAGGTTAGTGTGCATCGACGAAGGACTGGTTACAATATTGGGATTCAGAAACAGTTTGTCGATGCCTCTGCCCCGTATATATGGGCCTTCGTTCGAACCAGTCACAGAATGCAACCTGTGAGACAGGTTAAATTAACTTTAACGCTCGCGCGTTCCTAGATAAAGTCCGTGGCTTTGACAGCAGCTTGAGGTTCCACACTCGGCGCAGATCTGCGAAGATCCCCATCTCCCAGTTGAGATCTATGCAAATGTGCAGGGAAGAACGCTGGGACAAACGCGATGATGCGCAGCTGACATTAAATGACACCACCTGCCTGATTAACTTACTCTATGTCTGTGGAAGTCGGGCTTGTACGAAGTAATCCGACCCAAGCGTCATAACACTTACCCTATACCAGAATCATTTGACTGCATACCACATCTGGTTCTGATATATAGCCTGTGCTAAATAATACTCGTATTCGCTCTATTGAAAAGGATCAAACTTGACGTCGACTCTTATGACGGGCCCACAGCTTACTCTATGTCGGCGCCATCCAGGAATAAACAACCCTCGCTTCCCCCCGCGGTTCCGTTAATGTCAGGGAATGGCAGATACGCTGGAGCAGAGGCAATGCATTTCGTACTACGCCATGGCACCCTGCCGTCTTGAATACCGCCAAAATGCGCGATATTCGTATCTGGAGCCTGGAATCTCCGTAGATGGCTACACCATGGCCAGGGGCTGTAGTGTTGGCGTAGGTCGGGGCGCGTTTTGGCATATCCAAAGTTGACGAGGCCGTCTGTGTACGGGGACAGGGGCGTGGTGCCAGGTTAACACGCTGAAGAGGAGCGTTGGCAAAAATGCCAACAGTCTTAAATGACGGTAGGGTCGAGCCTTGCCCGGGACTGTTGTTGCTATCTTATCCCATAAATGTCGTGGATGAAGTGATGGCTCTCTGAACACGCACCTCAGATTTTATTGAGCAGTGTATCTAATCACCGAAAGGGTAAGCATGCAACACTTGTCCATAATACAATTCTACATCCTTTGAGGCAAGGAACACGTAGCTGGGCCCAACCTCGCTGGGCTGTCCCGGCTGACGCAGCTGCGACTTCTCTCCGAAGCCTTCCATCTGCTCCGCCGGTCTAAACGCTGGCTTGAGAGGCGAGTGGACGGGACCTGGTGCGACTACGTTGACTCTGATCCCCCTGGAAACCAGCTGCTTCGCCAGGAAACGAGTGAACGACGTGATAGCGCCCTTTGTGGCCGCATAGTCAAGGCCGGCGTTCCTCTGAACGCTACCGTAGGTGTTGCGTTGATAACGCTGTTCAAGTTTAGTCATGTGCCTAGTGCATCTTTTAGATCAATACTTACGAGGCCCCCTTCTCCATATACGGAAGCGATACTTGGTTATGGCAAACATTTGCAATATATTGCTGCGAAACGTGCTCTCGATATCGTCCAGGTTTATCTCCTCGAAGTATTAGCACATGGCCTACTTCGAAACGTTGTTTATCAGAACATGTATCGTGCGAAAGGTATCGACATGCTGCTTGACTGCGTGTTGGCAGTATTCGTTACACATCGGATTGCCTGCAATAAGTAAGCACTCCCTGCCCTCTTTCTCAACCATATTCTTGGATTTCTCCGCGTCTTTCTGCTCCACTGGGAGATACATTTAGACAATGGTGACATCCGCCCCCACGCGAACGAAGAGCACGGCAACTGACCGGCCAATGCCGGAGCTGAAGAGTGATGTCAGTGGAAATGCACAGCCAGGTAAGAGGAGGCCACCAGCTCTCCGCCCGTGGTGAGAGCTTTGGCACCGCGCAGTTTGTCGGCTGCCCTGTATTCATGGAACCGGCCCTTGCCCTGGAGCTTCGTGGCCTCACTTGTGGGCTGCATGTCTTTCCCCGGACTAAGGGAGAGTCATGCTTGGTGTCGTATGGGAAAGTAAACTCTCCCGGGGAGTTTTTGAGCCTATGGCTCGGTGACTGGTTGGAACTTCCCCTTTTCTCCTGACATATTGATGTGTCGGTGCCTCTCAATCAGCTTGTATGACTTGTGAAATGATCTTAATGATATGGTGACCTAAAATCAGAACCTACAACAGGCGACTTTATACCAGATTCATCCGACTTTTTCGAACAGGGAGGGCAATGTGGCGGTAAGGTGTGACAACACTGATAGGTTCTATGAACCTGATGCTCTACCGGGACCTATTTTGCATCGCAGGGGCTTATGTTTTGCTCTTGGAGAAGAATGTCGATCCGTGCTTCCGCTAGGGCGATGGCTCCTCTTTCGCGACCGTATATGCCGCCGGCGCCTCGTCTTCCTCCGGCCCTGTCAGCCCCATTTCCAACATTGGGCTCGACCCGGTGCGTGTCTCGTTCAGCTGTTGCAAGACATCCTTAAGTGTAATGTAGCGATTTGTACAGGCCCGAATTGCTGGGACTTCTATCATAGTGGCCTTCGCTAATAAATTCAGGTACCGCTAATGGCCCGGCATTCTTATTGGCTACAATCCCTGCAAATGACCTCTCTGCACCTCCGCAGTTAAAGAGATGGCAGAGAACGACTTTTGTACGCCCTGAGTCTTGACAAGTTCTTCTAACATCAAGGACCAGAATGCTATGTCTGTTGCACTAACTAGATTGATTCGTTCTCTTCGCATCCAACTCTGGATAATCGGGCAGCTCCCACGGTTCCTCCATGGGGAGTATCAAATATTGGAACGTCATGTCAATCCATGTCCTGAACATTGTCATAAAGCCGAGCACCAAATAAAGGATCTTGATGGCCCATTCCGAGTTTGGATAGACAACACCAGGCACGCCGGGAGGCAGCTTATGGGCTCGGTCCACCAACGGTCGGAGAGTCTTGTCGTACTCTGCGAATGCCGCATCCAAGTTATCCTGGTTCTTGGAAATCTCCCCGGCGAGAACATATGCGCCGACCAGGGCCAGGCTTGTGCCCATCCCAGTGAGAGGCGACGGGCAATATGCGGCGTCGCCTAGTAACACAACCCTGCCCTTTGACCATGTCTTGCTTTTCAGCTGAACTATCGACTGGGCATAGAAGTCTTCAGACTTTTGCATGGCTTCGATGAGGCGGTCCGCCTGCCAGCCTGCGCCTTGGAAGATGCGGCCAAACAGATCCCGCTGCTTGGCGACGTCTTGCTTCAAAACTCGCTCCAGCTCATCTGCGTGTGCCATAGTTGCGAGGTAGCCCTGTCCCTGCCTTTCGCTGCGCCACCTGGTAATCATGACCCGTCGGCCAGGGGCGTGATAAACTGTCCCGAGACTTGTGTCTTCCACTGTCCTTGGCAGCGTATAGAAGGCGATGTAGAGTCCCAGTTTGCGAAAGCAGTGTTTTTCGCTGTCCTCGCCCTGCAGCACCATCTTTCGAGTCCGTGATCCTTGCCCATCTGCTCCGATAAGCAAATCGTACGTCTCAACTTTGCCGTCGGACAGCTTGACCTTGACGTGGTCTGCTTCATTCTTAAATTCATCCACCGACACGCCGAACCGGTATTCTGTCTTTTCCTTCGTCGCGTCGGCCAGAAGCTTGCACAGGTCGCCGCGCATCATCTCAAACTCGGTCGTGAAACCCTGCTGGCCGGAATTGGATTTGACCTTGGGAAACATGGCCTTTTGCCTGCCCTTGGAGTCGACAAACTGCAGGCCTCTTTCATCGATGACAAGCTTACGAATCGCTTCGAGCAATCCCATGCGCTCCGCCACGTCGATGCCCTGTCCGCGGATGTCGATTTGCTGTCCGTTTGTGCGAAGCTCGGGAAAGCGCTCGAGGACGGTGCAGGAGTGGCCCAGGCGAGTCAGCCAAAAGGCGAGAGCCGGACCTGCGATGCCGCCGCCGGATATGAGAACTCGTAGGGGCGGCATTCGTTCTGGTTTCTCGGCGGTTGCGAACTGAGTAGCCATGAGATTCGCAGGTTGGATGGTTGTAGTTGCTGAGATCACACTCTGCAAGGCATGTAAGCTTCATCGCACAACGAGGGCTTCAAAAACTCTTAATTTCTATCCAATTAACGGGGAAGTCGACCCCTTTCATCTTGGGCCATGTTTGCTACAGCACGCCACCCGTTGGTGGGAGGTTTGGAGCGGCTCAGGGCACACGAGTTAGCGACAAACAATATCGGCAGAAGCCTGGACAATGGGAGGTTACAGAAACACTAGCTAGTTTTAGAGTACGGCGCCACTCTTCAAATTGGCACCCACCTTTGAGTGCGAGATGATTGTCTCTTGTACTTCGTAGAAAATTTAAAATACTTCCTAACACGTGGTTCTGGTTAACGGGCAACAATGTGCTGACGAGTAGCAGGAGGTTGTCGCAGCACGTACGTGATCCTCAATTAACCCTCACCTGACCTTGTGAGATGTATATACCTTCGCCGTGTGTGAGGAGCATCATGATTGCGGTTGGTCCGATCATGTCTGCCACGCGCGGGATTGTGTGAGGATGCCAAGACCGTTGGGAGGGAACTGGCTCCAGACGGAGCGACGTCATAGCCGACTGTGCTCTAGTGGATGGAAATTTTCACTGTGGCTGCACATATGTTTAAATTATGTAACCAGACAATGCAAACGCCATTCATGGAGATTTTTTCTGTGGCTGCACATATGTAACCAGACAATGCAAACGCCATTCGTATTGTTGCGACATTTGTGATGGCGAGTGAGGACCATCACAAAGGCCACGGCCTTGGACAGGCTTTCACATGGTTCTAGCTATGTACATGTTTTGTGGGGCCTCAGTCAGCCGTTCCAGTGCCCTGATCGGTACAAGGTCCTTTCCCGCAACTCCTTGCACCAACGCCTCTTCATCGCCTCCCCCGTGAGCCCGCGACACCTCCAGCGGCCAGTCTCCCTCATCCTACATGCGGGCCCCATCATCCCATCACCGGACATTCCACGGCTTCGAGCGTTTGCTGCTGATTCACCAGAATCGCAGGCGCGCACCCGAGATACGCTCGAAGTGAGCCCTTGTCGCTTGGACGGTTCATGGGACCGGGTGTGTTGAGTTGGTGTCATGGTCACTCATTTGGCTGGAAGCCACGACGATAGGCAATGCCTTCGCAATGAAGATGTGGCAAGTTGAACCCGTGCATTGGTGATGACTGATGAGGGCGAGATGCCGTAGGGCTTATCGTTACGGCGACTTGTACAAGCGTAAGGCCTACGCAGGTCTTTCTACAAGCTCTTCATTGTCGAAGTATCCAAAGATGCCAGCTACATGCCTATCCAGCGCGCATTATGTTGGAACAGCGTGCGTATCGGCCTTGACAGGACTGTAAGTCGCTGGTCCATGTCCGCTTTGAAGATGCATGTCAAACCTCGACTAATTGCAGGGTGCTCAAGCATACCGGCCGCTTCAAGGCGGTGACGGCTGTGGGTTTTGCTGTCGACACCCTTGCCGCAGGCTATTTAATCCATTTTCAGCCACCCGAGTTCGTCATTGCATGTCAGATCATGACTCCGATGGCGTCAGGCATCCTCGGTCTCCCAGTTGACGGCAGCCTTGAGCGAGACCAAAGACGAGACCGTCTCCATGCGCATGAATCGTCTCGACCGTCGAGACAAGCCGTCGTCGGCAAATACGGATTGAGTAAATGGAGCTGATGCCACGACAACAGTTCCATCATAGAATGGCTCCAGAGCAGTGGCAAGAATATTCATATTCTGGCAAGGTCTACCACTCATAAACGCCTATTCAAGCGTCCACTTTCTTCCACAGACGCAACCCACTGCTCTGCTCAACGAGACCACCAGGTTAGGAGTCGCCAGGACCCGTGTCATGATAGCCCTTCAGGCTCTCGCACCCTTGAGGCATAGGGGGTTCTACAAAAGCGTTGCTCATTCTCCAGCCATGCAACTCTCTCCACTCGTGCGTCTTATTCGCAAACGGCTCCAGCTTCGCCACCACCTTGCCCTTGACTGGCACCGGGTCGTTGGGCGGCTCGGTGAGGGAGGTGTTGTACAGCCTGACGTAGTTATCGCACTTGCTCGGGTTTGCAAACGCGGGCTGGTTGGTGATGTTGCGGATGAAGCTCAGCGGATAAGGGACACGGTCGCGCGACGGCTCCGTCTCGAAGGCCATGTATCGCGCATCCTGGAAGTCCACGGCCTTGAGCGTCGCTTTGCCGTCTGGCACGCCCTTGTAGGCGTCGCATGGCGGGTCAAAGACGGACGGGTAGACCGTGATCCCATAGCCCTCGGAGCCGCTGACCGCGGGGCTGCCAGCCGTGATCATCATGGTCGCTGACCAGCGAAAGGACGAATATCCGTCGCCCAGCAGGTCCACGAAGGGAAACTCGAGCGCGGTACGCTATTTCCGGGGGTCAGCATGAACACGACACCTGCGCCTTGATCTGTGAGTCGCAGCGTAGACGTACAGAAAAGTCTGGCAGGCCGAGACGCAGGGCCGCAAACTGCAGGTCGTGATCGTGGACAGCCGTGGCCATCATGGGATACATGCCGCGGGAGAAGGACGGCAGCAGTGCGCGGTACGCGTCTTCCAAAATGCGATACTCCTTGGGGAGGACCTCCCGGGCGGTCTTGAGGGGGATGGGGATGATTAGCGTGGTGCCGTTGATGTTGCCCGTGGCGTGGTTAGGAAACTGCGCCGCGATGGGATTCGGACTGTCCTGGGAAACGCAGACATGCTGCCCCGATGATGCGACGAGCGGGACGGCAGCCAGCGCCGCCGCAGCCAGAGACGAGATGTGGACCATGATGAATGCGGCTGCGAGGGACACTGGCGATGCTGGTGAGGGTTTGACGCAGAACTCGAACCACGGGCAGCCGCCCCCTCGCGACGGCCTCGTGCTCTTCCCCCGTTCGTGCTGATGCGCTCTCTCGCAAAGGGCTCAAGTCCATGCTACGTACGTACGTACTCGTGAGGATCGGTGTTGCTGGCGCCACTCCGAGACACACGGCCAATGGCACGGCGAATCTCGCGTTGGCTGCTGCGGCCGACTCGGGACGGCGGCGAGCCGACAGCCCAGCCTTTCCTCTTCGAGTGCGGGGCCCTGGTTCAGCTCGCTTGGTCGTCCGACGACGACGCTGGCAGATGCCAAAGCGACGCTGCCCTGCCTGGAAGCGATGTAGTTTGCACTCGTGGCTGCTGTCTTCAGGGGCTCAATGACACGCTCTTCGCTCGTTCTCTCAAGCTCTAACACAACAGGGCCTACTCCAATCTCGCTTCGTGCCCACGCATCCGTTCGACAGCCTCCGAGCCTCCCCAGGCGCATGGATTGCATCATTGCATGTCTCGCCTGCATCCAACCCACTGTGCTGGCTACACAGCCCCCATGATGGCTGTCCCTCGACGTGACACATGTCTCGACAGCGATCACCACCACGTTGCATACGCAGCCACATAGTCCACTTCCAGGCTCGCTGCCTCGCCCCCGACCGTCTTCTCCGTTGGCGTCTTGAATCCGGCAACCGCATCGGGAAACGTACCTCCCACGGCGACATTCAGCAGAAGCAGCTTCTCGTTGCCAGCCAGCGCACGCCAGGCATCGTCATCGTGGACATCCGACTGCGTCAGCGTCCACCGCCGCACCCCGTCGACGAACCAGCTCATCGTCTCCTCCCCGCCGTATCGCCGGTCAATCTCCCACGCAACGGTATGCCACACGCCGCGCCCGACGCCTTCGCTGGCGTGGCTGATGCCGGAGAACTCGTTGCATGGTCCGCCCGGTGCGACGCCGCAGTGCACGACGTGCCACAGCTTGGACTCGCCATTGACGGCCTCCAGGATGTCGATCTCGCCGATGCCGGGCCAGTTCTGGTAGTTTCCGCGGTACTGGGAGCCCAGCGCCCAGAACGCTGGCCAGATGCCCAGCTGTTCCGCCTTTGGACCGTCACCGAGCTTGACACTGGCCTCGACGCGCACGCGGTGGCCGCGCTCGCAGCCAAAGTCCCAGTCCTGCGTCGTCTCGATGCGCGAGGACGTCCACGAGCCGTCTGCGGCGCGGATGGGGGTAATCTTCAGTGTGTTGCGAGCCGTGATTGCGATGTTGGGCGACTCGGACGTGTAGGTTTGTACTTCGCCCGTCCCCCATTGCTCAGGACCACCGGGGTACGATGTGCCCAGGTCGAGCGTCCATCTCGACGATGAAGGAAGGGAACCCGTCGGTTGGTCGGAAAAGTCATCGTAAAAGAGGCAATGGGAGAATCCATCGGGCACGGCCACGCCCAAAACTGCCCGCTTCGCCGCGCAAGTCTCGAGAAGACACTGCAGCAGGGCCAGGAGCGTGAGGGCGCGTCGCAGCATCTTGGCGACAGACGAAACAAGCAATTGAACGAGAGATGGACGATGGCACTGCAATGACGGCAAGGGTGCAGCGCGAAGGTATTATTATTTATACCGTAAAAACACCCAACGACAAGGCACAAGGCTCCCAGTCACCCGAAATGAGATCACAGCAACGCCCACCCAGGCCGCTGGCAGATCGCCACTCAGCTTCAAGGGGATCAATGTTTTCTCTGCAGGAATTCTTCTGCGTGATTGCGGTCCGCCGCAACTGGCCAACCGCTGCAGTCACCCGACGCCACGAGGCCTTCTGGCCTGGTCCTCGCATCAGCCCTATCAAATCAAGGCACCGCATCCGAGACAGAGGAAATGAACAATTCCAGTGTCGAAGATCAGGACGACGACAAGGCATGCACAGCGCGACTTGTCATTGCCGCGTTCCTCGGATGTAAGTCTGGCATCAAATTCTCTAAGCTACCCTGGTAAACAGCCCGCCTACGCCGGAGACCGGAGGCATCAATTGCAGTTACGGGCTCCTGGCAGGGTATGCTACGACAATACCAGCTTGCACTCTGCAGATCTTATTGTAGGCTTTTCAGTCAGTCGGCCTTTTGGCAGGCTCGAGAGCAGTACTTTGCTGCGTCGCGGAGCACTTGGCGCATGGCTTGACGTTGACCTCGGGAGGCGATTTGTCGCAGGCGTTGCATGCCGCCATTGTAGGCGACGTTTGCTTGTCTGTCACGAATTCGTGAGTTATTGACCAACTGCTTGGGCGTTGTGGTGGGCATTACGTTGGCAGCCGGGATTGATCGTAAACAGGCTTGAGGGAGGATGGCAGACGGGAGATCTGTTGCAGGCACTCGGATCGAGCTCTCACGTGGAAACGGTAAGAAGTTCTTAGAGCGGTCAAATCCTTCTTTGACTGAAGCGCTCCCCTCTCGTTGCCGCTGAGTGTTGCTCAGATGAGCGATGGTGTGGTTGGGAAGCTTGCAACGAACGTCCCAGCGCAAGCCTGAACGATGCTGAGGTTGGGGAAACACAAGATTGGAGCCTTCGCACACCTGAAGGAATGTTACTGGAGGCTTCTCATCTGAGATCACACACCTTGCTTAAACAAGCTAATACTGAGGCCGGTCAGCACGGCTGCTCCATCAGCTGTGAAAAGCCTTACTTTTTGACTTGGCAAATGCCGGCCTGATGAAAGTTGCTACGGCGCTTCGAGGTAGAAATGACTTGATGTCATTAGCCACGGACTCTTGGTCCAAGGTTGTAGATTGAGCGCCGCCACTCAGCCACGTAAGCTTAAACACAATGGATGTCGTTTTTAGCATTAAATGTGCAGGTGGCTGGAGATCCAGCCTGGTGGTTTATAGAACGCGAGCGCATGAAATGCTGAAATTGGCCGACTCGTCCCCGCAGACACCAACCTCGCCGTCGCATGAGCACGACTGATTGCCTGCGTGCACGTCGCTCTAATATATCGCCATGCCTGTCGACATCACCGCGCCAATCATCCCTCATATCCATCTCTGCATGGAGAGGCGCTTCAGCGAGGCCTTCGAGGCAGCCCTCGCGCAACACCTCCATCCAGCCTCGGCGTCCTTCGAGATCCACCGCTTCGCGCTGCAGTTCATGCCCGCATCCGTGCAGTTCGACCTGTCATCTCGCCCGCAAACTCGTACGGCCGACTAGACGGCGGCTTTGACGACGTCATCTCGCGCGCGTTCTCTCCCCGGGACGACTACCTCGCGCTCACGCGCGTCGCCCAGGCAAAGCTCTACGACAAGTGGCGCGGCTTCGCGCCGCCGGGGACGTGCACGCTCGTCCGCATCCCGGAGGACTTCAGGAGCGGTCCAAGAACGTCTGGGGCACTAGGTTCCTGGCTCTCTGCCCGACGATGCGCATGCCGCAGGAGGTGACGTGGGACCGGGAGGTCGTCTATGAGGCCGTCTGGAGCCTCCTCTGCGCCGTGGACAAGCACAACATCAAGGTTCGAGAAGGCAAAGACCCCGGAGGAGCTGAGATCCAGAGCCTGCTCATGACGCCACTGGCAACGGGATGCGGCCTGGTCAGCGCCGAGAGGTGGGCGCATCAGCTCATCCTCGCCCTGAAGCATTTCGTCGACGCAAAGGGGAGCCCTGGAAAGTGGAGTTCTCTGGGGCCTGAGGAGATAAACGACTATTCAAATGAGATGGTGGACACATGGACTATGTGAGGTGGTGATGTGTAGGGGAGCGTGTTTAGATTGATGTGTAAAACGGTTTGTTGCTTGGAAAATTGCGGCATACATGACTTGGCAGTGGAGTTGTGAGCCTCCCTCTTTCAGCTCCTGGAGCACATCATCGTGGGCATGCCTTGTGGTTTGCAATATTACTTGTCAAATATTCGGGGGTTTTCCCCACCTTTTTGCCCGAGGGCCGATGGCGGGGACACGCCGCTGGAGTTGGAGTCGGAGCCGGCCGATGGAGGGCGCCCGATTCGTTTACAAATCATCCTGTCCGTCGTCTATACTGGCTTCCATAATCGTCAAGTCCTGATCTCTCGATCCCGCCGGAGCAAAACAGACTCACTCCTAAATGTCTGGATTCCCTCGCAATGTAATAGCCTGCCATAGCGTCCTCGACGCACCCGCCTAGCCAGCTCAACTTATCCTTCAGCAACCTGGGTCTTGAGCGCGACCTTTGCACGCTCAGGCAAGAGTGGCCGTTTATCTTGCGGACCGTCGAATCCATCCTGGGCATCAACTACGGGGTCCAGGTTCGCATGGAGTACAATGGTGAGCCGAGAGCGTCGGGGCGGGACATACTGAGCTAGGTTGGGCACACAAAGTCGAGATAGAGATTATCATTTGGTGGACTCGGTCTTTAGTCAGCGGGCTGCCCCAACAGCAATGGCCCGGTGGAGACCCGTCTGGGAAGCTCGATGGTTGGTTGGTGGGTGCTTCCATCCCCCAATGGAAAAAAAAGCTGCTGGGAGGCTGCGAGACCGCACACCAGGGAGCTGGTTTCGCCGTCCTCCGGAAATTCCCTCTCCATCGTCGCCGCCGTCGTCGCCGTTGCTCCCGTCCAGCCAACTCCCTCCCGCCTCCTCATCAACGCATCTCTCGCGACGCCTAGAGCTGGTGGCCAGAGCTGTAGTTGACCTGCGTCGCCGTTGCTCCTCCAGCCCGGCTTCAATTGGCACGTCCAATCCTCCCACAGTACCATGTCCCGACTCCTCCGACCAGCAGCTCGCCTGGCTGCCACGACGCGCGCCACCGTCAAGGCTCCCGCTTCTCCCTCCTTCGCCCAGGCCCCGCGCGCCATCACGACGCCCGTCTTCTTCGGTGCCCAGCAGCGCAGGAGGTACGCCGAGGGCGCCGGCGTCAAGGAGTACACCGTCCGAGATGCGCTCAACGAGGCCCTGGCCGAGGAGCTCGAGGGCAACCCCAAGGTCTTCGTCCTTGGCGAGGAGGTCGCCCAGTACAACGGCGCCTACAAGGTCACCAAGGGCCTGTTGGACCGGTTCGGCGAAAAGCGTGTCATTGACACGCCCATCACGGAGAGCGGCTTCTGCGGTCTGGCCATTGGCGCTGCCCTGAGCGGCCTGCACCCTGTGGTGAGTATTCTTCCCCCTGCGTCTCGCTTCCATAGACGGCAAGCTTTGGCTGACATGCTCCCAACTCTAGTGCGAGTTCATGACCTTCAATTTCGCCATGCAGGCCATCGACCAGATCGTCAACTCGGCCGGCAAGACCCTCTACATGTCTGGCGGCATCCAGCCCTGCAACATCACCTTCCGCGGCCCCAACGGCTTCGCATCCGGCGTCGGTGCCCAGCACTCGCAAGACTACTCCGCCTGGTACGGCAGCGTCCCCGGCCTCAAGGTCGTCTCCCCCTGGAGCGCCGAGGACGCCAAGGGCCTGCTCAAGGCCGCCATCCGCGACCCCAACCCCGTCGTCGTCCTCGAGAACGAACTCATGTACGGCCAGTCCTTCCCCATGTCCGAGGCCGCCCAGAAGGACGACTTCGTCCTGCCCTTTGGCAAGGCCAAGGTTGAACGCGCCGGCAAGGACCTGACCATTGTGACCCTCTCCCGGTGCGTTGGCCAGTCCCTGATCGCTGCCGAGAACCTGAAGAAGAACTACGGCATCGAGGCCGAGGTCGTCAACCTGCGGTCCATCAAGCCCCTCGACGTCGAAGCCATCGTCAAGTCCGTCAAGAAGACGCACCGCCTCTTGTCCGTCGAGTCCGGCTTCCCTGCCTTTGGCGTCGGTGCCGAGATCCTCGCCCTGACGATGGAGTACGCATTTGACTACCTCGATACCCCTGCCCAGCGTGTCACTGGCGCCGATGTCCCGACCCCCTACGCCCAGAAGCTCGAGGAGATGAGCTTCCCCACGGAGAAGATCATTGAGGACTACGCCGCCAAGATGCTGCGCGTGTAAAAGCATGAGGAGCGAAGATGACAATTCCGGGGTGGTGGATGATTTTTTCGGCGCTGATTTGGGGTACAGGGGAGCAGCAGCTGCAGCCAGGAAGCAAATGAAGAAGCATGCATGACGGCGGTGTTCGTGCAGGCGGAATGCGGCACACAACCACAATTTTTTGCCTTTGATAGACGGACGGAGGGAAAGGGGTCTTGTACTTGTATTTCTCATTGTCATGTATACACCTCCTTGGTACCGTCTTTAATTGTCGCTTGTGCCCAAGACGAATTTGCCGTGGAACTTGGATCGAAGTACGAGGCAATATCGAGGGCTTGCGCCACGCCACCAAATCAGTGCTAGTGAACTCTCTTGCACTTGCAATAAATAATTATTGCGCATACCCCTTGTGGTTGTCGTTTTTCGGGGCAAATGTTTTGCCTGGCCGTATGCGTCAACTGTCAGCGCAAGCCCTCCACCCACCACTGCCTTCGTTTGACGCCAGCATGTGTGGGCAGACCTCTTACTCTCCACCTCACTCACCTCAACCTCACTTGCCAGTCGCCGTCAGTAATCACAGACAACAACGCAACGCCAGTAGTTGGTCGACATGGGTGGGATAGACGCCCTCCTGCGATTGCAGGACGGCGACGAGGCCGCGGTCGCTCCGGCAGCCAGACGTCAGCCCCGGGACCCAGAGGAGCTGAAGCAGAGGCTCGAGCACCTCTTCCTCTCGCCTTCAGCCGAGTTCTCCACGGAATGGCTCAACCGCCTGCAGACGCGCTGGGACTTTGAGACCGACTATGCCTCGCTCTTCAAGATTGCACCGCCGCAGACGCGTACGGTCACGCGGTTCCTGCGCCATGGGCTCGAGGGCAGGGTGACGGGGTACAAGAACGTGACGGTGCCAATGAACAGCGCCACGGCGAAGAACTCGACCAGCTTGCTGCGGAAGCCGGCGAACCGTGCGGATTTTGTGAGAGGTGCTGCTGGGTTCTTTCCCTTTGCACCGGGCGGGCTGGAGGGCATCGAGGCCACTGCGGCCCTCGAGGACCAGGTCCATTCTGGGGTGGTGGGTGAGGACGGCTCTCGTGCAAACAAGCTCGAGAGAGTCATCCAGCTTGGTGCAGAAGGAGGGCTGCTGCAGGTCGCCCCCGGCCTGGAACGTGGCATCAACTTTAGCAAGAAGGCATCCGCCGACGACGAGGATGCAAATGCCCTCCAGCAGGTCCTGGAGGAGGACCCAGAGGATGCTGGTGAGGCCGAGCAGGACGACGGCGCTTCCCCCAACGAGACGCCAGAGGATGCTGCCGACGGAGACGAGGATGGCGACGACATCGACGACATTCTGCCAGTCGAGTTTCCCTCCCTTGAGCCCCACGGCGTGCTTGCAGCGTCCAGCGCTAGAAAGGCTGGTCGCGAATGGGCACACATGGTCGACATCAGGCACGGCATGCCCAACTTCAGAGAGCTCGTGCCCGACATGGCGAGAGAGTGGCCCTTTGAGCTCGATACTTTCCAAAAGGAAGCCGTCTACCACCTCGAGAATGGCGACTCCGTCTTCGTCGCTGCGCACACCTCTGCGGGCAAGACTGTCGTGGCGGAATACGCCATTGCCCTGGCAGCCAAGCACATGACAAAGGCCATCTACACGTCTCCCATCAAGGCCCTCAGCAACCAAAAGTTCCGCGACTTTAGGCAGGACTTTGACGAAGTCGGCATCCTGACGGGTGACGTGCAGATCAACCCCGAGGCCAGCTGTCTGATCATGACGACGGAGATTCTGCGGAGCATGCTGTACCGCGGGGCCGATCTGATACGAGACGTCGAGTTTGTCATTTTCGACGAGGTGCACTATGTCAACGACTACGAGCGAGGTGTCGTGTGGGAAGAGGTCATCATCATGCTGCCGCAGCATATATCCCTCATCTTGCTTTCGGCGACGGTTCCCAACACTCATGAGTTTGCATCGTGGGTGGGTAGGACCAAGCAAAAGGACATATACGTCATTTCGACCTCCAAGCGGCCCGTCCCTCTGGAACACTACCTCTGGGCCGGCAAGGACATGCACAAAATCGTCGACTCTGAGAAGACGTTTGTTGAGAAGAGCTGGAAGGACGCGCAAAGTGCGGCACAGGGCAAAGACAACAAACAGCGGCCGGCCGAGACGGCGCTCTCCTCCCGGGGCGGAAATCCTCGTGGGGGCCAGCGCGGCGGTGCCCAGAGAGGCGGACAGCAACAACGCGGCGGTGGTCGAGGCAGCGGTGGACAACAGCGCGGAGGAGGTCAGCAGCGAGGACGCGGCGGCCCTCCCCGTGCCAGTCATAACCCGGGCCACATGGGTCGGGCTGGGCGTCCCGGAGGCATGTCATCCGCCGCTCAGGACAAGAACCTGTGGGTTCACCTGGTCCAGTTCCTCCGCAAGCACACCCTCCTCCCAGCATGCATCTTTGTTTTCTCCAAGAAGCGGTGCGAGGAGAACGCAGATGCGTTGAGCAACCAGGATTTCTGCACGGCGACTGAAAAGAGCCACATCCACATGATCATCGAAAAGTCCATTGCGCGGCTGAAGCCCGAGGACCGAGTTTTGCCCCAGATTATCAGACTGAGGGAGCTCTTGGGTCGGGGCATTGCAGTCCATCACGGAGGCCTTCTCCCCATCGTTAAGGAGTTGGTGGAGATTCTGTTTGCCCAAACGCTGGTCAAGGTGCTCTTTGCCACCGAGACGTTTGCCATGGGCCTCAACCTGCCGACTCGAACGGTCGTGTTCTCGGGATACCGGAAGCATGACGGACACTCGTTCCGCAACCTGCTCCCCGGCGAGTACACGCAGATGGCTGGCCGAGCCGGCCGTCGTGGCCTGGACACGGTTGGTTCCGTCATCATTGTCCCTCCCGGCGGCGGCTCGGACGACGTTCCTCCGGTCGCGGAGCTGCGCAACATGATTCTCGGCGAGCCGTCCAAGCTGCGGTCCCAGTTCCGCCTGACGTACAACATGATTCTCAACCTACTGCGGGTCGAGGCGTTGAAGATTGAGGAGATGATTAAGCGCAGCTTCTCAGAACACGCCACGCAGCAGTTGCTGCCCGAGCACGAGAAGGACGTCAAGCTGGCACAGGCTGATTTGGCCAAGGTCAAGCGAGAGGCTTGCAAGACGTGCGACCCCGCCATGGACGAGTGCCACCAGGCTGCGCAAGACTACAAGCAGCTCACCCTGGAGCTCTACAAGGGATTGCTCAGGATCACGATCGGGCGCAAGATGTTTATGCCGCAGCGACTGGTGGTGTTCAACTGGGAGGGCATCCGCACGGCCGGCGTACTCGTTTCCGAGGGAGTGAGTCCGCGAGGCTCGCTGGACGAGCCGATTCTTCAGATCTGCGCCATCAAGCCCCTCCGAGAACGTCGGGACGCCACCGACCAACTCCCCTTCGTCCCCGGCTTCCGCAAGTATCTGCACAAGCTGCCCCAGGGAAAGCGACGCGTGCAGATCAAGAACCTGGCGGTGCCTCTCAGCGACGTCGAGTGCCTGACGAGGTGGGTGCTCAGGGGCACGATTCCCGAAATCTACAAGGGCGGCCAGGTCGGCCAGCAAGCGATGGAACGGCTTCAAGAGATCTGTTCCGCCTGGGACGACCGGTGGGACGAGGTGGACATGGGCAAGATCAAGAGCCTAGCGCTGCAGGAGATTGTGGAGAAGAGGGTACAGCTCGTCAAGGGGATACACGGCTCGCCTGCGACGCGGTGCTCGGCCTTCTTGAAGCACGTAGGTGCCACCGTCGCCTCCCGAGCCCGAGCCGTGACGAGTCGGTATGCTAACGCGCGAATAGTTTGCCATGTGCCACGACGAGTGGCTCATCAAGGAGCACATCTCCCAGCTCAAGCAATCGCTCTCGGACCAGAACCTGCAGCTCCTCCCCGACTACGAGCAGCGCGTGCAGGTCCTCAAGGAGCTCGACTTCATCGACGACGCGACGCGCATCCAGCTCAAGGGCAAGGTCGCCTGCGAAGTGCACTCGGGCGACGAGCTCGTCCTCACGGAGCTCATCCTCGACAACGTGCTCGCCGAGTTCGAGCCCGCCGAGATCGCCGCCCTGCTCTCCTCCTTTGTCTTCCAGGAGAAGACGCTCACCGAGCCGGCCCTGACGGGCAACCTGACGCGCGGGCGCGACACCATCATCGCCATATCGGAAAAGGTCAACGACGTCCAGACGCGCCTGCAGGTGATCCAGTCGTCCGACGACGCCAACGACTTCACATCGCAGCCGCGCTTCGGCCTCATGGAGGTGGTGTACGAGTGGGCGCGCGGCATGAGCTTCAAGAACATCACGGCGCTGACGGACGTGCTCGAGGGCACGATTGTGCGCACGATTACGCGACTGGACGAGACGTGCCGCGAGGTCAAGAACGCGGCGCGCATCGTGGGCGACCCAGAGCTGTACCAGAAGATGCAGCAGGCGCAGGAGATGATTAAGCGGGACATTACCGCCGTCGCGTCGCTGTACATGTAGAATCTGGTTGACTGGGGGCACGGGCCGCGAGATGGGCGGATGTCATGGGGAGTTGCTTGCACGAAGTAGAGTTGTGTGACCTTGCACGTACCGGCTATGAACGAATGACAAAGTCAGGATATATGACGAACAGCCCCATGGACCGATTTCGCTGTTGTAACGAAGCAGGGTCGCATTCTAACCAGGTGTAGGAATACAATAGAAAATACACCCATGTCTCCCCAAACGCCAAACAATGTCCAAATACCAACATCAGCCCCTCCCTCATCGCATCAACGTCTTGCCGTGGCCATCGCAAACGTCGGCGGATTACGCCCGCAGCGCGCGCAACCGCTGCTGCAGCTTGTCCTCCTCCTCAGCCGTCGGCTCGCTGGTGGCGGTCTGGGGCTCGGCGGCGGCGGGGGTCGCCTTGTTGAGCTCCTGGCTGAGCTCGACGCCGGCGTCGTCGGCGAGCTTGCCGAGGAGCTCATGGACGGCGTCCTCGCCGACCTGGACCGAGGTGGACTGGGTGATGGCGTCCTGGTAGATGCCGTTGGACATGGCGTACTCTTCGTTTTGCGACTTGAACTGCTCGAGGGTGACGAGGGTCTGCACGGCTCGGTTAGTCTCCATCCGCGCATCACTCGCTTCTCCGGTGCACAGAATAGGGAGCGCAGGGGGGCGCACCTTTTCGGGATTCGTATTCTTCTGCGCCACGTTCATGGTGCGCGACGACTGGGCCATCATGTGCGTCATGCGGTTCATGGCGTTGTTGGCCTGGATCTGCGCGGCGGACAGCTCGGCCATGTCGGCCATCTGGTCCATCTGCTGGGCAAGGGCCTGCTTGGAGAGCAGCATCTTGGCCTTTTGATAGGCCTTTTGCGTCTCGCCCTTCTTGAGCAGGTCCTGGATCTGCTTCTTTAGGATGGGGTCCTGCTTGGCGGCCTTTTGGGCCTCGCGGCGCGCCTGCTTGGCGTTGAAGCGCGCCTGGAACTCGACCTGCATGTCGCGGGCCTGCTGGCGGTTCGACATGGCTGCGTTTGATACGGGCGGGGGCTGGCTGGGTCGAGGTGTCGGCGGCAGTTTGCGGGTTGGAGGATGGTGAGTGAGGCTGTATACCTACCTAGCGAAGATGGCTTTCCTGCCTGGCTCGTCATGTGAGTGGTGTGCGGGGCGCCACGCGGCACGCGGAACAGATGCCATTTAAAAGTACCACATTGCGACTCAAGATTTTGAATCTCAATCCTTGAAAAGGATTTCGCATCTCGAAAGAGGCGGGTGAATCCCACATCCCTCAATATTTTTAATTTTTTTTTTTTTTTTTTTTTTTTTTATAAATTTATCGCGATGCCATAAACCGTGGCATGGTGAAGTACTCTGGAGGCCACGGTCCTCGCCTGCGCCACAGGGTCCCAGCATCTACTCGCTGACTGGCTGGCCGTCATACATCGTCATCACGCTTCACGTACTCTTAAATGAGCCCGTCCCCCAAATCCCGGCGTATCTTCTTAAATGCTTACAAGTGACCCTCGAGCCGTTGAATCGCAATTGCCGATAAGCGCGCGGCCGGCCAACGACATGGCTGCCAAACTCAACGTCCAGAGCTTCCCGCGCCCGCCGCGGCTGGAAAAGATATCGCGGCACCTGCGCATCACGTACCTGGGAAAGGAGGTTGCCGACACCAGAGACGCGTACTGGGTGCTGGAGACGCACCATCCGCCGAGTTTGTCTTCCTTGCTCGATCCGCTCTCCGTTTCCTGCTGCCACACACATCTCCGTCCGTGTCTGTCACCGAATTGAGGATTACGGCGCAGGATATTGCTCCGTAGGGTTGAATGACGTGTCCATGCCACGTTGCGGCTACTGCTACAGGACGACAGGCTGATCGTCTGTATAATGGGCAGCGTACTACCTCCCCCGGTCCTCAGTCACCCTCGCCCTCACGCCCACGGGACGCCGTACCAGCTGCGAGTGGAAGGGCAGCGCGACGTACTACAGGGCCGCGCTGGGCGACGGCGCATCCGTCGCGAACCGCATCTGGTCGTACGAGAGCCCGACGGCAGCGTTCGAGGCGATCCGGGGGTACCTGTCCATTTACGCGGGCGCGCCGTGGGAGTGCTTCGTCGACGGCGAGAGGGTCGAGCCGCAGCCGGGGGGGTTTTACGGCGGCTGGGTGACGCCGGACATTGAGGGCGTTGTCAAGGGACGACGGGGCAGCCTCGATCCGATTGTTTAAACGATGGATGTGACCGTAGCACTGTATTCGTAACTCGGGGTTGAAGAGGCTTGAGGCTTGAAGCGAGGCTTGAAGGGGGGAGTGATGAAACATTACTCCGTACCGTGTGTACTTGCTGACAGTCACACTGTGACCATCCTCCCGCGGCCGACACGCCGCTGCCGATGCTCAGCCTTTCGCAAGAATCAACACAATCGGAACCAGCATGAAGACGAACGAGCGCCTGCCGTCGCTTTCAATGTACTTAGGCGGCCTGATCAAGCTGACGATCCGGCAAACCCTCCCCTGAATTCGCGGCTGGCCCCGCACAGCATCTGCGCCACATTCTTCCATCACATCGGCAACTGTCACGTCACGCGCGGCATGTCTCTTGTCAGGGTGACAGCGCATGACTCAAATCTTCAGCGGCCTTCAGCGGGCTCCGGGTCCCCCACTGGACCAGGGAGGCTGCCCATCAAACAGACACGAGCCACTGGGCCCCCCGGCTCTGACGCTAGAGCACCGCGCCGACGACCGACGCCGTGGCCCCCGACTGGCGCGCGAGCACCCACGCGGAACAGGGGGTCGCGTGCCGGCAGATGGTCGCCTGCGTGTTATTCGACAAGTCGCCAGTGCGCAAGGGATGCCCGGCTAGTGTTGGAGCACGCGCGAGGCTACCGACTGGCTGACGGGGCAGAGCCCGGCCGGAACCGAGCCTAATACCTGGGGGGGTGGCATCGGGGGGGGTTGTCCTCATCATGTAATGAGGCGTCCCACGCCCCTGGGCCCGCAGCCCCATGGCTTTGCTCTAGCGGGTGCTCCCGGACGCCCGGTCTTTTCTAGGCGAGCCCAGAGACCTGATCCCACGGCGGGCTGCGGTCTACGAGAACGGAGCATTTTGCCGCACGGCGCTGTACGCAGTCGGCACAAGTAGGGGCACTGGCCGAGAGGAACGGAGGCCAGACTGATCCGCTCGACGGCCCTCAGAAGTATGCCACGGCGATAGCCCATGGCGAGAATCCGTCACCGTCGTCGCCATTGTCCTTCGTTTCATCTCTCCTTGTCTTCTCTCCACGGCGACGTTATTGCCGTCCCCGTCCACTCCTTCACTCGTGCTCGCCCGCGCCAGACGCATCGACGAGCCCGCCCCGTCGCTGACGAGGATCACCCATGACTGAGCGGTGCCACGACGACCATGGAGCTCCCAACCTCGTTGGCCATTGAATCGTGGATCCTGTACGGCGCGGGCGTCGCGGTGGTCGTGTGCCGGCTGCTGTCGCGGCGGATACGGCTGGGCAAATGGCGGAATCTCATGATTGACGATTATCTGATGGTTTTTGCGCTGGTACGTCCGTCTTCTGCAGCTCACAAGGCCGGGCCACCCTTTGCCCCCTCCGATTCCCGCCGTCGTCTCGGCGCCGAGTCTAACGTCCGGTTCTTGCTGCCGTCTAGGCCAACTTTACCGGAGTCGTCGTGTCCATCAACGAAGTCGCCAAGAATGGCAGCAACTACATGCCGCCCGAGGAGGCCGCCGCGCTCACGCCCGAGGGCGTCCAGAGCGCCATCTACGGCAGCGTCATGACGTTTGTCCTCGAGATTTTTACCATCACGGCGACGTGGGCCGTCAAGGCCTGCCTGCTGATTCTCTACGCCCGTCTGACGTGGGTTGTTTTGATTTTCCCCCGGCCCGTGTGCCGCCGCCGGCTGACGCGCCAAACAGGAGCAACACCTTGACGAAGCAGGACATGCTGGTCAAGATTGCGTCCGTCTACTGCGCCATCACGTACCTGCTTGTCATCTTTCTCTTCGTCTTTTACTGGTGTAGCCCAACCTACGAATACTGGGCCGTGCCGGTCCGGATCAGTGAGATATCCAGCGCCGAACGATCGGGGGACGCAGGCTGCTAACCGCGGCTGCAGTGCAATGTGCGACGTACTACCACCACATGATTTTCACGACGGCATGCAACATTTCCTCCGACCTCTTGCTCCTCTTTATCCCGATTCCCATCATCATCAAGTCGCGCTTACCGACGAAGAGGTGCGACGAACGCGCCGACAAAGGCCATGTTTGAGCTGCGGGTTGACGATATTTGTAGGAAAATCATCCTCTGTTGCATTCTCGGCTTGGGTGTTTTCAACGTAAGGTTTACTCTACGCAATGGCAGCAACTTCACTGACCTGTGGTTTCTGTAGATCCTTGCCGCCATCCTTAACCGATACTACAACTTCACCACGCCCAACTCGTACGTCTTCCTCTTCTGGTACGTGGCCGAGGTGGGAATCGCCATGATGGTCGGCAACCTGCCGCTCTGCTGGCCCATCCTGCGTACGGTACTGGGAAGCAGCGTGCACTCGAAGACGCCGTCATACAATGGCGAGACCATCAGCGGCGCCGGCCGCAAGAAGCGACGCATGAACCCGCTGGGCACGGTGAGCACGACGGTCGTTGGCTCGGCGTGGGACAAGCTTGAGGACCACGAGAACGGCGGCCCGGCGAGCGAAGGGACCCAGACGCAGCAGGCGGCGTCGGATCAGGGCAGCCAGATCGAGCTGGTCCTGCAAGGGCACAAGCACAATCACCACCACCACGCGGCTGTCAGTGCAAACGGCACCGAGACCGCACAGGAGCAGCAGCCGTATCCGGCGGGGACGGAGGGGTCCAGCAGTGGCAGCGGCCACAACGGCCCTCCGGGCGGCGACAAGATCATGGTGGTTACGACGGTGGATGTGTCTTCGGAGTCGCCCCGATGATGAGGGCCAGGGGATGCCCTCACCTTGGGGAATGGGGTGCTCGTATGCGAAGGCCTCGGACTCGGCATCGATTCCTTTCCCTACAGTAAGGAAATGTACAAAATACAATACAAAAGATGTGAAACGACGAGACTCTTGTTCTCAGTCCAGCTGCGGACCAGAAGTCTGTAAACCGCGCGCAGGGGTTTGGTTCTGAGCGCTTTCCATAGTGTGTTGGCTCACGACGCCGCAGCCGGCCCCTCTTCACCGGACAGCCAATCGGGGAAACTGCCTCGCTTTCGCTTCAAGCCCCTACGAGAGACCGAAGTGCCAACGGGCATGGCAGGGGGTTGCGGGGAGCATTTTCGCGACGGCGAACAGACTCTGCGGATCGTGAACAGCAGCAAGGGCGAGTGGGGACGGCGTGGCAACCATGGGACATGGCGAGACGAGACCCCGCGCGTAAGAACAGGCAAGCAAGGAGGACAAACGGCATGGATGCTCTTGCGGAAATGACGGTGTTTCTAGTGCTCCGTGTTCCGTAACGCCGGCGGCTACCGAACGGGCCCTTGCTCGTACCTTGGGCACTCTTGTACGAAGTATCGCTATCGCGTGCTATTTAGGTATCAGTCCGTACGAGGCATATAGCACACGCTTGGTCTTTTATCCCTGTCCGTTCATCATTTTATGTTTTGTGGGAATCCAGCGCCAACGCGCGGCCGCAGCGCAGAGGGGCCGCGGAGTCGAGCCGAAGGAACCAGACCAAAATTCTTGTTTCCTGGCTCGGTCTGACATCCTCTTCTGGGTTTATTATTATTATGCGCCGGCTCTCGTGCTGCAGCCCTTGTCTCGTTTCGTACGAGTTTGCGGAACTTCGCCGAGACTTGTTCGTCTTGTTACGTGTTACGAAGCATCACGGACACTCCGTACGGACTAATCCGGGCTGTGTGTAAGTTGGTGGTCGGCGTGGTCGGGGGCGGTGGGTCTCGACGCGCCTCAAAAGCCACTTCCGCGCGCGGGCAGATCGAAGCAATGGTGGAGGAGGGGACTTTTTCGTCTTGAGAGCGGAGGTGCCGTGGAGGCTGGAAAACGGAAGGGATCGGCCCTGGCTGGGGATCCACGACAAGGGTACAGCGGGGCGGGGCAGACGTCTCTCTCTGACGAGGACCAGAGAGCTCCTTCTTTTGCTTTTGATACGCTGGACGCTGCGTCGGAGATTTCTGTTGGCTCGAGTTTTGCCCGCGGATTTTGCCAACGGCGTCGAGCGACAGGCCAGCGCATCATGTTGGCCCCAAGTCGCAGGTTCCAAAATCCGCTCCCAGCCACCGACATGCCTCGGCAAACGCCAAGCCAGCCATGCCATGATTCCCCTCCGTGGCTTCGCGCGTGCATGCAGCTACGTACATGACGCAGCACGGCATGCAGCAGCGGCAGCAGCAGCGGCAGCAGCAGCAGCAGCAAACCTGCAGTTCGTGTCCGTCCCCTCTTTCAGCAGCGAGCGGACTGACGAGGGGAGAGAGGGGTCACACCCCAGCCCATGACGCCCTCACTCTGCCTGGAGCTGGACGCTTCCGACTCGCAGTTCGCACGGCTTCCAGTCGACACAGGACGCTGGGCAGACGGACAAGGTCCCTGGACTGGCGCAGCGCCCGCCGCCATTGCAAGCATGGACCTTTCCGTCCTAGACTCCTTCCCTGCCTGCGTCTGCGCCTGCTAAACCCATGTTCATGTCATGTTCATGTTGCAGCCCCCAACGATCAATCCATCTCAAGCTGGCTTCTCGTTCCACCCAATGGCGGTCGTCCACAGCTCACACGCCGACTGCCGGTTCCATCTTGCCACGAGGGGGCACGCAACCACGCCATCGAACCACAGCCGGCCCACACGCTCTTTCGCTGCTTTTCCTCGTACGGGCGGAGCCTCGAGCCTGTTGTTGGCCCGGCCGGTTGGCTGGTTCCTTCTCGAACGCGGCCATGTGCTGACGCTGCGACGACTTAAACCCTTGCTTGCGGGGGAAGCGTGGGGACCTGGGTCTGGTTTCTGTCTCTGCGTCCGCTGCTGACGCTTTATGCAGCGTGCTAGAGTCTCGGACCGGATATCCTTCCTTGTCGAGCCTCGCCAGCTGCAACGGATGGAGGAAGCAGGGTGCTGCTAGCAGCTCGTTGGCGGTGCTGCTGTCTCGTCCACATGGCGGCCGCATGGAAGACCTCCCTCCCTGATGAGACCCCCGGGAGGCAGCAGGCCGTGGACGAGATCCGCTGGCTGCTACATACGGCTCGACGGCGGCTACTGCAAGTTTCCCTGCGGCTCGAGATCCCCTACTCACACATGAAGAGCTGGTTTGGATCGAGACCCCGGCCCGTCTGTTGCATCTCGTCCGTGGCATCCCCCTCCGCCTCCTTTCAGCCTCCTTCCCATCGCCGTCTCGCGTGGAAGATCACGGTGTAATTCTTTCACCTCGCACCAGGCCATACGCTACCCTCCCCTCTCTCCTCCCTCTTTCCGCCAATCCTGTGCTCCACTCACTGCAGGTTGCCGTCGATCTTCTCTAGGAGGGGTCTCTGCCAGTCTGTGTTAGTCGCACTGGCGTTGCCTCACCTCCCTCCCGTTCTCTTGACTTTCTATAAGAGAACGTGCGACGATCGATCCGGCGAGTGGCAAGACGGCTCTCGCGTAACCGCAAGCATGGCGGTGCAGCCCGTGACTGCGACGGCGGCGACGACTCTGGCGTCGCCGCCGCAAGAAACCACCGTCGATGCGTTCGACGACAAGGCGATGGCCTTGAGCTCGTCACCCTCGGCGGACGAGGAGGCCGTGCAGTCGCGCAGGGACCTGCCGGAGCTCCACATCCTCTCCAAGCTCAAGGAGCTCAACGCCCGCATCGAAGGCTTCGCCGGCTTCGAGGCCCGCGGCATCTCCCGCGTGCTGCCCGAGGAGCGCCAGCCGCCGAGCCTGTCCGACGACCTCCAGGTGGCCATCATGTGGTTCAGCGCAAACATCTCGCTCAACAACCTCGCCGCGGGCATGCTCGGCCCGCTGCTCCTCGAGCTGGGCTTCCTGGACTGCGCGCTGCTGGCAGTGTTTGGTGCCTTTGTGGGCAGCTTGACGACGGCGTACATGAGCATCTGGGGGCCGCAGAGCGGGAACCGGACCATGGTGAGGGACGACGGATGAGATGGAAGCCCTGACTGTGGCCAAGGAAGCTGACATGACGTTCATAGGTCGTCCTGCGATTCTTCATGGGATATTGGCCGTCCAAGATCCCCTGCTTCCTCAACGTCGTGCTCATGATCGGCTACGCAACCATTGACGGCATCATCGGCGGGCAGGTCCTCTCCGCCGTCAGTGGCGGCCAGATGACCATCATCGTCGGCATTGTCGTCGTCTCGGTCGTCTGCTGGATCGTCGCCGTCTTTGGCATGGCCGTCTTTCACAAATACGAGAGGTACATCCGTACTGTCCTTCGCAGAGCGTCTTGCGAGCAGCAATTGATGCTAATCAGCGCAACGCAGATACTCGTGGCTCCCCCAGGTCATCGCCCTCTTCGTCCTCATCGGCGTCGCGGGCCCCTACTTTGACCCCTCGTCCCAGTCCAGGGCCTCGGGCGCGCTCCTCGCCGCCCAGCGCCTCTCCTTCTTCAACATCTGCCTCTACGTGCCCAACTCGTGGGCCGCCGCCGCGTCCGACTATTACGTCTACTACCCCGAGAAGACGTCGAGGCGCAAGATCTTCCTCCTCACGCTCGTCGGCCTCTGGACCGCCTTCTGCCTCGTGTACCTCGTCGCCATCGGCCTCGGCACCGGCGTCGCCAACATCCCCGCCTGGTCCGACGCCAACAACGTCAGCTCGGGCGCGCTCATCGTGGCCGGGTACGCGCCCCTCAACGGCTTCGGCAGCGTGTGCTCCGTCATCGTCGCGCTCGGCGTCATCGCCAACTCCATCCCCAGCACGTACTCGGCCGCGCTGGGCTGCCAGACGCTCGGCCGCTACGGCAAGGCCGTGCCCCGCTGGGTCTGGTCCACGCTGCTCATCCTCGTCGAGTTCGTCCTCGCCGTCGCGGGCCGCGAGCACCTCTTCCTCATCTTCCAGAACTTCCTGGCTCTGATGGGCTACTGGGTCATGATCATGATCGTCATCGTGGCCGAAGAGCACCTGCTCTTCCGCCGCGGCCGGGGCGCCTTTGACTGGTCCCGCTGGGAGGACAAGGCGTATCTGCCCGTCGGATGGGCGGCGCTCGCGGCGTTCCTAATTGGCTGGGTGGGCGCCATCCTCGGCATGAGCCAGGCGTGGTACGTCGGGCCCCTGGCCCAGCTCGCGTCGACGGGCGACGTGGGGCTGTGGGTTGCCGTTGGGTTTGCGTCTGTTGTGTTTCCGCCTATGCGCTGGCTGGAGCTCAGGGTCGTGGGGCGTTGAAGCGTCTTGTTCCTCCGTTTTTCTACATACTGCATCCTTTCGATGCTCGCATACTGCGTAGCATACACTCACGACGACACGACACCCACCAGCAGTCTTGACGTCCACAGCGTGGAATGTTTCAGGTCGGCACTTGTGCAGCTTTTTCCACGGGACGGCGTCTTCGTTTACGTACCACACGGGATGTAGATCAATAGACGGGCCCTTGGGAGCCTCGATGTTCTTCTCAAGCAAAGTGCAAGTGAAGTCCAAGTCTTGGCGACGATTGCCGAGCCCTCGGTCTGAGCGCGGCACGGCCACAGCGCGTGGAGTGGCGTCTGGATCGGAGGGAGCAGCAAACAAGCCCCTGTGGCAATGACGATTGATAGACCGCGTTGTCCCAGATGCGGGCGGCGCGAAGGTCGAGTTCGTCCCTACTAGAAATTCCACGGCCAACAGCTAGATCCGGAGCAGCACCAGTGGATTCTCTATTCGTCATCAACGTCTAATCTACGACGGGGATCATCGTCCTCCCTCCGCCCTGCAGGTCCTCCAGAATCATATGCGCACCCTTCTCCGCAATGGCATACACCGTGGCCTGCAGGTGCGCGCTAATCTGCAGCGGCATGACGCTGGCATCGACGACGCGCAGTCCCCTGACGCCGTACACGCGCAGCCGCTCGTCCACGACGCCGCCCCGGATGCCCGCCCTGCCGCCCATGCCGCACGTGCCGATGGGGTGCCAGTCGGTGACGGTGTTGTTGACAACCCATTCCCGAAGCTGGGCGTCGTCGTTGATGGTCGCGTCAGAGGGCGAAGCTGGTCCGCGGATGATGCTGGCGAGGGGCTCGGTGGTGGTGATCCGTCTGGCGAAGCGGAGGCACTCCTTCATGACTTCCAGGTCCAGCTCGCCGTGGGCGCCGGCGTAGTAGCCAGGGTCGATGAGAGGCTTGTCGTCGACCGTGGCCTTGCCGCCCTTCCCGGGGCGGATGTGGACGGAGCCGACGGAGAAGGGGTACTGCACCATCTGCAGCATCGTGCCGTATTGCTTGCCGTCGGCGCCCTTGAAAGAGGTGCTCCAGTTGCCGAGGTCGAAGATGTACTCCATCTGGCCGAGCTTGGCCGTGCCGTCGAGCCGCTTCCGCTGGATGGCCGTCTTCTCCGCGCCCAAGGGATTGAGCTCACCGGCCTTGGCGGACAGGCCAGCAAGGGCTTCGCTGGAGAGGATCTGGTTAAATGGGATGTAGGAGAGGGAGCAGGGGAGGATCGTGAGGGGGCCGGTCCGGTCCCTGGTGTACTGTTCCATGGCTGCCCTAGCGGTGGATGCGTCCCGCTTGAGATTGTCCGGATTTTCAAGACTTGGGTCGACTTCGAAGATCATGGCCAGCACTGTCGGGGACGTAAATGAATGCATCTCGGCCGCGCGGCTTGTCGTGACGATGGATACTCACTAATGTGGTCTTGCAGATTCTCTCCGACCTGCGGGCTGTCCACCTTGACAGGTACGCCTGCTCTGGACAGGACGCGCGGGTCGCCGATGCCGGAGAGCTCGAGGATCTGAGGCGAGTTGACGCTGCCGGCCGAGAGGATGACCTCGCGAGAGGCGGAGACGACATGCTCCTCGCCCCGGCACGAGAACCGCACGCCCGTCGCCACGTGCTCGTCGCCATCCCGCCTGAGCACAATCTCCCGGACGACGGCCTCGGTCAGGATCTGCAGGTTGGCCGCGGCCAAGGAGCAGTAGCTGGTCGAGTAGGAGCGGCTCGCGGTCCTCGGATCAACCGCATTCACACTCGTCCAGACGCCGACGTTGGATCCCGCGACGGGGGCGGCGTTGGTCTGCACGCCGAGGGCGTTGAGCGTGCGGTGCCAGAGACGGTGGGAAGGCGAGTGTGAATGCGGGTAGGAGACGTGGATGGGCCCCGACGTGCCAAAGAAGTCGGGGTCATGCGAGATGTCGGACTCGTCCTGGAGCTGCTTGCTGGGCGGGTGGAACGTCTCGGACCGTTTGAAGAAGGGTCTGGGATGCGATGTCAGTGATGCGTCATGACTGATGGCGCACGGGGTGGCGATTGAGTCGTGACGTTGGCGATCACGACGCGCGCCAAGATGGGGTCGGATTCGGATCAGGCCGAGCAAGCCACAGATGCAGATGCAGATGACGGGTGACAGGCGTCGGGAGTTGAGAACGTGGGTGCTCACAGCAAATCATCCCAGCGCCATCCGGCATTGCCCAGCGCCGCCCAGGCATCGTAGTCGCCGCTGCTCGCGCGGTTCCAGGCCATGAAGTTGAGCGCGCTCGTGCCACCCAATATCCTTCCCCGCGGCCATGTCACCGTCCGGCCCGCGAGGCCCTCCTGCGGCTGCGTCTCGTAGAGCCAGTCGTGGCGCCCGCCGAGGGCGCGGCCGTAGAAGGCGGGGATGTCGATGTCGTCCTCGCCGTGCGAGACGCTGCCCGCCTCGATGACGCCGACGGCGAGCTTGGAGTCGGCGGCTGCAAGGCGCGAGGCGAGCGCGAGGCCAGCAGTGCCGCCGCCGACGACGAGGAAGTCGAACTGCCGCCTGGAGAAGGCGTCTGCCGAGAGCGGCGAGGCTCCCATTTTGGATTGTCGTTGTTGAGATTATTGGTTGCAGTGCACAGATTGCCTCACTGAGACAAAGCTCCCCAGCTCCCCTACCCGTACATCTCTGGCATATACGTACTGCGTCTTTCAGGGTTGCGTTGCATCCGCGCCTTCCCTCTGAGAGTTGGCACAGCTTCCACGGCCCGCATCATTCCATGGTGGGTGGTGCAGCTGCAGATCCCATAAGAAGCAGGTCGCTGGTGACCAGAGGGCGGGGCCGCTGCAGCCAACACGAGTCGAGACGCCGACATAGATCCAATGATCAGGCCTCGTGTCACCAGGAGTGAGTGAGATGCGTTGTACCAAGGGCCCTGCTCCTTTCGGCGTCGTACATACTTTGAATGGTTCTGTGCTGCCTTGGTCAAGGCCACCCAGAGCTAATAAGCAAAGGGAAGATCTCGTCTGCAGTCCGTGGACTTTACGATACAATGAGTGCTCGGTCGACTTGCTTCGTGTCAAGCGTCAGCTGAGGCGGATATTATTATTAAAGCGTATCCGTACGGAGCACCTACTTGCTCCAGGGTAGGGCGGCCCTAAGTGAATAGAATAGGACCTGCTAAAAATAATTTGGTGGCCTTGAAGTCGGCTCCCTTGGCCGGTGACGCCCTCCCAGAGCAACTGGAGCCCTGGCGTTGAACTGCAGGACAATCCCTGCGTGTTTCGTCAATGTCGTGGGATGTGCAACACTCGGCAGGCAATGTGTGCGACGCAGTCTACGGAGTGTGGCATATGGATCTATGGAAGTTGCCGCGGGCTGGATTAGTGTTGCGTCTCATTTGAATGCCAGCGATAGCGCAAGGAATGTGGAAGCCTGCTGCTATTTGTAAAGGAACGCGGAGGATTCAATATGACAACAAACAACTCAATGGCCACGACAGCCGCACGACACCAGAGGCAGCCTAAATAAAGAACGCGCTCTCGCCCCTTGTACTTGACCCTGGCGTTTCGTGTTCAGGCCCAATTCCATTCGTGGCCCGCTGACGAGGCACGCCATGACATCGCCCCCATTGCTTGGTGTTGAAGCAAATGCGTCAATACCCATTCGCCGTCGTGGGCCCGAATGCGTCCGTTTCTGGCCCGTTTTCTGGCCCTTCTGAACAGTGCGCTATTGTACTTCGTAGCTAATACCCTCATATTACAACGTAGCCAGCCTTCCAGGTGCCCAACGCCGAGCTGGAGACTTAAGGTACCTAAGGTACCTAAGATAGGTACCTACCTTAGTGCCTTACCACTGCTGACGTGCCCACTAATCTGGGGCTGCGGCGCTGCTCCTCGGCATCTCTTTGGCTGGTGGTCCCGCCCTGCAGCGCGCCTCAAACAAGCGCTATTAAAAGTGACTCCCCACTCCCCTGGCTTCTTGGCCCTTCCTCATCAGCCCCCTTTTCTGCCTCAGGCACCTACGCCATTACAACCACCGTGTCCTCAAGATAAAGAGGTGCCACCCGCCACCACCCAAACTTCACCCGGAACATCCAGCTCAGCAAGAAGACACTTGTCCTCGTCTGTGTCGCCCGCCATCGTCACCTGACGCACCATATAATTCACCCCAGGCGCTGACTCACTCGCTTGGGTCGCTGCCTGTCATGCTGTTGACGTATAACAGCCTCTGAGGGACCGGGAGCTTGTCCGCTTGCTAGCATCACTGCAACTCCAACTGCCGCTGGACTGGATTGTGCCATCAGCACATACTCGGAATCCAGACCTCTCCAAGATGGTGTCCCAGCAAGCCTCCCCGATGGTCAAGTTCGAGGCCTCGCCCGTCGAGTCCTTCGTCTCGACGCCGGGCGACAACTTCTCCTCCCTCTTCCCGGCGACCAGCCCGTCGGCCTCGGACATCATGAATCCCATGGAGATGATGACGCCCCAGTCCTACACCGACGATAAGCAGAGCTCACGCCTGTCCGTCGTCCCCGAGGAACCCGGGGCTGGTGACGACGATACGCCTACGTCTTCCGACAAGAAGCCGACCAAGAAGCGCAAGTCGTGGGGTCAGGTTCTTCCAGAGCCCAAGACCAACCTTCCTCCGAGGTAAGACATGACTCGCACCGGCGATTGTACCCTCGACCTCGTGCCTAACCCCTCCGCCCCACAGGAAACGAGCCAAGACGGACGATGAAAAGGAACAGCGACGCGTCGAGCGCGTTCTCCGGAACCGCCGCGCCGCCCAGTCCTCCCGCGAGCGCAAGAGGCTCGAGGTCGAGGCCCTCGAGCAGCGGAACAAGGAGCTCGAGAACCTGCTCATCAATGCCCAAAAGACAAACCTGATGTTGGTCGATGAGCTTAACCGCTTCCGACGCGACTCGGGCGTCGTCACCCGCTCGTCGTCACCTCTCGACCCCATCCGCGACAACCAAGTCACCCTGTCCCAGCAGCTTTTTGGCTCGCAGGATGGCCATGGCGCCAAGAGCGAGCACTCCAACTTCGTAGACGAGCTCATCATGTCCACCAACAATCCCACCGTCAACCCCGCCTCGCTCTCTCCCGAGCTCGGCCCCGTCCCCGACGAAGCCAAGACCGCGTCGACGGAGGCGCGATCCAGCGAACAGACCTTGGCCACCTCCCCCGTCCTGACACAACGTCCTGCAGAGATGTTGTGCGACCTGCCGTGTCACACGTCGGCGGAGGTGCCCAAGTCGTTCCTGGATTCGCAGACTCCGACGTCTCCCCTCTTGGCATGGACGCTGCAGCTCAGGATGCTGCTGCTTTCAGCCTCGGCGATTCTTTCGGCCTGTCAGCGGCCCTTGACACAGATCGCCATGTCCTCGAAAGCGGGCTTCTCTCTTCTCCCAACTCCTCAACTCTTGACGACGATTATCTGGCTGGTGACTCTGCCGCCGGCTTCTCGAACCAGTCAGCCTTTGACCTCTTCAACATCGACGACTTCCTCAGCGATGAAGCAAACCACGCCGCTTCAGACATTGTGGCAGCGAGCGACTACGCCGCTGCGGACCACGGCTTCGAGCCGCAAGTCCAAGACTCTGAGATTTACGTCTCTTAGAAAGATCCTATCCAGCAGCCCCAATCTGGCGCGTCCCCTGATGGATGCGACGATGGTGGCAATGCGGTTGGTCTCTGAGGGATGCGATGATCGGGTCGAGAACTTGCGGAGCGAGTCCGACGGGACGCGCGATGAGGTTCGCCAACTGATACGATGTCTGAGGGGCATAACTTTGCCGTCGCCGGAAGTCCTTCTGACGTTGCTTTGGTCCTTGAAGGTCGAAGAGCGGAGGATCCAGCGGAGGAGCGAAGCACTTCTCGAGCCCGAGAGTGGCACCCCAGCAGTTCAACCAACCAAGACATATATCTTAAAATCATCGGGGATGAAGCGGAGCAGACAACAAGTCGGCGACACCAGCGCACCAAAGCGCCACCGCCTGACGTGAATGACATTGGATGGGATGGTAAACTTATTGGGAGCGGACGGCGTTGGCGCAAAAAGGCTCAGGTCTCCGGGTGACGACCTGCAGGTATCATGACTCAGCGGCGTATTCGCCTGTACTATATATGCAAATCTAACAAGCACGCTTATGATTCAATCATTGTCGTATTCCATCTGTAGTATTTTGCGTGACAAAACACCCATGCCGCGTAGATGCAAAACTGGATGTGCTGTACTTGCCCTTTCGCTTGATATTGGCACGAAAGCGATCCATGCTCACCACAGCCCCTCCATCTCTTGCATCGCTGCCTCCTCATCAAATTCGGCATTTCCCTGACCGCCTGCTGCGTGGCTCGGCTGTTTCCCGTTCTCCTGGTCCTGCCCCTCTGCCTCTGCAATGAGGGCTTCCAGGTCATCTCCATCTGGCTGCGCATTCGACACCTGCGGTTGCGGTTGTGGGCGGGAGCTGCCGTCGGTTCCCTCTGCCTCTGCGATGAGAGCATCCAGGTCATCCTCGTCATCAGGGAGGGCCGTGCGAGTAGGCACAGCGGCTCTGGGCGTAGCGTCGTAAAGATCGTCGTCGTCGGGTATGTCTCCGCTCCGCACCGGCGTTTGCGGTCTCGCGGGCTGCTCGCTCGCTCGCGCTGTATTGCCCGCAGGTTTTTCGTCGTTACGCTGCTGCAGCTGCTCCTCCTCGTCTTCGTCCTCGCGCGGCTTCGGCTTGCCCTCGTTTATCCACTCGTGGCGCGCCGCCACGACGCGCCCCTTGTGCCCGGCCTTTTCGACCATGGCGAGGGCGTCACGGAATTTGGCCTTGGGGAAGAGGTCGTCGAGCCAGAGCTGGTAGAAGGAGAGCAGGCGCGACGCGTCCGAGAACTCGTGGCCCTTGCCCTTGATGCGGAGGCTGCGGGCGGCGCGCTCCCGCAGCCGGGGGATGCCGGCGGGGCCGAGGAGGCGCTCCTCGTCGAGCTTGACGGCGGGGACGCGGGCTCGCTTCTGCACGGAGACTTGCTCGTCGATGCCGAGGCCCGAGTCGGGCTGCTTGCGTTTTTTGGCGGAGGAGGGGGGGGATGGGGAGGCGAAGGGGTCGTCGGAGAGTGAGGCGACGTCGTAGTCGTCGAGGTCGTCGTGGCGCGCGGCAGGGGGGTGCCCGGCGGTTACTGTGGAAGGCATATTGCAGGATAGACTGGTGAACTTGTCCGGATTGAAGTGCTATTTATGGTGATTGATTGCGGACTGGCAAGAGTCGTGACAACAAATGCAGCTCCAGGTGACGCTTGACTGCTCTCTACGCGTCTTGATGGTCGGAGACGCGACGGGTACGTACGACAGATGCACGTGATTCAATTCCCGTCAATCACGTGACTGAGTCCTGAGGCGCCACCACCGCGGCTCCAGTATCCAACTTCCAACTGTCCCAATCTCAGTGAGAAGACAGTCCTGGGCGAGAAGCAGCTGCACCATGGCCGAGAGCACGACGAAGCAGAGCTCGGCGACGTACGTCGGGACGAGCAAGGTCGTCCAGACGGACTACCCGGTACGTGGACGCGCAATTGGCCGCTCAATTGGTGGCGACAGTGGCTGACCTTTACCTAGCTCATCGACAACGATCCGTACGTTTCTCCAGCCCTCGATGCCCACACGATCGATTGTTCCGCTCTGCTGGACGGCCGATGGGGGAATTGACACCGTAGATGAGCCGCTGATGCTGCAGCAGTCACTTCAAGCGTGTCGTGGGATATGCCCGGACATCAGACTACGTCGCCGGCGGCGTCGCGGCCGCCTTTGCCCCGACGGCACTCTACACCCTCGATAAGTTTGCGCCGTCGTACGTCGGAAAGGGCGGCTTCGCCAAGGCCATGCGGTTAGCCGGCTTCGTCGGCCTGGCCGGTGGCTTCCTCTACTTTTACCAGCGCTCATGCCGTGCGTCGCAGACATGATGGTGTGGTCGTGCTAGGCTAACCTGGGCGGCAGTGCGGTTCTACGGCGCGACGGAAAACGCGCGCGAGGTGCAGATGGACATGCGCGAGATGGTGGCCAAGGTCAAGGCCGGGGAGGCGCTGTACGGCGAGAGCAAGCTGAGCCCATACCTGCAGGGCGTGGCGGCGCGGCAGAGCCGGTACTCGGCGCTCTTCTTCAGCACGGTGCCGTGGTTCAACTTTGTGAACCACGGGCAGCACGGCGTGGACACGGCCAAGTACTTCCAGCAGGCGGAGCGGGAGCTGGAGGCGGAGCGGGCCGGCAAGAGCGCGTGAGGAGGGTGGCGTGGACTGGGGGTTGTGTATAGTAAGCGGGCATGCCTCGACGGCGGGGTGAGGGGATTGGAAGATATAAGATTCTTTGTTTAGTTGGTTCGAGTTGAATGTGGTGTGTCCGTGACTCTGGGCCTGACAATGCCATTGAAAACCCATCCCAGGATGGTTTTATGTCTGCATGAGCAACGAGTCCAGGGTTCCGCTACGAAGTTGATGTTTGTGATTCGGCATAGCTTCCCTGACTTTGATGGTCAGGAGTACCATGACGAGGTCGCCGTGTGCCGTCTCGCTCGGGCAGGTCTATGGTGTTCGAGGAGCAGCGACCCGCTGCACGATGCTCACGGGCTGAGGCTGAGGTGGAATGGCGGCTCGGATCCTAGAGTGGTGCCGACAATAGGTCCCTGATGCATTGAAGCGATGTCTGGACTCTGACCATCTCTATCAAATAGATGATGGCATCAACACTACATGAAGGCAAAAGCTCATCAGAGTTCTGGGCTTGTATGCAGCGGTAAGGACGAGCAGTTGTAGCCATGGCCAGAAAATGAGGCTCGCGATGCTTTCGCCCTCGGTGCAGACTCGACGCCACCGCAAGCACAACGTAGTCGGTCAAGCCGTGCTTAGCCTTTGCGCCGCGCTCCGCAGCGAACTGCTGGTGGCGATGGGGCGTGGTGGCCATGAAGCTATCCTCGACTGTGCGCGAACAGTGGTCGGCTGTCTCTGTTGAATTCACGGCTGGAGAACCGAGCGCGTTCGCTGGAGGGCCGGCAGCGGCACAAAAATCCTGAAGCCAGGTGCAGTAACACTCTCAACCAAGAACCCGCACCATCGGCCGGCTCCGAGCCCCGTACTCGTGCTCGATTCCGCGGCCGGAGGCGTGAGCCTGACCCGAGTCACCCGACCACCGTTGCTTGGGCCGAAGCAACCCATGGGCCCCCCCCACCCACACACACAACCATTACAAGTCGGCCACATTTATTCTTGTCTTCTTCCTTTGATACGCTACTAGACAGACGACCTTTTTGCTTCCAACCAACAGCCCTCGCGCAGGCACCAGGAACCAGGAACCGGGGCACCCTCGCCTCTCATCATGGACCCCTCGCAGCAGTCGATGAACCTCCCCGTCATCGACTTGGACGTATATCTCAACAAGCCCCGCGACTCTGCCGAGGTTCGCGACGAGTGCGCTAAGGCGGCCGACGCCCTCATCGCCTACGGCGCCCTCGTCCTGCACGATTCTCGCGTGGCGTCGGAGGATAACGAGACGTTCCTTGACCTGCTCGAGGACTACTTTGCCCAGCCCGCCGCGGAGCTGCGCAAGGATGAGCGGCCCGAGCTGAGCTACCAGATCGGCGTGACGCTGGAGAACACCGAGAAGCCAAAGTGCGCCGTCGACGAGCCCTGCCTGGATGTCATACGGCGCCTGCACCCCTCGCAGCGACCCCTCGACATCATGGGCCATTCGCCGGACCCCAAGTGTCGGTTCTTCTGGCGCATGGCGGAGGCGCCCCCCTACGACACCCAGTTCCCTGGCCTCAATGCCGCCAATGTCACGCCCGAGGCGCCTCACATCAAGGACCGCTGGGCTCATACCATGAACCTGTGGGGCACTTCGATGAAGAATGCGTGAGTTACCTGGTACTTGTCATTTCTGTCATGCCCCGATCACGCACGGCTTACTCACGACAGCGTTTCAAAGCTATCTGAGATGACGGCTGTTGGCCTGGGACTGCCGGCGGAGTACTTTAGCGATGCCGGACGCTACGGGTTTGTCTCATGTGCTCTCTCGTCCAAGGCCATACTCACATCGCTCCCGTAGGCCACATCTTCTGGCCCCGACGGCGTCCGATCTGGAAAAGTACGGCGACAAGGACACCATCCTTGCTGGCTTCCACACTGACCTCAACTTCCTCACTATCCACGGCCGCTCCCGCTACCCCGGGCTCAACATCTGGGCGCGAAACACTGGCAGCCGCATCCCCGTCAAGATCCCCCCGGGCAACTACCTTCTGGTCCAGGCCGGCAAGCAGCTCGAGTACAGCACCGGCGGCCTCATAAAGGCCGGCTACCACGAGGTCGTGGTCAACGAACAGACTGTCGCGACCATGGAGAGGCGCAGGCGGGAGTGCCCGGATCGGCCCCTTGTCCGTATCTCTAGTACCCTGTTCTGGCACCTCAACTCGGACTTTGACCTGGCCCCTGTTCCCGAGCTGGCCGAGCGCGCGAAAAGGGTGAGGGCTGAGCAGGCCAAGCTCGGCCGGGATGAAGGCGACGTGGCTGCCTACCCTCCTGTCAAGGTCGGCCACCAAGTAGAAGGGTGAGTGTTCTGGTCCACCCTCGACGAATCATTGCTAACGTGACACCTTGCAGCGAGCTAAAACACATTGCCTTGATGGCATGAACGCGTGTCATGATGTATGATATCGGCTCCGAAAGGGGCCACAATCGCAAGAACAAGAACAGAAGGTGAAGAAAGTCCACCATGTTTTGGTGTCGCTTGCGCAGGACATGCCGTCGTTGAACACGGGGCCACGGTACGGAGCCTGAAACGTCAGGCAGCGTTGAATGACTTTAGGCCGCCGCTGCACCCATGACTGAAGCTGGGAGAAGATGTGTCAATTCTCCTGGCAAACCTTGGCTACAAGGGTTGCACAGCAGAATGCCCGCCCAACAATCCACGAATTCATGTCCCAGTTATACATTTGCCGCTTCCCATGCCCCCCGTCTGCTGCTAATCGGGCGTGGCACTCCGGCCTTGCTTCCGACGCAGCTCATACCAACCCGACCGAGCTACACACGTTCAGGTTTACACACCTCAGGCTCCCATACTCAGCCCCTGACTGGGACGGCCTCCACAGGTCGGCCGGGATCCGAAGCGCCGTCTTGATCGGCACCGAGCTTGGGCACCTGGGCTAGGGTCTCGGCGACGGGGTAATCCTCGCGCCAGAAGTCCCTTTTGCCCCTGAAGAGGCGGACGACCCAGGGCGGGAAGAAACCACCGGGGATGCGCCACGTCCAGTGCTCCTTCTCGTCGATGTTGGGGGGGACGACGCGGCCGCGGCTGGCGAGCTTGATGAGCCAGACCACGGTGTTGATGAGGATATAAGAACACAAGCCGCCGATGAGGCCGTTGGCGATGGAGTAGGTAAAGGGCATGAGGGCGATGACGAGGAAGGCCGGGACGGCATCGCCCATGTACCTCCAGTTGATGTCGGTGACAGAGCTGGCCATCATGGAGCCGACGAGGATGAGGACGCAGCCGGTGGCCCAGGGTGGGACGGAGGCGAAGATCGGGGCGAAGAAGACTGAGATGAAGAAGCAGATGCCGGTGACCATGGCGGTCATGCCCGTCTTGCCGCCCTCGGAGATGCCAGCTCCGGACTCGACGAAGGCGGTGACGGGGGGCACGCCGAGGATGGCGCCGATGGAGATGCTGATGGCGTCGACCATGTAGGCGACGGAGGAACCGTCAAAGTCCTGGGTGACGGGGTCGATGAGGCTGGCGAAGCGAGCCATGCCGTACAGGGTGCCGGTGCAGTCGAGGATGTCGACATAGAGGAAGGTGACGAGGGCGAGGCCGAACTGGCCGCCGTACTCGGAGACGTTCCACTGCTGGACGTTGAGGATGCCGTGGATGGGGTGGAAGCTGACGACGTGCTTGAAGAAGTCAAAGGCGTCGTCGCCGACGGAGGTATAGGGGAAGAAGGTGACGGGGGTGCCGCGGGGCCAGGAGATGACGCTGACGAGGATAACGCCGATGATAATGGCGCCCTTGACGCGGTACATGGTCAGGAGGACGGTGAGGATGCCGCCGCAGAAGATGCCCAGCCACATGAGGGGATTGCGCATCCTGTCCCAGCTGGGGCACGTGCCGTCGTCGAGGCGGTTCTCGGGCGAGCAGCCGGCGAGCAGCGTCGGGGTGGTGGTGGAGCCGACAACGACGCCGATGCCCTCGCCGTAGGTAGAGCCCACGAGGGCGAGAAAGAGGCCAATGCCGACGCCGCTGGCGACCTTGACGGAGTGGGGGATGGCGCGGGCGAGCCACTGGCGCATGCCGAAGATGGCGAGGCCGAGGAAGACGAAGCCCTCGACGAAGATGGCCGTGAGGGCGACCTGGTAGGGCACGAGGCCGCTGCCGTGGCGGCCGACTGCTGCGTGTCAGGGCACGGAAACGCGGACGAGGGAGGCGGAGCGTGCGACTTGGACTTACCGACGGTGTAGGCAAAGTAGGCGTTGAGGCCTCGAGGCGAGGGTCAGCACGCACGACAGACACGGGGCGAGACGGACCGGCGCCGCACTCGGGCGATGGACGACATACCCATGCCGGGAGCGAGGCCGACGGGGCTGGCGCGCGGGGGTCAGCGCAACTGCAGCAAGCTCGGGTCACGGCAGCCGCGCGAGGGTCAGCGCAACTGCAGCAGGCTTCGGGTCACGGCAGCCGCCGCCTCGGGAACTCACAGGTTGGCGAAGAGGCCCATGCAGAAGCTCGACAGGGCGGAGATGGCGGCGGTGGCGGTGACGGCGTCGCGCTTGGTGCCCTGGAGGCAGAGCAGGTAGGCCTGGTCCCTGTCGCAGAAGGGGTCCTCGGGCGCGTGCGGGCAGACGCAGGTGCCGCCCGAGTCGGCAACGATGGAGGCGTTGACGGCGATGATGTAGGCCATGGCGAAGAAGGTGGCGAGGCCGGCGCGGATCTCGGTGAGGAAGCAGGAGCCCTTGCGCTCCCTGGGCTGCAGGCGGTTAGCGGGCCGTTGGCGTTGGCGCAGCGAAAGGCGAGGCGGCGGCAATGGTCGGAGGGACTTACATGGCCGGAGCCGTCGAGGCGGAACCACCGTCCGACGGGGCTGTTGGCGACGCGAACGTTGGCGCTGTGGACGAGGGCCATGGTGGATGCTGCGAGGGGGGTTGGTGGTGAGAGCAGCTCACCAGACGTGAGGCCGGCGGCAATATCGACGAGAGCAGGCTGGAGTTGCAAGAGGGAAGAGAGGCTTGGGCGGGCCAGGCGGGCAGCAGACCAGGGCGTCTATGTGACGGCAGACGGCCAGCGCCGGATGTGCGATCGGTGGTGTAGCGCGAAATTGCAACTTGCAGCAAAGGCTCCCTTTCGACTCCGTACCCTGCCCGTGCGCTGCCGGCCGGATGTGCTTGCACGAGCCGGGCCCCAGTCCTCTTTGCCTCTTACACGGGACTTGTCTGTGGACGACACGCGGACGCGCGCTTATCGGCGGCGGGCCACGCCGTTTTACTTGCTGCTGCGCATCTTTCCGTGTGGGCGATGGCCCGAAGTCGCTACAGGACCAAACGGAATGGGATGAACTGGTCGCCGATCTCAACGGAGGAGTCGTGGCGATGGCTCCTCCGCACTCGAGACTCGACAACTGCCCAGCATCTTTACTGGTGCTCGACTCGACTCGTACTCTGCGTTCAGTCGTCGGAATGGAACAAGCGACCGTCACACGACGTCACTAGTACCGCTGTATAATACGGGGCATGACGAGTGCCACGGCCCGTCCACGTTCCACGGCGATGCTGTGGCGCAAGAGGGACAGCGGGAGGCAATTCCCCTGACCATCACCTCCTGTTCCCGCGGCGTGACGGGTTCATGGCTGTTGATGTCCTTGGTCGGCGCTGAGCATCAGGTGCACCGCCACCCGCCTGACGTTACGTGCACCGCCACCCGCCTGACGTTACGTGCACCGCCACCCGCCTGACGTCATGCTGCGGCCTCCGGGCTGCGGCCTGATCCGCTGACTCGTCTAGGCTCGAAGACGGTGCCACATGACGAGCCGTCCATGGACTTGTTCAAATACCCTCTCGAGCGCCTGGGGGAGCTGACCACCTCCATCGCCTCGATACATCTACATCGGCTTGGCAGTCTCTACTCTCAACAAGACGCCATGGACCAGCCCCCTCCGCTGCGCCGCCGCGAGCGCAAGCCGCGCCTCGACGACGACTTCTACGGCGGCGGCGCTCCCTTCGACGATGGCCCGCCGCCGCGCCGCCACAAGCCGGAGCGCCATCGCCATCGCCCGCGCCCGGCGCCCGACTTGGGGCCCGACGATGCCTACACCTCGCGCCGCGGGCACGGCGGCCGTCGCGAGCCGGAGCCGTACGAGGTGCAGCCCGCTGCTGGTGGGCGACGCCCGCGCAGCCCGCCGCCATACTACGCCTCTGAGCCGTCTCGCCGTGAGCCGCGGCCGTCTCGCCACGACCGCCATGCTGCGCCCAGGGACGCGTATGCCCGGGAGGCCCCGCCGCGGGAGCACCGGTCCGAGTCCCGGGAGCGGCCCGCAAGACGCCACCGCGACGGGGCCGACCCGCGAGCACATCGACCGCGCCCGTCGTCGCCCCCGGACGCCACGCACCGCCGTGGCCGGGATGGCCCTCCGCCCCCATGTACGCTGCCGCAGGCCGGCGCAGTCCCGACCCGCGATCCCGGCGACCTCGACACACGTCTCCCGACGCTCGGCCCCGAGACGCCCCCCTTCCGGGCTACGACAGCAGCGACGACCGCCGCCGCCGCCGCGCCCGCTCCCAGGACAAGCCCATCGCGCGCGGCGTCTCCCCGCCCCGCGGCCGCGGGCCCCTCCCGCCGCCGGCGCAGCCTCCGCCTCCGCGCCCCGGCCCGCCGCCGCGCGGCGCAACTCCATGCCCGCCAACCTCGTCAAGAAGGGCGCCGCCTGGTGGGCCAACCCGCTGGTCCAGGCCGGCGGCCGCGCCGCGTTCGCTGCCGGCGCGCAGGCGGCCATGAGGAGCCGCGGCGATCCCAGCCCGTGGCTCGGGGCCAAGGGCGGGAAGGTGGCCGCGGCAGCGCTGGGCGCCGCGCTGATGGACGGGTTCATGGGGCAGAAGCAGGCGGGGGGCGAGGAAGGGAGGAGGAGCAAGAGCCGGCATAGGTGACGTGACGACGTTGTGACCTGATGGCGTCGCGCCGACTTGGCCTGGGGCATTGCTGATACACGGCGGGAAACAAGGGGCGCTTCTTGCATGTCGATGATGTTTGGGGGATTAGGAAAGAGGTTTAGATTGTATTATTAGATTACTTCGTCAAGTTATGCTTATAACCTCCGCGCCCGATACGAGGAAACCCGTATAGCGACCCGGTGCTTGCCCGCACGCTCAATCCAAGACCAGAATCGGAATTAGCGACAAAAAATACCCTAGAACTACGATATCGCTACGCGATAGTAGTAGGGGCGAAGTGGGAATGCCAATAGCGATCGATTTAGGGGCAAAAGGAATTAAATAGAGCTAGTGGCACTAAAACTATAGCCTTAGCTAATTTAACCTAATAGCGAGCGATAGCGGACTGGAACCGCTTTGGGGGCCCTCTAATCCCGAAGAAAACATTGCCTACGAATAACTCGCTAGTATTATCCCTTAAAACCTCTTCCGCTAGGTATAGATCGTCTTTACGGACTTCGCGAAGATGCGAGAGCGCGCCCGCGCCTTACCCGTACTATAGCTAGCTATCCTAGATATAGCGGCCCTTATAAAGATTATCTAAAAAATAGTTTAAGAAGTAATTATATTAGAGATATAAACTTAAGTTAAGAGTAAGGCGGCCCTAATAGGACTATAGCTAGGGGGCTATATATAGGCGTTAATTATAATAATAACGCTAAGTAGCTACTCCCTCTAAATATTTATAAAGCTAGTATTAATAAGATACGACTAAGAGCTTATTATAGCCTTAAAGACCTTATTAAAAGTAATCTAAAATTAAAGCGCGAAAGATACTATTTAAATAATTAATATAATACTTAAAGTTAATATAGCGGTTATAGCCCGAAGGCTCCTTAGTAGAGATATTACGGTTATATTTATAAAGCCTATAAAGGAAGTCGCTTAGCCCCCGGGTTAAGAAGAGATAGCCTTTAGATTAAGAGTAAAGGTTATATTAAGAATATATATAATAATAGCTAAAGGAATATATATAATAAGGGCCTTAGGCCTTAAAGAAGACTTTATTTATAAAATCGAAATTATTAATAAAGTTAAAGTCTTTAACGCGAGAGCGTTACGATTAAGAACTAAAAATACTATAAGAATTACTATAATAATAAGGGTAAGAAGTATTAAGGAAGTAAATAAGCTCTATAATTAAGGCCTAATAGTTAATATAGAGATTATAAATTATAAACCCTATAATAATTCGGTTTAGCCGCGATAATACTTTAACTATTTTTAATATAATTATATCGCTAAGTAGTATAAGGCGAAAGCTAGATATAGTTAATATACGGTAAGTATATACTTAAAAGGGGAAGAGATCTACCCGATAATAAGAGGTATAGCCTTATTAAAATATATTCTCTATAATAAAGACTATAAGGTATAGAGCCGATCTTACTTAATGTTACGACCCGAGGCTAAGACTATTAGTCGGATAGGAGGAGTTACGTGGAATACGGAATAATAGTCGGGACGACGGGCTAATAAAGGTAAGATCGAAGGGCTCGGTTAGATTATAGAGATAATCCTAACGAGCCTATACGAACTGGCTCTTATAGATTATTAAGATTATTAATATAATCCCAATAAGCTAGCGTAAACTAAGGAAGACGCTTAAGTATATAAGAACTTAACTTCCCTCCCTTAGTATAGGTACTTAATTAATTCTTAATATAAGTTACTTTTAACTACTTAATTACGATCTATAATCTATTACTAACGTAATAACCTTTCTCGATATATTACTTAGACTAACGCCTCGTACTACCTATTAATATAAACCCGCCCGGTTTATCCCTTAGGAATTACGAACTATTATACGTTAAGAACTCTTATTTAGGAATACGCCGCGTCACCCTAAGCAATACCTAATACTATTAATATAGCACCCTAGATACCCGTAGGATCGATTACTAGAGGACTAACTTATTCGATATAGGACGCGATAAAGGAAATCGCTAACCTCTAATAATAGATTACTATATTAAGCGCACGATAGCCTAAGGACTTAAGTAAGGTCTTAAAGCCTAAGAACCCTAGACCTTATAACGAGAGCCCTAGGAAACTCTAGGACTTCATTACGTAACTTAAGACGTACTATTGCTTTTTCCCGAACTATATAAGCAATATGGCCGCGAAGGCTCTTTATGCGGGTAGCTATATAACGGGCGTGGCCCTTACTTAATTCGAACTTATTATATAGGACTACCTCGATAACGCTAAAGGAGATCGAGATAAGGAAACTAAGAAGATATTTTCCGACTTTAATAAATTCGAAAAGGCAATTAAAAAGGCTTTTGGTATAGTAGATAAGAAACGAGCCGCCGCTTATAGCTTAGATAATCTTAAATAAAAAGGATCGGCCTCCGACTACGCTATACGATTCCGATAGCTCGCCTTAAAACTCAACTAAAACGACAAAGCTTTTATATACGCATTCTTTAATAGACTAAAGGAGGAAGTAAAAGATAAGCTTTATAAAGAAGATCGGCCCGATAAACTATCCGACTATATCGCTATAGCCGTGCGGATTGACGATAGATAGTACTAGCGACGCTAGCAGAAGAAATAGGGGACTTAGAGCATCCCTAAGGGACGCCATTACGCGTTAAACACTAGGAAAAAACAATAAGGAGAACGTATCGCCTAAGTATATATAACTAACCCTAGACGAATAGAACTAGACGTAACGTAGAAGAAGGATAGGAAGAAGTGCTATAACTATAGGAAGTTTAGACACTTCGCCCGAGAATGTAAGAAACTTAAGAAGCTAGAATAGAAGCTAGTACCTAAGGGTAAGAAGACCTTAAATACTACTAATAAGGAACTAATTAGGCATAATAGTATAAGCTAGACTATATACTATAACGATAATTGCAATACGTACCTTTTAGATAAGTAAGGTAGCGGATAGTTTCCTAAGGAACCTAAGGGAACTAAGACTATCGCTATAGTTAGGCGACGATAAATTAAGAGATAAGAAACGCCCGAAGCCGCGAGGATACTTATATTAATGCGAAGCGCGCTTAGCTAGGACTAATAGCGAGCGAAGGTAGTAGTAGAAAACATATAGCTTTAGGAAGCACTTAAAGTAGGTAGCGGAAGCGAGTAAGGCTCTATTAGCGAAGTATCCGAACTCGATAATAAAGAAAGGATTTAGCGATACGAAGATAATACCCTCGAAAGCCTAGTAAGGTAAGGAAGGACTCTTTAAGAATACGAAGCTAAAGGGATAGATTAGTTCGATAGAATTAAGCCGCGCCTTAAGGCAGGCGAAGCTAAGGGGTTAGACTAGCTCGATAGAGTTAAGGTACGCCCTAAGGCGGATAAAAGGAGCGTTAACGATATAAGCTCCGAAGATAATGAATTAATACTTAAAGCGACTAATAGTAGACGAGCCGAAGTATTAATACTTCGTCGAGAAAACGTAACCCTTAGGGCTTCGCTTAAAGGCAAGGGATAATTTAATAATAACGACGATATAGTTAATATTAGGACGTAGATAGAACTAGAACTACTTACTGAGGTATAATAGTCTGCGCTTATTCGATATAACCCTATACTAAATAGTAGCGACTACGCTATCGCTATTATCGCTATAGACACTCTAAGTATAATTACTGGAGATTTACACCCGATAAGGGAGTATAGAGATAACCCTAGGGTTATATTAGGATATAAAATATATGCGTAAATCTTATAGGCCTTATGTATTTATCTAGACTATATAATGTATTTCCGAACTAAAGTATAATATAACGTCTTCTTAACTCGGTAGAAGGGATACGCTATTACGTAACCCTATATAATTAACGATCTTTACGAATAGAAGGCTAAGATATAATATACCTCGCAATAAGTGGTTATTATAGAACCTAATAGTAATATACCCCTTAAATACCGAAATAATCGAGCGATTAACGAGACTTATATATCTCTTACTTACTATATATATACTTTTAGTAAGGTATAGGAATAGTACTAGTATATGGCAAAAGGATACCGCAAGCCTAATATTTCTTAAGGAATTATCTACGTACTAATATGTAATAGAGAAGATCATAAAGACTACCTACTTCTAATATACCTAGAATATATATTAGAGAAGGCACGAGTATAGCACTAGGAAATATAAGGCATACTAAAAGCCTTTATAATATAGAAATACGTTATTAAAGAATAAGAACAACAAGGAGAAATTAGACCTATCGAAGCGGTAAAAGTATACTAAGAGAATAAAGAGTACCTCGACTAGTACTATAAAGAAGTACTAATACGACTATACTATCGATAGAAGCACGCCATTAACTATACGAACGCTAACTACCGGATATATAGGAAGGATTCGAAAGAAATCCTTTAGAACCTCAAAGAAATATATAAATAAGGATTTAACTTCTAACGAACGAAAGGAATAGCCAAATAAGAACGATAGTACCGATAAAAGAAGGACTAAATTAACGAAGAATAGGACTAAGATTTAAAAAACGAGGCACGTTACCTATAAGAGGGCTATAGGGTAATAAACAAAACGCTTTAAGGACCCTTTATATAACCGCGGTAAGTCATAGCAATAAATTAGTATTAGATATCCAAATCGCGGGATATTACGCACGAGTACTATTAGATAGTAGCGCGATAGGCAATTACGTCTTATATAGAGTTATTAATCGTTACCGACTCCCTAGGAAATAGAAGGACGAACCCTACGAACTCTATAGTATCGAAGGAGCATCTTTTAGCTATAACGGCAGAATTATCGACATAGAGACCGATTACCTTAATATTACGATTTAAGGATACTCCGAGTAAATTAGCTTCGACGTTATAGACCTCGTAGAATACGACCTTATATTAGGATACCTATAGCTATAGGCGAGTAACCTACTAATCGATTAGAGGACCGGCTAACTGCATTAAAACGAGAATATAGACCTCTACGAATAGTAGATTATAGAAGAAAAGACGAAATTTCGTAACGACTTAGCTAGTAGGCGAAATTAATAGAAATCGCCGAGCGAGACGTTAAAGGTAGCGTAATAAAAGCGCGGAACGACTTAAGTAGTAACTAATACGGCTCTATAACCTAGCATCCGATATAAGTAAAATAAAGGAAAGAATATAAAGATCCGAAGAGTTATTACCACTCTAAGGAAGAGCCTTAAAGAACTTAATAAAAATATCGACACGATAATACTAAGCCTACTAGAAGATAAATTAAAGAATATTCTATAAGAATACTATAAATACGAATTACTATTTAAGGAGGAGCTTAAAATAGTACTACTAGAATATAGTTAATAGGACTATAAAATCGTCCTATAAGAAGGAACGCTACTAATATTCTATAAAATCTATAACCTAAACGAAAAGTAACTTAAGATACTATAAAGCTACCTAAACGAAAATTTGCGTAAAGGATATATTCGACTATTAATATTTAAGGCAGGATACTTAGTTATATTCGTTCTAAAGAAGAATAGGAAGCTCCGACTATATATTAACTACTAATAGCTTAATAATATTACTATTAAAGACTGAATACTATTGCCGCTTATTATAAAGCTTAGGGACTATTTGCACGGGATGAATTAGTTTACGGTACTTAACCTTAAAGGAGCCTACGCCCTTATTTAAATTAAGGAAGGATATAAATAGATAACCGCATTCTAAATTAAATTCGGATTATTCGAATACTTAATACTACCCTTTAGGCTTACTAACATACTAATAACCTTTTAGCGCATAATTAATAACGTCCTACGCGAATACCTAAATATATTTATAGTAATATACTTAGACGATATCCTAATCTTCTCGAGAGATCTTAAAGAATATAAGGAATATATCTATAAGGTCCTTTAAGTACTTTAAAATACAAAGTTACTAGTTAAACTAGAAAAAAGTAAGTTCTATATATAAGAAGTAGATTTCCTTAAATATATAATCTAACTTAACGAAATCTATATATAACGCTCGAAGATTAAGGCAGTTAAGGATTAGCCTATACCTTAGAACGCGAAAGATGTTTATAGTTTCCGCGGATTTACGAATTATTACCGAAAATTCGTTAAGAATTTCGGGGAAATCGTAATACTACTCGATAAACTTATAAAAAAGGATAAAAAGTTCGAATAGAGCGAAGAAGCTAATAACGCCTTTAACGGAATTAAGGAATCCATTACGTTAGAACTAATATTATCTACCTTCAACCTAAAACTCTAAGTAGAGTTAGAGATAGATACCTCTAATAGAGCTCTTAGAGTATAGATTAAATAGCGCGATAAGGAAGGACGATTATACCCTATTGCCTTCTACTCGAAGAAACTTTACGGTACTAAACTTAACTATTCGATCTATAATAAAGAATTCCTCGCTATTATTAACGCTTTTAAGGAATTTAAATATTATCTTCTTAAAAGTAAGTATAAGGTTAAAGTATATATAGATTATAAAAATATTATATACTTTATAACGATATAATAACTTAATAGACGATAAATTAGATAGGCCGAATACCTCTTAGAATTCGACTATAAGATCCTTTATATAAAAGGAAAAGAAAACGGCTAAGTAGACACTCTTAGTAAAAGACCTAATTATAATATATCGGAAAATAAGGAGTATAGATAACTCCTTAAACTCAATAAGGAAGGCAACTATTAGTAGAAGTAGCTAAACGCTATCTTTAAGGTATTAGCTAATAATAATATCTTATATAAGATTAAGGATACCTATAATATAACGAATTAAGATTTAACGATAGTCCTCTAGGATAAGGGAATCGCTAAGTTTAATAATAAGATCTTTATACTATTAAGAGTATAAGAAGAAGTTATTAAGGAAATTTATAACTATACTATTAGTAGATATTAGGGGATTTAAAGAACTATAGAACGAGTTAAGAGGACTTTTAACTTTTTATATATTAAATAGATAGTTTAAAAGGTTATTAGCGAATATATATAATACGTACGAAGTAAAGTATTAAGATATAAACTATATAGCGAACTTAAACTGTTATTAGTATTAATAAAACTATAAGACTCGATTGCATTTAATTATATTATAAAGTTACTACCTTTAGAAGAACTAATAATAAAGACTATCTATAATAGTATCTTTATAGTAATAGATTAACTTATAAAATATAAGTACTTTATCCTATATAAAGAAGTAAGTAATACGAAAGACCTTATATATATATTCCTATAGATAATTATTAGTAACTATAGATTACTAAACGAAATTATCTCTAATAGAGGAATAATATTTATTATAAAGTTTTAGTAAGTATTAATAATATAGCTTAGCACGAAGTATAAGCTTAATACTACTTACTACCCTTAAATAAATAGATAGATAGAACGACTTAACTAAACTCTTAAATAGTACTTATATTATTATATTAACTATAGATAAGACGATTAGGTTAGGTAATTACTAATAGTATAACTAGCTTATAATAGCTTAGTTTCGGAATTAATAAAGATTTTACTAGCCTATATAAACTTTAGGTATAACCCTAAAGTATATTATGCTATACGGACGGGACTATAAGTAGAACGAGTAGTCTTATAAGTAAATAAGCTTAAGAAATTATATAAAGAAATAAGAAAAGAACTCGAGTATATTAGATAACGAATATTAACCTATTATAATAAGAAAAGATTAAAGGGACTAATCTTTAAGAGAGGAGATATAGTCTACCTACTCTAACGAAATATTAAAATAACGCGACTAAGCGATAAATTAGACTTTAAGAAACTTAAACTATTCTAAGTTAAGAGCGCTATTTTAATAACTAATTATAAACTCTTATTACTAAAAATAATACGAATATACTTAATATTCTACATTTTACTACTTAAACTAGCATTATATAGCGCTAAGGCGTAAAATAACGTTAAAATCGAAAATAATACGGAATATAAAGTCGAATAAATATTAAACGCGCGAAATAAGAATAAAGAACGCTAGTATTTAGTTAAGTAGAAAGGCTACGGATACGAAGAAAATATATAAGAACTTATTAAGTATTTAACGAACTACCGGCCGCTATTACGATAGTTCTACTAGCATTACCGTAGATCGTAAGATCTAACGCATCCCCTATTATAGCATTCTAATTAATAGTATTAAAACTATTATATGCCTAAACGTTAATTATCGCCTCCGATTCCTAACGATCCGCCTCCTCTAATTTATCTAAAGATCGCATCCCTTTACGAATTATCTTATAACCCTAAGTTATGACCGCTCTTTTCTGCTTGCGTAGGCGGGCTAGCCGCGCCAACTTCTCGTTAAGGTCCCGTTATAGAAGAAGAAGCGCCTCTTTAGTTGCCTCCTCCTCACGCTCGATATAGCGTTTCTTAGTAATTAAACGACTCGCTATAGATAGTTAAAAATACTAAACGAGTAGGTCGGAGGGAAGGGAGCGACGAACCGAAGGATATAGAAACCCCTATACTATCGTAAGATTTTCCGCGACGCACGCATTCCCTATACTAGGAAATGCCCTTAACTATCTTATAAGAAAAGCCCCTCTAAGCACAAAAAGAATAAAGTATAACCACGTTATTAGTTTCTTTAATTAAGGCAAAGAGATTTAACTACTACTCGGATTTCTGGGATAAGCGTAATTTCGTTTTTTCGATACGGCTTAATATAGCGTTAGTATAATATTATAAAGGAAATAAAGAATAGGAAGGACTATACCTACGAATATAGGCGAGGACGGGTATTTATATAATAGGCTAGGGTCTCGAGGACGCGACTATAGGGAGGGGATATCTTATTACGACCTAAGGCTAAGACTATCGGTCGGATAGGAGGAGTTATATAGAATACGGAATAATAGTTAGGACGACGGGCTAATAAAAGTAGGATCGAAGGGCTCGGTTAGATTATAGAGATAATCTTAACGAGCTTATACGAATTAGCTCTTATAGATTATTAAGATTATTAATATAATCCTAATAAGCTAGCGTAAACTAAGGAAGACGCTTAAGTATATAGGAACCTAACTTCCCTCCCCTAATATAAGTACTTAGTTAGTTCTTAATATAAGTTACTTCTAACTACTTAATTACAATCTACGATCTATTATTAATATAATAACCTTTCTCGATATATTGCTTAGACCGACGCCTCGTACTACCTGCTAATATAAACCCGCCTGGTTTATCCCTTAGGAATTACGAACCGTTATACTTAATAATAAAAAAGTAATAAGAATAAGTACGTAGCGATTATACTAATAGACCCTAAAGATTCGCTAAAATAACTTAGCGGAAGGGAACCCCCTTATTAATAATCCTATTATTAATAACTATACTATAGAGTAATCTTCTTAACCTAAAAGTAAGGAAAAAACGTAATATAAGGAAAGGCTTAGGATGCCCCTTTAAGATATTAAGAATTAATAGGCTAGATAGACTAAATAGAGATATTTAGTACTTTATATAAGAAAAAAGTATTAGCGAATTAATATTAATAGGAATATAAGACTTCTTTATATTATAATAATATAATTAAAAGTCTTATATTAAAATACTAATAAGAAAATAGAGTTAATACGACTAGTACTATAAAATAATAGCGATTATAATATTATCGCAATCTAAGAACTATACTTAGCCTTAATAAGCTATACCCTTTTATACTTATTAAGAGCCCCTTATAGAATACTTTTTATAAGTAGAATAATATTCTATATTTATAAAAGATATAAAATAAGAATATAAATACTAATAGTTTATAAAGATTAATATAAGATTACTTTCTAAAATAAAATATAAATTATTTTAATTTACTCCCCCTTAAATATACTAACTAAAATAGGCTTACTCTAAAGGCTTTAAGAACTTATAATAAAGATACTATTAGCGCTTATAGGAGACTTTAACTTTTATTACCCTCTATAGGATAAATATAAGAGGGAATTATAAAATAGCGACTAACTCTTAATAAAAATATAGCGACTTTACTTTAAACTTCTTACTCTTAAGGGCAAGTATATATAATTTATATATAGCGATAGGGATAGTACCCTTAACCTTATATAGTCCTACTTAAGCTTAAGGGGGCGCTATAGAGGGTATAACCTAAACCTTAATAGCTCTAATTATATCCTATAAATACTCTTAATTAGTATTAAGTTAGCTATAACCCCTAGCCTTAATACCTTTTAATAAAAATAAGTAGATATAGACCTTATAAAGGTAAAGGCTATAGTCTATTTTATAAGCTAGCAATTAGCCCTATAAATAGACTAAGAAATTAATAATACTCTAGATTATATTTACTTATCGCTAGACTAAATCGTAATATTAATAGTTTTAAAGCGCCCTTAAAATTATAATACTTATAGGAATAATTAAGACTATAGCGTTATATAAGTAGCTAAGGAGCTTAAAAGAGTATACTATTAATATAAAATATACTTAATAAAGTAGTAGTAAAGAACTTACTAAAAGGTAATATCGAGCTAAAAGTAAAAAGTAAAAGAAATAATAAGGAAAAACTAAAGGGAATATATAGAGGAAGCTAATAAGGATTTATCTAAGCTATAGGCCCTAAAGAGATAAGCTCGGCTTAAGAGCTATAAGCCTCTAGAATTAGTATACTTATTAATATTATCCCAAGAGGTAAAAGGGTTAAGTATAGCTAAATCCTTTTAAGATAAAGCCTAGCTCCTTATAAAGAGGTTCTTCTTAAGATAGTAACCCCTTAAAGGCCTAATTATAGAAATAAGAGATAATAAGAAGACTATATTAATCCTAATAGAGATTATATATAAGGATATATAATATATACTTATAAAAATCATATTATAAAAATTATTAAGCTTAAATAGTATTTTAATTAAGTTTCTTAAAGCCTATAGCCCCTTACTTATAACCTCTCTAATTAATATCTTTTAATAATACCTTTAATTAGGCTATTTCTTAATATATTACTATTAAGCTAATATAGCTATCCTCTAAAAATTAAAAAAAAAGCTTAATTAATATAAAACCTTAATAGGATAGCGCCCTATCTCTTTATTAAATATAATAAGTAAGATCCTTAAAATAATAATAGCGTAAAAGCTTATTATTATTATAAAAGAGTACTAACTCTTCCTAAAAGGCTAAATAAGTAATAAAAGGAAGCGCTTAATAAAGAGCGCGATCCTCTTAATTAAAGAAGTAATATAAGTAGCCTAAGCTTAAGGCAATATTATCTTATTCCTTTAGCTTAATATAAAAGGGGCCTTTAATATAATTAATTACTAAAGACTCCTTAAGATATTATAAGAATAAGGCCTCTTATAATAGCTACTTAACTTTACTTAAAGCTTCTTCTTAACGAGAATAATTAGACTTCTCTTTAATAAAGAGAAATTAAAACTATTTAACCTTTAAATAAGTATCCCCTAAGGGTTATTACTCTTATTAATCCTTTTCTTATTCTATATAGCTATACTATATAAATAGCTCGAGTATTCCTTAAGAATAATAATAATTAGATTTATAGATAATATAAATATTATAAGTATAGGTAGGTTATTAGAATAAACGGTTAAGTAATTAAAATAAGCCTAAAATATTTATTTTTAATAAGCTCTTAAGTATAATATATAATTCGAGCTAAAAAAGAGCGAGCTTATCTATTTTATAAAATAATAGAGCGCGATAATATATTACCTTTACTTTAAGCTAATAATAATTATACTTATATAATTAACTAGACTCTTAAGAATTTAAGTCTATAGGAAACTTAAATAGCGCGCTTACCTAAAGGAACTTTAAGTAAAGCTTATAAGGTAGATTAAGGCTCTAATAAGAATTATAGTATTAATATAGGGCTACTTACTCTAGAGGGCTAGAGAAGTCTATACTAAAGTTATCTACTCCTTAATAATATATAGGGCTATTACTTATTATATAATAACCTTAAGTAAGGGAAAGCTAAGAGGTATAGCCTATTAACTTATAACTAATTAAGTATAGTATCTTAGAGTTATTACTAAAGCCTATAAGGTAATATTAATATATTACCTTAAAGTTAAGGTAAATATTTTATTACTTAACTTTTATTTTAATTAAAGGGTTAATAAATCCCTTTAGTACCTAAAAGAGAATAAGATTATATTAATAATCTATTAGGCTATAAGCTAAATAATAGCGATTATTAAAAATAAATAAGGCTAGTAATAAAAGTATAGGAAACTATTAAAAGAGATAATAATAAAGGTATAAAGCTAATTAAGTCTAAAATAGCTATAGCTTTAGACCTTATTAAAAATATATTATCTTAAAGAGAAATAGGTATATAAGTAAGATAAATAGGAAAAAAAAACTTATTAATATAAAAGATACCTCTATATAATAGACGACCTATTAGCCCTTAGTATAAAAATAGCCCTAAGGCGCTATAAAAACTTACTAAAGTATATAAGCTTAATAATTATCTAATTATATATTAATAAGATAGGGCTTAATACCTTCCTCTTTTAGTAATATATACTTATAATAACCTTACTATTCTATAATTATAGTAAAGCTAAAGATACTATTTACTATATAATCCTCTCTTACCTTAAGACTAAAGCCTAGCGCGCCTTATAGCCGCTTTAGCTATAAGATAGTAATAAGGTTAAGTTAGCCTTAATAAAAAGAAAAATAATAAAGCTATTCGCTAGATAGTTCCTTATATTAAACCAGCTATTATAATTTAACCTTATTAAGGCCCTTTACTTAATTAAACCTAAGGACTTCTATTTAACTAAACTTAAAGAGAACTAAAGGCTAAGGAGGTAAGGATTATAAGTATAATAAGGATATATAAATATAAGAATATATAAAGAGGTAATATTAAATAAATTAAATTCTTAAGATTAATTTACTTACTTAAATTAGCCTTAAGTTAAGTAGAAACTATAATATATAAGTAAAGACCTTATAAAGTAATTACTATAAGCTTAACTTAATAACTTATAAACCTATTTACTTCTTTCCCTTTTTTTTAATAGTTTTCTTCTTTAGGCTTAATAAAGAAGTACTTTACCTAAGCGATAAGAGCGCTTAAGTAAGAGAGTAGCTAACCCGCCCCTTCTTAAGCGAGGGAGTAATAGCTAAAATAATAATATACTTACCCTTTCCCTTACTATAATTAGGGGTAAGTATTATAAGGACTATAAGGGGAGCTATAATAAAGGACGTAAATAATAAGGCTAGTATATTAGTAATAAGCGCTATAATTAAACCTAAAGTAATAAGAATACTAACTCGAATAATAATAAGTAAGGCGGTAATAAGGGCAAGATTAGAGTTAATAAGAGTAATAATAAGGGTATCTTAAAGGGAAGATATAATTAGAGTAGTAATAGAGCTAGGGTTATTATATAAGGGGGATAAGATAGTAATAATACTAAGGGCTAATATAAGAGCCTTAAGAGTAAGGGTAGATTTAGGCTTTATAATATAAGAAGTAGCGGATATAAAAATAAGTAAAAGTATAGGGATAAGAGTAAGAAAGGCTAACTTAAAAGTAGAAGTATTACTTACCTTAACGCTCTCCTTACCCTTATCCTCGCTATTACTAGCGGCTCCTTTATCGCTACTATCGCTATTAATAGGGATAGGGATAAGATAGCTATATATAATAATAAAGGAGAGAGTAACTCGAGCCCGAGCTATAGCTATACTAAAGGTAATATAAAGAGGAAGAGTAAGGTAAGTTATAAATATAAAAGTAAATATAATATAAAAATAATTAATTAAAAGGTAGAAGTTTAATATAATTTCGGAATATATTTAGTTAAGGGTCTAGACTTACCTTAAGAGAGGAGCGAGGCTAATAAGGGCTTAATAAATAGTAATAACCTTATCGTTAAGGTATTAAAGTAATTATATTTAGGTAGAGATATCTTCTTTTACTTAACTTAAGGTTAAGGTAGGGGCGGCGACACTAGGGGCGCGCCTAATAGCTTAAGTAGTAATACCCTAGCCTATAAGGGCTAACCGTATAACTTTAAGAAATTAGGATAAAGGTTAGTAATACTAATAAAACGAACTAAGAATAATAAACCTCTAGATCTAAAGAGTTAACCCCCCCCTTAATATCTTTCTTTTAATAATACTTAATAAAAGTATAGTATACCTCTATACTTATAGCTAATATAAGTCGATATATCTAATTAGCCTTAGCGTAATTAAAGTAAGATTTAATAGAGATAGCTAATATAGAGTTAGCCTAGAGCTAATAGAGGATAAAGAATAAAGCTAAGAAGCTAGAGGGGTAACCTATAGAGCTAATTCTAATAGCGCGATTATCCCGCGCTCTTAAATATATAGTAGATATAAGTAAAGTAAGTAACGGTACGCTTAAAGCCTACCTTAAGCGCGAGGTTAGTCGCAATAGACTTAGCGTTAGTTATAATCGAGATTAGGGCAGGGATAAAGGGTATAAAGCGTTATCGAGGTCATAGCACTAAGGCAAGAGCGTATAGCGGAAGGAAGAAGGCGAAAATCGGCGATAGTAAGCTATAGAGGCGTTAGCATTAAGAACCGCTAGGACAATAAGGGACGTAGTAAGCCTAAGTAGCGATAAAGTAACGAGGCAGGCCTACTATAGACCCAAGGGACGAAAAATAAAGGCGCGAGGGCGAGCGAGACTTACCGGGCGAGGCGATTGACGATAAAGAAAGAAAAAGGAAAGAGGAAGAAAGGAAGGAGCGGGGGCGGTAGCTATAGGCGCGGGGCTACGGGGGGCGAGGCGGTGAGGGCGTAGGGCGCACGTAATGCGCTAGAGTTATATGACCCTAGCGGCAAGAGGTAATAGGGGGGGTAAATACTAGCGTAGGAAGGCGCTAGTATTATACGCGAAGCGGAATAGCTACGAACCCGTAGCGGGAATGAAGGTAAGGGACGCGAGGGGTTTTCCACCGGGCGCTCCGGTTTTTCCTACTCGAATTACAATTGCGGGCCTAGAAGCTTTATTAAGCCACTAGCGTATAAATAATAAATAAATAGATTACTTCGTGCCCAGATGGCGAGCACCGCTCAACTGGACACGCCAGGACTCAGTCCTGGGTGCAATGTAGACGGCACGTTTCATCGTTGTTCGTCGTGTTCCATCCACCAAAGCACTTGTCATACGGCCGAGGCAGCTCCCGGTCCAGCATCTCTTCATTTTAACCACCTACGGCTGCCCAATGTTCCACGAGCGGCAGCGGTTCGCGATGCAGACGCCGTTGCAGCAAGGCCCCCGGGGCAGGCCATTCGTGTCGTAGCACGCGACTGTAACTCGTCAGCTAAAAGCCCATCCATCCTTATCTCGCCTTCGGGGGACGCACCGAGCGTCGGCACGCACACGCCCTCGCAGTGGACGCTCAGCACCGGCTGTGGCGGTTGCAGGACGATTTGCGTCGTGACGTTGTCGCTGGCGAGCTGGGTGGAGAGCTCGACGGCGCCGGGGGTCTCGAACTTGCAGAACGACGCGGCGAGGTAGTCGGGAGCGTCAACAAGGCTGATGTTGAGCTTGTTGTGGGCTGCCACGCGCCTTGTTAGCTTGCCGCGAAGAGTCACTGAGGTGGGCGGTGGGCGTACCGGTCTGGACCTTGCTGCCGTCCGCCTTGACGGCGAGGGCGTACGTCTCGGGGCTCGACGAGGAGCGGAATGTGAGGTGCGCCGTCTGCACGTCGTCGCGCGTGCCGACGTCGCTGGGCGCGGCGAGGGCGGCGCGGGCGAATAGGCCGACGCTGAGGGCGGAGACCTTCATGGCTGTTGGTGTCTTGTGTTGCTAGAACTTGCTTGTGGAGGCTTGTGTTGCTGGAACTTGCTTGTTGAGGCTTGCGTTTCCGTCCTTGCAATGTTTAACGAGGACAGGACGGGCTCGCCCTTATATACATGTCCCGACCCGACCAGACATGGGATCATACACATACATCGTACGGGACAGACGGTCGGCGATGCCGACGACGATCCGGCCGGTGATGCCACATCTCTAGGCAGAATGCGAGCCAAAGCCACCCATTCATTCGACAAACAGGACCCTGCGAGCATACACATCAACCATCAACTACAACACCCGGACCCTGCGCGGTCCGGACAAAGTTCTCAAGTCCCGGGCACCACGACGGCATCGCCGCGCCACCCACGGGCCAACACGACCGGCTGTTGGCGATATAACAAGGGTCCGCTTGAATTAATTAATGAGCAAAAAATCTCTATTTGCAAAATTGCCACCCGCACAGGTGGTGCATCCCTTTTTTTTTTTGCTCCATCCCGCGCCACCTAGGCCGCCACACCCGATTTTAGTGTAAAGGCATGGGATGCATCAGTACGGAGTACTCCGTACCTGTATCTAGCCCCTACATAAATTGATGAAGCTATCAACACCACAGTTTTCAAACGCATACGTCACCACTCTGCACCGCATACATCGCCGGCGATGATGCCGGCAATGCCGATGATATAGATGACGATGACGCCGAAGCCGAGCCTATACAACGGAGCAGGGCCGGGTCCGGGTCCGTAGCCGGGGCCGGGGTCAACGCCGGCAGCCCAATCAGACCGCCGGTAGAGGAACCCGGGCCCTGAATGCGAGTCTCCGCCGCAGCCTCTCAATTCGAAGTTGACGAAGCCGCGGCGCCGGCATCACAACCTTGACAGGCGTCACGCGGCCACAAGAGACAAGGGGGCTCGAGGGCATCACGAGACGGCTGTGCGGCGCCGTTGATCACGGGTATCACGCGGCACACGCCGCCGCCGCCGGATCGCAGGCATCACAGCCGGTCAAGAGGCACAAGGCACAATACAGGGCGCAAAGGGCGCAAAGGGCGCAAAGGGCGCAAAGGGCGCAAAGGGCCGGAAGAACCTTGAGCCGCAATGTCATTGCATTACGTTTTTTGAGCGATTTAGAGCCTGCCTGTGTTGGCAGCTATTTGACTGTTGTGCCTTGAGGTGACAGGGGGGGAGAAGAGGGGGGGACGAGGGGGGGATGGAGGGACCTTTGCAAATAGAGATTTGCACCTTTGCATATACGCAGTAGCAATACTCTAATTAATATTATATTTCTTATTTCCCCTATTCCTCGCTCTTCCTACCGTTCCTCGCCCTTCCTACCGTTCCTCGCTCTTCCTGCCGTTCCTCGCTATTCCTACCGCTCCTCGCTATACCGATCTGGCATTCAGCCAACCTAGCCATTTGTGTGTGGCCGGGGTGTTGGACTCCCTGGTCTCGCCTGGATGCAAACCGGGCCGCAGCCGGGCGAAACCGGGCGAAACACGCTGCCACGACCAACACTCCCAATGTCGTTTTGCACTTCCATGGACTGCCAGTCAGTGGTGGAGCGTGAGGAGGGTACACGATGGTCTCGCAATGGACCGACATGGGCGCGTAAAAGTCCCGCGGTGACTTCGAAACGGGACGCCGTGGTGCACGCAGAACCAATCATCCGGACGAGCCCAGCCAAATATGTAGGCGATAGCTGCGAAAACAGCTGATCGTCGTGGCAGCAGCGTAGGCAGCAGCGGCCGCAGCAAGCGAAGCCGTGGCAGCTGAGCGTGAATCCAGCCTTGCGATCGCGTAGGTTCAGGTGGGTATAAAGTGGCCGGCCGGCTTGCAATGTTTGAGACTCTGGAGAACCCCATCGGCAGCATCTGCACTCGAACCATCCCATCGCCATGGCTTCCTCTAGCAGATCGGCGGCTCGTGCCTGGCCGTTTGCCTTGAACTGGCTTAGGCGCAATGTCAGGCCGGATGACAAGCCTCTCCAAGACTTCAGCGAGTACATCGCGGGCATCGGCATGATGCAGGCTAATGAGGAGAGAAGACGATGCGGCTTTGTGCCTTTGGAGCATGCTATTATCATGTGAGGCCACCCGCACACGTTCCCCACGCACCCTAACTCCTGGAAACGTCTGGCAACGTCTGGTATAGAAGCCACTAACTCGTTTACAGGACCGGCCTCCATGAGAGCTCCTCTGACATGGACCCTCATGTGACGATCGCCGCGGCCACCAGAGATATGAAGGTCCAACGTCAACACATCGTGGTGCACAGCCGCACAACCAGCATGGAAATCAAAGAGGCACTCTTCAAGGGCTCTTTTACCTTCGCCGACAACATTCGAGACGACATTCCCGCGATTGGGAAAGCTTATGCCGACCCGGTCCCTATCAGGACCTCACTCATGCCAACAGATGCAGACTCCGCGCCCGTCGGCTGCACCGCCCATTTAGGCGGCGGAGTCAGGCAGTGGTATGTCCTCAACGCGGAGCAAGAGATGGTATACCTTGAAGAGGACAAGTTCTATACCGTCGGCCAGGGTGCCAGGCAGTATTTGGCTTTCTGGAACCCTGTGTTGGGCAGACCGTGCCGCGCCATCTTCCTGGGAAACGAGCGCCCAGATCCGCATTCGCCAGATCCGCAGCCGACAAACCTAGAGTCGGGCATGGAACACTTGTCCATTGCACGAGAGCCAGCTTCCTCACATCAAGAGTGGGTCGAACCATTCGCCAAGCTGGGCAAGGACGTGAAGAAGTCGGTGCGTTTCATAGCCAGCGACGGCAGTGAGACGCGTACCGGGTGGGACGGATGGGAGCGCTTTGAAGGCGAACAGGTACTGTTCCGCTACCAAGGCAGAGCAACTGGCAAGGAGTATTGGGCTACGTCTCTGCCTGCTGAGCTAGTAGCACCCTGGTGGGACGGTTCAAGTGATCGGCAAATCCGATTCTATAACCACGCTGGTGTGCTATTCAAGACCAAGAGGAAGAAGTGGTGGGTGGGCAAGAATGAGAGTTTCTATGTACACCTTGAGGGGAGTGTTTTCTATATGGCCTATTGCCTGCCGCCGGGGGATGACTAGTGACGAAGAGCGTCAGGGAACCCAACTTTGCTAGCAAGTCGAATTTACCTCATCTCCTCTCCGCATGAAGCGCTCGTCTTCATTGAGATCCTCAATCAATAGCCTCTTCTCGGGGTCTCTGTCCAAGAGAGCCATCAGGAACGGCGTGAAATGGAGCCTGACATCCTCTGGCAGCTCGTTCATCGTCTCATCTTGTCCACGTTCCAGGTCAGCTAGTCGATAGTCGTACTGCTTCCGGAGGGCCTCGTCATCGCACCCAAGATGTCGCGTGAAAATGGGCCAGCCATCCACGAGAACGAAATAGATCTAAGCACTATTAGCACTGAAGGTCTACCCATGGCCAAAGAGCAACATACTAATTGGCCAAGATACCAGCTCTCGGCCTTGAACGGTTGGGTTGTCGTCTTGTCTGCCCCGAGAAGTTCAGGCGGGGGAGGAGTACCGCGCGCAAAGACATCCTTGCTATAGGCCTCACCATCTATCGACCGGAACGCGTATCCGAAGTCAATAAGCTTGATGTCACCATCGCCAAAGCCGATGTCTTCGGGCTCGCTGACGCGTTGCGGAAGATGGGCCGGTGTAGGCTCTCCATCCACTCGAACGACGTCGTATTCACGTGGCGGCTTTGCCAGGACCTGCTCAATATCTTCGCGAGCAGGTGGCGGAAGGGCGATATTCCCGGGATGGAGGTCTAGATTGTCAGGTCACGAATAGAGCTATAAAGATTCACAGGTCCCTCACCTCCATGCACCACGCCGATGCGGTGGAGCTCGGCAACAGCCTGGACAACTTGCCGAATGCATCGCTCTCGCCTGTCCATGCTCAGAGGAATTGCCGTAGCTGGCAACTGCTCACAAATCGAAGACTTGCGTCGGAGATCCGTTCCGGTGGTCGCGTAGACGATTGCATGAAAATTAATGTCCTGGTACTTGGGGTCTGTCCGCGCCAGGTGATGGGGGATTGTGAAGTGGTCGTTGATGTTGGAGATCAACGGGCTGTGGCAATTCTGCTTCAAAAAATTACTCATTTCCAAGTCGTTGTCCTGTCCTCGAGAAAGGAACTTGACTGTCAGGTAATCCCTAGCGAGAAGCGACGATATTAGCTGAGCCGAGCGTGAGCGACTGAGCGAGGTTAAGGGGCCACCATACTTGGTCTTGGGATCCTGTGTCAGCCAGCACCAATCGCCTAACCTCCGCAGCAGCTTATACCCATTGTAGCAGTGGTTGCGGTACACAACCGGCTGCACGCACTGGTTCCAATACTCAAGAAGATACTCATCCCGCCAGTAGTTGCCGCCGTGGGTGAGTTGCTTGTACTGACCGTACAGTGTGGATCTACCAATGGAGAGAGCGGCCTTTTTCATGGTAGCGGTGAGCCCAAGGGGCAGTGAATGAGGATGCAAGGAGGCGAAGGAGAGCAGGCGGGGGAAATGAGGAAAGGTGACTACAGAGCCGAAGACTTAGTCATCAATATTCAAATCTCAGGCGTCAAACCAATGGCTTAAAAATTGTGTGACCATTCGCCAGCGCCAAAAGACACCCATCTCTTGACAAGTACCAACAAAAGTGATTTAGCCATCACCATCAAAATTTCGTGGCACTGTTCAACACAATCCACATACTTGCCTGCCCCCCCTCAAGAGCCGATCAAGCACGTATTACACCTGGCCCTCAAACGGCGCCAGAACGCCCTCCCCGGCCTTGCCAGCGTGCGTCGACACCAACTTCGTCGCCTCCTCGGGCAGCCCGAGCTCCGACGCACCGAGCACCTCCCACGTCTTCTCCCCGGCGGCAAGCTGAGCACGACGAGCGCGCGTCGCCGCCGTGCTGGTGCGGCTCCTTGACAAACACGACGAGGTCTGAAGTCGACTAGACGGCGTGCTCGTGGCGGAAGCGGATCACCCTGCGCCAAAAGGCCAGCGCGCTGTCCGGGTCGTCGTCGAGTTGCGCGGCGACGTTGATGTCGCCGGCCAGGGGTGGTGCTTCATCCACGGCTGTGCCTTTTCAGGGCATGGGGCAGTCGGGCGTGGTCTCTGGCAAGGTGCTGCAGCGCGCTGAACGCCTTGTCAACCTCCTCTGTGCTGTCAGCACCGTGGCGCTCTTTGACCGTGTCTGTAAAGAGGGTGCTGTCAAGGTCGAGGTAGTTCTCCAGGGATACGTCTCCTTGGGCACGTCGACGCAGCCAATCTCCTGGCTCTGGTGGATGTACTGCGTGTCGCTCATGCGGCCTCCGGTCAAGGCCAGCAGCTTGGCATCACGCACGCTGTACTCGGGTCGGTCGTCCGTGAACCGGGAAACGGACCGAGCTTGTTCGTGGTTCTCGAGAAACACTGTGGTCCAACCATCGGTACCGCGAATCAGTCCCTGAGTCCGGTCCACGGGGGCCTTGAAGCCGGGGAGTGTGTAGTTCTTTGGCGTCGCCTCATATTTATGCGTCTTGCCGAGCACGACGACCAGGAGTTTAAGGTGTTGAGTGTGCCGTGAGAGAATCCACGACGTTGAGCTTCGGTTGCCTCCTTCACCTGATTGCTTCAGGGTTTTTCTTAGTGAGGCCAGCTTACCCGTGCTTTTGCACGTTTAAGGGTCCTTGAAGTCATTCTCATGTCGAGGCCCCGTCGTTCGGCAGTAGCCATGCCATCCACTACAGCTGACGTTTCGGCCCCTGGGCAACAACCGGCGACGCTTCCAAGACCACGAGTGACTCGGCCAAGAACCACAAGACTACGCGGCGGTCATGCAGAGTCCTCTTGGGTGGTCGAGCGCAAGATCATCGGCGGCAAAGACCTTGAACCGCCATCCGACAATACTGCGTGTCTCACCGCGTTCAGCGCACCCGGTCCGAAGCCCTGGATCAGCTTTTTCTTGACCTTTTCCCCGAACCCGCGCAACGAAGGCTTGGGATTCGGCACATACCCGATGCTAGCGAAAAAATGTTCTCATAGGCGTAGGCAAAGCTGCACTACCGCCCGTGAAAGACTTGCCCGCCTATTGAAGCTGCTGTAGAAGCTTGCCTACACCGTCCCTGGGTGTGGAAGATCTGCTCGGCCCTTGCAAAGCAGGGAGGGTAAGAAAGCCACCGGGCCAAGCTCGATCACGTAAATCCCATTCGAGCGGAATCCTTCAATAAACGAACTATGCACCTAGTTGCGGTGTGGCGAGACAGACTTGGATTGTGGAATTTCTTTGTAAAGTCAAGCTCAGACTGTGTCTCTTAAGAGCCATTAGGGCCGCCCATACGACAAGACGACACGACAGAGGCAGGAAACCTCCATTTAAATAGCTTTCTAGTCATCGGCGCCAAGAGCCTCGGATCATGCGCTCCAGCCTGGCCTACGACTAGAGCAGTGTGGAACCGCCGCCAGACTTGAACACCATGCCGATAGGGCAGCTGCAGTTGGGGTCAATGAGGCGGAGGTGCGGGCAAGACCTGTTCAGCACGTCGGCAGTCTCGGTAATCATCCACGGCTAGTTGCCCGAGATTTGGGCGCCAAACTTGAGGCTTTTGGCGTCGTCATAGTTGTCGAAATCAAACGTCTTTCCGGGACTGAACTTTGGGGGGAAAACCTCCGACTCGTAGGCCTTGATGAGCGTCGGCCTTGGAAGCTTGGAGGAGCTACATGCGTATTGCCATCTCCGAATAGGTGACCTGGCAGCCTTGCTGATGTCGGTGCGCTTGCGGTTGAACTCGATCTTGTGTGCCATGGGGACGACTTCGAAGACTCCGAGACGGCGCTCTTCAGGCTCGTCGTTGCCAGGCTCACGCTTCTGCTCGCCGTTCTCCTCGGTAGTGCTAACCGCCCCCGATCGCCTGGGTAAAGGCATTCAGAAAGGCATTCAACGCTGCCCGGCATTTCAGGCTCCGTACCGTGGGACAATGGGTCTGCGTTCAATGATTGGGGGTGTCGGCAACCAAGGGAGGGTCCGAGGCACAGGCAATTATAATACTACATGAAGTCTTGGCCCAGTACGAAGTAGTAAACACCGCAAGCTTCCACTCCCGTCGTCCATGGTGCCTTAAGGTAATGTTGTCAGCGACGCGTCGAGACCCGATTTGCCACATGGCGATAACGCGCTACAGTGAGAAGTCAACTTCTCGTAAGTTACAATACAAGCGAGACGACGGCCAGATGATCCAATGCGCAGGTTACCCTCCGACGCCCAGTTGGCGTCCAATCGAGCTCAACATTGAATGGTAGCCATTTCCCTCAAGTCGCAGGACTGGCGCGAGGAGCCGCCAGTTTCTTCGCCTTACCCACGAGCCCCATCTCAGCCCGAGGAAATTTAGGTCCAATGCCCCCAAAGTCGTCGTTCCATTCGTAGATGGCGGCGCTCCTCAAGTCTCTCGAGTAAAGTACCTGATCATATAGAAAGCCTTCAAAGATATCTCATGCGACTTGCCAGGGCCACCTGGAGGACTCAAGCCGCACGAGATGTCCTTGAAGAAGTCAGATCCCGTCGCAGTTTCGTTGGCCGGTGGGACCTGCAAGCTGCACCAGGCCGGAGGCTAGAGGGATGGAAGATGAAGATGACAACGCGATGATGATAAAAAAAAAAGAAGAGATACTTGGAGGTCTTTCTGACGAGTGACTTGGATGAAGGCAATGAGGAAGAGGTGGTGCACCGCCAGGGAGCATCATCCCAAATCAGGAGCTGCAGGTGGTTCTGGTTGTCAGATTGAGGCCACCAAATTAGGGGCCAGCTGCATCCAGCAGCCACCTCACCACGACAGCTTCATCAGAAGACAATTAAAGCCTCATTTCCTCATCGACCCATCATCGTGACCGCCCCATTTGACAAGATTCTGCCTCAGGCACAGGCCGCCTCGCCCGACAGGCTTCACAGAGCCGCGCCGCACGGAGCCCTTCGCATTTCAAAGCACAACACATTCATTCATACCTGCGCGACCAGGCGCCCGCGGACGCCGAGCTTCCTCTTCGCAGGGGTCGGGGCAGGGGCAAAGGCGCAGGCGAGGTTGAAGTGCGCACACTGAGCGCAGGGCCGGCAGGCATCGCGGGCTCGCGTGACCTTGGCGCGACGGTGGACCGTGCGGCGCAGCGGCTTCACCTCGAGCCTGTCGGGGTGCTTGGAGGCCTGCCTCTTGCTGCTCCGCTGCTTCCATGGATCCTTGCTCCAGGTTACATTCGCGTGGGATGCTGAGGAGACGTCGTGATGCGATGCGACGGTGGAAATTCAAGGGGGTGGGGGTTGGGAAGGGGTGCAGCGAGCTGGCGCTTTACCCAACCAGCGGAGTGTCCATACGAAGTACGGAGTACCACTAGATCTCGGTGTGCAAAGGCTCAACCGGTGCTAGGAATAATGGTCGACTCTTCAACCAACGGCCTGGAATGGGGTCAATGGACATGGGCATGCCGAGCAAAAGACTTCAGTCACGTCGCTCGTTAATAGCCAGTGCAGACAGAGAAGCACAGCGAAGCCCCGGGCTTCCTCTATCAATCTGTCAATCTGTCAATCTCTTACACTGCTGCGATATAGCAGGAAACAAAGAATAACTATCGGCCCCGGCGCTGGCCATGACCCGAGCTGCGTCCTCGGGCCTTGTACAGCGTGGCAGAGTCGAGGACAGTGTTGTTGTTGCTGGCGACAAACTCGTGGGTCAAGTGCGTGCAGTTGTGAAAGGTCAGGCGGCTCCAGCCATACACCCCGTCTCCCGCGTCAAGACCGAACCTGCTATACGCCTGGCGAGGGCTCTGCAACGAGTCGAGGCCATCGTAATGCCCGGCCGCGCCGTTCGTGATGTACCAGGGGGAGCTGGGATTGTCCAAGTCTTTGGGGTCAATCTTTCCGTCGGCCAGGGGCGCCTGGCGCTCGTAGAGGTGGGAGTGGCCAGAGAGCACCAGGTCAACCTCGTACTCGATGAGTAGGGGCTCGAATACGTCCTTGCAGCTCCAGCAGATGGTGCTGGTGGCGTTCTTGTGACTGAGGTACCAGGGGCGATGGCCCGCCACGATGATCCAGGGAGTCACTCCCCGATCGACGGCCGCCAGGTCGGCCGCTAGCCAGGCAGCCTGCGCGTTCATGGTCGCGTTGACCGGAGAGGCACCGAGGCCTTCGGAGCCGCCCGCCTCGTCTGGACCGACAAACCCATGGCCAAGGTCGGTCTCCGTGTCGAGCTGGATGAAGTGCGCCATGCCGCTATCGAAGCTGTACCAGAAATTGCCAGTGCCCCCCGACACGTCGCTGGGCATGCGGAAGTGGTTTTTGAAGCCCGTGAAGTTGGTCTGGCCTGGGGAGCAGATGCTGCTGTTGTACGTGATGTTGTGCACGCCGTCCGTGGCGCCGCCATTGTCGCAGTTGGCTTCGTGGTTGCCGGGGCCGACCATGTAAGGCCTACTTGCTGTGACGGCCGTCATCTCGTCGTAAAAGTCGTTGAGGATGGACTCGTACACCTTGTGCCCGTCTGCAATCGTCGTATTGGGCAGGAAACCCTGAATCTCCTCCTTCAGCCAATAGTCCGCGTAGGCAATGTCGCCGGGGTGCCACAGGAATTCGAACTTGGACAGGCTGCTGGCCAGGGAGTCAATGGTGTTCTTCTCCCCAGGCTTGAGAATGTTGTTGCTGGCCACGCCAGTGCCCGCAGTCGTGGTGAGGCCCAGACGACCCATCGTACCGAGGTCGACGACGACCGCGACCGAGAACGGCGTCTCGTCGCCAGGCTTGCGGCTGGTGGTGAAGCTGAATGGCTTGGCGCGTTTCGTATGGGGCAGAGGCGAAGGCAGGTAGAAGTAGGTGTGGCCAGGCGCCAGTCCACTGATCAACACGTGGTTGTTGTACGTTGTCGACGTGGGATACGTAACGGACACGTTGGAGGACGCAATGTTATTGAGATTGTCTGCCGAGACGCCCCAGCGCACCGTGGGACGTTCAACTCGGCCGAGCGTATTCCAGCTAACCATCATGCCGTCGTCACCATGGTAGGCGAGGCGGATTTGCGAGGCTGCGGTTCGGTTGCCGGCCGCTGCCACGGCGGGCAGCAAAACCGTAAGAGCGATGCCAGCTTTCATCGTAGCTGGGGTTTGAGCCGTTAGCAGCTAACTGCAAGTGCTTCGGTTTGCTTGAGCAATCGTGAGTGCCCTTTGGCGCGGCGAGAGCAGCTACTTATCGGACTATCTCATGAAAAGAATACACCAATCACACTGACGCGTTGTGGCTGAGAATATTCTCTTGTTTGCAAGAATCGTGATTCGTGACTACTTACCCAGATCGGACTGCGGTCCGGGGTGCGACTCCGCCCATCGATCTCCATGGCGCAGTCGTCGTGCCCATGTGGTGGCGTAAATCGCTTGGATTGGCTGCAAAGGCAGTGGTGTAATGTTAAATCGCCGACTTTTCCGGAGCCATCTTATAGTACGTGGCCTATAAATAGACAAGGGCCTTTTGGAAATTGAGCTGCGTTTAGTTTGTTTCGTAGAGGAGACTGCCTAATGCGAGCAGTTGAAAAGAATAGAGCCACTGCATTAAGTCAGCCCCCCCCATTTCCGGCATCCCCTATTTCCGGCACCCAATTCAATCGCAAGAGTCTAACTTTGACGATGAATTGCGCCGCCTAGCAAGACTATAATAATTAAAATTAAAATTCATCCTATCTATTAAAGCTGCCATTTATGGCAGAGATCCTCAAATGTATACCTTGCATTCGATGCAGCCACTTTGATGGAGTCAAACGCGCGGTCCAAACGGACGTGTGGTTGCGCCTTGCGCCAAATGCACACGCAAGTCTCCGGGTATCAGTCACTCACTCGCAGGGGGGTTCTCACTTAGTTAAAGCATCTAAGCACGAGGCTAGGCAGCCACTCCCCTAACAGTGGGAGTGAGGCTTCCCTTATATATACGTGCAAGCTCCTGCGCCCCCTTGCCTTAGCACAGCCCATCGTGGGGTGTGTCCGTCTTCCCCGTCAAACCACTAATTCCGGCTTAAGCAAGCAGCCGAGTCTAACCCGGGTCTCTATAATCTATTCAATCTATGCGAATCGCCCGTTTAGATCAAGGATAACTTTTGCCCTTTTCCGAGGCTTAAGACGCTATATTTAATGCTCTAGTTGTTCAATTCGTACTTTGATGGAGTCAAACGCGCGGTCCGAACGGACGTGTGGTTGCGCCTCGCGCCAGATGCACGCGCAAGTCTCCTGATGTCAATTACTCACTCGTAGGGGGGTTCTTACTTACTCAAAGTATCTGAACACGAGGCTAGGCGGCTTCTACAGCTGACTATAGCCTCGTGGCAGACGTAGATCACTCACTTCATGTTTACTCACAGGGGTTGACCGGATGGCCTCACTCACTTGTCACTCGCAAATTCTGACGCAACTGGGGGACACAAGGCGCCCGTGGGCTATTGATTCCAAGGAGCGTGCCCTCTTCACCTAACAGTGGGAGTGAGGCTTCCCTTATATACACGTGCGAGCTCCTGCCCCCCCTTTGTCTTAGCACAGCCCCTATCGTGGGGGTGCGTCCGTCTTCCCCGTCAAAATACCTTCTTATTCTCATTTTCTACGTCAATCGTTACAACATGCCTCCGGGACAATGCAGCTGTATGAAACAACATCAAGCGGTTAAGGGCCTCCCTCCTCTCGGCGATATGCCTTGACCCAGAACTCGGATTGAAGAAAGATGCCGTAGTTGCTTGACTTCCAGGGCTGAGTGGGGTCGACAAGAGACAAGTCGAATCTTCGTAACAGCTGATATTGTCAGGACACGATTCCATAGGGTATACGGATGGCTTACCTCGACAAACACCTTGTTCAACTCCATGAACGCCACGTTGCGCCCCAGACACTGCCACCGGCCGTACCCAAACACCAGTTCAACGGTGCCGTCCATCTCTTTAAGCTTCTCCGGCGACGCCTCAATCCATCTTTCGGGTCGAAACTCGTGTGAATCTTCGCCCCAGACTTCAGGGTGCCGGGCAACGCCCCAAGCGCAGTAGCCAATCCTCGTGCCCTCGGGAAGGAATGTTCCCTTGAAGGTGTCCCCACCCTTGGGCACTTCCTTGGCCATGAGGCCGGCGACTGGTGGGAACATACGAAGGCCCTCCTTGATGACGGCTTGGAGGTATGGCATGGCGCGCGCCTCGGCATCGGTGATGATGGGCCACGTGGGGTTGGACTCTTTGATCTCGGCGCGCAGCTTGTTCAAGACACGTGCGTTGCTCATAATGTGCAGCATGGTGGCGCGGATCGCGGTAGCAGTGGTGTCAGAGCCGGCCAAGCTAATCAAGGGGTCAGCGTGTCCCCTAGCCCAAACTTCGCGTCCACTTGCATTTGCATGAGAATCTCAGACTCGGCCTCGGACTGGGTGAGTCCACGGGCAACAAACGACCCGAGCATGTCCTTTTGCGTCTTCTTGTGAGGGCCAAACCTCTCAGCTGCGACTTGTTTGGCAATCCTAGCAATCGTAAGCCTCGCCCAATGTGCCAGATACCACGGACAGCTGTGAAGACCCACGCCATCGTGCGGCCGAGGCCGATGACGTCCTTCTCCGACGGCATCATCCACTTGAACAGCGGCGACGACAGCAGGACCATGAGCCACGGGAGCACCGTGGTGACGATAATAGTCGGCATGTTCGTCTCCATCGTCGAAATGTATCCGTGCACGTCCGAGTCGGTGGCTACATCGCCAAAAGGCTCGCCGAACGCGAGGTCCGAAATGACGTCGAGGGTAAAGTACTGAGCCTTGCGGCCAAAGTCGAACGGCTTGTTCGCAGCAACGTATTTGGAGTCGAGGAGGTTTACCAGGGCCATGACGTTTTGGTTGATCTTGGCTTCGAGGTTCTCGACCTCCTTGCCCGAGTACTAGTCGCAATGTCAGACCAAGCTCTGGGAATCGATCGGGGGACGTCGGGCATGCGTACTCCGGCGGCCATTTTCGACCGCAACTTGCCGTGCGCCTCGTCGTCGCGCTGAGAGAGGACATTGTCCTTGGACGGGTCGAGTCGCATGCCATCGTACCAGTCGGATCGCTTGTACGGCGTTCGCACGTTGAGCATGCGCTTCAAGAGATCGGGGTCACTCGTTACGAGATAGTTGGGGCCGACGCGGGCCACGGATCCTAACCAAACATTCAGCGATTGGCTCCGCGAGAAGCCATCGTCGTGGTCGCGTTGTGGGGGCTTGACATCTGAGCCAGGCACGGGGCCGCCCGCCGTGGAACAGGAACAAGGTTCCATTGCCGATGTCCTCGTTTCCGGGCAGTGTCCGCGGCCCCGTCACACAAGCGAAATAAGACAGAGACGTACCGTATTTCCGACATGCTTCGTACAAGTCGAGATGCGTCCGCCCGCCTCCCACGGCGCGAATAAGCCACCACTGCGAGAAGCCAGCGCTGGGGGGGCCAGGGATGTGCCGCAGGCGCAGGAACGTTCGGGTGGCAATGGCACTCCACAGGATGACGAGGACCGCGGATCCTGCGACGTAGGCAAGGAACAGGTCGCGAGCCATGGTGTGAGCCGTCGATTACGAGCACATACGAGATACAAGGGGAAAGGGATTCGGTTGCAGATGTCAAATTGCAAAGGAAGAAGCCGATCCAGCAGCGAAGAACAACGGGATGGAGCGCGCGCAGTGAATTGGATCGCGGCAAGGGATCATGCCAGGTTATCCATGAAAAGCGCCGGATTTGCAATCCCCATCGGGCCAAGAGCCCAACTGGCGAGATGCCTGTGCAGAGCCCAGCAACGCCATCCCTATGGTCGTGTAGGGGGTAAACCATCCGCACGAGTGCTCGCACCGGCTCTCCGGTGCCAACGCAATCCCAAACGGGTTGACACGACAGGGTACGAGCGGTGTGGAGTGGCGTGATGCGGTGGATTGCGACCAACTCGTCTGGCTGCGGTTGAGTTAAGTTGCCCGTTGTTATGGCACGGAGCCGTGGGGGCTCAAGGCAGACAGCAGCACCCGTAAAGGCCCACCGCCACTCGTACCATGCCTCGTATGTTGTCCAAGGGCTATGAAGAAATCCCCACAACCCCAGCCCTTACGACTCTACGAGTATGCATGACGGGCCAGGCCCCTGCGCACCCTGCCACCCCGTCCCAAGCCCGGCGGGAAATGGCAACCGATAGGTAATTACTCGCACACGGAATTAAAGCTCGGGAGGGCACAAACCGGCCCTGATCTCCACGCCGGCTTGGCGGTGGGAGGGGGCATATTCCGTGCTGCAACCCAGCCGGGGGCACATATACGAAGTAAGGTCTAGTATCGTTCGTGTAACTCATCCCTCCTGTACGGTACACTTCTTCATCCGCGCCTCGTGCACCCCACGTGGCGCCGCCCGCCGTTGGTTCGCCCGAGCGGATCGAACCGCCTTCTCTTTTCTTCAACGTCTAGTCGGCCTTCCGACAGCCACGGCAAGGTCCAATCGAAAGCAACCAGACGCCGGCGCGAGACAAAGGACGAGTGTCTATTTCGTCTGGATTAGCATGCCGTCGGCGCAACGCCTCCTGTCATCATGGTAGATCCGACGCTATCTGCAGGGGAGCCGCTGTTAGCCTCCGAGGTTGGTTCCGTCCTGAATGCCTTCAGCTGCGGGCGGTACGACACAATCGGGTGGTTGGCTAACAAGCGCGCCGTTTCAGGAAGACTCGGGTGTAGATGACGGCTTGGGCTCGGTAAGTAGCACAAGACTCTCGTCTGGCCAACGCCTGCTGATGACGGAAACCATGCGGCCGACCACAGTCCATCGCCAGCTCCTCGGTATCGCTGGCGTCGAGCATCCTCAAGTACCGAGAAGAGAACGGGAGGACATATCACGCATATAGGGCAGGCAGTATGGCATCTACTTCTCCCGCCCTGTATGTGGCGTCAATAAGGCTGACTACCCCCGTCTGTCTCAGGATACGTCTTGCCAAACGACGAGGTAAGATGCAATTGGCGAGAGCAGTGGACGAATCAGCTAACTGGCGACACAGGTAGAGAATGAGCGTTTAGGTATGAAGCGACCAGCATCTATCGCTCGTGTGGCTGCTAAGGCCAGTGCCGTCGCCATACAGACTTGCAACACCATTTGTGCACCTTGACATTAGGCGGAAAGCTATTTATTAGCCCTGCCGGTATGGACAAGCCACTCGGCCGCGTACTAGATGCCGGCACTGGAACTGGTATCTGGGCGTTGGACTTTGGTACGACCTCGAATCGGCATGTTTACGTTGATGCGAACCAGGCTGACGGAACGTCGCAGCCGATGAGCACCCCGAGACACATGTAAGCCTGGCCGACAAGACTTGCCACCACGCAGCGAAGCTCAAGGTCCCCAGGTCACAGGTGTCGATCTGAGTCCCATACAACCCTCATTGTATGTCGCCCGAGTCTACAGGTGCCATCAAGCCGGCACTGACTACTCGTCTGACGCAGTGTACCCCCAAACGTCTCCTTCTACATCGACGACCTCGAGGACACCTGGACATTTACCCTCAAGTTCGACTTCATCTACGCGCGGATGCTGACGGCATCGATATCCGACTGGCCGAAGTTCTTCCAACAAAGCTTCGAGTATGCATTCTCCGTCGATGATGTCGTGAGCTTCGCGGCTGATTCGCGGAAACAGCAATCTTAACCCCGGGGGTTGGATCGAGGTCTTGGACGTACACTTGCAGCTCCAAAGCGACGACGGGACGATACCGGAGGACTGCGCGGCCGCGAAATGGGGAGACCTCATGCTCCAAGCTGCCGAGAAGCTCGGGCGGCCACTGGACAGCATGACGTTTTACAGAAAGCAGATGCTGGACGCGGGCTTTACCAATGTGACACAGCGGCTGTTGAAGTGGCCGACGAACTCCTGGCCCAAGGATCCTAAATTCAAGGAACTGGGTGAGTGGTTCCCTGACGAGAGACGAGTCGACGAGAAGAGCCTTGTTCAATTAAGAATAAGAAGCAGCCAGCTGACAGCCAGCTGAATGCAGGAATTTGGACGTACGAGGACCTCGGAAACGGCGCTTCAGGGCTCAGCATGGCGCTGTTCACGCGCGCCCTGGGATGGACACCAACGGAGGTGGAGGTGTTCCTCGTCGACGTCCGCAAGCACATGAAGAACCGGTCCATCCACGGATACTGGCCGATGTAAGCCCATTCTCCTCAACCCTTCGTATTGCTTTTGCAGCAGAGTAGCAGCTCTAATTAATGACTCAGATATGTGGTTTACGCCCAGAAGCCTGAATAAATTGGGAGGGTGTGTATTGGGCGAGCATTCCGCGGCAAAAAAGCCTTTTGACTGGAACTGGTTGGATAAACACGCTGTCGTTGACGCCATGCTAGACTTGATCGGTTGGGCTTGAAAGTGTAGTGTCTCGGAGTCGTTGGAATCTGCAGCATTCGGATTTGTCCATCTCTGGTGGATTCCAACTGAATCCATACCAGTAGGGCCAGGGGCGGCCCCGGGTGATCCAAAGCCTATCGCGAATGTTGAATGCCTCGTTAGCTGTGTGATCCGTGAGTACGAGCTATATCAAGCTGGCTAGGACCTGTCCCGAATCCACTGTGCGAAGCGCCAAGCTGAAAGATCTCCACAATGCGAGAGCAACGACGACAAAAAAGCTCTGTATCACTATCGTGTGCCTAACTTCCAGGTGTTGGGTGCTGCTCAGTTTCCCAGGGACAAGAAGACGCGGTTCGGCAAAAGGGGCTTCAGTCCAGCAGCAGCAGCAACTGCAACAGCATCAACTGCAACAGCAGCAACATCGGCGGCAGCAGCAGCAGCAGCACCAACAGCAGCAGCAGCAGCGATCAAGTACACAGCTTTGTTCTCACTTGGTGATTCTGGCCTGCTGGCCTGGCTGCGGCTGACTTGAAGCTGCTAGCGTGACATTAAAGCGCATATCTACTATCCAGTCGCTGAACGAGCTTGCGCAAATGGGCCACGATATCTTGATCAATGCCTCTGGCCTCGCTTTGCCGACCCTCACAGTGTCCAGGATAAAAATGTGATCATGGACCGGACGCGCACGGCGCTAACCAAGTCGGACTATGGCAAAGATTTTCGGTTCGTCGGAGCGCAACTGAAGAGGTATACCTACGTCTTTGACCGACGCGATGGCACTTCCGTACCAGGAGGCATCTCTGAGCCTGTGAAGCTCGACAGCATCTACTCGTGCAGACATTCATGTCCCTCGACTCCTACCTAGAACAGAAATGGAGTCGCTGACGCACACTACAGTTGGTTCAACGGGCGTCAGTGACCAAAATGACTACGCAGTTGTCGACTATCGCGTTGTATATGCGTGGATTTCTGAATATGACATCGACGACAATTCGCTGTATGCGCAAAGCACGTGGATATTACTAATGCATTGTCATCTCCGGTCAGGAGAATCGCCATGCGCACACCGCCAACTCATCAGGAACTCCTCTTCCCATCCATCGGGCGGCTCTCAACGCGCTCGACCATGGCCGTCTCGAGCGCTTTTTCACTCTCTTCCGCGCCGGTGCGGATGTCGAACTGGTCCACAGACGTCGTCTTGAACTTGCGCGCGCTGACGCCGTTCTCGAACAGCACGTCGAGCTCGCCGTAGGTGCGGCCCTTGGGCTCGGGGAGGCGGAAGAAGGTCCACACGGCGCAGAAAAAGCAGGTCCCCGCCCAGAAGAACCCGGCCTTGGCTCCCCAGTTCCAGGCCGTCGGGTTGAGCATGCGAGGGGTGATGACATTGGTGGCGATGCCCACGACGTTGTACATGTTCCTGGCCAGCACGACCGACTTGGTGCGCAGTCGCGTCGACGTGAGCTCCGCCACGAGGGAGTAGCAGACCGGGCCGACGGTGGCGTCGTAGGTGAAGGTGTAGACGAGGAGCATGGAGCCAATGGCCCACTGGGCGGCCACGTTCTCGCGGCCAGCAAACGCAGCACAGCCGATGATTAGCAGCACACCACACATGAGCAGCTGGCCAGAGAGGTACAGGGTCCGTCGGCCAAACCAGCCCATTAGGAACCAGGACGTCACGGTTCCGACCGCGCCGAGCGCATACTGGCCGAGGGACATGCTGAACGAGTTGTCAACAGCCATGCCGGCCTGCTGGTAAAAGTACGTCGAGTAGCCCATAAAGGTAGAGCCGCAGAGGGTCTGGATCATCCACGTCACGCAGACAATCTCGGTACGGCGGAGGTTAACGCCCCTGAACAGGTCCGTGTACGAGATGCCCGAAAGACTCTCCCTCTCCATCTCGTTTGTGTGCACCATCATCGACACGGCCTCGCCGGGCTGGAAGGAGACGCCGCTGTTGCGAGTGGTCAGGCGGGCGACCGACCTCTTTGCGTCGTCGAGGCGGCCGCGGCGGACGAGCCACCAGGGGGATTCCGGGGCGACATAGATGCCAATCATAAGGGGGACGGGCCAGAGCCACTGAAGAGCAAACGGGATCTTGTACCCCCACTCGTCGTCCCGGGTGAGCATGCCGCGCAGCACGCCGGAGGCGATAAGCTGGCCAATGACCCAGCAGAGGTTGACGTAGGTGGTGAGGTAGGCACGAAGATGGGTGGGGCAGACCTCGGAGGCGTATGTAGTTGTCAAGGTCTGGAAGACGCCCCATGGGATGCCAATGAGGATCTCGCCCATGAGCAGCTGCGCCAGCGACTCGGAGAAGAAGACGATGAAGATGAAGCCGACGCAGCCGGCGAGTGCGCCGATGAGGGTCTTGCGGTATCCAAAGCGGTCGGCGATGATGCCATTGAAGAACAACCCGAGAATCTGGCCGCACAGGGCACCATTGGAGAGGCCAGACTGCCACGCAGCCGTGAGCTGGTACGTCCCGTCGGGCTGCTGGACACCAAACTTGCGCTGGAAGGGAGGGTAGGCAAAGAGGTTGTTGAGGAGGACGACGTCGAAGCCTTCCATGACAATGCAGGTGGAGAAGAAAACGGACCAGAGACAGGCCTTTCTGTACAGCTTCAACGACCTCAAGAGGCCCATGTTGTGCTCGGCTTCGGTGGCGGCAGCCGCCTCGTCGACGGTTGCGTCCATTTTGGGGTTGCCAACAGACACTCGACGTGCGGTGGGAGACATTGTGGGGAACCCGTATCCAGCTGTGATGCCACGATCTGCTGTCTCGGGTCGAACTGCCTTGGTTGATGCTGGGGAGTTGAAGAGTCTCTTGTACGACTCTAAGCATGTTTGTTGGAACTGCACTGGCCACTAATTTATAGTCCGCAGCCGCTGAGGTGCTGGGCCAATCAAAGGGCCGCACTCGGGCGATTTGGGAAAAGCTGGCGGGATGTAAAAGCCTCAACAAGGCGGTTTCCTCGGACCGCAGTCGAAAGACTCTTGAGACAAGCCATGATCTGCCGCTCCATGCAGTCTTGGCGTCGCCGGCCCAGATTCCGCTCCCCATGGGCCACTCACTGATCATAAAACAGTGGATCTCCACGCGGGAGCATCAGCATTGCTAGTGGCCCGCGTCGAAACATGATCGGGCCGACCAGGTCTCGTTGAGGGGCGATGCGGAGAAGCATCGCAGATCGTGCCGTTGAGGGGCGATGCGGAGAAGCATCGCAGATCGTGCCGTTGAGAGGTCAAGCTTGAGTCCTCGGCAGCTCAGCAGCTCAGTCCAGTTCCAGTTGACGAATCGGCAGACTTGACGCAGCGGAAAGAGGCAGTCGTGTAAGCATGTCCCGGCGTCCGATGCAGGTCCAAGGGGCCCGGCAGACGTACGCGAGTCGGGCCGAGGAATGCGGCTGATGCATCTCGAAATAGGGAATCGTCGATCCTCGACAGAATTGGACGCGGAGAGCCTGGATGTAGGATCGGGCATCACCGAGGGGGAAGTCCTCGGGCCGACATTAATCGTCTGCAGGCCCGTTGGCGTGCTTGGTTCGGAACCTTGACGGCTTTCCCCGCGTTTGCCCCGTACAGCAAGTCCGGTGAGGCATTGACCGAGATGTGCTTCGACCTTGGCTGAGTTTTGACGACGCAGGAAATCACGGTGATGCGACTGGAGCTGCGATCGTCGATGGCAAATACGGACTCCCTCCCGGTTTCATGACGCTTGGGCATTTAAGCCTTCTGTACTTGCACTGAGCAGAACCACCCATCCCCGTCTGCTGTGCTGTCTGTACCACCAGCTCCAATTCTACGCGTCTGTTCTTGCCTGGTGATTCCCACATCCTGCGGAACTTGCTTCCTCTTACCCGCGTTAGGCATCTATTTCGAGTACAAGGATATCGCAATAAGTGTGGCATTTATTTTTATATGGCGCAGCAAGCGCGAGGCAGGCACGCAGTCTTCCGCGTGCCTACCATGGCCAAAGAATGAAACTCGATGTCGTCGAACAAAATCCATGCACAAGCAAGCCTCTCGTGTTGAACCCGCCGCTCTTCGTTCAAAATGGTACCAACCCTTAGCCGCCACCGGCCCCAGCAGGTGTTGAACCTGCCAGCGCCCCCACGGCTGCACAGCTCAACACCTGCCCTCAGACAGCGGCGTCCTCCGTCTTGATCTTCTTGAGCAGCATCGTCATGGCGGCGACAATGACGGGCAGGACGCTGACAATCTCGCCGAGGCCGGCGTACGCGGGCGGGATGCGCACACTGACAAAGGCGCCCGAGGCGAGCAGGATGGCGAGGACGTTGTACGTGGCGGACCAGGCAAAGTTGAAGACCATGCGGCGGAAGGCGACGCCGCTGATGTGCAGCAAGAAGGGGATGCCCTCGAGGCCGTTGAGGAGGACCACGTCGGCGGCGCCGCGGGTCACTTCGCTGGCGGTGAGCACGCTGGCGAGCTGGACGCCCACGTCGGCCTGCGTCACGGCGACGGCGTCGTTGGTCCCATCGCCGACGAACATGACCTTCTTGCCGTCGGCCATGAGGCCCGCCACGTAGTCGCGCTTCTCGGCGGGCGTGCACTGCGACGCCACGTTCGGGATGGCCACCTGCGCGGCGACGGCCTCGACGGCTCGCTTCTGGTCGCCCGACACGAGGTGGACGGCGATGCCGCGGCGGGCGAGCTCGGCGACGACCCCGGCGGATTCGGCACGGAGGCGGGTGCGCAGGCCGAAGACGGCGATGGGCTCGGCATTGCGGGTGACGACGAGGAGGGTCATGCCGCCGTCCTGGAGGCGGGCGACGGTGGCATGTGCCGACGTGTTGGTCCACTGGGGGTTTCCGGCGCGAATCTTTACGTCGTCCAAGATGGCCTCGACGCCGGCGCCGGGGATGGCGTGGACGTTGGCGAGCGTGGCCTCGGGGGCAGCACGCTGCTCGAGATGCTTGGCCACGGCGAGGGAGACGGGGTGCTTGTTCCCGGCAACGATGGCCTTGGAGATGGCAACGGCTTCCTCCTCAAAGTACTCCTCGTCCACGACATCGAGGTCGCCCTCCGTTATGGTGCCCGTCTTGTCAAAGACCACGTCCGTAACTCGGCGAGCCTGCTCCGTGCACTCGGCAGACTTGATGACGACACCGTTGCGCGCAGCGATGCCGCCCGCCACGACCAGGACCATGGGGACGGCGAGGCCGAGCGCGCAGGGGCAGGAGACGGCGAGCGTGGCCACGGCGTAGGTGATGGCGTTGGAGATGGTCTTGCCGGCGCCGTCGTCGCGGACCTTGAGGCCGACCGTGACCCAGACGACGATGACGACGACGGCGACCGAGGTGACGACGGGCACGAACCAGCTCGCGACGCGGTCGGCAACGTCCTGCAGCCGGGGCTTCGAGTTGGCCGCTTCCTCGACCAGCCGGGCAATGTCCGTGACGGTGTTCTTGCCGGGGAGGCGCGCCAGCCTCGCAACCAAGGTGCCCGTGCCGTTGACGGTGCCCGCAATCACGGCGTCGCCCTCCTTTTTGAAGACGGGGACGCTCTCGCCCGTGAGCATGGACTCGTCCACCTCGCTGGACCCTCCCAGGACGGTGGCGTCGGTGGGCACGGCCGAATGAGGTCCGATCTTGAGCCTGTCGCCGTACTGCAAAAGGCGGGCGTCAATCTCCCTGTCCTTTCCGTCCTCGACGACGACGGCCGTGGCCGACTGCAGGGATCGGAGGGACACGGCGACCACGGCCCTGATGCGGGCAAAGGCGGCAACGAGACGGCCGAGGAGAACGAGCGTGATGAGCAGGGTGCTCGTCTCGAAAAAGGCCTCCGTCTCGAGGGGCTTCCCGGCCATCACAAAGCCGAAGGCGATGACCGAGTACGTGTACGCGGCCGTGATGCTAATCACCACGAGCATGTCCATCTCGAGGGAGCCGCTGTGGACGAGGGCCGACATGGCGGGAAGGTAAAAGTCCGGCACGGCGATGAGCTGTACAATCGTGGCGAAGACGATGCCAACGAATGCCTTGGTCCTTTCGTCGACGAGGCCATGGCCCCACGCCAGGACGACGACCGGGATGGTGAAGCAGGCGGCGGCGACCGTCTTGATGAGCTGGTCGTAAAGCCTCTTCCTGCCGCTGGACACGTTCGGATCGTCGCGCGGAGGCGCCAGTCCACTCGACAATGCACCGATCCTGGCCACCAAGGTCCTGGCGCCGATGATGGCGGGGTCGTAGGTCACGCGGACGACCCTTTTGTTGAGGATGGCCGCCTGGGTGACTCCGGGGATGGCCACGTCCGCGAGTGCCTTGGCCGAGGCGCCAGAGGCCAAAAGGTCGACCGACTCGTCGTCGCCGGAGAGCCTGGTGCAGCGGAAGCCCGTGGCCCTCTCGGCGGCGCGCATCACTTCGTCAGGGGTGGCAGCGGAGGTGTCGAGGCTGAACTCGGCAGAGCCCATGACAAAGTTGACCCGCACCGACGACACGCCAGGGAGAGCCTTGAGCGTGCGTTCCATCTTATTGCCGCACCCAGAGCAAGTCATGCCATCGACGGTGAGGGCGACGTGCTCCAAGCCCTCGGCCTTTTCGAGGTCCATACCCGGACCGGCGCCATGGCCGTGCTCGGCTTCGTGACCGCTGCAGCATTCGACCTCCTTTTCGGACCTGATGGCCAGCTCGCCGTGGCGTCCCTTTTTACCGCGACGCTTAATCCCGTGGTGCCCGTGGTGGTGCCCGTGGTGGTGCCCGTGGTGATGGGGCCCATGGTGCTGGTGCAGGCCGGCCTTATTCGTGACGGCGGCGACAGCAGCAGCAGCAGCAGCAGCAGCAGCAGCGGGCTGCCTGGGCCGTTCGCCGCAGCAGGTCGTGGACCATCCGCGCTCGAGGATGCCGCGGCAAATGCAGCGCGCCGACTCGAGGTAGGCGCTGTACTGGTCAAAGGCCTTGGCCAGGTGCGTGCTGCAAGCCGAAGCAGGGTGATGGCCGTCCTCGTCGTGGGGGTGCTCGTGGCTGGGGGTGCCTGGCGAGGGTGAGTTGACTGCCTGCTCTGGCGTGGAGAAGACATACCATGGTGGGCCGCGTCGCTTTCGCACGTCTTTTCGCACTCGAGGGCGGCGGCGGCGAGGATGCACTTTTCTGTTATGATGTGAGCCTGGGGGGGCCTCTCGACGATAAGTGAGAACCACCATCGCAGCGCTCCTCGTTGGAGTCACAGCAGGCGAGGCTGTGCGTGGCATCGTCGCAGCGCTCGTAGTCGCAGCACTCGCCCTCTTCGGCGCAGGGAGCCTCCGACGCGCAGTCGCCGTGGTCGTGGTCGTGGTCGTGGCCGTGGTCGTGGCCGTGGTCTTGGTGCTCACCGCCCTTGGCGACGCTCTCGGGATGAGCCGCGTCCTCCTGGCCTGCGCTGCCCGAGCAGCATCCGACGCCCATGGCTGAGATGTCTCTGGGGTTTGTGGATATTGAGCAACGAAGAAGGACGGTTGCTTCGATGTCGAGAGATGAAAGGAAAGTCGATCGAGAAGGGGCCGCGGATGAAAAATGTGTTGGCTCGTGCTGGATGGTGTCACGAGCACGCACCGCCGCACTGGGACGACCTACACGTATCCGCGGTTGGTTGCATTTGCGTCGTCAGCGCCAAGTCAAGGGCCACATTTCCGTCGTTGCGACGGTGCGGCTCTCCTAACGGTCCCGCCGCCGGCTGGAGAGCAAACTCCGCGGAGAGCGCCCCGCGGATTAAGTGGATGGCTTTCGCCAGTGGCCTGATCTGAATCACGCTCGATTGATGCGTCGTCGCCACTGCGACCGAATGCGGTTGGCTTGTGGCTGTCGACGCCAGCTCCGCGGCCCGAACCTAGCGTCGTCACTGCTTGAGTGATACCTGTCCTCGCCGATCAGTGAGGTTTTGCCGTATTCACATGTGTCTGTTCGATTCAGTTACCCGTCTGCCTCTCCACATCGCATGTCCAAGCACGGAATTTGAGAAACCCGAGTGCAAATGACGTTGGCGGCATTCTGTTCCGTGGCGTTAAAACATGGCGCAACAAGCCACACCCAAAGTGTGCTGAACTAGCGGGTAACAAAAACGGATGTCACGCCGTAAACAAGAGTATGAAAAATCCAGCAGATTGAATCCCATTTGACATTGCCGATGATTCAGCTGCCCGTGTTAATTTACAGCGCATGCACGTGGAGACGCGCGGCGGCTTCACCTTCAAGGAATGCGTCTCTCCAGGTCCCCGGGCACGCATGAATCATGTTGCCTTGCCCATCGAGCGCTCTGCGCCGTCACTCGAGCAGTAAATGCGGATCACTTACAGCCGTGTGGATGACAGTGCAACGCGATGAGATACCAGGAGCCTCGACTAGTTTCGGCCGAGCGGGAGCCTAGAGACACGTCCACGCACCTCGCGGTCAGGCGTCAGGGCGTTTCAGGAACGCCTGAGCCATGTGGGTTGCACGAGCTGGTAAGTCCTAGAGACCGTCTGCCTAGGTGCTCGGCGAGAGTAGAGTTCAATTGAAACGGTTGACAAGGGAGAACCAAGGCAACACCATGGCCCTACATGAATCGACTTTGGATCCGCTGGTGCAAGGCAAGATCCGTGTTTGGGGGAAGAGTGCCAATACCGGACTCAGCGTCTGTTCGATCAATCCTCCGAAGCTCACGCCCCGCCTGACAGCAACTCTTTTCTTTCATAAAACTTGTGCTCCCCGTTGCGGCCACGAACCGCCGTCCACAGGTAAAGTGAGAGCCATATAGCAGCACAGACAGCAAAGAAACACAAGACTTGCGCAACGGGCAGTAGCCCCTATTCGGAGCCGTACTTTCCGTGCATCCACGGGTGAGGTACCATGGGTGCTTGGACGCGTTTGCGTACAAAGGAAGATAGCCGAGACGCGACACGATGGCTCGAGTGAAGAACACGACGAGAGTGAGAATTGCAACGGTCAAATTTGACGTCAACCTGAGAAAGTTAGCAGGCGCATGTCGTCCCTTGGCTGTTCGGCCACTCACCTCTGTGACCATATCAACGGGATCTCGGGCGGCTCCCTGTAGTTGGCGTAGAAGTATATCCTTAGCCTTGGATTGGAGTCCATCCGAGCTCGCCCCCGTTGGCGAACTCGCCTCAGTAACAGAGTTTGGGAACCTGAAGCGCGCCATGAGTACAGGAGCATTCACTGTAGAACCTCGGGCACGTTTATGACTATTCTACCAGGGTTACTTGCATTCTGCCTCACACGGGCGAATCAGAAGGCTCTCAAGTAGCCACAGCATGCTAAGGAGTTGCTCATATAAGGAGATGAGTCGACATCGCGGGTTCGTGAAATGACCACTCCGCATGGGACAAGGATTTGTTCGACGGTCGGATTGTCGTGCCCTTTGAATTCTCTTAAATGTCAAAGCAGGGACATTGATCGAGCTTCGTTGTGGCGGCCGCCAGGAACAATTTCTCAATCTGACCGTAACCAGTGCTGTAACTACTTGAATCGATCCAACGATACCCATGCAAGGCCAATTTATCTCTGCGCATCTTCTAGAATTTTCGACGAATTTTGCCGTGGTTGTAAAAACCAAGAGAAATGATCATCTCATTAGAGAAAGTGTATACGTCTTCAACAGAGCGAACCCCAAGTCGCTGCTTCCGCAACTTTGTCTACACCACCTTCAAACGGTTCACCTTCGGTGTGCCTATTAAACTTTGGTCGCCGCATCCCTGCAGGAACGGTCGCCGGCCATGGCGCTGCAAGCCATTTATGCCGCCGATGTCACCGCGGTCCGTACTCCGAAGCTAGCTTCCCTGGATCGTATGCCTCGGAGGAACGTCACGAGCACATTGTGAACCCGACACGGAAAGCTGAGGCTGTCAGGCTTCACATGACGTCCAGCCAAATGCCGAATCGGAGCTCAATGCAGCCAGTCGGTATGTACTCCAGTTAATAAGCAAACCTTGTTTCACGCGGTGCGGTTCCTTGGACCTTTAATGCATGCGGAGCACCCTTGCGTTCCTAATTTGTAGACTATTTCCTGCAAGACGCCTCTAGAGGAAGAGCACATGACAAAAACTCAAGATTCCTCGGCAGTGATGAGACTCTCTGAAGAGTCATTGCGCCAATTGTCAGTTGTCTCAAACACAACAGTGCTTGCCGACTTGTCCCTAACAGAGACGGCCTGTCGGAGGTCGCATCGCTTGTGGACCGCTCAGCTACGTCCTATGGGAAACACAGCGGCCGAAGCAGCTGAGTGGCGCAGACTTGCAGTTCAATTTCCGGAGAATCCCTGTGTCAATCGCATCGCTTCCGCGCGGACTGGTTCGCAATCAATGGTGTGGTACTGGGCTGCAGTGAAACAACCCTCCGACTACTGACGGTGGGAGCCTGGAGGGAATACGAAGCTGCACTGATCCCTGTCATGCACCTGCGTGAACCCAATTGGCCAGGTATGTGACACCTTCCATGGTGGTTGCCTACCTTGGTTAGTTGGACCTTTGTTGGCATCGTTGTGGCCATGCGCCAGCACTGGGATGTCCAAACGTGGCCGCTGTCTGACCGCAGAGCGAGGCCAGGCGGCCACACTGCTCAATCTACGGGAAATTCCACCGAAACAGGTAGGTGAGCAGTCAAGATGTAGTACCGATTAGTCTCCGTGCCGCATACATGCGAGACGTGGGACCAGCAATCCCACCCAGCGTTACAACCGCAACCCTGTATCCGTGCACTGCCGCGTCAACTCTCCTTGTAATTTTTGAATTGCAAGCTCAATGATGGCTCCCCCGCTGCAGTACTCGTCCCATGCCTCGGGAGCACGGAGGAAGACGAGGCTGTCGAAGTCGATTCACCGGCCCTCGCCAATCGGATGAGAGTTATGGCAGGGATGCTGCGGGAGAGGCGTGATGCGGGACTTTAAACTTGGTTGCGGCCTGGCGCACTCAACCCCGAACATGTACCCCTGCACTGCCAGTCCTCTGCCCCTCGTTGGGTTGCTCTCAACTCATCGCCTGCTGCTGCGCGGCAACCTTGGCAGGAATCGCCGCAATTGGCCCAGCCTCGGCAGGTCTGAGCTGAGACATGTGGAAAGCTCGCTGTAGACTGTTGTATGATAAACCCAGGGTAGCCCTTTCCTATAAACACCATCGCTGTGCCAACCCCCAGTCTTCCAACTCAACCGACACTCGTTCAAGAATCGAGCCAAGTTTCAAAGAATCAGTCAAGACAGCCAACATGAAGTTCTCCGTCACCCTCGCTTGCCTTGCCACCGGCGTCTATTCGCTGGCCGAGCCTACCCGCGTCTTCGAGCGTGACCTCGCCACCGTCACCGGTGTCATCAACACGGCCGGCCAGGACGTCGACGCATTTGACAAGGCCGTCAACGCCTTCTCCGGCGACGCGAAGCCCATCGCCGCCGCCTCCAGCCAGCTGATCTCGGATCTCGCCGCCGGCAAGACCAAGGTTGACGCCTCCAGCCAGCTGAGCCTGGCCGACGCCCTCGGCCTCCAGCAGCCCGTCACGGCCCTCCAGGCCAAGGGCCAGACTCTTGCCGACGACCTGCACAAGCAGAAGCCCGCCTTTGAGAAGGCCGGTCTCTGCGATGCCGTCCTCAGGCAGGTCGCCAACGTCAACACCGCCTCCCAGGCCCTCGTCTCCTCAGTCGTCTCCAAGGTCCCCACGGAGGCCCAGGCCATTGCCAAGGCCCTGGCCGACGGCTTGACCCAGGTACTCAACAAGGCACAGGACGACTTTTCTGAGGCCAACTGCAAGAACTCTGGCGGCGGCTCTTCCTCCTCTGCCTCTGCCTCCGCCTCCGCCTCCGCCTCCGCCTCTGCATCCGCCTCTGCATCCGCCTCTGCCTCCTCTGCCTCCGCTCCTGGCTCTGCCTCCGGCACCAAGACCACTGCTCCCGGCGCCACTGCCACTGGCATCAAGACCTCTGCCAGTGCCACCGCGCCCTCGCAGCCCACTGGCACTGGTGCTCCCACCAAGCCCACCTCTACTCCTCCCGCCGTCACCGCCGGCGCTGCCCTGATCGCCCCTGCTGGTGCCCTCGCCATGGCCGTCGCCCTCATGGTGTAGAGTCTTGGGTACCAAACGCTTTGATACCGGTTCAATGACGCTTTTTATGGTACATGCACTGCTCTCATTCACGTTGCGATCCGCCGCATGATGGAGGACGTTGGCCTGATGGATCAATGGTTGATAATAGCCTGTAATGCACAATGCGGGTCTGTTTTCCATGGCGACAGTGAATGTGATTCTACTGTTTAGCACGACTCAATGCCGTGATTACTGAACCATTGCCACTACCTTTAACCACAGCATACACTCGCTCCTCGCTCCGTCGCCTCCGTCCATCCTCCCGCAAAGACCTTGACCAGTATTTCAACTGTCATCTGCATCTTCATCGGCGCCGCCCTCGGGAAATTCATGTGCGTGCCTGACTTGATGAAGAGTGCTGGCCCATATTTTGACGATGCGTCGTTCGTTTCGATGTTATCGCGGCGACTCTTGCACCGCCGTTGCTGCTCAGATGCCGCACCGCAGCTCCAAGCCGCCCTGTTGCTGTCTGATCCCGCGGCCCTACTTCTGCTGGCAGAGCGCCGCCCAACTCCGCGAGCAAGAGGTCCCTCTCTGTGTTGTCTGGAACAACGTCCGAGCGCCGCCGTTGATTCGAGGGCGGTTTCTATTTGCGCTCTCTGAGGGAGGTTGATGACAACCGGAGGGACACAAATGTGGCCAAATGCAGCTTGGGGATTTGTTGATTGCCACGACTGCTTTTAACCACAGCATACACTCGGCGCTGGGCTCGGGAAACTCATGTGCGTAGAGAGAAAGCTCGCGTCGATGATGTACCAATTCCACAGCGTCTGGACACGGTCAGCTCAGGCGGATAAGACACATCGGGTGGGCCTAGTCCGAGAACTTGCAAGCAGGCCAATCGCCAGCGTCAATACATCCGCGGCCCATGGTCAAGATCTCCGGAGATGGCGATTGAATAGGCCTACGACGCATGCCGAGGTTGATCTGGTTGAATGAGAGCGTGCTGGAAGTGGAGTCGATATCGAGTACGAGTGCAGACGCCATCGCATGCATCCAGTTGACGGGGGGACGCTCGGCGTCCGTTTGTCGCCATGACCTGCTGTTGGCTCGCAAGTAGACCGAGCAACCCCAGCCGCACCACCCACCGGCTTCCCCACGCCCGGCCGGATATTGGCGCGCCTGACTTTGAGTGCTGGCCCGTATTTTGACGATGCGTCGTTCGTTTCGTTGTGCTGCTGTCGCCGTCGCTGCTGTCCCGCCGCCCTGTTGCTGCTCTGATCCCGCGGCCCGTTGTTGTTCGCAAACAGCGGCTTCCTCCCTCTTACTTCACCAGTAGCTGGTCGCAGTCCATCCGTCCGCGCCGCCGCCATATCCCAGGCATCCCAGGCTCCAAAGGCATCGCAGGCATCAGTCCAACGCAGCCGGCTTCAACTTGTATTCATGGCCCTTTATTGGACCCCCTAATGGTAGCTCATTATCATCCCATATTTCATCATCCCATAATGTCATATTTCATCATCCCATAATGTCATATTCCATCAACCCATAATGTCATCTCACAAAAATAAAGGGGCGGACAACCGAAAAACAGAACAGGACAAGTAGTAAAGAAATAAACGAGAAGTAAAGAAATAACAAAGGACAAGAAATAAAGGAAAGTAAAGAAAGCCAGTATCATCGCTACGAAGTAGCACGGGAAGGCAGGGTCCTCCGAAACCACAAGCCCCGGACATAGTCCGAGTCGTCGTCGACTGTGTGGACAATCTTTGTCTGGAGACAGCCCCCGTGGCTGTGGTGAGGACAACTTTCGGGCGCCACCCCACCGTCATCCCACTTGCCCACGGCGATGGTGTGGTCCAGACAGACCCACTCGTCCATGGGCCCCTCTGCCACGAAGTAGCTGCAAAAGCCTGCAACTTGGTGGCATCTAAAGTGCCCGATGAGTTCGACGAGCAACTCGGCCGCTTCCACGTTAAGGGAGCCCTGTACGTTTATTCGCTCGAGGGTTCCGAGGATTGGCTGCAGGCTTTTGTCCCAGAAGGTCGACAGCTCGTCGAGCGAATGCTCGGCGTCTTGCGGCCCATCCCCAGGCCGGTTGGACGGCGGGGGCGTGGTGTGGCGCATGTGCGCGATGACCCCTTCGGAGACGAGCTTGCTGACTGCCCCGACGTCCTCCTTGGTGGCCAACCCGTCGCACGTTTGCGACAGGCGCTGCATGGCAGCGCGCTGGCCTTCGTTGAGGACCACGGCAGCATCTTCGATGTGCTGCGCCAACGCGTCGCCAAACTGACGACCAGCACTTGCCAACCTCTGGGCGAGGTCGGCAAGTGTCCCCCGCTGCCGGGCTGCGGTCTGGTCTGCCAGGACGTCAAGGTCCTGCTGCAGGTCTTGCCTGCTGGGAAGCTGCGCGATGGATGACTGAACGACGGCCGCAAGACGCTCCAAGTCCTGCCGGGTCGCCAAGGCTCCGAAATACGTTTGGTTCGAGAGCTTCCCGTCGATGGCCTCCAGTCCCTGAACCAGGAGCTCATTGGAAGAAGCCTGAGCGGCCTCGAGGCCGGCTAGAGCCAGGCCTTGGGCACGCTGTGCCTCGGTCACGTCGAGGATGCTAGTCCGGACCGCCTGGAGGGACGGCCGCACCACATCAAAGAGGGTCTGTTGCTGGGCGGTGACACTGGAGTGCATCTCCGCTACGACCCGGGATTCCTCTCTCGTTGCCTCGCGGACATCGGCCCGCAGCCGAGCCACGTCTTGGCCGGTGGCCAACATCGCCACATCGCTCTTCTTAGCAACGTGGGACATGTCAGAGGCTACGAGGTCAAGACCCTGTCGGACCAATGACGCGATGCGATCGAGCTCCTGCTCGAGGTGCTCTCGCATGTCCTTGGTGTCTTGCCTCGTGGAGAGTTGCGCAGTCGCACAGCCCGCGATGTCACTCCTGGTCACGGGTCTGGCTACCGACTCTGCAAGGCCCGAGACATCTCGTTTGCTTGCAAGGCTCTCAAGGAGGGCCCGTTCGGCCTCTGCGGCCCGTCGTTCGGCCTCTGCGGCCCGTCGTTCGGCCTCTGCGACCCGTCGTTCGCACTCGCGCCGGAGCTCTGCCATGGCGGCTTCGTGCACGGCCGAGGCCCCTGCCTGTTGAAGTTTACCGGCGGCTTTGGAGGCTCGCTCAACCGCTCGTTGGTTGGTGATCTGGGGCATGGCCGCCCGCAAGGCCTCCATGTTGGCCACGATGCGCTGGGCGTCGGAGGAGTCCATCTTCGCCGTGTGCGTGTGCGTGTGCGTGTGCTTGTGCGTATGGATGCGTAAATATGACTGAAGACGGCATTTTAAGCATTCTAGGTACGAAAAATTCAGCATGGACCGAGGCGGTCGAGAGGACATGGCTGCCTGATGTGCTGCGTAGAGGGAAGGAGCATCGCACATCGCCTGCCCGCGACACCGCCGCCATCGCATGTACATTGGTACATATGCCCGGAGAACTGAAGGCGAGTGGATTGTCTGCACTGATTCAAGGCCATAAAATGTCGTTGACGGAGCAAGGACGATCGTCTTGGTCATGTCGACGCTGGCGACGGCCGTCGAGTACTTTGATGGAGCAGAACGTGCGGTCCAAGGAAACACTGCTTGCGCGATACGCCAAACACTCGCAAGTCTCTCGGGCGTTAGTCGTTTAATCGCATTGACTATCTAAACACAAGGCCAGGCAACTTTCGCTAGTCCATGGCCTCGTGCCGGCGGTAGTTATGTTTACTCATAGGGGTCAACCGGGCGGTCTCACTCATATTTACTCGTAGGTTTTGACGCAGCTATGAGATATAAGGCGCCCGTGAGCTGTTGATTCCGTAGGAGCATGCCCTCTTTACTCGACAGTAGGAGAGAGGCTTCCCCTAGGTATTTACACACCAGCTTCCGTGTCCCCCCTGGCACTGCCCCCATCGTAAGGTGTGTTTGTCTTCCCCGCTAAAGTACTAATGGCACCGCCTCCACGCTCACCTGCGAAACAACAATTTACCAGTGCAAGTATCTATGGAGGAACTTGGGACTTACATAGTCATTGGTTTTACGTATATTTGAGCCGGATGTAAAATATTCGATGCAAACAGAAGGCTGATGTCATGGGCGTAAGTAAAGTTGAAAGTGAGTATCTTCGGCTGCGGTGCCTGTGATGCCTGTGAAGCCTATGAGCCTGTGAGCCTACGTTGGCATCGGGTATTTTGTCATATCATAAGTCGAGCAAGCTTTCCTACAGACGAGAGGGCACCGAGAAGTGTATAGTTATTCATAATCAGGTCCGTCAATTCCAGTGAGGCTGCGTCTCTATTAACGCTACGGAGCCCGCCTAGTAGAACCTCAACTGCACATGATTGCCATCCGCCACAATGTACACTCGATTCCATCCCTTTTTAGATAACCAGCTACCACTAGTCCTGGAGTGCGTCAAAAGGGCGTCAATCCTCGCCCTCGTCCGTCGCCGTTGGGCCGCCCTCGCCGGAAGCAGGCGCGCGGTCCGCCAAAATGTCGGCCAGTCGGTGCCCTTGCCGTCAGAGACGTTTCCAACTGCCTCGCAGTTGCCTCACTTCACCTGCCCCTTAAGCTTGGACCTGTCCTCGGCCTGGATGATCCGGTTGGCAAGAGTCCCTTGCCACCGGCCCCTTGCTCGGCCCTCCGGACTTCTGGACGCCGCCCTTCTGGACGCCGCCCTTGCTTCTGCCACCACCCTTGCCTCCTCTGCCACCAGCATGCTTGCCTCTGTGACTGCCCCTCTGTAGGCCGCCTCGGCCCGAGGCATTGCTACCTCGGGTCTCGGCAGGCCCAGGGGCCGGAGCGGGAGCGGGTGCGGGGGGGGGGGGGACCTGGCCAAAGGGATTCTGGCCAGGGGGGGGAACTTGGCCAGAGGGAGCCTGGCCAAGGGGAGAGGGAGGGTAAGGTGGCCCGTATGGCGACCAGCCGTAGTAGTACGGCGGTTGCCAGCCATATGGAGGCGGCTGGGGCCACGGGTTGTGGTTGAACACCGGCTGTTGCGTCGATGGGTTCCACGACTGGGCATACCCGTTCCCAGCAGCAGGCACAGAGACAGACTGATACTGCTGCTGTTGCTGCTGCTGCTGCTGCTGCTGCTGCTGCTGCTGCCGCTGATTCCCGCGTGCGCGAGCTCTTTCGACGGCGCCGCCTCTCTGTGGCCTGAAGCGTTCTCGACAGGCCGAACTAAGCAGACGTTGTTCTTTAACCATCGAAAATACCCAGCGCTCATTTCTGTCCACTTGGGCGCGCTGGAGGACGTCTCTCACGGCGTCGCTGAGGTCAGACGTCGTGGTTGAGCCGGTCCAGAAACCAGTCCTGGCATTGTGCTGAGTGGATCGATTGCCACCAGGCTGGGTGACAACAGAGGCGTCGTCGTCGTCGTCGTGTATGCGACGGGCAGTGTCTTTGGAAGACTTGTTGTTATTGCTCAAAGCCATCGTGGTAGTTGGTTGGTTGGTTGGTGGTTGGTTGATGTTTCTTGGTGAGAGATTCAGTTCTTGGACTTGCGATGACTTTGAAGAAACAAAATTAAAGCCAGCCGTCAGATAAAAATTTTCAACCCTACTCAGTTGCAGAGGGCCTGTGCCCTAAAAAACTGTAAACATGTGACCAGCAAGTGAACAGGTGTGTCGGCGTCGCCAGGCGACGGTGGGTGAACACTCTCTGTGCCCGCGAAAATTCTCTCACAACAACCACAATCCGACACAACTCAACCCGAACCACCGAACCCGACGAGCCAAGCCATACAGCCTGCAAGATGGCAACTTTGAAGCCTTCCAAGCTCAAGCCTGTTCAAACATGGTTTGAGTCGACAACCCCCCAAGCCGCATTTGGTCACATTTGTGTCCCTCCGGCTGTCATCAGCCTCCCCCAGAGAGCTCAAGACCTCCTGGAAACCGCCCTCGAAGCAACGGCGGCCGACTCGGAGTCGGTCATCTTGTACGTTGTTCCAGACAACACAGAGAGGGACCTCTTGCTCGCGGAGTTGAACGACGCTCTGCCAGCAGAAGCCGTTGGCCCCAGATACGATCCGTCTCTCGAGGTCTGCATCCTGGATTACGGTGCCCTCTTGGTCCATCTCCGCGACCAACGTCCTCTCGGCCTCCGGGCGAAGGAGTCGGGCCGCATCATCATCCTCTGCGAGGTTGACATGTTCTACTCGGCTCCGTTTGTTCTCTCCATGCTCAGTCTGATGGAATGGGCCAGTGCAGGTGCCTCTTTGGCATCAGCGGCCGTCCTTCGCGTCTTGTGTGTGTCTACGAGGGGTCCGGAACGGGCCCTTCAGAGAGCCTTGGGCCTTGTCTTGCCGTCCCATGGTTCGTTCCACGAGCTGATGGTTGGTGAGGGAGAGGCTCTCCCAGTTGGCCCGAAACCGACTGTGACTCTTTGGGAGGGGGACATCGTTGATCAAGTTGCTCCACTGTTGAGCGATGCAATCAAGGCTCGACAAAGCGTCCTTTTCTTTTGCCACCCTGACGAAAAGGCCGACGTCCTTGCAACCCTTGAAGATCAGGGGCTAAAGGACAGGGCGATCGTCACTTCAAACTGGCTGCACCACGCAGCGGACATTCCGCATGCGTGCCGCCTCGTGTCCAGGTCTAAGCCTGGTGAAGTCTTGCAGTTTCCCGCCATCATCTTCATGACGTCGACAAGCCGAATCCCCATGACCATCAAAGAGCTGGGCTTGGTAGTTGTGAGCAATCGCCGCCGAGCCGCAATGTGGGACCGTGGACATGTCGTCGCCAAAACGGTCGAACACTCTACGTGGGAGATTGAACAGGCCACGGCATATGCCTACCAGTCCAGCACCAAGCCCGAGCATGTTACTATCGTCACCCCGGCGCCCGCGATGCTACCTCAAGCGTGGCCGGGCCCGAGGGATGTCCCGCCTCGGAAGGTCGACGGCGAGCAGATCATCACCTTTATCCATCAGACGATGCAGATTTTTCGAAGCTTCCATCTTGGCAGCCTTCTGTCCTGCTTCCTGACCGACGGATGCGTCTTAATGGCGACGATCCCGCAGATGACTGCCCTCAAGTGCATCCAGAGAATGGAGGGCAGAGACAACCAACATGTACGACCGCTCGACTTGGTCCCGGGACCGCGAGGACATTTCATGACAGAACTGCTGCCCGAGTTCGACTACGCATTCGAGCCGGCCTGGTTCCTGTCTGGCGTGGCCGACAAAACAATCACGGCGCCGATCAAGCGCGCGATGGTGCGTCTGGCCGCCATTGCTCATGTCGGTCTCAACGTGATAGAAAATTACCAACCAGCCGCGGTGGCCTTCTTGACGGCCCGAATCGTCCAGGGCGTCGTCACCGCCGTGGCAGCGGCTCTCGAACCGGCCTGTGCCATGCCCCCTCACCTGCTTCGCCAAGGCACTCTCTGGGTCGCGCTGGCGGCCTGGCAGAAGGGCGCCATGATGTGCGATAATTACAACGACGCCGCTGAGCGGCGAGTGCCACTGATCTTGGACGTGACCGACGGACAAGGCCTGGTGCATGTCAACGTCGTCCTTTGCGAGCGTATTGCGCGGCTCGTCCGCAAGCTGGAGTCAAAGCTCGGCCTCGACGACGAATGGTCACGACCACGCAAGCTGGAGCTGAGCGACGACGCTTGCGCCCGTATCCACAACGGGCTGCTCGGCGCCTGGATGCACCAGACGGTGTGCCTCCGAATGTTGAAGGGCAAGAAGAGGGGCAAGGACAGGGGCAAACCCACGCTTCGGGTGATTGACATGGTTGCAGCCGAGGTACAGTCGGTTCGCCACGACTCGGAGGTGGATAAGCTGGTGCTCGAGTTGGCGTTTGGAAGCCCGGGGACTACAGATGCTGCAATGTGGACAGTGGCCCTGGCCATGGAGCGAACAGACGAGGGCCTCTTGATTGCGAGCGACCTGGTGGTGATGCCAACTCCAACGATCGCCGCCTGGGATACTGGCTGCGAGAACACCGACTTTGCAGAACTCATCGAGTGCCACTATGTCAAGTGGAAGACGAGCTGAGCAGCTGCTGCCTTGTTTGCCCTCGGCGCTGATGGAACTGGAGGCATGGATGCCGCTTCGCATCATTGTAACACCAGGAAAGTACACTTACTTGCCCGAGACATTGCGGTTTGTGCCACGGTGTGTAGATAGAATCGAATCGGCGCCACTGATCACACTTTTTGGGCCACATTCGATAGAGGGCAGTAATACGCAGACGCATTAGTATCACGACCGCATCGTGCACACCTCGACATCGTCTACGATTCCTAGAATTTGGGGACTCTACGTTGGCATCTCCTGGGCGTCCATCGGAGGCATTCAATCTCTTGATATTGGTCGTTCTAAAGCGCATAGGTCGGCCAGCCATGCACCTTGCGCTCTATGATGCGAGACACGACGGACGCGAACTCGGAAAGCTGCGCAGGAATGTCGGGGCGCTGACTTGATGATGCCTTCTCTCTGCGAACTACTTTGTACTGGCTATTACGGTACCTCTTGGTATTGAGCTCTGTGGGCATTGTTTACAACACAAAAATGCCCGGAGTATACGACACCATATCTAAAGCCGCCCCTTCTAGCACGTTAGTGGTTGGCTCTCCGGCATCTGGAGCATGTTTTTTACGGGCACGCTGGTCTGGGTGACAGGCACGGTGCTAACGTCAAGTCTACGCGGCCGGCGCCGACTCCGCGTGGGACATGAAGGTTGTGTCCAGCATCCTCAAGCTCACCTCGATTAGACGGACGGACGATCCGAAGTCCGCCCTAGCTGCCGGACGGTATGACCCCCAATATCGTGGCAAGCTTGTAGACGTCGTTAAGAACTTACCTGGAACAGACCGACTCCGAGTCGGACGCCGCTGATTCAAAGGCGGTTTCGATGAGGTCTTGGGCTCTTTGAGGGAGGCTGATGACAGCCGAAGGGATATAAATATGACCAAATGCGGCTTAGGGGGTTATTGACTCAAACGGAGAGGCGGCTGGTCAGATCGACTGTTGACGACCCCGGGACGAAGCGTTCCAAGGCGAGCGGCGGGGCCCCAGTCGTGGGAATCGCGCGGTTCATTATTCTGCCACGGTGTCGGAATCGGGAACGTCGTCGTAGTTCGCTCGGGTGTTGTCGAAGTTCCAGAGATCACGGCGAACTGCCGTTTTAGTTTGCCTGCCATCCGGCAATTAGCAGCGACTCAACCCAATGGACGGACAACGTGGCAAGATCAACATGGCGGTTACTAGCCAGTGAATGTCAATGAATGACAAGGCGCCGCGAGGTGCAGCTCGTCACTCGGGAACTAGAACTGCGAGGGAAAGAGTCGAACGAAACGAAGGTTAAGGTTGGAAGTATAAAGAGTCTTAGAACGTCCAATACGAGTTTTGATGAGTTTCGACAAGCAGACGAACAGGCTGGTCGCTTCGGAACGCGTTGCTTTCATGGCTGCGAAGTTGCACGGCCACTGTGAATCACTGTGCGCCAGAACACGTTGCTGCCGCCCTACACCGCACAAATAAATTTAAGTGCAGTTTCCGTAAAACTGGTGCCATGCAAGTTAAATTTCTTTCGGTAGTAACCGAGCACTGCCAACCACGACGCTGTTCAAACGGACTCAAACTCAACAACTCACAAGAGGCCCTGCGCGAGGCGCCCTTCTACCAACTAGTCCACCCACACATACGGTCAAGCCATGGCTCCATTTACGATTCCATCCGCTGAAGCACCTCTCCAAAACGCCTCTACAAATCTCGTGGAGGTCCTCGACAGCCGAGGCATCTATGGCGTGCTTGCGGAAGCGCAGTCTCTCTTCGACGCTTTGAAGGACAAGGAGATGGTCGACGCCTTCAAAACGTGCAGCATATCCATGGCTAAGACGGTGGACATCTGGGATGAGGAATTCAATTCCACGCACAAGTTCACCGCCTTAAACATCATGGCCGCCATTTCGCCAGTGGCTCTCCGGGCCATTCTGGCTGGGACAGTCGCCCACGCCATCTACACCGAGCCGGCTTCGACCTGGTATAAGGCAGAGGGACCAGGAATCTACGTCCTGGGTCTAGATATCCGCGGCCGATCAGGCAAATTCCTCACGAGGAAGGAGTTCGATATTCTCTCTGATATGGTAGAGCGATACTGCAAGGGTTATACTGTGCTCAAGACACTCCCCGCCGCCCGAAGCAACGCAGATCCAGACGTTGCTCTTCTTCGTCGGGTGGACGCAGTTCTCGGGCCCGTCGCGCGTGGGGTAGTTTCCCGAAGCATCCAAAACGAGGCTGATCTCAGACGCGTGAGGGCCTTTGGCAAGCAGCTCAAGCGACGCTGCGATGCAGGCTTGGATCCCTCGGGAGATACACAGCAGCTCCAGTCGCCGGTCTACGTTGGCTGTTCAGACAACCTCGAACGGCGGCTCCGGGACTACGAGAGAGGGCAAAACATGAACAGCATCATCACGCTGACGGTGAGCATGATCAAGGAGATGGGGCTCAGGCCCCATCTGTCGGTCAAGCCTGTCCTCCGAATCTGGGAATCAGATCAGCTCGCATTAGGCGAGATGATTGTGGCAACACTGGCAAGCTCCATGGTTGCCCAGGATGGCTTCAATGCCACCCAGGCCGGTGGCAGAACCTGTGATTCCAATCGCGCGACTCTCGACAGGGGCAAGAAGCATGTCTTCGGGGACAGGCCTCACATGGGTGCGAATATGGCTGCAATCAAAGCGGCTCTGAAAAGGCGGCTGGACATCGACGACAGACTCATGGCGATGAGCCGAGGTTGCGTCAGACTCAATGCCCAACTGGACAAGACGCGAAGCGACTTCGATGCACTGCTGGCTCGAGGGAGAGTGGCCACGATGCCCGAAGACGAGTTCCTGGACCTGCTCAGAGCCCGGCTCGAGGAGCAAAAGAGTATATTGAGGGAATTGGAGGAACGGGACGCTGAGGAGCGACAGTACGAAGCATTGTTTCGAGCAATATTGCCCCAAGAAGTCCTCGATGAGTGCGACAGAGCCTGGGCTGAATCCCAGCAGTAATTGAAGCAGCGGTGGATTGAGGGATGCAAATAGAATTCAACGCGGTGTTCCTCTCGCCTGCACAAGTATTTCATTATCGTATGTCCGCCTGGTGTCCGCCGGAGATCCTCTGCCATGTGAACAGCTCGCAGCCCGTTACCCGTAGTAAAAAGGTTTAACCAAAAATCACCCCATTGAACTCGTAGCGCCTTGTCACTTTCCAGTCTGCCAATTTCCGTCGACAGCGTCGGTTGCTTCCAACATGCTAGTGATCGTTGAGCAAATGAAAAGCTTGAAACAGAAGCAGAGCGATGGAACAATTGGCAGGCCCAAAGGGTTCGAGGCGACCACTTCAGGGGCAGCAGCCGTTGACCCGTTAACTTGTTGTCATATGACAAGTGAGTTCGGCGACTCGGCAACGCCGTTCTTCCATCAAGACACCGGTAGATCCATACCGCGCGTACCGGTGCGTCGCTACACAATGCGGTGCTACATCCACCGCGCCTTGCAGTAAGCTTGAGCGAGGCCAATTGAGCCTAGATATTAAAATACCCGAAGCCAATAGAGGACTGCTGTCATAGGCGTAGGCAAAGCTGAAAGTGAGAGTCGTCGGCGGCGACGCCTGCGAGCCTGTGTGCCTGTAAGCCTGCGTACCTGTGAGCCTACGAGCCCGTGATGCCTGCGATGCCTGCCGATCCTGCGATTCCTGTGGTGCCTAGGATGCCTGGGAATATATAAGGTATGGATGTATTGTTGACGCGTCGTTCATTGGCTAGAGCTAAAGGAAGGCAGGCATCAACAATACCCAAACACCACAGCAGGCACGGCGATATATTATACATCACGGCTGCTAACACTCGGCACAGCAACTACCAATGAACGATGTATATAATTGCTCGACCAATGTACGAGGAGCGGATAATACCGCAACCTTTATTGCCTCTGCTTAAAGAGGTAAATTTGGAGCTGCTTGCTCAGGTACTACACCCGCATAGCAATGCTCTCAGTTTTGCTTAATGAAATATATATTCATATAAGGAATTTTTAATTCCACATTCTTGATAGAATAAATGATAAGCTCAAAATATGCGTTAATTCTGAGCGGCGTTGCAATACATAGTCGCGCGCGGGGAAGACCACACGGTTCAAGACGATTTGGCATCACCGCCCGTCAAACACACCGTAGACACGATAAAGTGCACGCATATAGTACTTTGAAATGCTGGATATTTCTTGGGCTACCTGACGGGGTTCGCGCCGTCCTTGATCCAAGACGGTCTGCAGTGCATGTTGCGTTGATCCGGCATGGTGGTCGCAACTCTGCTCGCTGTGACACGGGAGCGACGCTTTTTGGCACCGTAACTGCCATACTTCAAAGACACATGGGCACATTGGCTACGTGGAACTGCATTGTGGGAAATAGACTTTATTCATCGAGCCTCGCGCTCCGTGCATCGCTTCCTCTCACCAGCTGCACTAGACCCACTCATCCGTAAAACCGTCCGTCCCCAGACCATGCAATCCTTCATGCCGACTGCGTAGTGGGGCGTCGTCGAAATATTGGGTGGTTTGTCGGCCTCGTGGGAGCCTGGGCGTCTCGTTTGCGATTGTCCGTTGGCCTTGCAGGGAGGTTTCAGCGGCTGGGCGGGAGTACTTGGTACATATCCGGTAATTGGAGGGCATCAGTGAACAGAGCTGCGTCCGTCCAATCCGGTCCGCAAATGACGACTACAGCGTCCGTTGCCGTGTAGCGCCGGAGGCGACGGGGAATTCGGCCAGGTAGGCCCTTGCCGCATTTTCAATGCGCTGGGCCTCCCGCTGCCGGAAGAAGTCGGCAATGGAGACATCTCTGTCTCCAAACAGCTCCAGGAACCAGGCGACCAGGTCCGCCCAGTGCATCAGCAGGGCGCAGTGGCTGGCATGTGCCTCGTTGCCCTCGGCGAGGGACATCTTGACCTTGAAGGCCCCCTCGTCGACCTCGAAGCCCTCAATCAGCACCGGCCAATGGATAAACGCGCCGAGCTCGGCCGCGGGGGCAGCAAAACACTTGTCAAAGTCCCGGAACGAAGGAAACGAGACCTCGAAGGGTCCGCAATCGACGGGGCATTCTGCAGTGCGAGGTACGACAGGCTCAATCCCGTCTGGCATGTACGCGCGCCAGATGTCCAGCAGGGACACGTCCTGTGGCTTCTCCTCCTCGAAGGCCAGCGCAGGGGCGGGGGCAGGGGCCGGGTGGGCGCGAGCGGCGACAGACTGACCACCTCTGTTCCCAGCGTGATCAGAAGAGGCGGATGACGCCGCCGGCTGGGGTGCCGTCGCCCATCTGGACGACGAAACCCCGTTGCCACTGGGGCGGGGGGAAGGGGACGGGGGAGTCGCGGCCGCCAGACGTGACGGTGCTTGATCCCCGAGGAGGTTGTCACGATACTGCAAGTACGCCGTGGTATATGCAATATCGGCAGGCTCCTCCGCACGTGTGGCCTGGTGCCAGCGAAGGGGTCAAACCTCACCCCGTAGAGCTTGCAGAGGATCTTGTCGACCGCCCACTGCACATACGGCTTGCCAATGGCCAGGTGGCGTTCGCAATGTGAGTCGAATACACGCTCTGCCGCGCCTCGTCGGCCATCACCTCGAGCAGCCGTTGCGCATACCTGGCCTCACGCGCGAGATGGCTTCTGCGATTCGACGACGCCGGTTCCTGTCCTGGAGGTCGGCGTCGGTCCACTCCTGCTGCGGTGGGACGGGCGAGGCCGTCGCCTCGTCCACGACGGACTGCGAGTTGAATATCTTCATGGTAGATATTCCTTCGCTCTGCTGCTGCTGTTGGTGCTGCTGCTGCTGCTGTTTCTGCCGATGTTGCTGCCGATGTTGCTGCTGTTGCAGTTGATACTGTTGCTGTTGCTGTTGCTGTTGCTGTTGCTGTTGCTGTTGCTGTTGCTGTTGCTGTTGCTGTTGCTGTTGCTGTTGCTGTTGCTGTTGCTGTTGCTGTTGCTGTTGCTGTTGCTGTTGCTGTTGCTGTAGCTGCTGCTGCTTCTGTTGCCGCTGCTGCTGCTCTGTGATGGTGGAGTGTGCAACAAGTGAAAATTTTTCACCTCCTGGGCCTTGGGAAGAACTTGCAAAGGCTTCCAAGAGTTTCCAGTTGACAAGGGTCACATGACATTCTCTTCAGGTGAACAGCTGCGACGCGCACCTCAACCACGCCCCGTTGAATGATATCTCTGCAATCACCCTGCTTCACATCCATTCTCGTCACTTAACTCGTCACGCAACTGATCAGCAACTAATCGGGCAACATCACAAAACATGAGTCCACCAACTCCGAACGAGCGTCAGCAACCCGAGCGACGGCAGCAACCCGAGCGACGGCAGCAACACGAGCAACGGCAGCAACCCGAGGAACGGCAGCAATCCGAGCAACGACAGCAACCCGGGCGACGACAGCCGGCACGCGAAGTCAAGAAGAGAGCCGCCGAAGGCGCACAACAAAAGGGCCGCCGTGTGCTACCGGAACCAAAGTCTGGTAGCAAGCCAAGAAAGGATGCAGATGCAGCAGCCAGCGTCAGCGATCGGGCGGTCGCAGAACCAGAGAGGAACCGGCTGGCACGAGGTTTAGAGAGCTTTCTTGATTCCTATCAGGGCCGCGTCGATGCCATGTCGGCGTTTCAACGAGCCCACGCGGACCCGTTGGGGCCCGACGAGGTTCACCCTGCCGTGCCTCGTCGTATCCTTGGGCCAGACTGGACCAAAGAGGACGAGGTAGCAATGCTTGCAGATTGGAAGAGAGACAAGAAGATGTGGAAGGTGCAAAACAGCGCCATGGCCCATTACAAGAGACTCTGGAAGACGTGCCTGCGTTTTGCCCAGTGTACTCCCTGGGACATCGTTGGCGTGAGGCACAAGCTTGTTTTCGAGCTCGATGCCAGCGCCCCGTCCCACGAGCTGGAGGCCACGAACCACATGTGGTCGCAGAGCTTCTGTGAGGCCCTCGCCACACTCGTCACGCACCCGGCGTGGAGTGGTGGTGATTGGCCTGGGGCTCGAGCGGCCAAACTGGCCCTTACGATCCAGTACGCCGTCATCCTCAGGACGAATGACCGGCGACCGTGGGACGTAAGCTGCGTCAGCGGAGAGTTTATGCGATCGTTGCAGCAGCTCATGGAATCCGAAGCGCAGCCCATCCCACAGCTGCACGCAAGGATAAGGGAGGACTTTAGAGTCAACGAGAAGGACCTCCCGATCCTGTCATGCGTCTTCAGCTCGCTCGAGGGCGTCGTCAAGAGCGCAGACACGCTGCCCTTGGACGGGTCGCTGGCCCCGGACACCTACCATGTCAGGACGGATGATTTGACAAACATCGCCAAAGCCCTTGACGACGCGAGGGACCCAAGCACGGGTTTCCCTCTGTTTTCGATGCCGGCCAAGCTCATCAATCACACGATCATGGCGGCCAGGAAGGGCAGGTTTCCCCCACATGGCGACGACGGCACTATGTGGTACCACGAGGCCGCGCGTCTTGAGGAGATGCGACGGGAAATCAAGCGTGAGCGGGAACAAAATCCCGTCAACGCTGACTCCTCCAGCAGCAGCCCGGTCTGGGAAGAAGGGGAGTTCTCTTTCCCTCCAGTGGGCCGGGATAGGCGGGAATCCACGTTGCCAGGTCCTTCGGGTGGCCGAGAGAGGCGGGAATCCACGTTGCCGGGTCCTTCTGGGGGCCGAGCGAGGCGGGAATCCACGTTGCCAGGTCCCCCCCAAAGAGAGACCTTGACACCGGCACGAGGGAGCGCAGCACCCTCCAGTGACCCTGGCCACATGGACTTTTCGGGCGACGAGGGCGACTCGATGGACTTCTCTGGTGGTGAGGGCGACCCGATGGACTTTTCGGGTGGTGAGGGCGACCCGGTGGCGCCAGATCCTTACGAGGATCAAGACTGGGAGCTCTCTGGAGACCATGTTGCTTTGGAGGCCCACGAGGCCCACGAGCAGGGTGGTCCCCGTGTCCCTCGCAACTATGCCTTGATCGAGCCATCTCTCCCGGTGAAGGTTGCGTTTGCTATGGAACAATTGGTGCACCATGGGAAAGTATATATAAACGTGCTCAAGAGCATGGACTCTGTGGGCTTGTAAAACCGAACCCATTGCAGTATTGGAAGGCGGGAGAAGAGGGCCGAACAACTGGTAATGGCAGAATTAGGAACAGGGTCGTATGGGGAAATACATGGTTGATGCCTTCGTGCATCAGACGGGATGAACCCCTTGGATCATCGCGAGGCGCAGTGCATTGTAACCCTCCTTGTAATCAACGTCTCTTGAGTTGCCGTCACCGTGTGATACAAGTGAATGTACTCGCCCAGTCCCTTCCAAAATGTGGCCACGTGATTTCATGTCCATCTGGTTGAAACGCGGTTGCAAATTCTCACATCACATCACTCTACAACATAAACCCAGCCAGCAACTCGCGTCTGCTCATCAACCTCGAATACCAAGTCAACGCTGCAGTGCGAATCCGCACACTCTCGCACGAACATGGCCGCTCCAGCTCCAGACGTGAAGAGCGTAGAGAACGACGTCCACGTCGTGACCGAATACGTGCTGAAGTCGCTGCACGAACACCGCAAAGCCTTTCCATCGGAATACAGCGCCGAGGTCGAAGACAAGACGGATGACATCGAAAACGAGTTTCGTCAGGCGCAGTCAGGGATCGATAGACTCAACCATGAACATCAAAGGCGCCAGCGCCAGTCTGATACTGCCGACAAGGCCATCTCTAGCTGCTCGCCAGCGCGACCCGGGGCCGTGGTCAAATCGCTCACCAGGAGTGTCGCCTTGCGTGCTTGGCACAGTATGATGGCCGATCCCGCCCTTTCCAACAAGATGATCCGAGATTTGGGGCCTCGGTTCAGCGATATGCTCGACGAGCGCCTTGCCGCCCTGCAGTCCGACGCCGGCCCCCAGTCTGATGCCGAGATCCAGAGACTCCGCCAGCAGGTTAAAGAGCTAGAAGAGCAACGCGATGGCGACAAGAAGGTCATTAGCGACTACTACAAGGAGGTGGCGGACCTTAAAGGGCTCAGGGAGCAGCTCGAAACTGCCCAGAGACAGAATGATGAACAGCGCCTTGCAATCCAGATCCTCCGAAATCAACAGGATCAGCAGCGCGATAAGGCCCTAGCCACAGCCAGCGCCTTTGACGCTGCTGTGCGGGACCTCAGGGGTCAGTGCGAGAGCCGAAGGGCGGAGATTAAAGTGCTGCGACACTTCGCGTCAGTTCTCAGCGATGTCGAGCTCCTGGACCCTAAATGGAGCTCCCTGCAGGCCTTCCGCCCGGAAAGCGACCATGTCATCTCTACCGCCCCAGACGCGCAAGTTGCGCAGTGGGACTGGGCGGAGACTTGGGGCCATGACCTGGAACCCGAGCTCGTGCGTCGAATGCGATTTCGCAGCGTCGAGCAGGCGTGTGCCGACTTGGTCCTTCGACTCGGCCACGGACGAGTCGAGGCCAACGACGTGTTCGAAGCCGTCTTGCGCGTACAGACCGTACACAGTAGGCTGTCCGTGGCGGCCAAGATGGACTCTGGTCTCTGCCGTGCTATTGTGCTGGCAATCACCGGAGCCGTCAGAGATGCGATTGGCCAGCAGGGGGAACAGGGCCGTGCTTCCACACTGGTCACCTGTCCTCTGTTGGCACTCCCCCTCCTTCAGGTCGTCTCCGTGATCATGGAAAAGTGGCCGCAGTCGTGCGACCGCAGCGACTATATTGGCTTGTTGCGAAAAGACTTGTCGAGGGTCCTGGACGCTGAGAAGATGGTACTTCTTGGCAAGATCATCGACGGCTGGGAGGGTCACTTCTGCGACGATTTGCCGCACGCTGCCCCAGTCGGGCGCCTCGACGCTGCCGTCGTGGGGATTCCAGGGATGAGGGTCATGCTGTTGGTGCAGATCTCGGCGCGCGAGCTACGCTGGGTTCGGTATAATCGCGTGGACTGGGACCATCCCTTGGGCTTCTTTCAGCTGCTCGATGTCCTCCAGCCTGGTGACCAGGAGGTCCAATTCGTGCCTAGCGTTCCCTTTATGGTTGATCTGTTCAACCTTGGACCAGAGTCGGACTCGGAATTGGAGGAGGCGGCCGAGTAAATTCCCATTGTTGCCTTAACGGGAACATGGAGGATGGCCCTTGCAGCAGATATCGGTAGACACAGATGTCGGTACACAAGGAAAACGGAAAATCGGAGACTGTGGAAGACAAGGGGCGATGCCTGTGAGCCCGCGATGCCTGGTGCCTGCGTGCATGTGAACCCGTGATGCCTACTCAGCATCGGATCCAAGGGTGCTTGCGTGATGGAGTTGCAATGGAGTTAAAGGCGCCCCCCAGAGTGTCGTGTCGAGTGACTGCGGATTTCCACAACTACATTATCTTGTATGTTTATTACTTGGAGGAGTCATCGGCAAGGGTATAAGTGCCTGCTTGAGGGAAAGGGGACGAAAGAAAAGCTATCAGCCGAAAAGGGCCTATTATGAGCACAGGTACGCTGTCGGCCTGCCGGAGCAGGACGTGAAAGACCCGTGAAAGCATCTCGAAGCAGGGCTCGATCTCTACAACCGCAGGCGGCCCTACGCTAACAAAGTCAAGTAGGCCATGATTCTTAAATTAATGCAATTCTCGTTCAAAAGGCTGGGGTGCGCTCGGAAGCAGCGTTTGAATGACGCTGTTTGGTTTGCACTGGTTCAGTTGCCAGTGCAATTCGGCAGAGACCGGGCAGCCAGTTCACGTGCCTGTCGAAACTCACGGAAACCCGCCTGCTATTCTCTGCACTTCTCATCTTCATCTTCATTTTGTGCGCGTCGTTTGCTCGCACTTCTTGCAGCTCCTCGAAGCGCTTCCCCCATTCAACAGTCAGTACATGCAGTCACACTCTGTCCACTTCACCGTGTTTGCTCTCCTTCTTCTTCTGCTTTTTTTCTCGCTAGATTAGCTACTGACGCCAAGTCAGGAAAATTTGCAGCGAACCACCACGATGTCCAGCATTGAATCAAGCATCGACGACGCCCTCGCGCAGCAAATCCCCTCGATATCCGAAACACGAGGAAACATCGACGACTCCCCCGATGCGAATGAACAACTTCGTGACGTCCGTCAGGCGCTCGCAGAGGCTCCCAGCTGGGAAAAGCTCTTCCGCCTGACTCGCCACTGGCCGCGAGCCGGCCACGATCGGGGTCAGATAACCTCGGGCATCAACTGCGTCGTCGTCCTTCTCAAGCTCGTGTACGGCCATCTTGGTCAGCCCTACTGGGATGAAAAGGGCCCCAAGCCTCGCGAGATGGAGGACGGCTGCCCTCTTGCGAGCCACGCCTGGCTCTTGTTTGGCGAACCAGCCGAGGCCCACGGCAGGGCTCTTGAGGGCCTGGCCCTGAGCCTCTGGCAACGGCCGCTCGAGGAGGTTGTGGCTGGTTCTCCAGCGGCAGCCTCGTTCGAGCAGCTGATCAATCACGCTTCCATAAACATGTGGAAGCTCGAGGAGTTCAAGCCGGTGCTGGAGCCACTCTGGGGCTACCGCGGAGAGCATCGGTGGAGAGACATGAGCGGCGACGGCGTCCCACGACCCGTCAAGCGGCGCTTCGGCCAACAGTGGCTGGCTCCCAGCCCACGACTCATGCGCCTCAAGGCATTCCCCGGCATGGATCTTTCCACGGAGGCCAACAAGCTGTTTGGATCTTTCCAGATGGTTAGGGTTAGGGTTAGGGTTAGGGTTAGGGTTAGGGTTTGGGTTAGGGTTAGGGTTAGGGTTAGGGTTAGGGTTAGGGTTAGGGTTTAGGGTTAGGGTTAGGGTTAGGGTTAGCGGGTTAGGCAGTGTTAGGGTAGGGTTAGGTTTATCTCTCT